>MOWL01000045.1:1200000-1800000 GCA_002110485.1 Emergomyces orientalis
CATTAACACGTTGGCCGCGATGTCTCCACGAACGCTTCGGCCGATCCTTGGCCTTCTTCTTATCCTTCTTCTTCTCTTTCTTCTGTTGCTTCGGAAACTCGCTCTCAGGCCCCACAAGCGCAGTACCAGGGTGCACAACATTAAACAGAGCGAGACCGAAAAACATAGGTACGGCCTCTAGGCAATAAAAGGCCGTTTCGCTGGTGGCTAGGCCGGATTCAAGGCCGCTTGAGTACTCGACTAGGCGGTAAATGATGCGGATGGTGATTAGGATGAGGGCAGCGTAGAGGCAGTAGAGGAGGCGGCGCCAGGGGAGGTTTTGTGGTTGGTGTACTTCGAGCTTGGTCATTAAGTATTGGAAGCGGCCGGCTAGGACAAAGAACAAGATGATGAAGAGTTCTTGAAGGCCGATGCCGCCCATATCTGTGTGCATGTAGATTAGTATGTATTTTATGGAAGATTGGAGTATCGGTAAATTTCTAAATTGGGGGGGGAGTAATTTGACGAAGAAAAATTATGTATCACATACAAACATTTATGCCAATTTTGGCCATTTTCGGATTGTCAGATGACATCAAGCTGGCAGACGATGATTGCACGAGCATGGAAAAGACATCCAGCAAAACAAATATAACTGTAATTCGCTGAGCATTGACACCAAAGATCCTTTTCTCTGGGATGTAGAAATAAATCATTCGCCCCATAACCATGAAGACATAAGCATTAAGCCAGACAGGTGCGAGAATGATGAATAATTGTTGTGGGATGAAGTGCCACAGCCCCTTTATTGTCCTCGCGGAGACAATGCGAAATGCGAACCCTGCTGTTTCCCAAAGGGCAGCCATAATTATCACCCAGCAAAAGTTCTAGTAAATGGGGGGATTCAATTTAGTATATTCAGCTTTCTACAACTCTCAAGGGGTTGAAGGAAAGTAAGGGAGGATGTAAACGCACTTTTCGGAATGTAAACCATTGAACCATGTGAGCCAGCGAGGTTACCGCAAACAGCGAAGTAAAAAGGATGGCAGCCTCAATGGAGGGACAATATAACCAGCCAATATCCTCCGTGTTTCTGTCAAAAGCACAACGGTCCATTATTGCTTGCCTCACCGAAGGTGGACCTCGGGGAATAAGGAGAGTAAAGCAAAGTGAAAGAAGGCAAAGAAAGGTAAGGAATAATCTAGTCTGACTCTGACTATTAGAATATGATAAATTGCAGATTTAATCGTTGAAATTGCCCGAATACAACAGTCAGAGAATCAGGGCATTGACAGGGACTAAATATATATAGCCCTCTCGTTCCACCGTCTCCTTTAAATGAATAAATGAAGTCCATTTCGATCAGACTGCCTTTGGGCTGGTAGTGTATTGTCAATACTAAATTTAGACAATTGCAAAAGGAACCAGGACCCGGCTAGTCGATTAGTAAAGCAGAGAACGAAGCCATTTCGAGACTTTTAGGAGTATCAAAAACATCATTTCGCCCTGGTGCTCCGCGGGGAAAAAGAATCGATTGCAGAAGAAACCGAGAGTAGTCGTACGCAGGAATTGCTTGCTTGTTTTACTGCTACTGCTGCCCCTGTTGTTACCGCCGTTGCTGTTGTGATTGTGAATAATTGTTCCAGCTCGTATAGGGTGCGTTATTGTAACTAGTAGTGCGTCGTCACCTACTTGACTCTCAATGTTAGCCACGCAAGACTGCGGTGCGGAAGTCCGCGCAAAGCCCCAGGCAGCGATACGCAGTCTTCTATCCTTGCTAGCTTAGAAACCTTATTTTTTAGCAAGGGCCAGTGCTTTGAATTATTGTTCACGCAGGTTCGTACACTCTCTTTTGTCTGTATCAATAGTATTAGCAGGCAGAGTGGTCTCGTGCAGTAAGAACAAGGATGGGTGCGACAGTAGCCCTTCCCAAAGTTCGCGATCGATACAGATCCATATCTCCGGTGTTACATGTTGATACGCCGAATCTGGATGAATCAGTATTAGTCAAGCAATTTTGATCTCGGGATTGTTATTGCAAAGGGTTGTTGGTTGAAAAGATAATATAATAAAGGTGGAGAAGAACGCCGAAAATATTGGGGGCTAGTGGGATGTCGGACCGAGAACCAATCCTGGTGCGAGCGCGAAATGCGAGGAGAACCTAAACATCAAGCATTACGACAGCTTATCAGCTCTATATATCCCACAATCCACAGTAGTGTTTTCGGTAATCGCATTTCTCTTCGTTTAATGACGTTTCCTGCTCCTTGGAGCCGCGACGATTAAACGAGGGTAAATTTCTCAGATGATGTGCTGCTTTTTCGAGAAATTGATCTGCTGCTTCGTCGCCTCGCGGTCTGGTGTTACTATATATAGCTACTTGACTTTTAGCTTGCTGGTCACCACATCCTATTTCTGAAAATCCAGGGGCCCTTGGGTGCGAACACGGTAACGTAGGCCTGCTTAACGCCCTGGTAAGAACTCAAATTTCTCTATACCAAGTTCAGGCAGGATAAAATAGTTCACGGCTCTAACAGGCCCATGCAAAAGGAGCGAGAATGAGACGGATAACAAACCAAATTCTGATTCTTTTTTCAGTTTCATATTTGTTTATCCTCCAACAGAATTTGAAAGATAAACAAAAACAACAGAGGGGAAATACAGAAGAAAATAAAGAGAAAATTTCTGTTCGTCTGCGTGCCTGTCATTCAAATCCATCAACTGAAGCTATAGTTTATGGAAAAAAAGGCCAGTCAAGTCTCCCGAGTGCGAATAAGCTAATATAATTGGTACAAGAAAGGTTGATGTGTTTGTATGGATTTGGGTGGAGACAACATAAAAGCAGAAACAAACAAAAAAAAAGAGCAAAAAAAAAAAAAAAAATTTGAAATGAAATGATAGGAGAGGAACAGCCAGTGAACATGTAAGAAGCTAAAAGGAAACAGAATAACACGTGTCGAAATGATTTTTTTGGGGTACAGTGATGGATCGCAAAAACAATATACCCTTCGTGGCAGATAATCAATAGTAAAAACAAAGAAAAAAAGAACGGAGACGTCATTAGGGGACAAAACGAAGGAGAAAGCTCCAATGCATGAGAGAGAGTACGTGTGGAGGGTAGAGAGAAAGAACCCTGGCCTAACACCTCTTCCAAAGGCTTATCCTCCCATCCAAGCGTTTTCTAGCTCATTTTGTGTTTTGCGCCTTAATGTCCATAGTTGCCGCCCCATCCTCCACCGCGACCGGTATTTCCGTAGTAGTTGCCACTAAACCCTGCTCCATAGTTGCCATATCCGCTGGCTTGGTGATGGGTTGCATTGGCTCCAGGCTGGTGATGCGCTCCGAGGCTTCCTAGTCCACCGTATTGTGGGTTAAGCTGAGGATACGCTCCAAATCCCTGCTGGCTGGTTGGTTGACCTTGCGCAGGAGGCAAGCCAGTCTGACCAGCCTGGGGTTGGCCCGGAACACTGTTGGTTGCGGAGCCGGGACGGTTTGCTTGAGTTAAGGAAGGGCTTGGTCCTCCTGCCTTGGGCGCTTCGAAACCCTTTGCCGCTTCCTCTGCGCTCACTGGCTGCTGCTGGGCAATGGGTTGGCTTTGGACAAATCCAGATTGCGTCCGGCCGAAAACGTCCGGGATGCCGCCGAAGGCAGTGTGGCCCGAAGTTTGGGTCTCCGAGGGCTGGGAAGAGCCGGCACGGCCGTATCCAGTTTCGCGGCCAGGAACTCCTTGGTTGAATGCAGCAGCCGTCGCTGGGGTAGAGGCATGATCATAAGAGAATCCATGTTGAGGCTGCGCGTACATGCCACCCTTGCCGCCGTAGGGAGCAGCAGCATACTGGTTTCCATAACCAAACTGGTTGTTGTGAAGGTAATGTTCCTCGTATCTCCTTGCGTCATCGTACATAGGGCGATTTCTTCCATACTGATGCTGGTTCATTTGGTTCATGTATGTATTCACATAATGGGGATTAGAATAATAGGGGTAAGCATAGTTGTAGGCACCATGGGCACCCTGCCCCTGACCCTGCGGCACGTGTTGAGTCGGCTGAGCAGTTTGACCAGGCAGTGTGGGGTTAGGCGTATTTTGACCACTGTTGGGAGCTTCCACATGGGTATAACGGCTTGGTGGTTGGGTGGAAGCGACCTGGGGTTGCACATCTGCACCACTGACGCTGAATCCGCTTCCAGCTCTCTGTTGTGTCGCAACACCATCCTGGGACTGGCTATACGAGCCATAATAGTAAGGGTTCCGTGCCTGTTCCCCTCCGTAAAATGAGGAATAGTCTGCAGCCGTGGTAGCTGTGGGTTGGGTTGGGATGGGAGTCTGGTTGGAAAAGGATTCCTGTGTTTGTTGCTGGGTCTGATCAGCTTGTTGGTTGAAAGGATCATACGTCTTCTGCCCTTCGGTATATCGCCCAAAGTCGTTGAATGGAGTATCAGCAGAAGTGGTTGCAGGGGCAGGAGGGAGGCCAGGGGCAGGACGTGGAAGAGCAATAGCGTCCGTTGGGGGTTGAGTTTGCGCCTGAGCTTGAGTGGAAGGGGGGAGAGATGCGCGGGGGGCAACAGGAGAGTGTTGAGGAGGTTGGGGACGAGTCTCTGGTTCTTCCCTCTCCTCATCAATGTCAAGATCATCGACTGGCCCGTTCAATCCCATGCTGCCGAATTGGACAGCAGCGCGATCGACCGCATGGTTTCCAGGCATAACGACGGCCTCTTGCTGTTCCATAACACGGCGTTGCAAGGTTGCAGCACGTCCAGGCCCAGTTGTAGCCTTGTATGCAGTAGCAGCAAAGCCCGAGATTGGTCGGGTTTGTGTGGCGCTGATAGAAGCGGTGCTGGTTTGGTCGGGAGTGCTTGTTGCTACTGTACTCGCTGCCGTTGTGCTAGCCTGTGGGTGTGATACATCCGGAACTCGCTCAAGGTTTGTCTGAGTCAACTCATCCTTTGGAATCACTGGAATGTGTGCTTGTTGTACGGGAGTAGCGGTCGATGGTTCCACAGCTGGGGGTGCTGTTGCTTGAGAGGCAACTTCTGGTACGTCGGAAGGTTGTTCGGACGGTTTTTCGATGGCGGGTGGTTCAGCAGGCTTCGATGTGGTCGCTGTAGCTGGAGGAGGAGCTTTTTTCTTGGGCGGAGGCGGAGTTGGCTGAGCGAACAAACTTGCCCAGCCCTTCTTTGAGCCCTCCGGGATCAAGCTGCTCTTTTGCGGAGCCTGTTCTGGGGGCTCGTTGCCGATAGCGGTAGGACTTGGTTCTGTGGAAGCCACAGTGTCTCCAATGGGAGGTTCTTCTGGCTTTCCCCATGCATCAGCAGGCACAGCAGTAACTTCTGGCTCTTCTATTGACTGGGCAACCGGTTTCTCAGTGCGAGTCCCATTTACGTGTGCGCCCGCTCTCCCACCACGCCCTCCACGGCCACGGTCACCTCGAGCACGTCCACGAATGTCAAAGCCTCCACGGCCACGGCCTCCACGGTTTGGTGGTGATGAAGTAGAGTCGGCCTGCAAGAGAGGGTCTTTCGCCTTGGCGCGGGATCGATCGGTGTGTTTCTTTTTGACCTCACCCCACTGCGAAACATTGCCTAAATCAAGAATATCAATCAATATCAGTAGATAAAAGTCAATGCGATAGGTTGCCACAATAGATAAAGGAATGGGCAAACAAACCCTCAGTGATGCGCTCAATTGCAATCTCTAGATCTCCATCGGCATCCTCTAGAGCAAAAACTAAGTCCTCATCGGTCCAGTCTGCGAAAAGCTCTTTTATGGTCGAAAGGCTGCTGGCATGCTTTTTCTTCAGTTGACCGATTTCTCCTTCATCTTCATACGATGGCTGAAGCATATTTTCCGAGTCTGCTTTAGTAGGCTTGCTAGGTCGACCGCCTCTCGAGCTGTAGCCACCTCTGCCCCCACGAGCTGACCCCCGACCACGCGAGCCGGATGGCCTGAATTGAACTTCAGACATGACTGTGAGATATTATAAGGAGAAAGGCAGCAAAAGAGCAAGGAAGAGGAAGGCGAGTGTGCCAGGAGAGGGTGGGAGTAGGGAGAGCGAGGAGATTGACGAGCTCAAGGAAGGGGTAGGGAGAGCGAAGAAAGCTGGCAACGAGGCCAAGGACGGAGGCAAAAACGGCACAAGTAAGCAACAAGAGGACAAGGCACAGTCTCTTGTAGAGAACAAAGCCCAGGAGAGACAGCAGAGAGGTGGGATGGTGGAGAAGTCGAGGGTAGGTTCTTGGTGGCACAAAATAGATGGTTGGGAGGCAAAGGGTGTGTCGCGTTTCTTTCTTTCTTTTTTCTTGGCTGGGCTGCGGCTCAAAGCCTTCACCTTACCCAGTTCTGTCCCGATTGGGAATATTTTACGCGAGCTGGCGCTAAGTAGGGCGTCAACCACCACCACCACTACAGCTTCTACAACTACTGCTACTACCACAACTACCACTACGATTAACCACATTGTATATAACTATCTATAGAGGCATCCATTCAACAATACCAGCCAGCTGCCGGTCGTCTTTGGACAATTCACCCGCTGGTGACCTAGTCGCCTAGGTACTAGGTAGCTTCGGCCTTGTCTTGGTTGTCACCATTAACAACCTTCCCCTGGGTTCCGGCCGATTTGGGTTCGCCTCCTCGCCTCCTCGCCTATTGTCTCTGTTACTTTGTGCCAGCCACTAAGTGGAATACCAGAAAGGAGGGAATAGGGGTCAAAAATCTGCGGTGAATGGGAGAAGTGTTACTTCGTTGCTACTGCTGCTGCTGATTTGCGACCAGGCCAGGAGGGCCACGAGGGAGGATGGAGGCTACCAGGGCGCATTGTTTGAGGTCACTGTCAAAACAATGTCCCCAGATTGGACGTTCTTCCCAAGAATCCCGCCGTCTTTTATCTTTTCTCCGTGGCCACGAGCCTAATAAGCCATTAGTACGGTCGACAGAATCTTCAACGCCCAATCGTCATCTAAATAATCCCAACAGCAGACCGAGTACCTCAAGTAAAGATACCGATAAACACTTGAGTTCTATCCTCGACCATCCTCTTTTCCGAATAGTTCCTGCTAAGCCACTGCCTCGGAGAGATCAATATGATAATAATGCCCAAGATGCACCCAGTGTGAGGAGGAAATTAGCGGAGGATCCGCTGGGACTGCTGGACGAATTGATAGCATCAGGACGAGCTGATCATAATGCCCTACACCGTTGTCTGAAAGCGCATGGCGTCCCTTTGACCCCTTTGACCCCTTCGAAACCTCCCAATGCTATTGGGGTTTCAAGCGTGGGATCGAGAATCGTTGCGTGGTACTCTGCCGCAGACTTCGAATCAAGAATGCTTCTTTTCGGTAGCCGTCCTACTATGGCTGTAGTCATGCCGTACATGGTTGTTGACCGACTTCAAAACACAGTTATCGATTGGGTGAAGATGGTGTATACCGGAGCTTCGAGTGATGTGGATCAAGGCCTAGCAAATTCTCTCCTTCCTACACAACGCCTCTGTCTAATGAACCTACTACATGAGTTTGTCACCGCTGAGATAAAATATGGTCGTGGCATTCGATCTGCTTTGAGGTACTTTATTCGTGTCTGCGAAATATTGCCCCCAGGCGACAAGTTCGTTGATTCGAAACACGATCCTTTCCGTGCGTCATTGCGAAGCACTGGATCCAACTTGGCTACGTGGATTTCGAGCCATAGCAGAAATCCCGAAGCCCAGAAAGTTCCTGTTTCCCTATTCGAAGAGTTCTGCATGCTTTCTGAGCAGTTATCCAATGGCAAGTACTTCTGGGGAGCTTGTTTACAATTGTACCACCCGACCAATCCAGATGTCAAACCAGCCTTATCTTATATGAAGCACAGGCCCGCGAGCCGCGGTACACGAACACATCCAACCATGCGGAAACACTTATTACGATTATCGTTGGACGCGGCGCAGCTATGCCTTGAACAACAATTGTACCCAGAAGCATCTTGGTTGCTGACCCACGCCCGGCAATTTATTGCAGGCGAAGAACTTACCTCTGAACAACCCTCAGAGAGGTCCAATCCACAAACAACCCTCGGATCTGATCCCTTATTGGGTGGAATATGTCTACAATGAACCACGACGACATTACACATGAATTTTCCTGCTCGTTCTGGGAGATAATTGCATGAGAAGAGTTGTTGGAATTAAAGAAGTAACGCTGAAATCGACAACTCGCAACTCTTAATTTCTACCGGACATCTTCTGCCGGACTCTGGATGCAAAGTATTTTCTAGCCAGGAGTGAAACGCACAGCCGGGCACCGAACTATACTACCTCAGGCACGTTTCCGATGACACCAGCATCCAAAACAAACATAGAAGTTACGACCCATTGTCCACAGTCGAGGAACCGCTGTCTACGATAGGCCGAAAAGCCCATAAACGGACTATAGAGGATTACGCAAAGTCATTACCACCCTGATGAAAAAGTGATACCTAGAAAGATAGACGAGTATGATTGCTTCGTCAGGCGGCCACCAGCCTAGGCGGAGAAAACACCGGTTTAAAAAAGCCCCCCAAGCCATTCCGATTCTGGCGTTAGGAAACAATCTTTTAGAATTGCCTACTTTGCTTGTTGGCCTCGACCTTCTTCCCACGAATGGCCCATGTTGTTATTTACCCCACCAGTGGGAGTTTGTAACCTAGTCGTCTGTCATTATATCCATCCCATCTACTTCCCAAGGTTATCTATTACGTACGTAGAGGTTAATTGAGTGCGTTTTTTACATTTACTCTCTACAGAACCGGCTAACGGGTGAATGGTAGAGCTCATTCATCCTTTATGAGCAGAGTTGACTGCTTGATTGCTCCAAGAAGAAGGGCAAGGCGGTATTTTCACTTAGCTAGCTCTGAGCTTGGGAGTCGTTGGAAATCGAGAGGCGCTGCATCTCTTATCGGATTATCCGGTTGTGCTGCAAAACGGACTGAGGCAGCAGGATTCTCCCCAATATGCTCTGCTGGCGAGGTGGGTTTCGTCCACACTTGCGTGGTATTTTCGAGTTTAGCATTGACTCTGAAGCCGTGTCAGCCTTTGTTAATATGGATGGAATGATGGTAATGGGGAGAGGGCGAAAAAAGGAGAGGGGAGGGGGAAAGAAAGTAGAACAGACGCCAATTATTTTCCACCAGCCGCTGCGGAAGGCCCAGCGACATATCAGGCACTTTTTCACTCTAACTATTTGTCTTTGCAAGAGGCGCTAATGGTCGAAGTTCGTTCAATAGGGTTAGCGGACTGCAAAAGAAAAGAAAAACTTGTTCCAATTTTGTTGAAGCATTCGATCGATTCTTTCTGGAGAAGGGAATTTTGTTTCCAAGTTATCAAGACTCCTCATTCTTGATTTAACCGATTTGTTAGCTTTATATATACTAGTTTTGCCGCACACTTTTTGGTTTTTTTTTTTTTTTTTTTGATTAATCTTGCTCTAGCCAGCCTGCCTCAAGTAATTGCTTATTTTATTTTATTTTATTTGAAAGGAGAGAATACAATTCCCAGCAAGGCGTGCTGGCATGATGTATACTAAGCTTTTGCCAAGCAAGATATGGGTCTGGTGGGTCAGGATCTAGGCCTGATTAGGGCTAACTCGTCTACCGCCTCGTTTTGGCGCTCTCAAGCTGTCTGCCTTAACATACATGAATGAATGCGGCTGTTGGATCAAGTATAGAGTAAGGTGAGAAAACTAGAGTACGGAGCTTATATATGAATACATTAGTGTGTGGAAGTAGGATGTTCTCATCTAAGAAATTTTAACCTACTCCGCAGTAGTTAACACAATCCACTAGTGTTCACTGGGCAGTAGCCGGCGACTTCAAGATAAAAGTAAAGAGGGGGAGCATACTCCCCCGAACTTGGTGGCAGGGTGGCTATAAACATAATTAGTTACCTTACTTGAGCTCGTTAGGAGGCAGTATGGCCAGGGGGGTTACCACCATAGCGAGGGGCAGATGTGGTACTTGGAACATCGGTATATTCGGTATCTACTCCATTCTAGAACAAGAGATACACCATGTCGTCATCCTTATTCCTTGCAGCCCATGTCAGCGGAGTCCACCCATACTCGTTTCTTGTCACACCGACATCCCCTGTTTCAAGCAATAGCTCCGCGACAGCCCTGTGACCATTCATCGTAGCAGCCGCCAAAGGTGTCAACCCATCAAATAGCCAACACGGGCCCTTACCGCCACCATCAATAACGAATTGGCCTATATCAGCCGATGCCCCAGCTGCAAGTAAAAATCTCACAATATCTTCATACCTTCCGTAGGCACCCCAGGAAAGTGGTTGCCATCGGCTAGAATTCCAGGCCATCGCCGGGCTTGCTCGCTGAGCAACAACTCGACCACCCCGGTATGACCTTACTTTAAGGCCTCTACAAGCGGCCGCCAGCCAGAGCCGGAAAAGGCGTGTTCCCGATAATAATTCCCTAAAGGAATAACCTCAATGCTTCTTCATTTCTTCGAGATGCAGCTAAGTTTAATTGGGTCCCTCCATATAAGATCTTGTGTAAATTATGATCTGTATCTCTCTCAAGCAGTATGCGAACAACTGAGGTATGGTCGTTTGCGAGAGCGCATAATAATGGAGATCGATCTGCAGGCCGCAAAGCCGCCCCCTTATTAAGAAGTAGTTCTCCTCCTGTTTCAAATCCACAATCTGCAGCTAAACAGAGAGCGGTCCGGCTATACGATCAGTGGTTTCGAGCATACCGCTCTGCACAAATAATGGATTCTGAATCGCTTCATATGCAGGTTTGGCCATCCATTGTAGGGGTGGGGAATGTGATGGCAGCAGTGGGGTATAAAAAAGTCAGGGTGTGCGGTAAAATCCCGGCTACTGATGATCGTAGTAAACTCTCAGTCGGCTCGTCTTCTTCATGGTAGTTAGACCAAATTTTTCTCTATACAGTGCTTCGTCATCGCTCAAAAAGGGCATGGGAGAAGTAGCCCATAATAACGGGGATTTCCATCGGACCTGGTCTCTTGTAGAAGATAAATCTATTTTATCCATCGTAAGAAGTCTTACTAGTTCCACATGCCCATTCTCGGCCGCAAATGAGAGAGGCGTACGTCCCAGTTCGTTAGTATAATCCAAGACAATGCCTGGAGTTCCATGCAAGAGTTTGACGAGATTGGTATGTCCCTTTATTGCTGCGAATGAGAGGGGAGTCATTCCGTACATAGTATCTGCAATTCGGGTCAGCCCTGCGATTCTCCGCGTCATTGTAATTTGAATAAAAATCTAGCAAGCGTTTCATTTCCTGTCTGAGCAGCCCATATCAAGGCTGATTCACCGCCATTCTGGGTTATGTGATAGTTGAGGAGGTATGGGTTTAGAATCCCGTAGAGACGGCGGTCTGTTTGTGCAAGCGAGTTGATATTACATTCTGACCTCAGATAACTCGCGATTTCGAAGAGGAGCTCGACCGGCAGAGTAGCAGAATACATCCCTCTGCCGCGGAAGCGACAGGCAACGGGTAGACTCAACCAGGCTGATTTTTGGGAGGGTAGACCCAACAGGAGAGAGGGCTGTTGGAACCAGACAGTTTAGGCAGAGATCATCTGTCAGCAAATGGTGTTAGCATATAGAGAGTAACGAATAGCAAAGAGTTTCGGCAGTTCGTAAATCTCCAACGCGTGCTGACTAGGTAGCTGCCACGGCGAACAGAACAGTTCCATTGGGGGTTGATATTATCCGGGGGATCGACTGATTTATAAACGGTCGAAGAACTGGTATGTATGTTCCGTGTTGGCCATCGGCTGTGCAGAAATACCTTGGACGGTGTTTTATAAATAGTTGGCTTGTTGGGTCTAACCACTTTCTATTAGCTCTTGTTGCATCAGCCAGTTATCCTCATTCTCGCCCCATCCGCAAACCAGGAACCTCTCTCCACACGCGCGATCTGGGCCGAGAGCTGACTTGAGCTAAATAGCCCCGGGAAAGTTGCAACCACGTCCCAGCCAGCCTCAACCTCACCTCCTACATTGCTGCGTTGCCATCATCATCGCCATCATTTTCCAACCCAGTGCCCAGTTCTTTTTCTACCTTCCTTTCATCTGCATCCATCGGATACGTCGTTTTATCTGAATATCCCCCACAATCGCATAACTGCACAATCACTATTCCCTCCTCGTATCTCGTATCGGTTCGCCGCTTAAACATCTGCATAGCTCCTCGTTACTTAACAAATACCAGCCATGGCCACTGAAACAATCAATGGAGGTATGTCTGAGTCTGGTGGGTGTCCCTGGAATTGCGATTTCAATCCTATTTATATCTTGCAATTTTCGCACGTTATACTATATTTCCCCTTTTCTGCAATGCTTGCTGGGTGCGCCTTCTCAATTACCACCATCGAGCTCCCTCTCAGCGCTCAGGTAATTTTTATCACAGTAATATAAAACAATTAGTGGCTAACCATTATCAACTAATAGCTCCCGCGGCCGGTGTAGTCCAGAAAAAGGATACCAGCAGTACTACTGCCCCGGATGCCGGAAAACCAACCACGCTGAACGGGGACGCGCCCAAAGAGGTCAGCGCACCCAAAGCGGAAACTGCTACATCTTCTAGCGCGGGAAAAGACGCTGACAGCTCTTTAAAGAGCGCGGGAGATAAACACGAACGCGACGATGCGGCCGAGAAAGGCACCCAGGCGCCAAAAGATGAGCCTGCCACGAAAAAACAGAAAACCGATGCAGAACCCTCTAAAACAGCGAATGGAACCGAAGCCAAAGCTGCGACGAATGGCGATAAGAAGAGAGGCCCGGGTAGACCTAAGAAGAGCGAGGGGGGTAAAACCGAAAAGAGAGCCCCCAAACCTCGCGCCACTGAGGGTATTGGAAGCAGAACTCGGAGCCGCGCACAGGTATAGGAATATGACTGTCCTGTACTCCATATGGGCAGTATCGCTATGCTCTCAGCTACCGCGGGATTCAGTGCACTCCTTCAATTCTCTCATGCTCCCGAGCCCAACTTGTCGTTGAAGGCGTTTAGTTGTTGATGCTCTGATTGTTCTTGTCTATGTTTCTTCTGTTCCATTTTCTTCAATGTGTTTTTATTTTCCCATTCGTCGGAATACGTTTCTGGTGCTCGTTCTTTTACCTTTTTGTTTTTGCGTGTCTTTATTTATTTCCCTCTCATTATCTCTTTTATTTTCTCTCTATCTGTTTTCGGCTTGATGGACATACTAAGGCGCACTTCGGGAAACTGAGGGACAGGAGGCCATGGACAAAGGAAGGCTCTTGTCATTATGAGACAATAAATATTTACAAAATTATACGAATGTTCAAAAGATAAAATCGATTATCAGTTGCACTGCTCCACATCCCACAGACATGGCTCAGCTTAAAACACTTCATCCAATAACTGCTGAGCCGCTTTGTTGGAGGAGTCCTCGGCAAATGTAAACGGTTAAATGAATGGCTAACCCGGGACGCTGCCTCTTTGTTTGTTCATAACCTTCTTTTGATTTATAGTTAGGGTAAGAAACGCCTGTTTCCATGAAACGAAACAGGAATGTTTTTATTTGAGCAAATATATATTGAATATCGGGGCTCTTTAGATAATATGTACGAACTGACGGGCATAAACAATATGAATATCTGAATTTCCCTTCCGCTGTGCAGCCGTGGCGAAACCCTTGGGCGGCCGTCTAAATAACCAGAAGCTAACTCCCAGCGACCAACCTAAACATCATATCAATTTGCCGGCATCAAGCGCTTCCACGACAAATCATATATTTTACGCAGAACTTATTTACGTCGGTATTTTAGAAAGATATTCTACGTAACTATTTACTTATTTATGGGTGGACAAGGGCAGGCGGTCCCCCACCCCCTCGTCGGCATTCGGGGGTTTGCATGTTCCCTCCTCCATGGCTCCACTGCGACTTCGGCTGCAACCTCCACCAGCGCTACATACAGCCACTTACACCTGCACATACCTAGGGCCTATATACACCATAAAACACTTTTCAATTCCTCTCCACGAACCTAGCAAGGCCAAAAGCAGAAAGTCACTTAAACCGCTCTTCAAATAGTTCGAGTTTGCTGCGGGGGCATGGGTTGGTAAACTCGCGACATCGACCTGTCTTATGCCCGACAAACCCGCAACCGTTGCAGCCTATGCTGCTGGCGCCTCCCTAGCCGCTATCACCCTCTTCTACGTCTTCGGCCCGAATTTCACGATCGACGGCGAGGAATCCAATAGCAGTAGCAGGAAAAAAGGTATTGTCGGCCTACTGAACCCTTCCAATGATTGCTTTATCAACTCCGTCCTCCAGGCCCTGGCTGGCCTGGGCGACCTCCGCTTATACCTGATTCGAGAACTGCATCGACGCCAGCTGGAAGGGCCGGGAATATACAATGCGTTACCTGATATCGAAAGCATCCCTCGCGGCGAAACCCCTGAGAAGGTACGTGAGCTGCAGCAGGCGCCCGTTACCAGGGCCCTGAAGGAGATGCTGGACAGCTTGAACGAGCGGCCCATATATAGGAAGACGATATCAGCGCGTGCGTTTATAGTGGCTTTGGAGAGGGCGTTTCGAACGCGGATTAGCCGGAATCAACAGGATGCGCAAGAATTTTTACAAATTGTTGCAGAACGTCTCTGTGACGAATACCATGCCGGTGTTAAAGCGCGGGAAAGGGCAGCTACAACCTCCCTCGGCGTCGGTGTTGTAGATTCGATGCTGGGGGTGAAGAGTCTAAATGGATCCAGTGTTGGGAACAGTGACTCAGAATTACAAAACGGATCACCATCCATGGATGTGAGGGTGGAGGCTTCGGATACCGAATTTCCGTTCCCATTCGAAGGGATGATGGAATCCCAAATTGAATGCCAATCCTGCCATTTTAAATACAAACCAAACCGGACCTCATTCGTCAATCTTACACTCCAAGTACCCCAGCAGAGCTCTGCTACATTAAGTTCGTGCTTTGACGGCCTGCTCAAGACGGAATACATCGATGATTTCCGATGCGACAACTGTGTCCTTCTACACGCACATCAAATGAAGAAGGCAAAAATGGAGAAGACTACATCACAGCGGGAATTCAAGCACTTGGACCGCGAGATATCACTCATCAAAGACGCCCTTGAGAGTGACCCCGAAACCATCCCCAAAGGTGTCAGTATGCCAAATTCCCAAGACGTCCCAAAACGCAAGATCGCGCGACACATGCGAATCACATCATTCCCAAAAATAATAACCATACACCTATCCCGATCGATATTCGACCAGAACAGTTCTACAAAGAACGCTGCCAAAGTCTCATTTCCCGAACGGCTGCCCATCGGCGGCATCCTCGACCAAAAATGGTACAAACTGCTGGGCATAGTCTGCCACAAAGGCAGCCATCACAGCGGCCATTACGAGTCCTTCCGGCGCAACCATCTCTACGCCCCCTTCTCCACCCCAGACGCCTTCCGCTCCTACTCGCAAAGCCGCTCACCAAGTCAGAACCCATCCACAGCCCCGAGTCCCAAAATTAACCCGAAACAAAAGACTACCACCACCCAGGACTCTGACGCTAGCCCTCTTAGCATATCCGACGACACCCCATCTCCATCCGTTTCCAGCACCTCCCTTCCTGTCCCTTCATTGTCAACATCCTCTCCCCGCCCCTCAACCAGTATAAACGAAACAACATCCTCGCCGCTAGCTCCGCCCTCGCAACAATCAACTCCGCCGCCACAACAGCAACAGCAAGAGAATAGTGATCCGTCCATAACATCATTCGCTACGCCGCGACTCACCCTATCTCCTTCGTCGGATGCTGCTACAACTGCCTCCTCCAGCTTAAGACGCCAATCCAGCACGAAGGCGGCAAAAATTGCGGTGCCGGGTTCTGGCCTCCAGTCTCGAATCCGGCGGAAGAAGCGGGCAAATGACCGCTGGTGGCGGATCAGCGATGAGAAAGTTAAGGAATGCAAAACTAGCGATGTGCTAGGGATGCAAAGGGAAGTTTATTTGCTTTTCTACGAGATGGAAAGGCCGGGTGATGATGAACAGTATTAGATCTTCTACCTCATGGGGATAAAAAAAATGAGAGAAGGAAAGTGGGGCCGGATCGGGCATTAAACAGACGAAAACGAAATGTATGACGAATAAATGAATAAGAAAATGGTTATAGGGGGAATAAACGAAAATCGAAAAAAACGAGGATAAAACACAACGGGGAAGAGGGGAAGGGCGCTGAAAGAAACGGACAAAACATGATATCACCGAGGATATCAGCTTATTATCTTCTTCAGTTGACGCGAAAGTATTTTGCTTTTCTGATTCCCCTGCTTTTCTCACAATTGTTTTTTTTGGATGAAAATTTTTTCTTTCTTCATGTTTCTGGATTGCATAATTACACAAGGCCCTAGGGGTAACTAGATATTTAATTCTTCCTACTTTCGAATGACGAAAAAATTTACACACTCCCTCCCGTTCATTTTACTTTTCATATTCCATTCGAGATACCGAGCATACATGGTAAGCCCAATGGATTAATGAGTGATGAAAAAGCACAAATGCCCTTGTTAACATACCACACATTATCTGGATATCTAGGTGTTTACTTGAGAAAAAACAAGACCAATGTCAAGTCGGATGTTCGACTTGGCTACTCAGTTTCGCGATATCCAATGGGATATTTTAGGCGTAATTGGTGAGCCGTACTCTTCCCTGCTCTCCAGCCATGCTTGATGTTTGTAACGGCTTTTGGTATTAAATAAATACGACCTCAGGGGTGTGCATGAAATGTATTGTACAACAATATGTAATTGCTATGTAGCTGGCGCTAATTGTTAGATACTAACATTGTTAATTTAGTATTTGGATCCCCGTTAGAAGTGGAAGGAAATTCATTCCTCAACATGGGGCACCAACATCGCGAATCATTGGAATCGTTCAACACAGCCGATTTGCCTAGGCTTTACCTTTTGAAAAAGCAACCGAAAAAACAACTTAAAAAGGAACCAAAATCTTTGGCTTCTCCTATTAGCTAGTTATCCTTTACCTGCATCCGGTATGCAGAAATGATGCGATGCCATGGGTATGAATGACAACGTACCTACATAGGGTAGTCAGCGAAATTATGCATGTAATATGCACCCTAGCAAAGTAATCCAGGTAAAAAGAATGTCCTCCCCGTTGGTACCCGACTAAATCGGAGAGATCGTGATTTCTGATAGAATTTACCACAAACCATAACATTGTGTGTTGCCATATTTTCAGTGAGACCAAAACATCTACTTGAATTGAAATTCACGGCCATGGCGAAAATCGGTTGTTAGGTGGTTGCCGACTCATTTGAAAATAATATCTTCTGGGTGAGGAACGAACTGCCCCCAGTCTGCCAGGCCAGAATCGGATGGGTGCCTCCGGGATTGATTCCCTGCATTACGAGGTCGACTCCAGTCATATACTTCTCTCTGAATTTCCAAATATTGTCCGTCGCTAAGCACCCGGTTGAGGTCTAGCCAGCAAAACGGGACATCTCTGCTTCCTCAGTAGGAACGACCAATAAAACTTCATTGCCTATGCGTAGCGGACATAAATTTCCTGCTCTGGCCGCTCGCGCTTGTATTGTGTTCAATATTCAATGTTGATGTTATACCAGAGAGATATCAACAAACATCCTCCCTGAAAACCCAACACCATCGCTATATACCAAAGGCTGCGCTTACCAACGAAGTATCCACGTCATGCTAGGATAGGGGCCAGATGCAGTGCGTCTCCAACCTATAGCCACAACTTAAGATGGGGAACCAACCCTTCAAGTCCTATAGTTATCTTTCAATGACAAAACCCAGTTTCACGCCTGGGGTGCCTCTTTAACTGAATATCGTGTGGCGTAGGAGTTACGCAGGAGCATGCATGCTGCTGGAGGGCGTGTTTCAGGCCAAGCTTGCTGACAACCATTGTGACGGATCTGTCATCGTTTTTGTTCGAATAGGCTGTGTTTCGTAGCCCTAGAAACATGGTAGGCGGTAAATTCACAGACCATGGAAATTTAGAGGGACTTTAAAAAGCCACCCTAGTTGTTCTTGAAGAAAAGCGCGCGTTTGTCTTCTTCGCATAATGACCTGTGTTTCCTAGTCGAATTGAAACGGTTAGGATAACCAGACCATTATCATAATCATATTTCTTCCCATCAGTACTCATAGCTCGTAACACTCGTCGGCCTGTGCTCCGAGCCCTCACTTGGGGCCGGAATAGTGGTCAATGAAATTGAGGGACGGGCAGCGAATCAGTGGGCTTGCCCTAGCCACGTATGTACTGGCAGAATTTGCGACAGCCAGAAAAAGCCAAAACGAAGTACCCCGCAGCCTGAATTCCAAGCAGTGTAATCCATATGCTCTATAGGGTCATCATAAGAACAGTTATGAAGAGCAGACCATCTCTTAACCCCTTGATTAGTTGCCAGACTAGCAGACCAAGTGGCAGGGGAAAGGATTGATATTATGAGCGTTTGCTTTCAAGAAACCCATTTACCCCCGAGATCCTTACTGGTCTGAAAGCGGGAATGCTTCCGAAGGATTGATCATTGCGCATGGATCCAGGTCTCGATCACCAGCTAGACAAGACGCTCTGTTTTATATAGAAATGGTACTAGTATGTCGCTGCATTTCCAAGTTTAGTTATTAGATTCTTCAGAGAGTAATAGAGCCGCGTTATTCGTAACTAATAGTAAAACAACAGGAGATTAATACATTCTTAGACAATAGCGGTAACGAAAAAATAATCGAGGAACTGGCCTGATCTACGACGAAAATTCGAATGCAGGAAATCCTCACTATTCCTGAATCAAAATAGCGGCCGGTTGTGATGGTAGCGGGTGTGTCCTTTAGTTACAAAGGTAAACTACCCGTCCGCGCCATGGTCCATGCATACTATTGTCCTGCACCCCAATTGAACCCCCCAAACGCGACATAGCCATCGAATCACTGGGTTCGGGGAGCCGGGATGAGGAACCACTCCAGACGTTGTCCAGGGGAGGGTTCGAGGACTTACCAGACTGGAGAAACTTTATTCAAGTCGGCCTTCGAAGGCTGATCATTGGAACAAATATGCCTGGATTCAGCATTCATCTTCGTTCGCAACGAAGTCAACAACCTAGTCGCCCACGAGGTCATGCCGCAGGACGAATGGGGCAACGAAAAGGACCAGAAAGCGAGTTTAAATGACGTTTCGCCACAGCTCTTGATTGCCATGGTTGGTGGTTATGGAGCATGTTGATGGTGGATGATGATGTTTAGCTCGATTACCACAAAGAAGACTAACAATATCCCACCCAAGGTCTGCTCCGTCCTGTTCCTCTTGTTGAGCCCTCAATGCCCCTGTTTCTCTTTTAACTTACTTCCTCTCCCCAGGTTCCCACCCCTCAAAAGGTCAAAAGCTGACGGAAGAGTCTGGTTTTGCTATTAGTAGCAATCGCAGTGACCCCAATATCGTATCTATCTTTCGGATTCATTCTGGTCTGTGGGGGATAACACCAAAGCGGCTTTCTGATTTTACCCTTTCAATATTACCACTATGGCTACTACACAGGCACAGATTGCCATTCCAAGCATTGAAGCAGATGTCTGTTCCGGCTCCTGTACATTCCTTCCCCCTCCCCAATCGCGAATCTACAAGAACTAATCTCGTTGTGTATTGTAGAATGACGATACCGACTCTGCATTCGAGGGCTCGTGAGTTTCCCAGTGCTTCCCAATTAGCTTGGGAATACGATTGTTACTTGCTCTTGTCGGTATTGTTGCTAATTATGGATTTTGATAATGTCACAGCACGGGAAGTGCCAGTTATGCAACGACCCTTGCCTCCAGCGTAAAGAACTATGTGTAAGGAATTACTTTTCCTACTTCAGCGCCTTTTTACATTTGTCTATAGTTCCGAAATTCTGACACCCTGCTAGATATGCGGTACGTGTAAATGTTGACAATATGGCGTTCACCCGGCCAGGCCGACTTGAAGCCTGGCTTGAGAACGACGAATGCTGATTATACTATCACCTTCTGCGACCCGTTGGGAACTAGAACGGAAGACGTTATAATCTGTTCCGTGCAGGGGAATATATTCTGGTGAGAGCATAGTCTCCTTACCTTGTATGATTACGTGGAAATCCGAGGCTAATCTATTCTCGCTCCTTTCGCCAGCCAAATGATGAAGATGAACAGGATCGCATGGACTTGGTAAGGATATTCGAAGCTTTGGGCGCAAACCTTCACACTCTATATATTGGTATTGGCACCTTTGAAGAATTAATAAATTCAACTAACCTCGCCGCAAAAAAAAAAAAAAAAAAAAAAAAAAACCAAAAGACCCACCACATCTACAAAATGCTCTTAGATGGAGAAATATACGTTTCCCCGATTAATGGGAATCCACAGCGAGTTCTGGATATCGGAACGGGCACTGGTATGGCATGGCTCCGCCCTATATCTGTATTTTGTTTCCCCAGGACCTATCTGACATCTCTTCAAAACAGGAATATGGGCAATTGACTTCGCAGAGTGAGGGTTATATCTACAATTCTCTTTTCTGCTTATGGGACTTAGATCTAACTGGATGATTATTATTGCAGCGCACACCCTGAGTCACAGGTCGTAGGTGAGCATTGCCTCCTGTTCCTAAATGCTGCTCATTTATTCCGAAGTATCAATATTTTTTAACTCCCAACTTATAGGAAACGATCTGAGCCCCATCCAACCATCATGGTAAATACGTATTTCTTAGCGACAGCCCCACGCCCACGTTATTTTATTATTCCTTTTCGTTTTGATACGTTGTAGCTAGGCCCAAACAAACCAACACAGCTTCTTCTACATGTAGGGTTCCCACGAACTGTGCCTTTGAAATCGACGACCTCGAGGCAACATGGCCATACACCCGACCATTCGACTTCATACATGCGCGCGAATTAGCCGGATCAATTTCCGATTTCGACAAACTATTCGAGCAGGCCTACAAGAACCTGGTTCCGGGCGGGTACTTTGAGATACAGTCAATCGAACCATGTTTCTACAGCGACGATGGCACGCTTGACAAGGGACAACACGCGTTGGAATGGATGAAACTGGAATTCGAGGCCAGTGCGAAGTTTGGAAAACCGTTGGAGGTCGTGCCGACGCTTCCAGATAGGTTGAAGAAGGCTGGGTTCCAGGATGTTTCGACCAAGCTTAAGAAGGTGAGATCCTACCTGCCCCATCCTCCCTAACCCGGGCCCCCTCCTTGATACTTTCTCCTCTTGGACCCAAATAAGTTAACTAACCACATCCATTATATATATTAGCTCCCCATCGGCGCCTGGCCCAAGGACAAGAAGTTGAAAGAAGTGGGGCGATTCCAGCAGCTGCAGGTACTGCAAGCGCTGGAGCCGTATTCACTCTTCCTCTTCACAAAGATTCTGGGCTGGAGTGTCGAGGAGACCCAGGTGTTGCTAACTGGGGTACGCCAAGATATAAAAAATCGAGAGATACATATGTACAGCTGGGTACATTTCACTTCTGGTAGGAAGCCTTAAGATGCCCCCTAAGGAGATCATGAGCAGATTTCCAAATACCATTGTATGGGAAGATTTGTCTAATACAATAAATAATAACCGAAGCGGTGGGTGGTTGTGATAAGCAACTTTTTCTTTTCTTTTTTTTGGCAAGTTTTCCAAGGTAGATAACGACTTACTGACGACATATGCGATATATTTCCCATTTCGCAACTTTTTCTGGTATTTATCACTGCATTTATTTTCTATTTGTCGATTTGCATTTATATTCGGTGCCTTACTGCTTGGATTGGCGATAGGATATCTCACGGAGATAATTTAGTTCTCTTGGCCTAGCTATCCACTGGTTTACACGGTTAATAAATACTTTCTTATTCCAGGCAGCACTGAATGACTGCCTGAGATCAGTTTGTTTTCCGCCTTGCAAATATTTTATGTGTCCCATATAAATTGGAAGTAGATCTGACTTACTCTTCTTTTCCATTTTTTCCACACTTTTTCACGCCTTTTCCTTTTGGGTATTCAATTAATATACTGGAAACCACAGAAAACTTGCCCCTATCGATAACTGCTTTAAAAAGCTGCGCCTAGCTGGCTGCTTCTGTAGCGGGGACGACTTTTGTCGTGTCCGCAGCTGGCAGTGGGGTTGTGCATGGAAGACTTGCAGCCTCCCATTTGTCCAAACTGGAATGCTTCTGGCTATGGGATACTTGCTAGTGCCAGTCGTCTACCTTCCTGACGGACGATGATACCAAAATTCAAGGGATTGGGGGCGTTGGAGGCACCCAACCTCTCTGAGGAAATAAAGAGTGAACCGGAAAGTCCTGTCTGAGATACCAGTAAAAACACTGTCGAGCGTGTTTTACATGAAATTCGCGCAGAGGAAGTAATTATTATTGTTGTATTTTGAACACCTCTTGGGAATGGGGGTTTCGGAGAGCAGTGGCTCCTTTGAGCAAAACATCCGCCTCAGTCAAGTAACGAGGCTGATATTCAAAGACAAAAAGATTTAGCACTCATTCAACAGCCTTTCTCACAAGGAGAATGATAATCCAGAAGAAGGATACAAATTACCACTGACATCCTTTCACTTCCTCTCCCCCCTCCCCCTTAGCCTTCGGGAAGAAAATGCCTGGAGGTCTGAGTGGGCCAGGGGCAACCCATCCACTTTTTAGTTTAGTAAACTCATCTGCTGCCTGTCCATTGGTGAGATCGTCAAATGCAAAAGAAGTGTAGGTTGGCAATTTTCAATGACAGCTGTGGCTACAACTCGAACAAGAAGCCTCTGCAGAATGGGCATCCCAAGGGCAATTTGACATATATTCCATTCCTCCACTCAAGAAGGCGAATAACAGAGCACCACGCGATAACGCACACACCTGCAGTGACGAGTTTGATGCAAAGCCAACCCAGTTTTAGTTGGTCGTGGCCATTTGTGCGTCTGCTGTTCGAGGAATGGAGCAATCCGTACCGTACACCGGGGCTCCGAATGAAGCATGAGAGGGGCTCAGCCTGTGCTATCTGTGCACACGACACCTGCAGAAAGCTCACCGGAACAGCTAAATAGGGGTATAGATAGGCATGTTATGCTGATATATTTTTTAAAATAAAAATAAAAAATACATGTACGGAGTATCTAGAAATATCTCTCTTTATTTGTGCTTTACGGAATATTGTCTTGTTTTGTAGTTAAATTCTCCATGTATCCGACTGGTTAGCCCGCATTTTGTTACCGGTGTTACTATCCACAACAGATGATATAATACTACAACCTTTTTTAAAAAAAAAAATTAAAAAAAAAATTTGGGGGAGGGGACAACAAGGGCTAGGCCAGTTGAGTCTTTTATGTTCTCCGGGATTCTTTTTTACTTTGTGGTATAGGAATTTATTAGTATTCTTGAAGTGGCTTTGATTCCGATAACTAGCCAAGATCCACGGGAATAAAGTGGATGGGGAATCCTAAGAGTGGAGGGGTTGCTTCCGAGGAACATGGCTTTGAATTCAATGATAATGGTTGATTGAACAATATGATGACGATAATAATATGGCAATTGAATAGCAGGAAAAAAGGAGAGCATCATTGAGCACATAGAGAACATTTGTAGAATATTGATTGGCAATAAGAGATTTGTTCTCTCTGATTCTCCCGATGATCGAGAGAGAATTCATTAGTTAATAAATGATGATGAGCGCGGGCAGAGTCGGAAAACTAAAATGAAAAATGAAACCCCACGATGAAGCTGAGAGCAAAAGAACGAGGATGAGCAGGAATGAGGGCAAGGAGGAAAAGCCGTCTTGTATCTTGTACGCAGCATGATGATTAAACACAGCAAGGTGAAAATAAAATAAAAAGGAGATAGTTCAGTTTACCTTTACCCCACTGCAGAGCGGACAAAAAAGGAATCATAAGACTAACATGTTCTGCTCCTCTTTTTCTTTCCTCTCTTCCTCTTTTCTTTTCTTTCCCATTATTGATTCATCGTGTTCAATAATTATCCCCTACCGTACTCAACAGGTTTGTTTATCCCCCCCGTTCTCCTTCATTTGTTGTCATGCATTACTCTGCGATGACGTCCACCTTCGTTTTGCCCCTCCATCGTTCCCGCTTTGCTCCATCGCTTTCGTCAGGGGCGAATTTAAACCACGCTATATACTCCCCTCCCTCTCCTCTCCCCATCCTCCCGTTTTTGCTTCGATTCTGTCCTATATACCTACATATACATATATATAAATATATAAATATATATATTGTATTCTAATATTTGCCATTGGATACTCTCCTCAACTTCCATCTTACTTTACATACGCTAATCTTTCCAATTCCAATATCCTCCTTCTCTTTATTAGACTCCCGAATCTCCGAATCATCCCTAACTACCCCGCCATACCCTCACCAAACACAACCCACACACAAACACACACCTATATATATATATACAGCCACCATGGGTGTACAGGACGTTCTCTCCCGCAAAACCGGCGTCATTGTCGGTGACGATGTCCTCCGTCTCTTCGAATATGCTCAGGAGAAAGTCTTTGCTATTCCCGCCATCGTATGTCTCAATTGAAATACCCTTCTACCAACTCCCTCCAAATGCTAGTCACCAAATAGGCAACTAATCCAACTTCCCTTCTCCAATACAGAATGTAACCTCCTCTTCTACCGTTGTGGCCGCTCTCGAGGCTGCCCGTGACAAGAAAAGCCCTATCATCCTGCAGATGTCCCAGGGTGGTGCTGCTTTCTTTGCCGGAAAGGTAATTCAACGGCCCAACCGATTGCATTCGTAATTGCACTATCTAACATGGGCTTTAAAAAAACCAATCTAGGGTGTCCCCAATGGCAACCAAGAAGCTTCCATTGCCGGAGCCATCGCTGGAGCTCACTACATCAGAAGTGTTGCCCCTTCCTACGGCATTCCCGTTGTCCTCCACACCGATCACTGCGCTAAGAAGCTGCTCCCTTGGTTGGACGGCATGCTCGATGAGGACGAGCGTTATTTCAAGATCCACGGCGAGCCTCTCTTCTCCAGCCACATGATCGATCTGTCCGAGGAGACCGTCGAGTGGAACATTGAGACCACCGCTAAGTATCTCAAGCGCGTTTCGCCCATGAAGCAATGGCTCGAGATGGTGAGTTACAGGACCCTCCACATTACCTCCCCCAAAAAACCATAATTGATCTGTCTGGCTAAACGCAAGAAAAATCAAAAATAGGAAATCGGCATCACTGGCGGTGAAGAAGACGGCGTCAACAATGAATCCGTCGACAACAACGCCCTCTACACCCAGCCCGAGGACATCTACACCATCTACAAGGCCCTCTCCGCAATCAGCCCCTACTTCTCCATCGCCGCCGGCTTCGGCAACGTGCACGGCGTCTACAAGCCCGGCAACGTCCAGTTGCACCCAGAACTCCTCTCCAAGCACCAGGCCTACGTCAAGGAGAAGACCGGCTCCTCCAAGAACAAGCCCGTCTTCCTCGTCTTCCACGGCGGCTCCGGCTCCTCCAAGGCTGAGTTCAAGGAAGCCATCAGCTACGGTGTTGTCAAGGTCAACTTGGATACTGACCTGCAGTATGCGTACTTAAGCGGCGTGCGCGATTATGTCCTCAAGAAGAAAGATTATCTGTTGACCCCTGTCGGGAACCCGGATGGAGACGACAAGCCGAATAAGAAGTACTTTGACCCCCGTGTCTGGATTCGGGAGGGAGAGAAGACGATGTCCGCTAGAGTGCAGGAAGGGCTTGATGATTTTAATACTTCTAACCAGCTGTAAAGAATGAGGAGGGGTGTTTTTATGAAATATGAAAAGAGAAATAATAATGGTTTTTCAGTTTATCGTGGGGCTTGTTGGGAAGACGATGGTGGGTATATGCATTTCAGCTTCATCTCCTGTCTTGCGCCGTCCTCTGACCATTTGCCTGTTTTATCTATCAGATAAGAAACCAGAAGGCGAGCTTTGGTGGTGAGTTGGCCAATTGTTATATTTATTTATTTTATTTATTGTTTTTATTTCCAAAATCTTCTTCTTTTGTGTGCGTGTGTGTGTTTTAATAAACAGATGAAATCGAAGTTATTTTTCTAGCTTCCAAAGATATAAATATGAAAATCTACGATATCTATTTGCATTTATGCAATGTGTAGTGTTTTATCTTCCGTTTGTGTAATTCGAACAAGCTAACAAGACTCTCTACTGGCGTCAAATTAACCACACTAGGCTGGATACACGAACAAAAAGCCCTGGTCAATCTTAGAGCAAGACATCTCATGCAAAATATGGAAGTGTGTTTCACATTAGATTTCAAGACCCGCGCTATTCGAATGAGACGGGAGGTTGGGTTTGAGGCTATATATAGGAGAGCATGTATGGGTGCCGGGGAGCTTTTGCAAAAAATTAGACAAACGTGTCCCATTGTATTCTATTCTCGCCTTTTTTTTTATATATATTTTACTGGTGGCCACCGCGTCAAGCAGCTCTGTTAGATCTCGCTCAGCCAACTGGTTCGTCGTCTGTGCTGAGAATGCCGCGGTCTTCATAAACAAAATTCATGTGCGGGGATATTTTGTAGGGGAAGGTAGTTTACATAATATCTCGTTCAGAAACACCGATTATCGATTATGGGGAATAAATAGTGTTACGCGGATGCCCAATCTCTAGGTAGATAGATGTTGGAGAGGTGATAAAACCTTGGATACTCACTCTGGTACCCAAAGAATTTTCTGCAGTTCTGCGTTTTGTAACTTCCCATTGCGGCTCTCAATCACTAGGTTTGTTACTCTCTAGGCGGGGGAGGTGAGATATAACACTATTCCACTGGGCCGCCCGGTTGGTAGACAATAGATTAATAGCAGTAATAGTAGGCATCATCTTTAAGTCTATCTGTTCTGGTTTGGGTTTCTTTCTCTTCCACGGTGGGTGGCTGGGAAAATGGTTGGGAGGAATTCCTCCCCCAGAAGAAGCCCCCGCTGAGGAAGCTTAAATACATTAAAAAATTAAGTTCATCAAAGTGGCTGAAAGTTGACAACCGAGTAGTAACTAATAATCAACCCTCTGTTGGTTCAATAAGCAAAATTTGACCAGCGAAGAAGATCTTGAAAGAATGCCGGGAGGGCGTCGAGGGTGGCTAACAAGAACACATTGCTGCTCTCGCCCTAAGCTTTCTTGCCCACGAAGAACCTTAGGAGAGCCATTGATGCTGGCGGAGGCGCGTTTTGAAAAGCGCCATACTCCTCATTTTGTGGCTCATAAATGTGCTCGATATAACGAGTTCATTAGTTTTGCTTGGAGAATGATCCTGGATTTCTTCGACTTATGAGCGCACAGCGTACAGAGTCAGTTGGGATATTCAGACTGCAAAGTCCAGGCTTCGGCTACTCTAAAATATTTAAGAGACTCCAAAAGGCGTTATCACAGCCAGCCCCTATTGATGTCTCCGAAGTTCGGGAGCCAAGCCCATCATGCCCCGGGGTGTCAGCTGGGAACTTGTGAAATATCAGGATGTAGCGCAGTGGTTTTTGTCAGAAATTTATCCGCACACTCGACGCCATCAACTACCAGATCCTATTTATGGCAATGCAGGTTGAGACACGCAAGTGGGAAGGAATTGAAACGACACAACAAGGGATGGACGACTACTGGCTGTGGAGGACGTATAAATATATCAAACACCAACTTCGACTGACCCTTACAAGAGAACATTATTTTATGCGCAGGAAAGCCTCCCTCGGTATATGCCACTGACATATCTACTTACATCTTGCCCCGCCATCTACCCGTCAAACCATCTAAGCTACAGATCATGAGAACCAACCCCTGGGCAAAAGGGCTCTTCGCCTTCCACCCCTTCCCGGCTCCAAGCAGATACTCGTCCACCCTACAAAAACCACCACCACCTGCACCGCCACCACTACGACAACAACAACAACAAAAACCCCCAACTCGCACCTCCCAAACCCTCACCCTTCCCCATTCCCACTCCCACTCCCGCACCCTCAGTTACGCCGAATACGGCCCGCCCACCGGCTTCCCCCTCCTTTACTTCCACGGCTACCCTTCCTCCCGCCTGGAAGCCGGCTCCCTCACCCCGCTCGCCCACTGCCTCCACCTCCGCATCATCGCCCCCGACCGTCCCGGCTTCGGCCGCTCCACTTACCAACCGAACTGTCGTATCATGGACTGGCCGGCTGATGTGCGTGCGCTGGCGGATCATCTGGGTCTGGCAAGGTTTGCGGTTTTGGGGGGGTCCGGGGGTGGGCCGTATGCGCTTGCTTGTGCCAGGGAGGGGGGTGGGGATGGGGTTCTTGGTGGTGGTGCTGGTGGGAGAAGGCTAGTGGGGGTGGGGGTGTTGGCGGGGGCGGGACCGTGGTGGGGTGCTGATAACGCAGCTGCTACGAGTGATGCTGATGATGTTGATGGAAGAAGGGGTATTTCGGGGCCGAGGAAGGTTTTGGCGGGGATAGCGAGGAGGTGGCCTGGGGGTTTAGAGGGGATGAGTGATTTTTTGGTCAGGCGGGGTAGGTGGGTGGTGGGCACAGGGGTGGTTGAGAGGTGGTTGGATAGGTGGCTTGATGGTGTTGAGGGGGAGGGGGTTGTTGAGGGTATTGAGGATGAAGTGCCAGGTGGGAAGAGCTGTATACCAACGACAACGGTGACATCAACATCGACATCGACAGATGATGAAAAAATGAATAAAAAAGAACGCAGAGACCGATTTCTCCAGCTCGTCTTCGAGGCGTTTGCGCAGGGCAGTGCGGGCTTTGTACAGGAGACGCAGCTGCTGACGGCTGATGACTGGGGGTTTCTGTTTGAAGATGTGCGTTTCAAGAACGTGTTGATGTGGCATGGGACGGCGGATGCGAATTCGCCCATTAGGATGATCAGGTATATGGCGCAGAGGATGCCACATTGCGTTCTTAGGGAATTTGAAGGGGTGGATCATTACTCACTACTTGCTGGGAAAGAAGGGGCGGGGAGGCTGGAGGAGATTTTGGAGGAACTTGTACCGGCGAAGATGGTTAAGGAGTATATTGGAGCGGCAGGGAAAGGAGGGGAATGAAGCGATCAATAAATATTTCATTGATTAGTGTTTTACTGGAGCAATTGGGAGTGGATATGGTTTGTGGTTTGTGTATGATATAGCTGCGTTTTTCTCTCTACTTGTTGTGTACGATACACGATACCCCATTCTGGATTGCTATTTTTGTTTTTCATTTTCCCTTCTTCATAACTTCTATGTATTATATTTATGGATTGAGGGACCGGATGACTATATCAACTCCATCTGTATACTAACAATGCATCACACTTGTTTTCTCCCTGTCATTGGAACACCTCCATGTGAACGAGTCATCGAGACCGAACTTAGGCTTCTGGTTTCGCAATATGATATCCATCCAGTACCCAGTCGACAAGCAACCCCTTTTGTTCTTATCGATGAGCTGCGAGGAGCAAATGGCTACATTTTATCTAACTGACTGCGTGTTTTCTTTCCAGGTGACAGTAGATATTACTCCGTGTAAATGCCAGCCTTGTACTAATACTCTCAATACTATAACAGCTATACGCTGACTACATTTCTCTGTTCTCCATTTAGGTATATAGCGCATGGATGGCCATTGAGTTAATTTTATTCACAATGCATTTATGTGCTTCTTAATCACTGCACGCCACGATGCATAGGCCGACACTTTACACCCCAGCTCTCTACGGCAAACGCAGTGACTAATCAACGCGTAGTATGAAGTGGAAAGAAAACAAACGTCTGCAATTAGGGTTAATGGTTGGTTTGCAGCTTGTTCCACGGGTGAGGGCGTGGTAACGTTGGAGGTTACAGCCAGCTTCACCCTTTCAGTGCGTTGCCCAGGCTGAGCAGGGTATAGAACGTCGAAAACAAAAGCTTCGTTCGCAGGTCTGGACCCTCGCTCTTGGAGCCTGTCCATCCCCCGATTCCCCGCTAATACTTTGTCTCAGTGACGTGACGATCTCTGATCAGAATTGGTTGCTGGGATCGTGCATTCATATGGTGTCCACTATGGCGAAAAAAAAGAAAAGAAAGAAACACAAAAGGTTAGAGCTTGCGTGGTCTGGCTGGGTACCTTTGCGTTGAAACCGCCGTTGAAACGCTGTTTGATGGTTAGCTTGACCATCAATTGCACGTTTGAAAAGAGAGGGCAAATGTCATCAGTATCAGCTGGGAGGAACCAGTTAGTTATATAAGGTAGTTATTCTTTATTTAGGAACTTGCTAACTTCTCTTCTTCTTGATTTTGTCCATTCCCCAGCGCGTGCTAGGGAACTACTTCGTGTCTCGGAGAGAAGAGATATAAATAGTAGTGATGGGCCGCTTGGCAGGATCGGGTGGCGAGCAATACCGAACACCTGCGCGCACCGGCCTGGAGGATAGGCGTTGGCTCTGCCCTCGGCGAGGCTGTTTTCGCGGTCCACAGAATTTTAAGCCGCCAGCCATTCTATTCTCGCAGTTGTATACTTTCTTGAAACCGCAATGGTTGCAGACAGGACACAATGGGGAAAGTGGCTGCTGATAGAGTATTTTACTTTGCTGGAGAATCCAAGAAATATCCGTGAACTGAATCCATGAAACCTTGTTCCAGTTACGGGAAAGTTCCTTGTTTCCATCCTCCCCCCGCTGACGAAGAAATTGGCAGTTCAACGAGGTTAGGTTTTTAGCTTTTTGCCTTGCTTTCCTCTGTTCTTCCTTTTTTCCCACCCGCTGACGCTAGAAAACAGGTCGATGTGGATCATGGATGCTGTTGGGCAGTGGCCTAGGTCTGGCCCCCTGCAACAATCAGCCAGTGAGGTGGATGCCATACGTGGAGGCATTTCTGCTCCCGCCCTTTTTTTTTTCGATTTCTTCACATCCAGCAGACCGAGACACGATGAGCCACTTGAGACATGAACAGCACTACTGCGTGTTGTAATTATTCTGGGCAACTACTATTTTTTTTAACCCATGTCGTAGCAGGGCGGGCTTGTCCGGGTCGGCGTGCCTGGTTCCTGGCCGAAGAACCGTGGAAAGAAAAATAACGTTTATCCGCTGCATTTTCCATATTATTATATTTCTATCTTTCTTATTTACCCTTTTTTCCGGTTCCTTGTTCTCCCAGCGAGTTGCGAAAGACAAATAATAAAACGAATCTGCCCGAAACGGAGTACGCAAAGAAGAGACCGACGCCGGTTGTTGTCTGATTCCCCCGCTCTTTGTCTGCATTATTGTGCTGCTCATTTCCCACGATTTATCCCAGATATCCCATTTCAATAGGCTCCAACTGCAATTTCATCGTTTGCCTCTTTCCTTCTTTCCTTAATTTTTTTTTTTCCTCTCCCTTTTTCTTTCGCCCTTTAACACCACATTCCCCTTGCTGGCCTCATATTCTCTACATTCGTTCCAAGTCTCCAAAATCCTCAAGTCCTCTAATACCTCCCCTCTTGCCTGTCACGCTCCTCCGATACATACCCTTGGCCATTGTCTACATTTGCTCACGTGGGATATTCAGGTCTGGTGATGGCATGCCCCTCTCTACCTTGTAGATGAGAGTGTCTGCTCGTTCGCCAAGTTCCTGTCGCTCATTTCGGGGGAAAATTAGTGCGTAACTGCACATATATAACTGTTTGATTAGCATATCCATACCTTATCGCTGCCGATCCATATGGCAGGCGCTATATTAGTTCGCCAGAGCGCTGGCAAGTCCCCCGCAGACCAGCTCCTGGAGCTCATCCAAAATCCATTCAGTTCCGCAGTATGTAGTATTTTTATCCAAATTCCTCATTTGAGTAAAACTAATTTTTCTTGTTTGCCTTCAGTTCCAACTCAATGCCTTCTGGGCTTCGTTTGGTACCTCAGTGGGACTGACGCTTCTCCTTGCGTTGATCTTCTCCCTCTTCCGTCCCCGCAACTCCCTGGTCTACGCCCCTAAAGTAAAACATGCGGACAGGAAGCATGCCCCTCCTGCCCTGGGAAATGGCCTGTTGGCTTGGCTTACTCCGGTCATAAGAACTAAAGAGAGCGAGCTCGTTGACTGCATTGGCCTCGATGCCACGGTGTTCCTGCGCTTCACCAGAATGTGCCGCAACATGTTTTTGGTGCTGAGCATCATCGGCTGCTTCGTTATGATTCCAATCAACGTCACTCAGAGCAAGCCACCCGCAGGTATTAATGGCTTCGCAACCATGACCCCCGAGTATGTCTCATACCGCGCAATGTGGAGTCATGTCGTTTGTCTCTGGGCCTTTGATGCCATCGTCGCCTATTTCCTTTGGCGGAATTATAAGGTCGTCTCCACTTTGAGGAGGCATTATTTTGAAAGCTCTGAATATCAAAAAAGTCTACATGCTAGAACCCTCTTGGTAAGCTTCTACCATAGTGCGTTATTTTAACATATCATGGCTTAATTAATGTTGGATACAGGTCAGACATATACCACCCGATTTCAGAACCGATGAAGGCCTCCTGCGCTTAACAGATGAGATCAACCCGACCCCTTTAATACCCCGGGCTACGATTGGTCGGAACATGAAGGAACTACCAAAACTTATCGCAGAGCATGAGAAATTGGTTCGACAGCTTGAAGAAGTGCTTGCCAAATACTTTAAAAATCCGGAGCAACTCCCCCCAAAGCGCCCTACCTGCCGTCCTTCAAAAGAATATCAGACGGACCATGGATCTGGCAAAGTGGACGCTATCGACTACCTCACAGACCGCATTCGAGACCTCGAGGCCGAAATCAAGTATGTCCGTGAGTCGATCGATACCCTGAATGCTATGCCCTACGGTTTCGCTAGCTGGGAATCCATCACCAACGCTCATGTGGCAGCTTATACTGCCCGAAATAAACATCCAAAAGGCACAACGATATCTCTTGCCCCACGACCTTATGATATCATCTGGGAAAACTTGGCCCTTACGAACAAGAGCCGGAGATGGAAACGTGTTATCAACTTTTTCTGGTCAACCGTGCTGACCGTGTTGTGGGTCGCACCTAACGCCATGATTGCTATTTTCTTATCTGATCTGTCCAACTTGGGCAAGGTCTGGGAAGGATTTCGGAAAGAGCTGTATAAAAATCCCAAGACTTGGGCCGCGGTGCAAGGTATTGCAGCTCCAGCACTGACATCTTTGATATACCTGGTCTTACCTATGATATTCCGGCGCCTCGCGATCCGGGCTGGTGATATTACGAAAACCTCGCGGGAGCGCCATGTTATCCATAGTTTATACGCTTTCTTCGTCTTTAACAACCTGGTGGTATTCTCAATATTCTCGGCAATTTGGTCATTCGTTTCCGCAGTGATCGAAGCCAAAAAAAACAATAAAAATGACCTCTGGGATGCAATCGTCCAGGGGCAGTTTTATTTCCAAATTATGACAGCCCTTTGCCACGTCTCCCCTTTTTGGGTCACCTGGCTTCTGCAGAGAAACCTTGGCGCCGCCATTGACCTTATCCAGATCGTCAACATGACATGCATTTGGTTTGCTAAGTGGTTTATGACAATGACTCCCAGGCAGATTATCGAATGGACTGCCCCTCCCCCATTCCCCTACGCAAGTTATTACAACTACTTCCTTTTCTATGCGACGGTAGCACTCTGCTTCGCGACCCTGCAGCCAATCATCCTCCCCGTAACTGCCCTCTACTTTGCAGTCGATTCCTGGCTCAAGAAATATCTCCTCCTCTACGTTTTCGTCACCAAAACCGAGTCCGGCGGCCAATATTGGCGTGTCCTCTTCAATCGTCTACTCTTCGCAGTTATCCTGGCCAACTTCGTGACTGCACTAGTCGTCAAAGCCAAGGGGAGCTGGACCATGGTCTTCTGTCTCGTCCCCCTCCCCTTTCTACTGCTCGCGTTTAAATGGTTCTGTAAACGAACTTTTGACGATGGTTTGACATACTACAGCCGCATGATATCCGTCGACGCAGAAGCCCTCGTCTCCGGGAAGGGTGGAAAGAAAGCCTCTGAACGAATCGCCTCTAAATTCGGCCATCCAGCCCTCTACAAGCCACTTATGACGCCAATGGTCCACGCCAAGGCCGCCGACGCGCTGGAGAAGATCTTCCAAGCACGACAAGGAGGTGGTGCAGCTGTCACCGGCGAATACTCAGATATAGCGCTGCAGAAGATGTCCTCCAACGAACCTGGCCGAGCATCTGGTCCACCCCCCGATGCGCCATTCGAAGTGGTCCCGGAAAACCAACTCGACTTCGCCTACTTCAAAGACCGGGCTGACTTCCGCGACGAGTTCGGCGGCGGCATCTACGGCCGGCCGGAAGATATGATAAGTGAACGCTCACACACACCCCGGAGCTTCTTTAACGGTCTAGACTCCCCGGGCTCCTCGCGGGCCTCGTCGCCTGTGCGACAAGCGCAAGGGAGAGCGGGAAATGGGCTAGTGCGGCCCGGCCATATACCCGGCAGGTCATTTGATAGCCAGACCACACCGCCTCCAGTGCCTAACATCTCTCAGCTTCCTGCGTATCAATCGTCGGTGATGGAGGGGGATAATCAAGCTTTTTACCAGGCCGTGACAGTGGATAATGAAAGCGAAAGGGCGCTTTTGAGTAACGCTCAGGCTCCTCCTGTTCAATATTCTGCTGATATTGCCTCGTATGATAGACGAGAAAGCAGTCGTTCGAGGAGTCCCTATGGACCACCGCGGACTCCAGGAGGTCATGCCGATACGTCTTATGAGGCGTATCGGGGCATGCGATATTAAACCCCCTTCTTTTCTCTTGGTGTGTGTACATCCGTGTGAGGGAGTTACCGCTAAGGGGTTATAATAATGACTACTTATATATAATATTGTTTTTCCTAAATACATTTTTTATTTGTACTGTTGATACCTGGGAGGCATTTGGGCCACAGGGAGGGGGTTGGCTCCTTTTTGTTAAGGTTTGGAAGACGGGCTTTTTTGTGCATGTATAGAGGGTGGCATCCCAAAAGCGATGTTGGTTATTTCTTTTTGTCATTTAGATAGTCCGATATGGCATTTTCCTCTTGTGTTGGGGGTTGGGGCCATCGGAACGGGATATCATGTAGGGGGTTTCGTCTTTTTCGCCTGTTCCCTTTAACATGTCTGGTGTTTGGTGGTTAGGAAAAGGACGGAATACATACATACATACATATATACTAGTGCCTGCATACAACTATAACATATTCAATTTCCCAATTAAGACTCATAGGAGGAGATAATAGTTCATGATAAAGTTGTGTTCAAGACACTCCAAGATTAAATCGCAGCGCCCCTTAATTATATATATATATTATATATAATGTCACGTGACTTTACTCACCTCAGCCCTAACTCTCCAGGGCCCAACTGAACTAAAACTGCTCAGCCCAGGCCCAGCTCGCTTTCCCCGCAAACCAACCAAAATCACCAGGACAGCTCAACAGACCACTGATATTTGCTGCTCAGACCTCTTCGCTTCCCCTCTTCTCTTCCCCTCTTCTCTTCCCCTCTTCTCCTAAACATCAGATACAGCATCCTCCTCGTCCTCGTCCTCGTCCTCGTCCTCGCCCTCCTCCCCCGCCAGCTCTCCGCTGAAAATACCAGCTTCATACACAGCGCAGAGCTGCGAGCAGCACCCTACAACGCCGTTCGTTCCCTCCAGCGACCTAGCACATCCTATATGTCAACCTCCGCACCTACCGTAAAAACACACTATGTCTAATGACACATATTTCTAAAAACCTTCTCTGCATTTACCCAGCTTGCAGGAGTAAATGCACTCGCTAAGAAGAGCGCGAGCTTCTTCTTCTCATGCATTTTGAGGCAGAAACACGAGGGTAGAGCTGGCACACTGGCATATACCAATGTGACAAGGGGGGGATAAATAAACGAGGACTTTTTGGAATCTGCAATAGACGGACAAAACATAAGCTGCTATTTGCGCTCATCTATATAATAACTATAGAGGCACGGGGATAAAATCCCGTTTCTGTCAACCTTTTATCGGCTCCTGTCGCTGGCAGGGAAAATAAAGCCATGACGTGGTACTCTCTACTTCCTCCAGGACTAACAGCGTTCGAAGCATGGCTGGTTCGAGTATTCGTATGTCCTTCTTTACGCTCTTCTTCTTCTTCCCTCTTCTTCATTTGTTAGAAAGTACGTTTTTCGTTTCTTACGTTTCTTTGTTCTACTTGATGTCAAGATTATCCTAGGAACAATCATAATCGCCCCCTGGGCATTCATGATCCTTTACGATCTCCTACTTTACATTTGGCGCGCTTCTACCTATGAGATTCCCATCATCGGAGGCAGAGCGAGGGGGAGACAGAGGCCCCAGGCTCCAAGTTTTAGCGAGAGACCCGATGGAAGGAGGAGGACATTTAGTTTGACGACATCGCTTTATGAAGGGCAAGGGCAGCGGGGAAATAATGACGGGGAATATCGGGCTGGAATTGATAATAGTTCTTCTTATAGCGATGGTAGTGGGAATGAATCTGATCCGTTTGCGGATTTTGGGAAGTATGGGGGGAACGGCGGTACGGATGGGGTTAGGTACAGGAAAGTGTACGCAGAACCTGATGTGATCGAAGGCGATGTGGGAGGTTAATCGGGTGAAATTATGCCCCTGGACCTAACCACTTCTCTCGTTGCCTTACTTTTTTCTTCTCCTACTCTCTCCATGGTTACACATGTATTCTCTCCCTCTCACCAGTCCAATACAAATTTGCCGAAATTATCGTCAGGGTTGGAAATGCTGCTATGACCCTAATGCCAATCAGGCAGCGCGGAACGATGCCGGATTATCTCGCCATTGATAAGCATTCATTCAGATACTCCCATTATGAGATTCTAGATGCAATGCACGCAACCGATCCTCCCCCTAAATTCAGGACGGTGCGGGGCGAAGCTTGTTCTTCAAAATCAAGATTTGTTTGGCGTCGCTATATATTGCAGCTCTTGAGAGACCCTTTCCAACCGGGTGTGTACCCAGTACCACTGCGCCCCAGTGACCGTTTGGTTACTTGGTTACTTGGTTACTTGGTTTGCTTCATCCATCTAAGCTAAGTTACGCCGCATCGATCCTCTGACAACCTGGTCTCCTTTCCCCTTCCCCGCTGTGCCACTTTGTCTTCTTCCTGCTCTTTGTCCGGTTGCGTTGTTTGTTTGCTGTTTGTTTGTTGTTTGTTTGCCATAAGATATCCCTATATCTTGGCTTGTGAACCGAATATCCTTTGTACTGTGGTGGCGTCTTTCTCGTGTGATGTGCAGATTTTTGCATTTTCAGTGCGTGGCGTTCACTTTGTATAGCTAAAAGCTCGGTATGTGATTCTTTCTGTGCATGCGACATCGCCTCGAGGTTCTTGAACTTTTGGAATGCTACCTTTTACCCTGGTCTAGAAGCAGTGTAACCCCGGGGAAAATGATACTGCTGACCCCAATGGAAACGAATGATTCCACTGCATCAACTTTGTTGCCTTTTGTTCTGTACCGCACGACACATCTTCTGCCTTTTCCAATTCACTCACTTAGCTTGTAATTCTCCGAATTATGGCTACAGCAAACCACATTACGGTTCCGGCTGCACACCTGCAGGCCTGGAGGCTAGCTCCAAAACAAATTATCAAATCTTGACCGCTTATCTCTGGAATCTTGTCAGAGCTTCTTCTGCATCTTTCCGACTGTTGTGACCGGGCCACCAACCGCTTTTATTCTGCAGTACAGCACGGCTTCCTGATAACAGTGAGAGTGCCGAATTGTCTGACTTCCGGTCACACGCATCCCCACACCGTGGTTGCATTACCGGATGTCTGCCCTTGTCTGTCATATCCCAGGATATATCCATGCTTCACACTGGAAAATAGAATAGATAGGGGAGAACACCATGGCCATTCGGCGGCCATGTGAATTTCCGTATATTCACTTCCACGCTACTACCTCCCTTGACAAGAAAAAAAAATTGACATTAGTTTTTATCACTACCACCCCTTCCTCCCGTCGGCAAAGGGAAAATGTAAAAAGCATCAACAAGAGGAATAAAAATACATATCCGCGACTGATGAATGTTTTTTACAAGGGATAAAATATATCGAGAACGACGACGGCCAAAACAGCAGTAGGAACAGCACCGACAACAGAAGAAACAACAACAAAACCCATATCACCAGCCCAGAATGTTCACTTTCCAACCCCCCCCCCGCTCTCCTCTCAAGCAATTGACATCGCTCTCCATCATGCACAACAAAGCATACAACAACAGCAACAACAAAAACAACCGTATCCTCCAGGCGCAATGCACCAATCCTACCAATTTCAACCCCTCCACTACTCATCCTTCAGTGGCGGTGGCAGCATAAGCGACCCCTTCATCATCAGCAGCAGCATCAGCAACCACCACCACAACGAATCAAGCATGAATACACGAGAACAAGTCCGCAGAACGAACCTCGTTGCCGCACTTGCGAATGGCATCGTTAGCCCACGCGCAAGCTACATGCAGCTTCATCCGATGATGTGTGTAGATGGAAGGTTCCCGGCGGATTTTCATGTACCGAGGACTGTTGGAGAGGTGCTGCTACTTGACAGTATGTACAAAACAGTTATATTATATGTCTATATATAATCCATGAAATATCATCTAACTTCCTACCCTTTTCCCCTCCCCGCGCCGCTCCTCTAATTTCAAGTTTTTAAATTTTTCATTTTGTTCTGGATTTAACCAAAACCCGCGGCCAAATGTAAAAGATACCCAACTCGACCGCATCCTCCAGGAATACAAGCTTTACTCAGACGCCCGCTCTCCCCTTGCCTCGTTACCTCCACGTCTTAGAAGTACTCTGGTGAACACTATGGGGTCGACTTCGCGCTTCCGACACGCAAAATTACATATTCTGCTTGAGTATTTGGGTGCTGTTAGGATTGTTGAAGACCGATCGAAGAGAGCTGGGTTCTGATGTTTCCATGGGAGGGTATGGCAACTGCTTCTCCTTTAGAACCCGGAAGAGATTCACTTTGGTTTTTATATTCACGTTTATATCTATATGGTTTATGAGAGGGTATTTTTTTTCAAGTGTCTAAGAATATGTTATTAAGACCACCAAACCCTACTCTTCTTTCTCTTGTGTTTCAGCCTATTCGTTTCGGCCTTTTTCTATTCAAGTGATGAAGTTAGTGAATTTGATCACAAGGGTTATGGATAGCGATGGGAAATATGTACAGAGTAGATATAGTCAACTTGAAAATGACAATTGAGCCATTTATCGCTGGACTTTCCTCATCTCAAGAGTGTGATTGACTTGCTCGGCACACTTATTAGGAAGAGCTTGAACAAGTATAGGTTACAAACTCCAGGCCCACGGCTAGTCTCCAGGCGGTTTACTCATCAGGAGATCAAAGAAAGGTCGAGAAGCAGTTAAATGCCTCAAAACTATCCCTTTTGTTTTATTTTTGTTTTTTTTTGTGACGTTTTCTTTGTTCAGGTTCATTGAGCCGAGAGCTTACCTGCGGCGGTATCGGATTAATATAACTCTTGCCAGGACTTCGGTAACCATGGATTCAATCAGTAACAATTACTACCACTGGGTTTATTTCCACGGTTGTAATGAAGCAGTTATTGCATTTTACGATAACCCTTGATACTAACATCATACAATATTCTAGTAAGCAGAAGCTCACTGGGGGATCTATAAAGAAATCAAATAACCGAAAACATTACGTCAAATTGCTAAGGTTAGTTAGCTTTGAACATATTTGACATTTTTCATTTTGTCATTTAATAGCTATATTCTATTCTATAATGAAGGAAATTCTGTGGATGAATGTACTGTACATGTACATACATACTACTACTATGGATATTGTCAGAGGCATCCATCTGCCCGGCTCAATGTTATTCCTTTCATCTCTCAGGGCTATATAGATCTCTGCAACACACACAAAGCATAGATAGAGAATCAAGCCAATATTACATTTCAACAGATATATACTCAGAAATTAAGATAACATATTTATACTGAAGCTTATTTTTCACCGGATTTGCCATATCAATGATATTATATGTACTTAGAGATTTCATATCTACAGAAATATTACATTCCAACAGCAATTTCATATCTACATAGAAATTTCACACTCATAGAAGTGAAATTGTAAAATATTTGTAGAGATTTAATGCAAGTACAAAAGCTAGAATTATCAAAATTTACAAATTGTCAACATCTTTTTTGATCTTGTATGAAATTGATGAAAATCATTCACTACAATTGATTTCTCAATAAAATCTTATATCAAAAAAATACAGGACAATGATCTTAGATTAAAATGCAATGTCTATACTATATCAGGCGAAACCTAATTATGACAATAAAAAAATAAACAAAGAAAGAAATGTGCCAAATTTTAACAGATGAAATAGATGAAATGACAAAACATCTGCTTAGGGAGCCGTTCTCTAGATACATATTCGAGGACCAGTATCTCAAAAAATTAAATAGTACGCGTGGATTTTGATAAACTTCAAGAGTCTTCTCCTGTTCTATCATCCAGGGAGAGTTAGTCCAAAATTCAATTTAAGGAAGAGTGCTGGCAGGGTCCGATAGATACCTTACCAGAAATGAACACCACCGCTTAGCAGTAATCATCACCCCATTCGAAACCGGAGGCATCTTCGTCAAGCTGCTGGCAGGCATTTGGACAAACGACATAGAGGTCAATTGCACCGTTGTGCTCCAAGCATTGAAAGAGAACCTTGTTTCTATTGTCAAGATCTACACCGGAAGCGCGCATGGCATTTTGGACTGTTTTCTCATAATTGCCTAAGGAGAGAAAATGTTTGGTTAGCCAAATCAGCATAAAATCAGGCAATTCCAACCACCCCGGTTGTTGAAGATATACCTGTTCTCAGAAGGGAATAATCGCAATATTTCAAACTAGGTTTGCCTGAATGGAAAAGTGGCAAGTGGCTGATACAATGCTTTTGTTTTATTTCTATTGGGGAGACTCAACAGTTTTTAGCAACCGACGTGCCAGCCATGGCCAACAAAGCGATGGGGAAGAGAACGGCGGAGAAATGCATTGTGATTCGAGATAAGTTTGCAAACTTGGAAATGCAAGCGGACTGTAGTGAAATAAAAATGTGAATATGAAAGTTAAAATTGTTGCTTTTGTCGTTGTATCGTGAGTGATGCTGATGATGATAATGAAGGGCATATTAAACAGAGGGAAGAGGCTGCCTTTTATAACTTGAAAGGTAGGCCCATGAGAATTTTCAATTGTTCCATTGTTGCTTTGGAAACATTAAAGGTTCTCTTTGCCCCAGAATCTGGTGTGATCGACTCCCCATCGGGTTCTCCCTGGATACAGTTGTTCCCGCAGCCCGGAAGGCCATGAGCAATGGAATCTGTCCTGGCTCCTAATTTTTGCATCAAACAAATGGCTCATTCGGTGATCGTCTCATGGAGACAGGCCAAATATAGAAAACGATGAGGTCCATCTGGCGATCCCGCCTCCAGGGTTCTCGGGAGAAGCTTTGAAGATCCAGTTTTCTTAACTGGTTGGGCCCACATTCAGAGCGGGTTTCCCTGCCTCAATTGGGGGCTCCTGTTAGCCGATTGCTGGCAGTGACAAATCTGGCAACAAAATTTAACAATAACACGGCTAATCCATCACTCACATAATCGTCGGTATTAGCGTACTGCCGGTGATTATATTGAGACCCTGCTACAAGTGACTCACATCTAGGAGGTAAAAGGGAATCCTCAGCCCTGGGGCAAGATACTGGGGGTTAAACAAACCCGTATCATCTCTACTGGAGTTATTATTATTTCCAGTCTCAACAGACAAACTAATTCAAGATCATATCTGTGTAAGTGGATATTAAATGAGGTATAAATAAACATGGTAGATCAAATGTGAGGTCTTTTCATGCCATAATTCATCTGGTAACCCCAGAGCGGGGCAAAGGGCAATGATATGCTGCGAAAGATGTTAGTGGACGTTCAACATGATAACCAAAACATGCCCAAGAAACTTGGACAAGAGCCGAGCCGTGAACAGGGGTCGAAACTTTCCAAACTTTAGGGGCGGGTACCCCGCTTCCCTCGCCTACCTCGCCTGTGCAGCCAGTGGTAGATCTTGCAGCTGGCAGGTCTTGGCGGGTGGGGACGGCTCCGCTGCCGCATTCCAAGATTTTCCTCTCCACCACAACAACCACCACAATCACCACCACCATAATCACCAAAATATGCGGGTAGAATTCCCAATTTGAGCTGTTTAAGTAGCTGTACATCTTGTGGATTCTCTTGATACCCCCACATTGCTATGTTCAGCACACCATATCTACATGCTGGGACAGGACCTACTGTTGGATGGACTCTAGCCACTCTACGGGGCTATATCTATTATTGGAAATTCTCGAGTGGTTCTCCTGGCGAAAATGCCTCATTTTCTTGCGGAAATAACTGTTGATATCGTGCTATAGTGGACTTCTGAAATTGGACTCAAAACACTCAACTAAAAGAAACGCACTAGTAACAAGAAAAAGGTTGGGAGGACAAAATGAGAACTTTGAGGGATTTTGCACAACAATGATAGCGAGTATCTTCTGAACTGCTGTATTATATATAGAGGTGAATCTTTCGTGAGAAATGATGGCTAGAAGAAAAGAGAGTCACGCCAAACCTCCTAAATTTCCTTCATTCAAGATTCCAAATCAATATAACTTGCCTTACAACAACCAGAACTTTCTCCCATTATTATCACCATGAAGGGGCCCAGCGTTTCTACCTTTGCCTTCTCCCTATCCATTGCTACAGGCATTGTTGATGCCCTTGTGGCCCGAACCATCCAAGAGCGAGCTCTCACTGACCCAATTGGGCACGGTAACTATGGTAATTTTGGAGATGAGATTTGGAGATATCAGGAAGTTAGCGATGGGCTTTTCGCTGGCGTAAAGGCGGAAGATTGGGATGATTCAAGTAAGACAAGGCCCATTACAGAAAGCCCTGTGTAGCTTCGCAAATGCTAATTGGGAGGCAATAAAGTTCACAAAAAGGGCATCCTCCCCCCCGAGACGCATAGTCTCCCATCCCGAGCAGCGCCAATGGAAGAAGAGAATCATCTTTTTGATCGCGATCTCAAAGACCAATGCAAAACTGGGATGAGATGCGCCTACAGGAACGCAGAGAAAACCGCGGTCACGATAGCCTGGGCTGGCACCGAACTTACCAAAAAGATCATCGGAACATATGGACCAATTTTTGGCAATTCTTGCAAAGGCCATTTATGGCAAACTTAGCTGGTGTGGGTCTCCAGAATCTCATTGTCACTGCTGCCTTCAGCGGGTTAGATGGTGGATCTGCCGGCGCTGGGCAATGTTCGACGGACAAAACTGATGCCGATACCTTTTTGAATATGCTCAAAATTATTGACAACGACGATCTCAACATTAGTTCGTTGCAAATGTCCATAACGACACCTGGTGGGAAACGGGTACGGCGAGTCTGGCTCTTTTCGAGGATGAGAAGAAGCCAGCAGTGTTATGCGGCGCACCACTAGCTTAGGTAGCATATTTAGTGGAGGGAGGTTGTGCTCTGCTGCTCTTATGTTGGAATTGACCGGATATCTCCACTTACAATGCTTTCCCTTCCCCTTCGCAGTTATCAGAATTGTGGCCCCCGAGGAACGCACCGTCGAACTGAAGGGCTCAGATCCAATGTACTGTACATGGCATTTGTGAGCGCGGTTGTTTTCGTTATTCAAGCTTTTCTACGATCAATGTATCTATTTTAGTCCCATATGTTCGGGTGTTATTTGAAATTATATGAGCTATACTCATCTTGCTTCCTGTGAACTTGAAGCTGCTCGATTTAAACAGTGCTTCTCAAGATAGGTCCCAGGTTTATACAAAATATATATAATTGTATCTCTATATGAGGAAATACATCTTTTTAGGAGTGGAAGCCTACGTCGGACAGCGCATGTACGATCTCAGAAGTACAGGGTCTGAAAAATGTCGTGGAATTTAGGTTGCTGAGCAGCACGCGCCTTTTAAGAATATGGGTTTAAACGAGAAAGTTTTCGAACGATGACGCTAAATCTATTTAAGCATGTGCTAATCTCTTCAGGGGAATCGGTTCCCATCCCTGGCCATAATCAAGGGATCCCCGTCGCCGAACGGGTAACTTTACCTGCCGCCACCGCCAACCCTAAGTACCCCAAAATAGTGGATGCCGACACCGGACTAATAAACCTCGTCCCCAGCCTTTAACCAACTAGACATAACTCCGCCTTTGATCAACAGTTTTGTGGTCCTCTTTAAGCCGGACCTTGGACTACAAATATCCCCGTCGCACCATCTGTTGTTTTTCTTACAAACGCAAGACAGAAGGCTCTGAAGCAACCGTGAAAGATCCTCGTTTTTTATTTTTCCATATGAGGACATAGTCAAGTCTCCCACGGAATTGGCTCGATATCGTCAGTGGACTCTGATGATATATCTCAATTTAGACTTCTGCCAACACATTTGAAGAGAAAGAGAGAAACCGTCAAGCATCATGGACCATGCAACTCTTCTGCTCGATGCTCTCCCATTCCGGGCGCAGATGGCCAAGGTGGTAGACCTTCTCGCTCAGTATTTCTCGTTGATGAACACCATGACAAAAGTCGTGCTATGCACGCTTCTTGTGATGGTGGTGCAGAGACACAAATCCAATAAGGTATGTCATCCTTCCATCTATATATATGCGCGATTTTGCTTGCAGGTTTATGTATCGCTGCTATCTGCATTTCTAAGTCTATTTGACGTGTGTACAAAATGGGCGCAAGACGATTGGGGCCGGTGAGAGACAACGTATATGGCAGCTATCACCAAAATATCGAGTTGCATAATGGCCCTTCGCAGGACCTTTGAATTTTATAAGTGGTTTTCTGGGACTGTGCTTGGCCTTGATCGCTGTCCATTTGCTTCAATGAGTTTATTTGCTCGCTGTACTCCTTCGAATTTCTTATTTTCTATCAATGGGGATCAAAGTTGTATATACGATCGGATCTTATCGAGCCTGGCTGACCCCCGACAATAAAATAACAGAGAGCGGAAATAGAGCGCCTGAAAAAATTCGATGCTATCTTGCGCACTTCAGACTTCGCCCCCGTTGTGCCATTACAGAAATTCGACTGGGAAAAGACTGAGCCGCTCAAATTGCGGCCGTATAAGCCAAAATACCATCTTACCATGGGTACGCAGTTCCTAGCCACTACTTTGGAGGCAGATAAAAACAAAGTAGACAAGGAGGAAAAATATAAATGTATATTCAACTTACCTTTCCAACAGCCCTCGAGAACCTCGACCCGAGTGAACTCATCCTGATAGACAAAACATACAAAGAAAGAATCGCCCTCCGCCGCGAACTACTCAAGAAGTACCCCGATGTCGTCTGTCGAGTGAACAAGGACGACGAGCAAGATCCTCGAATCCGTACGGCCGTCAAGGAGCTATACAGGTACATTATGGGGATATATCTCCCCAACAGATACCCACAGATGTTCAAAATTGTCCAGACCGACTTCGAAACTGGGCCCGCCCTAATGGTCCGCAATCTTATCACGATGGAGCTTTTCCCTATAGAAATCAGCACAACCCGTTCGACAAGAAGCATTTTGGAAACATTAATCAAATCCGTGGATGAGGACATGTTGATCCTGCTACCTGAACAGAATGATGATGGTGAAAGCAAAAGTGTGAAAGGACGAACTCGACAAGAGAAAAACGATAAAGATAGTGACGACTCACCTAGCGATTCAACAGATGATGTCAAGTACGTCCTCGAGGCGTATGCAACATGTTTCCCATCCGGCTTCGACACACGAGAAAAGCTTGGCAATCCCTTGGCTGACATCCATGAGCTGGTACCTGGGTATAAACAAAAGCTTGAGAAAAGCATGGATCGGTTTTTCCACAAACTACCAGCTGGCAAGTACGTCAAACGTGTCAATTGGAGTGTTACGGTGGACGCAGAACTGTTTGCGCCTTTCGGGGGTATTCATGCGCACAAAGGGGAAGAAATCACTCAACTTAAGCTTAAAGAGCTGGACCTTGAAAATGTGAGTTTCTATAAAATTTTACATATCCTTTCAAGAACACGAACAATTCGTGGATTGCTATGTGTGAAATATTATGCTTTCAGGAAGAACGAGCTAACTCCGAAACAATTGCGATAGGCTTTCTTGCGTTGTGAGCGTCAAACCCTCTACCGTTTGCCGCAGTCTGGGGCTATGGTATTTTCGTTCCATACGTATCGGTATCCCATTCAAGAAATCAAGGATGAGGGGTCAGCCGAAGACCTAGCAACGGCAATCGATGGTGTTAAAGAGGGTAGTATACCGGAAATGGCGGTGTATAAAAGGATACCAGCATGGGGAGAAGCGATCAAGGAGTTTCTTAGGAGTTGAAGAGGGCACTGGACTACTATTTTGCTGACTCTAGGGTTTTTGGGCATTCTTGGTGGTATTCCTCTTTAATGTCAAGATATCCATGGAGGTATTGGGTATGTTCTGGATATATGGATTCCCCTTCGTTAGGATTGGCCAGTTAAGTCGAATTTTAATTGTCTTACTACCTAAATTTCCTCGTTTTCTATATTTTATTAATTATGCATGCTTTCGTTTTAATTATCTACTATTTTTCTTCACGTAAAGACCAAAATCCTTTTTAGTAGCAACCAGCGCTCCTTCTAGCGTAGTCGCTCCAGGACCTTGATAAGATCCGCCGAAACTCCCATGGCAGTAACAGCACCACCAGCTCCAGCACCCTGGATAATCAACGGGTTTTTACCATATCTTTCAGTGTAGAAACTTATAATATTGTCACTTCCTTTCAGGCCCGCAATAGCATTATCCTTATCAAACTTTTCCAAGCCAACCTTAACAGCCTTGCCCTCAACATCCACGCTGCCAACATATCTCACAACTTTCCCTTCCGCCTCCGCTTGCTTCTTGATCGCCTCCATCCGATCATCAAATTCGGGAAGACGCTGCATAAACTCTGCAGCACCAGAGACACCCTCAAGTTCCGCGGGGATTAAGCTCTCGATCGGGAAAGATTCGGGACTCTGGACCTCCAAACCAGCAATCCGGGCTAGGATGGTTAGTTTCCTGGCGACGTCCATGCCATTCAGATCATCGCGGGGATCTGGCTCGGTATAGCCGAGATCCTTGGCTTGGGAGACAACCTGGCTCCATTTCTGTACTGGGCTGCCGGACGGAGCTATCACAGGGGCGAAATTATTGAATAGGAAAGAGAGAGTTCCTGAAAACACGCCCTCGATGCGAGTGACACGGTCACCAGTTGCGACGAGGTCTCGCAGGGTGGAGATCACGGGCAAGCCAGCGCCGACTGTGCTTTCGTGGTAGACGAGAGATGAAGTGCTAGCGGCTGTGTCAAAGATGTTCTTCCATGTACCGAAGGAGGAGGAGAATGCTTTCTTGTTTGGGGTTACGATGCTAATACCCTTGCTGAGGAAGAGGGGATAGGCGTTCGCGATTGTGGGGTCTGAAGTATTATCGACCAGAACAGCGCGGCCGGGCGCCTGGGACAGGTAGGAAGCTATCTGCTCTGGGTTCCAGGCTCCGGACTTGGTGAAGGGAGAGGAAGATACGAAGGCAGATTGCCAGTTGGCGGGAGCAATGGCGGGGGAATAACTTGGGGCGGGGGAGGTGGCTGTCAGCGAAGACCGGGCAAGCAGGACAAGATCTGGAGTATTTGGGAGACGGGATAATTGGGTCAGAAAATGGGCTCCAACACCGCCAACGCCTATAGAGAAGGTATTTGTTAGTTAATTGGGGAACAGTTTTCGTATAGATGGGTTGTGTGCTCCATCATGAGCTCACCAATTACTCCGAGATAGACAGTTTTGCTGGGCATGATGGATTCAATTGGTGGAGAGTAGTTCGTAAACCGGTAATAGTAGCAATCGGAAAAATATTTTAAATCGAATTTAAAATAAATAGTATCTGGGCAATTATCTGGAATATATATCCCCCCTTTTTTTTTGTTGTTGTTGTTGTTGTTGTTGTAGCGGTAATTAATGTTGAAGTGGGATGCTGCGGGGCAGGAAATATTCACATATTCAAAAGCGACAAACTTTTGCCCGCAGCATTCCAAATTCAATCACGTCAGCCCTCTTCGTTTTGGGTCGAAGCTCTGACGAACCACCAACATGGCTACAAAAACCACACCGTCAGACCCAGTTCACCTCTACAGATCAACTATAATCCAAAGGGGTGGTCTGTGACAACCTACATGCCCTTTATTGTCGAAAATAGCCCTCTTTCTAGATTTAATCTACCTTAACCCGAGCCATGCCAACAGAGTCACGATCTCTATATGGCATCCGCCGCCCGAAATCCACCGCCTCGCAGAAGGATGTCGCATCCTCCTCCACTCTAGCCTTCACAACTCATCTCTCCGCCCTAATATCAAAAGAGTCAAATCTCTCCACCTCCTCACCTAATGCGCCACTCACCAAGGGTCGCCCCCGACCCTCTCGGTCGAAACCAGATATCTTCACCGTCCACAACAAAAATGCACACAAACGCGCCGCCGCAGATATATCAGGGGATTCGCCACATGTCATTCACCAAGTCCACAAACGAGGAGCAGACATTGGTTATGTTGATGATGCGACACTGCACCGTTCTAAGCGAAGACTGGCCGAAAAAGCAAAACTATACGCGGACTTGAAGAAAGGTGAGCATCTGGTGGATAGCAGCGACGATGAGGAAGATCAACCGGTCTTGAGAAACCCCGCAGTATCTGCAGCGAGACGGGCTGAAAGTAACAGTCTGGTCGATTTTGATCGCAAGTGGGCAGAGGAGGAAGCGAGAAGGGCGCGAAGGGTGCGAGGTTCAGCTTCCCCGTCGGGTTCGGATCGGGATAACGATGACGACCTTGACGCGGAGGGTGTCTTACTTGTCGACTACGTTGATGAATTTGGCCGTTCACGTCGAGGTACCCGTGCAGAAGCCGCGGAGGCAGCTCTTCAACGACGCAGCGCGCCACCACCGCGTTTTACAGACAATGAAGATGGAACTGACCAGGACGACCACGGTAAAAACGCCACTAACTACAACATCCTCCCATCAGCAAAACCAAACCGTCCTTCCAATCTTATCTACGGCTCCACAGTCCAATCTGCAGCTTTTAACCCGGATGCACATATTGCCGCGCGCATGGAACATATTGCAAAGACGCGGGATCGCACCCCAACACCTCCGCCAGAAGCTCATTACGATGCGGAAGCAGAAGTCCGCACCCGGGGTACAGGATTCTATGCATTCTCTAAAGACGAGGCGGCGCGTAAGGAGGAGATGGATGAGTTGTTGAAGGCTAGGAAAGAGACTCTGGGTGAGAGAGGTGCGGCCACAAAGAAGAAGAGCGCTAGGGAGGAGGCAAAGGCGGAGAGGCGGAGGAAGATCGAGGAACTCAGGGGCAAGAGGAGGGCAGAGGAGTTTTTAAGCGGGCTGGGGGACCTAGGAGGCATAAGTGGCGACGCCAGGAAAGAGAGCTAAACCGGGGTCCATGCATTGCTTGGAGTTTATTTATTCATTTATATTATGTTCTTGTACATACGTCTTTTTTGAGGTTGGATATACCCCAGGATATGATTTGCGGGCGTTTGTACACACTTTTTATGGGATACTATGAAAATATATCAGAAGAAAAATATTGGGAAGCCATGTGTAGCCGAATTAGATTAGACTACTATAATCAAACTAAACATCCCTCAATGTGGTTGCTCTCCCATAACATGATCAATATCATCCGCTCTCTATAAACTAATAAATGTATAATCGAAGCTAAAGGAAAAAATGAAGTAACTTCATGCCACGAAAAATAAATAAATAATAAGAATAAGAAAAAACCTAGGGGAATCATACTCAATCCAAACAGTAGCAAAAACACATACCTCGCTATCATCTTCCGCCCCATGCCGCGTATGCCGTAATAGATCAGTAGGGAAAACAAAACCAGCAGTTATAAATAAAAATCTTGAAATAAAGAGAAATGATAATATGAAAATACAGATGAGTTGAATGCAATCAAATATAGGGATTGCAATCAAAACGTCCCATCGTATCTAATTCACTCTTCACCATTCCCTTCCCAGAGGAAGCGGGAAGGAGGAAGAGATATTCACCTTAGCCTGCTGCGCGAAATGCTACCTATATCTAGGGCTCCAGTGGGTCAGCTTTTTTGAAATAAACAAAAAAAAAAAACAACCAGAAGGGATAACTGACGGGAGATTTTAAAGCAAACGTTGATCCTTTCCTATTCCCAACCACGCCTTACCAGACAGGCTGCAAGCAGTCGATATGTTCCGGTCTCTTTTCAGGTAGAGAGGACAATGTGGCTACCTGATACTGCTCAGACTCTCAGACCGATAATCCAGAGACCACAGCTTTTCCCACGGCCGCGGCTTCGAAGTGCGTCTGCTCGGTGAAGAAAGAGGAGAAGAGGGAACGGCGCTAACACAGCCGTTATGGTTTGGACTGGGAGTTCGAGGTTGAGAACTAGCTATGCCCCGCGATGTACCCTAATTTCCGGGAGAAAAGAGAAAACAAAACCAAAAATCATCAGCTGACAAACAAACATGGTGTGTGTATTATTAAATAATAATTGCATATGACGGTCATGATATTTCATTCTCCGTTTGAGGGACCCGATAAGAGATCTCTGCGAACCTCGTCGAAAATAGGTGCTTCCGCCCTCCGCTGCTGCGCACCTGAATCCCCTTCCGCTGGCAAAACATTATCTCCGGCAGACTCTACAGACTGTAGTGCAGGCACCGGGGTGCCTATCTTCGATGTTGAGCTGTTCCGTCGGCTATCGAGGCTCTTTGTCAACGTTTTCGTTGCTCCTCCACCGTTTGATGCCCTTTTAAGGCGGATACTACCTCTAGCATCCACATGAGCTGATGCAACGGTGCTCTTAGCTAGTCCCGGTGTGCTCGGAGCACCAGGCTTCTCTTCGGACGCATCCAGCAGATACCATCGCAGACCATCCGAGAGTTCGAATGGGTTATCGTCATCAATCGATGCAACATCGCTTGTTTCCCCAATGGACCGGCGATCTGGGTTTGTGCCGTTCATTGATTTAGAAAGATCCACCACTCTCTCTTCGATCTTCGAGATCCGCGCAAGCAGCCAGTCACGGGTGTGCAATTTATGCACTTCTTGCTCTCTTAGGAAGTAGTGAGGAGCGCCAACATTGAATGCGGCCCAAGATCGTATGGCTTGGTTGCGTGTTGGTAAGAACAGCGCCAGATCCCCTTCCTTAAACGATCGATATGCAATCTTCTCATGAGCTTCGCTTTGGAAACGGTGAGACTTTTCCCGATATCCTCGAGCCTCCTTTTGCCATTTACGTGCTAGCGTTTCGATATCCTTCACACGCTTGACTACTGCCTCTCCGAATAGCTCCACGCTGAACTCATTAACAGCGGTGATGAACGCGGTGTAATTTGACTGTTCCTCCTCCGGATCGCTCGTATTAACCCACTCTAACAATTTCGGATCGTAAATTATTGGAGCAGCAGACGAAGAGATGACACTTTCCCCAAGCAACGAACTATTGTTGTTGACCTTAGACGCTCGACGGATGACCACATTGTTATCTTGACGGATGATTGTGAAACCAAGCTGTTGTAATATCCGGTTGAGCTGCTCAACATGAGAGAAGAGTTTTTCAGAGAGCTCTTTCGCCCAGATTCCCTTGGTGTTAAGCCGTGTGTTGTTATGCTCTCCAGTTGCTTCCAGCCCTTCGACTTTTCTTTGCCAAGTACAAATCTCGTCTTCGAAATCCTGCGTGCGAGATTCTGCAATGCCGAGCTTTTCTGTCAAGGTAGTAACTTTGCGTTCCTCCTCTGCAACTCGTTCTTTCAGAACCTCTGACCCAGTCTCTCCAGCGGAGAATTTAGATCTTAACGTTCTGAGCTGCTTACGCTCATCCTCTAATTCCGTTCTGACTGCTGATAGTTTCAACGATTCCTCGCTTAGCATGGTTTGCAATCTGGATCTCTCCGTTTCTTCAGTTGCGAGCCTTGTCCTTAACCCCTCGATCTCAGTTTCCATTTGTTCTACTCTCTCTGATAAAGACTTGTTTTCTTCATTGGCCCTAGCAGATGCTTCATCGGCACCCTTGGAATGGATAGCCAACCCTTCTGACAAAACCTCAATTGCTCTAACAAGAGAAGGTAAATCTTCAGGAGCAGAACCACCCGGAGAAAGGTGCGCGTGTATGGTTTGTAGAGCATTTACGTAGTCCTGTTGATTTCGATCAACTTTCTCAAGTCGATTTTGTAGCGTTGTATTCTGGGCGTTGGCCTTTTCCTTATCCTCCCGGAAAGCCTGGACTTGAGACGTGAGATCGGCTATCTCCCCAGCAGTCTTCTTTCGCAGGGTATCGAGTTCTGTTTGTAGAGCAGCTAATCGTTCATCAGCATCAAGTCTCTCGTGCTCCCGGGCATCCATCACTTTATCCAGTTCCTCTTCAGCTTCTTCAAGCTTGATTTTTATCGTTTTAGCCTTCGAATCTAGGAACCTTCTCTCATCTTCAAATTCCCGCTGCTGCGCCTCCAAGTTTTCCATTAAATCCTTCTTGGTAGATAGGGCCTCTTGTATTTTATCATTGGTAGACTGGCGTTCCAATTGCGCTTCCTTTTGAAGTCTTGACACAATTTCTTTTTCCGCCAGTAGTTCAGCCTCCAAACTGACGATTCGTTGCACTAAAGCCTTGTCTTCTGGAGACTGGTTTGATGACATGCGCCGGGAGGATACAGATGACCTTCTTGAGAGTGCATCTGGGCGGGGAGAAGCTGGAGAAATAGGTACCTCTGAGCCAAAATTTGCGCTGACTGGTCGACTCATCTGGCTCTGTCGGTGGAGAAGGTCTTCTAGTTTGCGAATACGACTTTCTGAGCCTTTTAGCCTGTCTTCGAGCTTCATCTTTTCATCCTTCAAGCTCCGAACCATATCACCCCCGCGGTTAAAAATCGAGCTTCGACCCATATCAAAAACACTTCCATGTTTGAATGCTTTTGATTTTCGTCTCTGTTGTCGATTAGGTGCATCCAGATCCTTCAATAGCTGTGTTAACTCCTGTACAGCAGAGTTGGTATCGGGCTTCGTTTTCAACTCTTCGATGTAGGCATCGACTTCTTTGCGAGAAACCTCGGGCCATTCAGGCAGTTGACCCCCCTGCAAGTTGATCTCTACGCCAGGAGTGGTGTCGTCGGGCAACGAGAGAAAAGTCCCCATATTTTTTATCCACTTTTTCCGTCGACGTTGCTCTTCATCTCGGAACACTGCTAACTCTTCAGCGATGCTAAGGGAATCAGTTTTCATTTTATTACTCCATTCACCACGACGGACAGCCTCAATGAGGACCGACCCATATACTATAGGTAATTGGGAAGCCTCGTATAGTGTTTCGAAGGTATCTCCCTCAACATCCAAATTGGATAGCTCCGCTTGGACGTTAGCTAATCGAGATTCTATGCTGGAGATTTTCTGCATACGGCTAACTGCAGACCTCATCGCCAAGTTCCGTTGTTTTATGGACTGCTCCAAGGTAGTCTGTATTTCCAGGCCCATCTCCAACATCGACGGTAGAAGATCTTTCGTATGATTCAGTGCCATCCTCGATACACTCGACAACGTCTTCTGCGTGTTTGGAAGGGCCAGCACATGTTCATAATCAGAGCCAATTTTCTTGGCGATTGTCTCAACTTCCTCAAGAAGGCCGCTTGCATTTTCTTGAGGTGATGGATGGGACGCCTCTACCAGTGACTCCGTTTCTGAAGCCACTTCGTGGACGGCTTTCTCAACCTCATCCATGCGGCGGGCAAAACGTTGAGAAACCGTGGATATCTGGGATGCAGCACTTTTGACCCGATCCACGTCAATATAGTCTTGCAGAGTACCAGTTTGACGCTCTTTGGCTTTCTTAGGGGTTGCTGGTCGTCGTAGGAATGTGAAGTCTTTCTTCGCCGGGATGGTTTCGATATTCGTCAATACACGCCGCCAGCTATCCAGAGCCAGCTGTTGTTCCTTCAATAGATCATTCGCCCAAGACTGAGCCTCTTGGAACTTATGTTCTAGATTTCCAACATGCGATTTCAGATTCTCTAGCGCGACATCGACTGCCCGGTTGATGACATGCGTGTGCTCGATCTGGTTGGCTATATCTTTGCTGATTGGAGCGCATTGTGCCGCCAGATTTAAAGCCCATGCCCTCCGCGCCATGTAGAGATTCCGCCATGCTTGTAGGTTATTTTGATCTGCGAGGGTGTCGGGAGGGTTTTCTGGGGTGAAACGTTCCGGGGGCGCGATTTCCGGGAGATCTCTAACCGTGCCATCACCTATATATAGCCGATCGTAAACAAATATTTCGTTCTATTTGAGTTAGCTGGAAAAATATCCATCAGGTTATGTATGGAGCGTTGCAGTTATATATTACCTCCGTAGCGAGAGTCTGAGGCCTAACATTCCTCCCGCGAGCAGTCATCAGTATCTGCCGCTGGGCTGGTATGGAGACTTTCCGGGAAATCCATGTTCGCAACGCATCTGGCCTATTGCAGAGTGAATGTCAGTTCCTGTACCTGTCCCTCAATGATTATATATCGGATCCCTAACAGAGGGGGAAACGTACGAAGCAAACGAAACGGGATCAGCCAACAGCTGCTCGCCCGTATGAGCGACGTAGATGCGCAATGACATTCTCCCCCTCAAAGCCACTGAAACAAACCCTCAGAGGGATAGCAGTCAGTAGGCGGGAGAAAAGGAGTTCATCGACGCCAGAGCGCTGGGATATTTGAGCGGGCTTGGGTTTGAAAGGTATCCCAATTTGTTATGTTGAACCCATCTCTCTAGATCCATCCGTGGTTTTGAATAGGTCCCAGCGCCTGGCAAGCTCCACGGTCTAGCCGCTTTAAGCTCTGCATCACAAACCGCCCGGCAACGGCACTAAATAAAATAAATCCCTATGTATTTGCCCCCCACTGGCGCGCCTGTCAGTTGATCGGTTGACGCCTGACTGAACTTGACTGTGTGGTATATTCGTCTGTACCTCCCGCAGAATAGTGATTATCGTGTCAAATCAACCAGCTTCATGCAATCTTCCTCCCATCACAAGATGCATCACATGCACCACTGACTCGCTGCTCTGCCCCAAAAATGGCGCCAGGTAACGGGATGTCCCCCAGGCCACCCTCCAAGTTAGAACCTCATGAAGCAGCACTGTTGGAACTTGCAACTACCAGTACCCGGGATGTCTTGTCGCTGTCCCGCAAGGAACTGCAGGTCCTAGAGCTATACGACCGCATCCAGGAGCAGGAGCTTGAGACAGCCCTGCTATCACAAGGTACAGAAATGTCAGCGTATAGCTGAATGTTCTTTTTATTTCTTTTATGCTTTCAATTTCATCGCTTGCGGAATACTTTATCAGCCGAATCAACCCTTGTGCTAACATTTAAACAACTACACAGCCTATACTGAACCAGCATCTGACGATGACGATGTTGATATTGAGGAACAGCTTGCAGAAGCGGAACGCGAGTTACTAGAAGCCCGGTCTACATACTCCGTGAGAAGGAAAGCTATTGAAACCGTCCTAATGACGGACCCAAGCATCCAATCAGTCCACACCGTATCCGATTCCCCCGCGGAGAGGTATGCGTTATGTACCCTTCCCGGCTGACTGGTTATGGTTTTCTATGAGATACTCATCAATTTCTCTCCTATATATTCAGAGCACTCCTCCCCCTTCTCAACCGCCGTGATCTCCTTTCACTTATCTACGAGAACCTATCCCGCGCCCACGCGTCATGCACACAGACACTCTCCAACGCAAAAGTGGACAATATACATGCCAACGCAAAGAACCAGGAATTGGTGCGAACTCTTCTCGAACTTACGAGCGCACAGAAGTCCTGGAGAGAAGAGATCACGGACCCAAAGCTTATATCTCAATTGGAAACGCTGGAGAAAGAGAGTAAGGCTGAGAAAGCAAACTGGGTGACTATCAAACGCGTCGTCAGCGCTGCTATTGTCGCGAGTGGTATTGACTGGGCGGAAGATGAAGAGCTTCACAACTTGGTGGTTGATGATGCCTCAGACGACACCTGAAGAATCACGCGTTTGCATTTCTTTTTTTGGTGGTATTACATGTCCAGTCCAGAGGATGAATGCTCAAACTAACAAAGCAATGGAGGAGAACATTCGCTTCGCGGAACATGCCTACCATTTATACAGCCCTATGCAACGCCGATGGGATGCATTGCATGGGGTGGTGGCCTCTGATATTCGCGTTATCGAGATATATCATCTGCCCTCACCGCTCCCATGCCCAATCAGCTCAAACCGACTACTTCGATATAAAACACGTGATATATATATAGATCCCAGCCTGCGGGTTCAGTAAACGGCGAGGGCCATGGATGATTTTGCTTAGTTATAAGACAGGCTGCATGAATTTCGCGGAGCCCTTATATTGGACGCATATGTAAACTAATATTCTGAAAGGGTTTTACATTATGGTGGAACCATGGCACGCTTCCTCTATAATATAACACAGGCCCTCTAGAAGAAAAAAGACGGCCATAATATACAACAGCATCCCATATATCATCCTCTATCCATTCACAGCGCTTACCCGAATAGATCAAAGACTTTTCATTCTTATATTCATATAATGTAAACTGAGCTTCCCGTGAAAATATTTCCCTATATCCATTTTCTTCGCACCGTTTCTCTTAACAAGATTTCCTCCTCGTAAATGCAGGGAGAAAGGGGCCTAGATTTGACAGAGTTTGCACTGGCAAGCAGCTAGAGAGAGGCCTACCTGCCTCCTTTCAAGGTTTTTGTTCGTATTTAAACTGATTGAATTTTTATTTTTAATTTATATATATGCAGTGGCTCGCAGGGACATGGTTTATGGTCGCCATAACCGCCGTCGGCACAAGAAATATGAGGAAATCAATTATCAGCTGCGGGACTCTAGTCCGGACCAAATCTAGAAAGGCTGTGAAGGACGGCAGGTATTTTTGCATTGTTAGCCGCGTGGTCTTTTTGGGAGACTTGTGCTGCAGATTTACGCAGTAATTTCACGTTTTGAGAATTATTTATGGACATGGGATAGCCCACTTACCCCCCCCTTTTTTTTTTTTTGTCAATATAAATAGGAGTTTATGGGGCCAGTAATATGATATTCTGCCCGTCTGATATCCAAAAAAAGCTATGGGCTCTGGTAAAGTACCCAGTACTTTGGCTTCACAGGTAGGCATATAAGCGCTTTGTTTCAAGTACTAAGGCATAGTTTACCTAGGTATGCACTCCGTACCTTAGGTGCCTTTGAGTGGTTTTGTATACGTACTTTTAGTACACAAGATCCATGGATATCGCAATCCCCGGGGGCCCTGGCATTATGAGAGAGTTCTCTGCTCGCAAGAATCAGCAACTGCAGACCCCTTTCATCGTTTCCCATCACTATCCCCGACTTGGGGCAGGAAGTAGCCGCGTTTGCATGCATCGGAGGGAGCGAGGATTGGGAGAGTGACCGTGTTGGTATGTATAAATAATGTATGTGTGTTTGTATGTATGGGGTAAATTAACATGTCCAGGTTATTATCGTGTGATGGAAGGAGGGTGTTGCAGTGATCACGCTACGTTATTTCTAGCTCCAAACATCGTCTGGGCATTGATTGCCCTTGTGGCCTTGACTTTGCACCGCAGCCATTTTGGTTGCGTAAAGAAACCCACCTCTCCAAACTGCAGCTTGTACTGGTATTACCATACGAATCAACTTCCCCTCATCGCACCACCTCGTCCATAACAACCCACAATATATAGACGTGTATCGGTACTGTAACCGTCATCTTCACCCCATCTGCTCACCAATTCCTGGCTGTACTCTGGCGGTATGAATACCAACATCCAACATCAAAATAAGCCTCATTTCGGCATTTTGAGTAGAAACTACCAAAAGACCAGGCCGTGAGACTAAGAAATGTCATTTTCCAGCAAGCCAAGCTCACTTTTTGAAGATTATGTCGTGAATGACATTGCTGGCGGGTACCTGCTGCTACAGGAGAAGGGTGGAGTTGTTACGAGTATCATATGTTCATGGTTTTGTATGGGGAGGGTCAGGCATACACTAAAGTTTGATACTGTGCAATCCTTGAATCTATGATACCAGTAACCGGCTGTTGTCGGTGGATGCTTGTCGGTTTTGGACACTGCTTCTTGTTTTTTTGGTTGTTTGTTTGTTTGGGCTGGCTGGCTGGGCTGATTTTTGTGTTCCATTATCCACTCCATATATGATGGTTTATGTTAATCCACGCACCACTGCTCAGGCGCATGTTGATGTGTTTTTCGTCGTTGTTGCTGTTGTTGATGCTGCTGACGAGTACTTACGCCTAAAACTACTTCTGGGCCATCGCGTCCCCAGTAATAATTGTATGCGAACCGCTACTCTCCTCCCGTAATAATTGTATGCGAACCGCTACTCTCCCCCGTATGCATGCAACGAAAGCATAAATGTGGAGTGGGCGAGATAGTGGTGGCTTTTGCTTTGTTAACTGTTCCAAGTGGTATACAAAACTACAATAATAACGATTAGAACAGAATACTTTTCGAAGGTTGAAATCAATATATCCATATATCAGCCGTCAAAAGGAAGAAGATCGGATAGTCTATGTTAAATTGAGGTGAATGGTACATGTACTTACCCTGCGTAGGTATGGGAAGTGTGAATGGGGTGGGCGGAATGAGAGAACCTGGAATGCATTGTGAACACCCAGGTTGTTAGTTTACATACAAACTTACACTGATTATTATTGGCAGTCGTATTGGTGGTATGTAGGCTGGAAAAAGAATGGGAAACAGTTCGATCAACCTGATCAACCAGCAGCTTATGTGAACGGAAGAACTTTTAATCAACACGCACTAGGTGGTGCGTAAATCACGAAGATCAACCAGGCCCAGAGGTTGTTTTTGAATCGACACGCACTGTTTGGGCCTATTACCACAACTCAAGCACACCCTTTTTGCGGCAGGAGCTTGCCTTCGCCTGATTCTGCTGGCTGTGCCGTGGTATGGGTAGTAACCTTGGGAATAGGTGGTAATAAGTGGTAATGGGATGGGTGGTCGTATCAAAGCATCAGCGGTATCAGCTGTATCTAGTGGTAAAATGGAGGTAAATGACAGTACGAGTGGCAGTCCTCAGCCCAGGTTTCCCCCTCCCTTCTCCCCTTGCCTTTTCTTGGGGCTGGGTCTCGCCCGGTTGTGTTTTTTTTTTTTGCCTCTCAGCCAAAAGGTGGCCCTGTCCTGCCCTGCCCTCTCTCTGCCCGCCTCTCTCCCTCTTTTCCTCACTGCTCTCCCTCTCTCTTCTCCCTCTGCTGTTTTCCCTCACCAAAATTCCTACCATACAACTTTTCGCTGCCATTTCTTCCCCCTCCGCGCAAACCGAAAAAAGCCCCCCATACAAAAAAAAAGTACTACGCTTCTCAGTAAGTAAACGTCCCCTAATACTAAATTTTGGTTTTCTTACCATCTTTTATTTATTTCCTCAACAACTCGAAATTACTTTCTATCCAACCACTCCTCTCTCTCAGCACAATGCCTCCCATCGTCCTGTATAGACGCGCTTGTTTGTTTCATTGTCGCCATCCTGGTATCATATATATCTCTTGCTTGTTCATTCCCATTGGCAATGATCAGCCAGCCCAGCTATTCTCCTGAGCGCAACATGGAGCTACAGATGTAAAAAAAAATATAAATCTGCATTCATTGAGAGGTGTCGCGTCTCCAAACAGGTCAAATGAGCTTCCTCTCTCGAGTTCATCACTGTCCTTGTTGGAGCTGTTGTTTAGTCACGACACGACAGACGCGCATCTCTAGTCTACTAAGATCCCAAGCACATCCCCCCCAAAATGCCTGGGCCATGACCACTACAAAACTTTTTGTCTGAAGAAGGAAAAAACACGAATTGCGCGCGTCATTTGCTACTTTTTTTTCGCTTCTGCTAGCTGTGGCATGGTTGAAACGCCTTTCTAGCACCACCAAGGGTCACATAAAAAAAACTACTAACATCGCAACCACGCAGCAACAACCCCTATCACACAAACTCATCAACATGCCTAAGGAAAAGGCTACCACCCGCAAAACCAAGGGTCGCGGTGTCGAGAAGAAGAAGAAGGGTATGCAAAATCCACCAACACCCTGATGCGATGTACCCAATATCTTCTCCCGCGCTTCAATGTCTAACTCACGCGCTTTGCCCGCCCCTTTTTTGTTTTCAACAGACCCCAATGCTCCCAAGCGTGGTCTGTCCGCCTACATGTTCTTCGCAAACGAGCAGCGCGACAACGTCAGAGAGGAAAACCCCGGTATCTCTTTCGGTATGGTCTCCCCTGAAGCAAGCATCAAACCCCCCTCGCACCCTCTCTTTTCTTTCCTTCTTTTTTTTTTGCCCTGCTATAAAGATCTGACGCGTCATTTCCTTTTCTTTTCACTACAGGCCAAGTTGGCAAGGTCCTTGGAGAGAGGTGGAAGGCCCTGAACGAGAAGCAGCGTGCACCCTATGAAGCCAAGGCTGCTGCCGACAAGAAGCGCTACGAGGACGAGAAGGCGAGCTACAATGTATGTCCACAATTTTCCTTTTTAATGCTCCTCGCACAACCTTCCCCCTGCCCCCTCCCCTGTCCTCATTATGCCAATCCCCGATGTGCTGACAGGCCCCGCGCAAGGCGCACGATGACGACGACGAGTCTTCCTAGGTAGCAGGCAAGGGCTCCGGCACGAATAGAACACGTTGATGTTTTATCGTGATGGCGTTTTAACTCTTGTCCTCACCCCTCTCTACTTGTTACTCTCGTGTTCAAACTCGTTGTTCTCTCTTCACGTTTAATCGGTTCAATGGCTTGATTCTTCTCTGTGTACTGCTTCTGGGAATGGGAAATGGGAATGAATGGTGGCTTGTCACTTGTGGTTTTTTATTTTATTTTGCTCCTTTTTTTTCTTCCTTTTTCCATATTCCATTGACGGTTTCCGTTTTTTTTTTTTTTTTTTTTTTTCTGTTAACTCTGTGTTTCCTTTTGTTTCTTCTCTAATGAAGGGGTTTATCGGGTTCGTAATTCTATTATATTCTTTTTTTAAGTCATGGTTTTCGTTTGGCTTGAAACAAATGTAGTTTTCCCATGCTATATGTTTTATTTATCTCGAGCACGGATCACAGAAAGAGGAGGGGGAGGGGGGGGGTATGGAAGAAAGAAGGAAAGGGGGAGCTTTTATAACTATATAGCTCTTGTTGAGAAAAAAGGAAATTTTCGCTCTCTATCTCTCTCCTCTCTCCTTATTTCTTCTTTCATACCATCTCGTGTCTCTTTTGTCTCTAATAGTATCTACAATTAAGTTTAAACGCGTGCCCTTTGTTAATCTTTCATGGGGAAAATGCAAGAAGAAATGAAGAGCGAAACAAAAATGCCCGGCGAGGGACAGAAGGCCGGTGGGGTCTCGTGTTCTTCCGCCCCTCCGCACAAAAATATAAATATTTTAAAACCCCCGCCTAAGCCCAATCTCATTCTCTATCCTGTCTCTCTCTCCCATAGATAGATAGAAAGGCAGGAAGATCAGAGAGAGGCGCGACGCTCGTTTTATTCTTATTTTTTTTTGGTGACGATGATGGTTGATGATGCAAGATGCCCAGGAATAATTAATTCCTCCTCAAGAGAGCTCATGTGGGGAAAATGCCCCTCAAAACGACCCAAGGCTCAAAGCTGTCAAGCTCCAAAGCTCCAATAATGGGGGGGTTTCTTGGTACTGATTTTGCCATCGCTTGGCCGGGAAGGAGAGGGGGAAATTTAAAAATTAAGGCTAGAGAGCTAAACTTTTTATATAGATGTGACCATTTTTGAGGGAAGGGGATTTTTCTTACCTTTTAGTAGGGGCGGTTTTACATACGTAAATAGGTATCAAATTCTTATACAGAGAGGAATATGTGATATATTAAGAATGGAAGTCGGAAAATCTATGGGAGATAATCTATTGGAGATGAAGGATGCAAAGTACCTAATAGAACAACTGTGGAGGGGACAGCTCTCGGCAATGTAGGACAGGGGGGAGGTGGTTTTCTATTTATTATAACATCCAAGGAAAAAGGCCATGGATTCAACATTCTCAAAATTATTCTGCTATATCTTGAAAATTTTCATGCAATATTAGGTAACTCGTTTCTGCAAAGCTGCACATGGCAAACCCTTCCCACACACATATAACTGGGCTAATATAAATATAAATACAACCTGAGACAGAAAGTAAGTTTGCCCCATTCAGTTGTTTATGCAGCGCTGTCGTGTATACATACATGCTTGTTGTTACAGTAGCATCTTGTGAGTAATCCTGATGAGGCTGCCTATGATTTCCAGGAATCTGAAAGGCGCCTGAAAGGCTAAGGCATTGTGTTCCTATATTGAAGTTATATTTGTTTGCACCTCCATTTACTGACAGGAATCTGCCAGGTCAATTCAGCTCTGTGCTGTACTGGGCTTGTGTTGGGCGCCAGGCAGTTAGTTATGTGGGTTTCGGGCTTCCCCGTCATTACTGTTTGTGGATCCCCTTGCAAAGGAAAGAGGAGGCGATTTATTGGGTGCAAAGAAGTGGTCTGGCAATGTTCGAAGTTACTCGTCAAGCTTTTTTTTTTTTTTTTTTTTTTTTTGCTGCTGGTGGAATGAATGCAAGGATGCGGGACAAACAAACAAACATCTTCCTTTTTCTTTGATGGGATCGAATACTGACTGACCACAACACCCCGATGACTAATGTGCTTTCTAGCGGTGAGGGGCAGTGCTAGGCCGCATCAGGGCTAGTGCGGGAGAATGCGGCTTCACTGCCAACTCACCCGCTGAAACTCTGCAGAGCCGCGTCTCTATCTCCTCCACCTTTTCTTTTTCTAATTTTTTTTCCCCCTTTCTTGTTTATTTATTATCTATTAGAGCCAGAATCAAGAAGAGGGTGTTGGCTGTGGGATTCTTTTCTGGAAATAACCAACTGCCTTGGTTTTTGGGTTCCCGGTTTACTATCTAACATTGTTTACTTCAACTTCAAACTATCCCAAAATATATCCATTAATTTGAGTTTCATCACCTTCCCAAAGCTCGGATGTATATTCTCTCGTCCCATGATCTTCTGCCTGTGATGGCCGCCTGCCGCTGACCCCGATATCAACTGCGCCAGTATGAGTTTCCTCCAAGCGGCTTTGGACGCGGAGAATGTCGCGAACATCTTCAGCAAATTTGTCGCGCATGTGGCGGAGGATGCTGCAAATATCACCTCTGTAATCACAGAGCTCTTTACAATCAGTGCCAACCTCCGTTCTCTGGAAACTTTACACAATTCCCCGCTCAGACCCAACTTTAACTACATCATCAACGATGTAGAGTTGGTCGTCAGGGCGAGTTTTCGCCATACCATCCGGGTGATCAATGAAGCGTTTGTTGCAATGGACGATGGTGGACGAGCACAGGCTTCGCAACAAAAAGTTCGACAGACATGGCACCATTTGCGCGATTACTTCCACCATGAGGCGGGGTACCCGTTCACGGTCCGGCTTCAATACTATAAACAAATGTTGGCGGAAATTATTTTGGTTGTGAGAAAGTAAGATTCGTCCCTTTGTTAGATTTATATCCTATCCCCCAAAAAGCCAAAGGAAGGAAAAGGAACGAAAGAAAAAAGACAGAAATATATATATATATATATGCTAACTTGAATTGCAATTCTAGTGAACGTGGAGATCAAGCGACCCTCGTTCACCTCCGCCAAACCTTAACTATACTTCGCATGGCTCAGGATCAGCAATATGCCGCTGAGGCACAGCAACGGCGTCAGGTCAATTTCGCAAATAACGGCCGTACCTTTGGACCCCCTCCGTCCACTGCTCCTCTTGGGTCATCCGCGGCTTTCGCACCCACCGCACCTCTTGCACCACCCGCACCTCCTGCGCCCCCACCTCCACCATTCGGCTTGAATCCTCGTTCGAATACCCCTCAATTAAAGAGTGCACTCCGCAAGCCCACAGCAACCTCTGCAACCCCAACTCAGAAACGATCCTATGAACGGCAAAGACCAGCTGGTGGCCGTACTGCGTCTCCACACGCCCCTGGTTGGTTTGAGGTGGAAAGCCCGATTTCTTCGCTGGAAACCCCAGATTCTCCATCGACAACGGACTCCACTAGCACCGATTCGTTTTCATTCCTTGATCCAATTGATCACTGGGCTGTAGCGCTGTTTAGCAGTCCTACAACCGCGACACCGTTACCTCGTTCAAACGCAGGGTTAGTTTTCGTAATATCCTGGAGCATGATGATGCTCATACTAAAATATATCCTCGACAGTTCGAAATGTCATGGCGATTTTGATATGCCAGATGCTCTGGCGCGTCTTGAGAATGACTATGATGAGTTGTTTCGACTGTAAGTATATAGCTATCTCTTTTATAAAGGAAAAAATAAAAATAAAAATAAAATCATATATATATACCCCACGTTCAGTTCCCATGCTTATGGTTTTTCTAGGAACTTCAAACCAAATTTAACAGCCATTCTATACTTGCGGGAAAGTGATCATCGCGCACGGATCTTATGCCAGGTGCACCGTTCATCGTCAAAGATAATATATGCCACCCTACCGTTGAACATGCTTACACTTGCCCGTCAAGACTCCCATCTCCTATTGTGCACAAAATCTAAAGATCAAGGATTAAGGGCATGGCTGAGTCTCCAATTTGAAACGATCGAGAGTAAGCAAGAGAAGCACTCATCTTCGAGCCCCATTCTTGGTTATTTCGTTATTTCTCAATGTCTAACCCAACCGTTTAGAAATGGTGCTGTTTCATTGCGCATTCATCGCACTTCGAGGGCAGGACTCTGGTCACCCCATTAGCAAAACCCCAGACCCATTTTCTCTCGAGGAAAAGGAAATATACGGCGGGTATGTACATGTACCTACCCACCAAGCTACTACCCTCAGTCAGCGGTTTGACACTTACTGATATCAATATACGCACAGGCGGATTCTCGACGATAACTATCTCCACGCGCTTCGTATTTTTCAGGATCGTCCCTCCGGTGCGATCCGCTTACAAGCGTCAATTCACTCCGGCGAATTGGCGGAGTAAGTCTACCCTAGGCCCCTTCTCTTTTCCGTTGGATGTAGATCACCTCTCTTTAGTTTTGATATGAAACTGCCCATCTGCTCCTACCCCCCGGCCCCAGGGTCCCTTACACCCCATGCATGAATTGAAGAAGCGGCCAAAAGATCAGCGGGCTGATATATATAATTATTTTTCCAAAATGGTAGCGTTCCGATATGGACGGCTTTTATACACCATCATGTAGGGTCGAAGTCTTGGATGCGGCGCGTGGACCGCAAAACAATCATCCTTACCGATCTTGATCGTGCGATTTTCATCGATTCGGACCAATACACTCCTCGTATCACACGGCGCCAGGAGCATGTGCTTACTTTTACGCATGAAAGCGGTAAGTGATTTTATTTTATTTCGAGTTTCGAATTTTTTTTTTCCAGCTGGGTTTTCATTCCTTTGACGCGCATGGTCATCTATTATGATTTTCACTTCTATACTTGGATGGTGTCGGGGATATGTTTTCTTCGTCAGCCCGTTTTATCCTATCCCTTTATCTTGCAGGGGTGGTTTGCTTACATTTTTTTTGGTCCCGGTTGCTAGATGCGGAAGCGTTCGAGTGTGAGATTGCTATTCTACGCCATAACGATCGACATTAAAGGCAATCGTTTTGCACGATCCAGCTATCTACCAGCGGAGTACATTTTCCACTTAGGTCGGGTTTAATGCCCCTTTTCATCGAGTCAACTTACTGCGAACCCGAGTGCAAATTCACCCAAATCCTCACGGCTGGTATTTTTAAGACACCCCCTACGCTTTAATGACAGCTCAGGCTACCACTGTATTTCCTCAAATTTTATTTGTAACCCAAACAAACTCTCTGATGTATCGACCCTATTCGAGAAAACTATTCAGAGGCGAAAAGAAAGCAAATCTACACTCACGAGCCCAATGACGTCGACGACCTGTCTTTTAAACGTGGATATGTCCAATTTACCTTTATGAAGCTATGATTATGATGATCTTTAATGAGCAATGGCAAATAACGAACACATGAGTGATGATTTGATTTTACATTCGCACAACATGAAACGGAGAAACGGGATAGGGAAAAGAAATTTACCAATTTTAATGCTGATGTTTTCTCTTCTTTTCTCTTTTTCTTTCAGCTACTTCTTTCAGCTGCTTCTTTTGATGACCATCAATCCTTGTAGTTTTGAGTTTATTTTATTTGTTCATTTATTCGCGATTTATCCCCCCCCGCAGCTTATAGCACATCCTAGCATTTGTTTATTTATCTCCATTTTCTACTGCAGTAACCGTCCGTATTCTACTTCGGTATGCTATTGGGAGATGGAGAATCGCCATACTATTTTCGGGCATTCTCTTTACTTACTTGCCGTCTCTACTTACTTAGCTCTGGGAGTTTTTGACCATTGTTTATTCTGCATTTTCTGCTAGCTACGCTATACTCGAATACTCCATTTTTCCATTTGGATATATAATATACCTGTAGCCAATATGGCATTTCCCCTTTCGATGTAACATTGAATGACTGAAGAGCAGATTGTAATTAAACATTTGTCTCCGTTTTACGTCATATAAAACTCTTCGGGAGTAAGTGCAAGTAGGTTTCCCATGACAGGCATTGAGGGGGTAAAAAATATGTAACCGGGAATGATCTATCCGGCTCTCTATACCTCACACAAATTGCTATTCACATATCTATCCCCTCCATCCCCCCAACATCGGCCCAGAATTTCTCAAAATCAACGCCCTGGTCTTCAAATAGCTGCTGCGTCTCTTTCATCGCCTTCCGCTGTCTTTCAGGCGTGAACCCACCAGGCTGTGTACTCTCATACTGAATCAACTCCACCCAACGGAAAAACAAATCCTCCTTCCCCATTGACGCCAACTTCTCCTGGAACATGATAATTTTGTCTCGTTGGGTATCCGAGAGTCCTCCTCCGTCCGTTCCCCCCGCGTTTTCACCGGCACCAGTTCCCACACCGCCGTTCTCCGCCCCAACCTTCCAAATTAGCCATTGCAAACCATCAACCCCCTCCTCCCCACCCCCATGAACAAGCACTGCAGTCTTAAAATCATCAAACTCCAAGCCCCCCTCCGCAACAAGCTCATGCGCCCTGACCATTGCCGTAAAATCCAGATCCCAATCCGCATCAATGAGCAGATAACCCGTCTTCAGCAGCCGCTGCGGCGTAACAGCCGGGATAACCTTGGTCTTAATCGTCTCATCATCCTCCCGAATCCAGGCGAGGGATTGCAAGTCGTCGCTCCATGACGCCCTGCTCTTTCGCACGACGACTTCAGGTACCTGAAAGCCGACCTTGCGGCGCCAGTGGGCGGGCCCGAGTAGGAAGCGGACGGGCCAGGGGAGGAGGGTGGTGAGGAGGAGGTAATCAAGGAAAAATGTTAGGGTCCTGCGGAGGAGGGTGGTGAATAGGTACTTCCAGCTGGCGGTTGATGTGTCAACTCTTGCAGGGCTTTCCTGCCCGAGCATCAAGGCGAGGATGTCGATGTAGGTGGAGTAGCCTGTGTAGACTCTTAGGAGGATTACGGATATTATGGCTATGTTAAGGAATAGGGGTAGGAGGAAGATTTGGCGCTTGTGTTTTCTTGGGTGTGTGTCGAGGTGGATGAGGTAGACATGTTTTGGCGAGAGGGATTCTAGGAATGGGGTGAGCGATTGTGGGGTTTGGGTGAATGGGGCTGGCGGAGTTGAGGGTTTGGCTTTTTTTGAAGATGAGACCGGGTTTTTAATGGTAGATGCTTGCTTTTTCTTATTTGAAACAGCTTTGGCAGGTTTTGCCATATTTTCCTTTTTTTTCTCTTTTATCTCTTTTTTCGTTTTTGTTCGACTTTTTTGAAGGGGCGTCTTCTTCAGCTTTTTTATATGTTCAGGCTGGTTGGTTCCTCCACGGATCTTCTTTTAACCTCCTGTTCGGGGGCCACAATTGGATTCCAATTCAAGCTCCGTAAAAAGACACAGGGTCATCACAATACCCAAGATACTGTGGGATTTATCCTATTAAATTGTAAGTCGTTGAGCTGTATCGAGCATGAGTCGATACTACTCACTTGGGAACGGGGCAGAATATGTGGGCGTGGATGAAGTCCACTGGGAGATATTAATAAATCCCGGGGAAATAATTTTACAATATTAGACCAATCCAGAAGACAAATAGTCTACTTCAAGCGTTAAAAATTATTATTTCACCCGGTGTTCTGTTCAGTTGGGTTTCTTTTGACGTCCAAATTTGATGTTTCGTGAAGTTTATCGCGTGAGGCCGAAAGCTAGAGCTAGCCCGCTTTGGGACACCCATGTCATTGTCCACGGTTCAAGCGGACGCGATCTTGGAATCGAACACACACCCAGCCTCCCAACTCCCGCCTCCCGACTTGAGATTTACATGAAGGAATGCGTCAAATGTTATAAGCATCTGGCGCTATGCAGGCGCTGCATATGATGGAATTTTGGGACTAGTCCAACACAAGCTATGTCTACCAGCGACCACACCGCCCATCCTCCCGACTCGCAAGATCGCGACAATGACGAGCTTCGATTTCGACGACCGCAACGAAATGGCCAGGCGCAGGATATGATCTATCAGTCGCGAATTCCTACGTTGAGTCCCGGGAATGGCACGCAATCCCGTATCACGTTTAGTAATACCAGGACGCTGAAAGGCGCATTCCAGGCCGCTGCTAGCCCACCCCAAACAAACGATGACAATGACCAGAAAACCCCTCCACGACGATCGATGGCGAGGGAAAGAAAAGTCTCTGCACCATCACCCATGGCGGAGGTTTCGAGTCCCCCTCCGGACGGACTGATCGAAACTTACCAGCAGATTTATGACGCGGATGACCTGGCCGACTCTGTCGCCCAAGACCATTATGACCCATCCTACGATCAAGCCAGACTCGACCGGACACGAAGCCTCTCCCCAAGCCCTGGCGCGACACGGCATGAAGGCGAATATGTTGGCGCTGGCGATACCCATGATTCCAGCCTTAGTTTCAGCGATATTTCAGATGAGTCGTTACGGCAAAACCTTGTTCAGCATGCTATGGATCAAGCCCGATTGAAGCGCGTTACGCAGCGAGATTCTCCGGTTTTCGGCAAAGCCAAGGTCGGGCCGAAAGCCGCCCTGTCGTTTGAAAATCTACAGCGTCGGAATGAGGAGGATAACTTTCGCGAAATTGCGGAACCTGCTCTCAACGTTCCGAAAACTTGGGGCTTACGTGGGCGGGTCTCCAAGGATTGGCTAAACAAAGCTAGCCGACCAAATGGGAATAATCACGTTGAGGAGGGGACTACGCACTCAACAGACCAAGGACTGGAGCATGATATCGATTTTACTGCCAGGTCATTACAAATTTCGGATAGCCCGCCAGTGCGAAGTAATGCCCCGCAAAGGAACGAAATTGAGAATTTCAGGGAGAAACCGCTGGTGCAAAATCGGATGGGGGAATCTGAAAGGGGGGCGCCGCAGGAGCAGGTCCGACATTCAATAGAAGGAGACCCTATACCGAATTCTCCCGTTACTATATATCGAGAGGCAGATCGAGAAAGGCCTAGGCACTTGTCTAAAAACGACCCCCAGGAACTTTTACGGACGCTTGCTAGAAGAGAAAGCCCGAGTGTGGCTAGCACGCCGGAGCAGACCCCAGCTGACAACACCCTCCTTAACGTTAAAACACCAGTGGTGACTGGTGCATGGATAGATACACCGGTTCCTGATCGCACCGTTGAGCTCCAGCAAGATTTTTCAGTTGATATTAATTCGCCGAGTACGACAGCAGCTCGAAATCATTCCAGAAACAACCACTTATCGGAGAGAACAAAGCACCTGCCAGAAAATGCGCCAGAAGAAAAGCTACACCCGGAAAAACCGCCGCCAGAACCACAAGAAGCAAGACCGAAACCAAAGTCAAAGCGAGCTCCATCACAGCCATTAAAGAAACCCAAATTACCGCGGAGTGCGCTGGAGGCGGTGATTGAGGGCGCAAAATCTGGAGACCATAGCCTAGTGCTCGGAGAAAACACCCTTGACTCCTTGCAGGAGCTGCTTGACGAGAACTCAACTGTATTGGATTCTAAGCCTTTCATCAAGTCTGAAAGCGAAGAGGGAGAGGACGAGACCAAGCGCGAAGTCCCCGCTCAGACAGACGATGCCGTCGTTGAACGGCTGAATAAGAAACTCCAGTCTCTCGTTCGCAGTATCAACGCAACCCAAACCGGACTCGCAAGCCTCGAGCACCAGATCGCCAAGGACGCGAGTACTTTGCTATCGCGAAATACCAAACAAAGCAAGAAACAACTTCATCGCCATACAGGCTCTTCCTGTGACGCCTGTGGCCTCCATAGCGACGGCTATCGCTACGTCGCACTTCCTGTACCCCGGCTGTGGTATCGTCACCCAGATAACAATCGGCTTCGCCTCACCCACATTAGTTGGATTGTCCTTGGATTTTTCACCTGGTACTTCGCGGAACTTGTCATGTGTGACTACTATTGCCATCCACTGTATGCCGCGACGTGCGAGCGGAATTGTTTAGATCCTAACGCGCCGCGGATGCCCCTAGTGATACCCACCATGCTCTGGCGGTGGTCGCACCTCTCGGTTGTTTTAAAACCCGTGTGGACAATCCTAGTTGCGGGATTCAGATTCATAGCACAGCTCCTCGGTCTCTGGGACGGATTTTTCGACAGCCCGTCCGGTGGAGAGTGGCCGGTTGTGGATTACCAGCAGGAATTACCCGCCTATCAGCCGAATTTTGAACGATTTGAATTCAATATGGACATGGGGATGATGCAGGATGAATATGTATAGCCATTCCTTTTAGATTTTCTTTTTAGGTATTCAATCTCCCCGTGAAAAACAGATGGTGGGGGCGAGCCTTATTTCCTCGGAATCCCTCCCCTGACTGTTGATCTCTTATCCTTACCATCTTCCCTTGTTTTATTCGTTACCCCTATATGGTCTTTGCGCAAAGTTATCCAGACATTGGCGTTTTTTTGGAGTGGGGGTCAGCATTTTATCTACAAATGCAATGAGCAGCCAGGTTCTGGGTCCTTATCATTTTTGATCATTTTGGTTTGCAAAAGGCGGCATGTGTGGTGGATTTTCGTGCCTTCTGGATTAAGAGGAGCTCGAGATACCAAGATACTGTGGTGGATACTAAATATTTATATCTAAAATTCATTCACAGTACCACTTCACCCGTAGCCAATTCAGTATCCAAGAATCATAGACACTAGGGCCATATCATGTAATTCGGTAGGATTGATCCCGCCCCATGTCAGAAACTTTCTCCCCCTTGGCTTTTGAAAACGTGGGTAGATAAGCGGCTAAATAAGCCTACCACTGGAAGCATCTGCACGCAATTGGCACCCTGCGATGTTAGGGAAGGCGGCTACACACGAAGGATTGTTTGACTCGTTATACACGTCAGCTTAATAAGCGCTAACTGGTAGCCAAAGTCAAGCTGGAGTTTGAAGACTGCAATCGAATCCTGAACTTGCAGCAACCTGGGCCGCTGACCAGCCCTACGCAGCGCACATACCCAGACTAGCCGAATAATTGCATTGTCGATGAAACAGAGGCAATCTGCGAGGTTTGTCCGTCCAACCAGAAGCACCACGACACGGACGGGTTGGAAGTTTTGACAATCGCTCAGGAACGCGTTCTCACAAAGGGCTCCTCCGTTTCCTTTTAAGGTTGGGTTGGATCAAGCCCTAAAGTTACACATCATCTCAGACCTTGAAAGGGCTGAGCAATGCTGGCAGATCTTGTCCCTTCTTGAGGGCCAGCTAGCCAGCTATGACGACAGGTTGGCGATAGCTCGCCTTGGCCTTGCCGGATTAGCTCAACATCAACAGGGCTCTGCCAACACTCCACGACGCCCGTTTGTTAGTCCTTCTTGGCTCTGGTAGGACTCAGGTTTGCAAGGAATCCAACAATCCCATCAATCCCAGTATGTCTGCCTCACAGTTGCACCGGATGTATGTACGGTGTACATTACTTGTAACGATCGGGGCTAGATAGAGGAAGTCGGCGCTGGCTGCGGGTGCAGAAGCTAAAAGTTGAAGGTTGCTCATTAAGCCCGAATCGGATTTAACCTGCGCCGACCAGCGCTAACCCGCGCCAACGTGGGACAATTGAATGATTGGACTCCTACGGCCCATGGCTGGTTAGTTAGTTTCTGAGGGCTGGGGGAAGGTTTGGGGGCGGGCAATTTTTATTCCCTGTAGTCCAACCCTTACGAATAAAACAAAACCCCCAGAGCCATATTATGCATGCTGGTTTTTCGGCCCCAGAAGCATATCTTATAATTATTAGGAGATACGAAGGGGCTTCGTTCGCAAGAATGTCTTTCCGTCAAACTTATACTTCACACCCACCTCCCCATCTTCCCCCGTGAGTTATTCTCGCCATCTGACCACAACAATGAGCAAAAAAGAGGGTATAAGATGCTATGGCTCTACAGGAAGACATTTCAACAATAATGAGAAATGCCCAGGTTCAGATTCCTGTTGTAACACCGCTGAGAAATGCCGACCGGATCGATTGTGCGTCTCCAACAACGACCCAGATATTCTCGTCCGCGCACCATGCAGTGCCTACCCATGGTCTGCCAACTGTGCCAAAGTGTGTATAGAGGGTGAGTCGACCGTAACGATGAGAAAAGAAAAAAAACAGAAAAATATATACACATTAACCATGAGAGTTCTGTTTGCTAACACCTCGTCAAATGAACAGAGGATTCGTCTGGGTTCCTCCCACGGGTCAATATATGTCAAGACGGCAGTTATTGCTGTGTCAAAGATACAACCTGCTGCGTCGACAAGCGTGGCTTTTTCCTGAACGACGATGGAACTATTAAAGCTCGTGCAAACGACACCATATCCGAGACCACAAGTATAATACCAACAACGACCACATCATCCACCACAGCGCTCGACAAAACACCCACCGAGGCTAACAGCAAAATTCCCACAAAAACGCCCACTGAAGGGCCAACTGCCGGCCCACCCGTCGCCGGCCCACCAGTCGCCGGCCCACCCGCCGCCACTTCACCTCCCGAAGTTCCTCAACCAGCATCGCCTGGAATTTCACGATCGGCCAAATTTGGTGTGGGATTCGGCGTTGCTTTCGGAATAGCCCTTGCCCTTCTTATTGCCTATTTTGCCTGGCGCAGTCGGCAGCGAAAGAAACGATTACAAGTAAACCCGGCGGCCTATCCAACCTATGGCCAAATAAATAAGGTGGGCGAAATACCAGTCGAATTGCCTACACCTCAGCAGGGCCCTTTATCCGAGCTTGAGGGATATTATAGTGAGGGTAATAGGAGATGATGCGTTTTATTAATTTTGCTTCTTTGTTCTTCCGGGTTCATCCAAATGTTCTACAATTTTGAGAGGGCAGCAGAGGAAGGGAATCACTAACTGCATACATGTAATTGAATATGGACTTGGCTCCTTGATATATATCCCATGAATTTTGGATGGTTTTGCAAACAACGACTTCACCGAGAAGCTTCTTGCTATCGCTTTGGGTTCGTTATTTTTGATTTTCGATTTTCGATTTTCGATCTCCTTTTATTTTCCCCAATATTCATTCCCTTTCTCTTTTCACTAACCTTTTTTCTATTTTTTCCCATGATTTTATTCTTACATTGGGATATAATTTCTGTGCCACTTTTCTATCACATCCATGAGTGTACATATATTTATATCTAAGAGGGCCACGCTTTCTTTTCCGTTTTCTTTCTTTTCAAAGTGAGGTTGGAACATGAAAACGTCATCATCTTCTACCTAGGGAAATGTTTAAATATTTAATGGATGGACCAGTTTTTGGGCAGTTCTGTTCTGCAGGATAGAATTTAAGATATCCAACCTTTTTTAACAAGAGCAAAAATGTGCCCGGTTAACGATTAACAATATAAGATATTTCCAATGCTCGGGTCCGCTCTACTGCTAGCATTTCGCTCTCGCCCGCCCTGTTCATCCAGCCATATGTTTACAGTCTTGAATGGATATTCACGTTGTAGATATTAATAGGGTCAGGATAAATGATTTCACCCTTATGAATGGCATGGAACATATCGATTCATCTTACATGCGGGAAGAAAAAAAGCCTAAAACTTCAGCGTTAAATCCGTCTCGCTGGTGTAGTTGATTAACACTTGCGCCCCTTTTCAGGGGGAATAAAGTATATCTATACCCTGCTAGAGACATACGCCTGTTTCTAAGCCAGGTTAACATAAAAGACCCCCCATTACCTAGAAATAAATTCTATTATAATGAAGAGGGCATTCTTCGGCAGAAAGAAAGAAAAGGGAAATGAGTTTCTCTTGAGTTGAGATTGCAATCTGCTCGTCCTAGTATATATCTTCGTCTCTTAATACGTGTAGTCAATTAGAGAAAAGAAAAAAAACCAAGGAAAGGGAGAATGAAAGAAAGTAAGAAACAATCCGGCCATCATGTCCTATAACTTCGCCTTATTCTGACTCTCTTCCCATGCCTTCACAAGTATGTTCTCCCCCTTAATCCTATAATCCCTTCCCGCCTCCATCATCTGCTGGACCTCCTCGTAACCTAACGTTCCAATCTCGCTTAATTTCTTTGTCACAAATGTCTGACCATTGCGATGAATATAGAGCGCCTCCCCTGTCCGTTTTACACGGCCGTTCACAGCATCTAGGCAAAAGTCCGCCCAGCCGCGGAGGCAACGGTTCGCAGCTGCGGAATCGGGAAATACCATCATGAAGCAGTGTGGCATTCCATCGAATCTCTCGAGAATGGCGGTGCCACCAGCATCATGCACCTTTTTCGCTATGTAGGTACCGTCATCTTCTATTAGCTCTTCGCCAATAGTGACGAATATCGGAGGGGCGTCTTTCCATATTTCCTTCGGGCCGCTCAGGGGTGACACAAATGGGTGGGTCAGGATGTTTGCGTTGGCGTATACTTCAGCTCTTGGTGGGGACGATGGCCAAAGAGAGTCCTCGGCAAATGGCATTGGTTTGAATTCTGAATTATGGTCTTGAATTGGCATGATGTAGTCTAATTGGAGGTTCCTGGTAGTGGAGGGTAAGGAGACCGTGATGTCACAGAACGGGCTTGACGGTGCTACACCTGCAGGAAGCTCAAGAGGCACGTCTTTCCCGTGAAATCGGATTTTCGGGTTGGGTGTCATATGGCGGATTGTGAGGATAGTCTGTAGGAGAGCAAGAGAGAGTCCCCCACCTGCTGAATCGCCAGCAATTACAATTTTATTTGCTGGGACGGCAGAGTGCAGAGATCCTTCAGGAGGGGAGAGAAGGTATAGGTAGGCTACTAGCCCATCAAGGATGGCAGCAGGGAAAGGGTTTTGGGGAGCCAGTCTGTAGCGGACAGAAAGACAGCGTCCGCCCGTCTCCTTAGCCAGTCTTGACGTTGTGGGACGATGCGTGCATGGGTCCATCATACTGCGAATGTGTGTTAGCCCTAACTCACTCTGCCAGGCAGATAATAATTAAACAGAACTGGGCGTACGCGTACTAATAGGCGCCGCCATGCAAATAAAGGATCGTAATGTCTTCCTTAACCTCCTCCATCATATGTTTATACTTCTCTTCTTCAGGAATATCTGGTTGCGGAGCCTTGGCATTCGCTCCACCCCGATGCCCTGTCCACTCCGCCTCAACATCGGCCAGCTCGGGGACGTCATACGTTTCATGGCCCTCTTTATGATGTTCAATAGCCTTGATAAGAGCCTGGAGAACTGAATTTTCAGCAGGTTTAGGCATTTTAATTTTCGATATCCACATCGGGCCTTTGATACCGGGATCCTTCAACGTGCTCCTTTGTGTTTTGCCTAATGGGCTAGAAAAGGAGATAAATGATCGGATCAAATTGACGACGAGCTCCACCCGCAAGTCCTGCTTCCCAGCAGCAGGAGAACGTTTGAAAACATGCAAAACTGTTATTTTAAGCAGAAGCGGAACACAGGCCGCCAGGGCCTTGAGGGTAGCGAAGTTGAGCTTTGTATCCATGTTTCCTGAGAAAAGGTGGCGGGTCTCCAAAAATGCACGTATATATATGTCTTGGGGAGATAACCGTTTGAGATATTATTGTCAGGATCAGGAAAAGAATAAGAAATATCCAATCAATACGAGGTCGCTTTCAAAGTTTGGTCCTGCCAAGTTGATTAATTTACCACCATATTAGTTAGTAAATGCCACTACAGTATGAAAATGTTTTCAAATACCTCTCCCTCTCTTTCAATATATGAGATTCTTGCTCACATTCTATTTTGTTCACTTTCTCTCTTCTTTTCTCACTAATCATGACTCTCAGTACTGATATTGCAACACAGGCTCATGTGATTACTTTCAAATCTCTCTATATTGATAAAAATACTGCTGAAATCACAACTATTACAAATCTCTCTGTCTGCAGTATTAATAATAAATCAAGCAGTAGATCACAGATTCAAACTCAAACCTCTCTAGTGTTGTTTTTTCGAGGTTGGGTCAGGTTTAGGCACCTAAAAAACTTGATTAGAAGGTTCTCGGGCTCAGGCTTTAACTAAAATCCTGAAAAGTTGGGTTGACAGGTTCAGTTAGTTAAACCCACCTGGCCTGAGTCAGGGTTTTGGAGATGTTTAGGGCTGTCTAGTGCGCCTATAATGTCCAAGCAGCTTAACTAGGCTTAATGAAACCTCTATAAACCCCTATAAGCATGGCATGTTTTTGTGACAGGTTGGGTTCAAAAATAGGGATCAGGGCCTGAAAAATCGGGTTCTTGGCTTTTTGCTACGGGCTGAAAACCCGCAATTATAGGGTTTTTTTTTTTTTTTGGTTCTACAGTTGAGAAAAAAGGAGCATAAAATTCATCACAAACTGGAACTAATCTTCACTGAAAATCCTCTGTTAGCTGAAAGAAATATATATATATAAATCACTGTTAAATCTTCTTTGTAGAGATGAAATATAATGAATCTATATAATATCTAGACTCTTTATCACCATATTCTTTTCTCTGAGATAAGAAGCATTTCTTACTACATCTCTTTCTCTTTTTTGTTCTAAAATGATAAATAATGAAAGGAATAAAAGGTCACTAATAAAAAAAACAAAATAAAAAAAACAGTAACAACAGTGAGGAAATCAAGAATATTAAAAATATTGTTGGCATACTGCTTCTCCGCTGGGTCACGTGACAGCTCACCCACTAGCTAGCTCTTCCAACAATCAAAACCACCTTCGCCCATTCCAACAAATATAAAATACTGTAAGAAATGATGAAAAAAGCTATCAATTTGTCATGGCTATACTAGACGAGCAGTAGTAGTGCTAACCACTAGGCCAAAAAGACTATAAAACGACTGGGACACCTCTACCTCCGTACCGCAAAGCGGAGATTCCACACACCAAAGCCTAAGGGGAGGCTGGCTAGTAGAAGATGGCCTCGGTTACGTTCCAAGGCTTGCTTCCCAAAGTAGCACATGTGTTCACATAGCGCCAAAAAGCCGCATCCTTGTTGCTTCAACTTGCTTCGGTCACCCAGGTAGGAAGTTTTAACAAATATCATGAGTGATGTTGCTGAAAATTAATTTAACAGACTACAGAGTAAATGTCGCAGCGGTGGCTTAAAACTTCACGTGGAGTAGCTGAATTAGCGTCCACGGGTTGGTTGTCCATATTGGAAACCACTTTACTTGCTAAAATACGAAGGTACACATCCCGCCCATTTCAAAAAACTTCAAGGCGACCGCTGGGCGCTTCGCCGGCCGCATCCTTACTTTATTTAAAAGGAACTATTTCGGAATTCCGATAAAAACGTGAATTAAACCGTGTAAGGGATACCTAGTTCGTTAGCAATGATGCTCGCAGCTTTCTCTCCAACAGCAAGCGCCGTCGAGTACGTGTTTGCTGCTACATTGCCTGGGCATATCGACAGATCTAAAGAGAGCCGTCATCAGCATGGTATGACGGGGAAAGGTCATGGAGAAACCTAAACTTACCGATGACTTTTAGGTTTTTGACGCCATAAACATTCAAGTCTTTATCTACCACCCCTCCTTGCTCCCTTAGCTTCATAGCGCATGTGCCCATACTATGCCATGTGGTGGTAAGATTCTCGCGGATGCACTGTTCGATGGCTTTATTGTCTGCTTCGGAGTATTCGATCGGCACTGGGTATCCCTGCGCCTTAGAAGCCGCGTCTACTACTTCGGGGCTTGCCTTTGATCCTGGAGGATATACGGGATGACCAGCGCTGTTCAGGCCGTTGTAATATGGCATCCTGCGCACTATTTCTCGTTGCTTTTTATAGGCCCATACCAACTTCATTACGTCTGCAGGATGATTGAGAAAGCCAGCATCAAACTCTGGAATGTCGGTGACTGATTTGCCCGTAATGTGGATTGAACCCCGTGAATACGGGTATGCGGTATATGTAGCCATGGAGATATATTGTCCCTCGGCTGGTGGGGTTATTTTTGCTAGGTTCGCTGCAATGGTGCAGATAAGCATTAGGGGCCGATTCTCTCTATGACGGAAGTCCTTCTCCCAAGCTTCCTGTAATGCTGGGCCAAATTCGTTTACTTCTGTTTCTGAAGGTCGAATCTTTCCGAAGCAGTCAAGGCCGTTCCACCCAAGCATGTGGCGTGTGGGGTTGGATACCTTTTGCAACAGTGCTTCTTTGAAAGGAAAGCGGCCCGTGAGTAGTCCATCCAGTGTTTCTTCCGGCGGTGCTTTGGACGAATATGAATAAAAAACGCCCTGGTGGTCCTGATAGTTGTTCCCGACCCCATCCAAATCAGACACCACTGAAATACCTAGAGCCTCCAGTTTCGATTTATTACCAATTCCAGACCTTTGCAAGACTTGAGGAGTGCCTAGTGCGTTGGCTGCGACTAAAACAAGCTGCTTTGCATGTACTGCAAGAGGTTTCGTTGAAGGGTCTACCCCAGTAGGGATGTATTCCACGCCAGTGGCTCGGTTGGATTCATCAAAGAGGACTCTCACTACCGTCGAGTCTGTTAAGACCTTGAGGTTCGTGTTCCCCGCATCTAGGATTGGAAAGAGGAAATTGTGGGGCACGTCTTGCCGCAGGCCGGTTTTCTCATCAATCCACATATTCCATCGCTAGGGGGGTTATCAAAAATATGCATCTCAGCTAAAGGGGATGGATTAACTGAAAGAGGAAAGATGGGGCTTACGCCGACTGCATTTGATGTCTTGAGATCCTGCATATCAGGGACCTTCTTGATACCAATTCCCTCGCATACTTTGAAGAAATCTTTCTGGAACGGGGCCTGCACATATGTTCCTCCCGCTGAAACACTGAGCTCCCCGTCATAGCCATGGACGGATTTATCTATTTCGGGGTCTTTGTCTTGGAATCGCTCGATCTGGGATGACGCAACACATCGGTATTAGGGCTCAAGCTATGGACGTAGGAATGGTTGGAAATATCACATTGTACCTACTTTCTTGAGGAACGGTATCATATCCTTGCCCTTCCAACCTTCTGTGTTCCAATCATCATAGTCTACTTCCTGGGCCCTGGTATAGACCATGAAATTTATGGAGCTGCCCCCCCCGAGAATGTTGCCAATCGGGACGACGGCCTCCCGTCCTCCTAGGTATTCACTGGCTTTTGATTTGTAGAACTTCGCGGTAGTCGATGTTGGCGCGATGTGAGAAAGGTATATCGCCGGGTTGACGACCATAGGGTTATCTCGCGAATTGGCTCCCGCCTCAATCACGAGTATCGAGAGGTCTGGTTTGGCTTGAGCCAGGCGGCCAGCAGTAATCAAACCAGTTGCTCCCCCTAAACAAAGACGGTTAATTGGAGATTTCTAGTAGGCTTCAAGGGGCTCCGTGGGAACATACCTCCTACAACGATGATGTCTACGTCGCTCTCTGCCATAATTGATCGTCGCGAATGTTTGAACTACGGATTTGAGATTTCACACGGAAATGGGAGTTTGTACTAGTCTGCTGATATAACCTTGCGTACCGGAGGGGATTGATTTCAATAAAAGCCGTCCTGCACGACCTGACATGGGCCTTAAGAGAGTGGCATACCCCTCAGCGGCAAGAGCCCCGCATACCTGCATCACAATAATGAATCTCTTCAACCCTCTCCACCTTTTCCTGGCCAATTGTGTACGTGGTGATACCCGTTTCCAGCCGGCGGTCCGATGTGCATGCACCACTTTTTCCTTGGGCATTGACTTAGTAGGCAAGCCGAGGAAAAGTTGTGCTGCGTTTGAGGCTGAAGGTACTAACTAACTAGCCTGTCGGACAGTTCGTAAAAGACAATTGCCCGCGCACACTAATCATGCCTCCGCTTTTACACCCACCACCCATGATGGGTGCACCTCACCACAACGTAATTATCACCACAATGCAACTTCTCTAAAACTAGGTATCTTATATATGAGGTAGTCATATAAAAGATACCTATCAATGACTATTCTTATATTCTATTATATCTTCAACACAACTTAAGATATAAACATGATTTAAAAAATATAAGTGTACTAGTATTCTAGTATAGAGAATATTATAAAATTAAATAGATTAAATAAAAGTTAACTTATTTTATACAATCTATATTTTGTGAACTAGTGAAATTCAATTTAGTAGTAAATCTTTTTAATATATTTGAAAAAAACTTAACACTCTATATAGGTTAGCCGGCGGTTGAAATGGGTGGGTTTCACAGCTGCTTTTTGGCAGCTCGGCAAACATATGATTTATGCCAACTGTAGATGGGGTATTTTGATGGGAGGATATGAGTTTATGGTTTTTTTTATGAACGTAGTTAACCACAATAACAACAACTACTACCAGATGGTGGTATCAGATAATCACTCAACCCTTACACGCCCCGGACAACTTCAACCACTTCCTGAACCCTGTCTTATTTCAGTGGTTATAGCACTTCTTCTTGGCAATAGCCCTGCTGCTTCATACACCAATCCCCCAACAGCATGTATTGTTACAGAATACATTGGGAGCCGACAATCCAGGCCGACCAGAAACACAGGTGAAGGGAATCGGCCAAAGAGAGCGAAACGAGGAGGGCCGGCTTCGCGATGCTCCCAGGCCAGGACCATTGCAGGAACTAGAGCGCATGTCCACCAGGAAATACGCAGGTCCAATCAACACTCACGCATGATCAAGGCTGCATCACGGCTACACAGCAAGCATGATGTTAGCAATTCACTCCCCAACGCACTCTAACCGACGTAGCTAATAGTTTCCCCTTAGTATGCTTTACTGTCGTTTCCGAATTCAGGACTACCAGATCGTCAATTGGCTCTAAAGAGGATTGTAAGTGTATTTTGGCCGAGTAGCGATTATATTGCAATGCTAAGAGTCACGAACAGTCTGCCCAGAAGGCATGGGATGTAGTTCTGGATGGCAAGTCCTCAGATCTTCCAGCAACGACCCCTGAAGGGGAAATCACATATCCCACAGACACGGTTGTTGAGGAGCCCCTGTGCCTGCTTGCAATGGAAAAGCTTGGGTCGGGAATATGTGGTATTGTCTATGATTCTTTAATTGGGACATCTGAGGAGCCCTGCGCCATCAAGGTTAATGAACATGATTTTCAGTCCTTTGTGAGGGAAGTGGAAATGTATGAGCGGCTGCAAGGCAAAAGGTTTATTCCTAGATGTTACGGTGGTTTTGCTGGGATGTGGGTTAGCGAGCCACTTGGAGTCCTTGTTCTGGAGCTGCTAGAAAAGGGTTTCAAGTCATTCAACGATATGACCACAGGCCAGAAGTAAGTTTTCCAGATATGTTTTCTATTGTCTTGAGCTGTGGGGATGTTGCTGCTAATGCTGGGTTAATTTTCGCTATAGATACCAGGCGCTTGCATGCCTTGAACAGCTGCATGATGAGGGGTATCACCACGGAGATGTCAGGGCGAGTAATTTTGGACTTTGCAACGGCAAAGTCGCCGTCCTCGACTTTACCCATGTGGAACCTTGTGACACACCGAGAACTTGTGGGAACTGGGAGGGTAAGTATGCAAGAGAAGTGATTTTTGAGGGAAATTGTTAGTAACTAAAGCTAAAGCTGCTTATGGCATATCAATTGTAAATCAACAATAGAATTTGAAGCAGTAAGGAAGCCACCGTAACAGGCCTAGCGCGGTAGATGGATGTGGGATGGTTATTCTTCAGTATTGAGTGGGAGGAAGCTAGCTATCTATATACGCTATGTCACGTGCACGGCGATGGGCCGCCGCTGCGGCTGCTAACGCCCAACAGTGGACCAATGGGGCCGGACGGGACATCTCATGTGACTTCAGCGAAGCTGGAAGGGATGACGAGGAAACGGCTAGACCGCAAACGGAAGGGCGAGGCACGCTGCGAGGACACAGGTAATAATGTTGGAGGTCCTACACAAGCCCTATCCCACGTGACCCACAGACACATATATTGTAGCGGCCGCTAGCCACTAGATAGATCATAACAATGAACCACGTTCAACCTCTCTCACAAATAATAATTTATGTTAGGTAATACTAGGGCTACCCTAGTCACATGCCCCACACACATATATATATTTTAGCTAGCTAGGTAGTTCAATATGATAGGCTTGATGCACTCTATGAATTTACTCGAACTTTAGTCATGTGATTTCCCAATACCACTCAGTCATGAGGACAGATTATCCTCATACTAGCCAAATCTGTTGTGAATGTCTTGGCATGTTTGTTTAAATTACAGCAAAGGGTGTCAAAGTATCAAGCTGATTACCACTGTAAACAAGCCTGAAGGAATGGGAACAAGAATGAATGTCTTCGAACAAGGGAGAACATCTATGCCAAATCGACGTCGCCTTACCATCAATCCACACGCGAAGAATGTATGGCCCACTGCCACACAACCGGGGGTATGGGCTGTCCCAGCTCCACCCTGATCACTTGTGGCCAGCATTGCATGGCAAACTACACCAGCTCAGTGACAATGGCAAATGTGAATGCAGGGCAAAGGAAACAGTAATCCATGTTCTTATAGACTGCCCAAAGCTTAGAAATCCATACTGAGAGCTATGAAGAAAAATAAGAAGACTGTTCAACAATATTTCAAGTATGCTTGAAGAAGGAGGACAAAAAGATAAAAAGAGTAAGCTAAATGGTGAATCAAGAAGTGTACTCAATCCTGTTGAAATCTCCCCCCTAGGGAAGCCAATACCGGGTGTTCCGTGCCTATCTTGGGCGGCCATCGCAATTTCCAAGTCTCACAGGTCCCTGTTAACCGGCACAAAAGATACTCAAGAATATATCTGTTGTATCTTTAATATCTTACTCATACCTGATGTTGTGCTGAAGATATTAAATTTTTTATAAGTATCTCTTGTATGGTAAGTTCATGCAAAAGGTACAAGTTATGTTGTGGTGATAATAACGTCGTGCTGAGGCGCACCAACATGCTGCTGGTAGCGCAATGGCACGATTAATGGAACGCTGTGTCCCGTGTTGGCTGCCAGGTTTTTAGTCCCTCTACTAAGTGCCGCCATTACTCAAATTTAGTGGTGGGATATATATATATATATGCCGCTGCGGGCGGGGTCACTAAGGACGGGATGGTGCTATCATGGGGATTTCGCCCTTGGAGCAATTTAGTGCAACCCCACCGCTTGAATCTGCTTGATTCCTGATTGAGGGGCACCCAGGGTGCAACTCTGGCGGGTTCGATTCATCCGCTGGGTTATAAAGCTATCCCCATGCGTGGAGACACAAAATACGGGGCAGGGGAGAAGAAGCTTTTCCGAGTCTCTCCTACTCTGCACCACACGGCAAGATTTTAATTCACTCTGGTTAACATTTTGCCGAGAATAGAGGGACAAAGAGATCTCTCGAGGGGTGAGCAAAGCGAGAAACTTGCTCATATGGTTCAAACCTGAACGAGATTGGGGAATATCTTGGCCTTGAAGAATGGATTTTATGGTAAGTCTCGTTACAAAAAGCAACAGGGGGACGCTCCAGGTTTCGTTGGATGATTGTCTTGTCTTGGATGTTCGTGAAAGTTTTGTCAATGTCTCGTATGAGCGGGAGAATAGTAGGGTCCGGGAGTGAAGGGTGGAAAGGTTGCAATGGTATATCCCTAGTTCAATGTGCCTAGGGTTCAGACTTTCGTTGTTCAAGTCATTGTTATTGTCATGTGTTGTCATTGTGTATCCCCTGCCAGTAAGTTCTGTCCGGACCTTTTGATACTGCAGAACATTACCGAGAGGAATGAGAGAGGATATTTTGTGAGAAGTGGGTTGACCTTAATGAAATGCACAGAGTTTAGTACGCATTGGAGGTAGATATGCGTGACATCTCATGTACCTGGATAGTATTGGGGAATTTTTGTCGAAGGTCAGCTGGGCCAATCACATGAGTATAGCGGAAAGGAAATGGTAAAGAGAATTCAAAAGGAAGATTGGTATCTTTAACCAACAAATCATTTCCAGTGGAGTAGCTGAACTATAAGAATGATTTTGGTATAGAGAAGAGATTCAACCTGCTTTCGAACGCCTGCAATGCACGAGATGAAGATAACCCAGTGAATATGAAGGAAAAAGTAAACAAATTTATGCAAATGCAAGAGGCCGTAAATAAAAACATCAGGCCTTGTTAGCCGCCAACCTCTTTAATGCCTGGGGGTTTCGGTGGTGGTGGTGACGATTTGTCAATACCATCAAGTGCGTGTGGTTCGTTGTGAGGGTTGAGAATTGTTCGATATGTCTCCTCCTCTTCCTCCTTTAATCCATACCCATACGGATCCCGCCTTATGAGGAAGCTCTGAAGTCTAGCGTCTAATGAGTTCATCTGGGCAATAGTCTGCTGCCTCCTTCCGTGTAGAAACTTGGCGCATTTCTCATCGGCTTCTCTCGCCCGTTCTTCCACATAGCTCGAATAATTCCCGATCGATACAGCCTGGCCCACACCACCAAAGAGCATCAATAGAATGAGAAATGACGCAAACGTGCCATGCGAAACTGTGGAGGCTTGACTTTGATTCTGGTCATGTCTTCGATGCCACCGTTCCCAGTCTTCCCAAGTAGCGTTTCGATAGATGGAGTCATCACCTCCCATGCCTCTTTCATATCGCACGTCCAAGTCTTGGGCCTTCTTTTCAGCGAACAGCTCGGAACGATGGTCCCACCCATGTCCATATCGATCGTAGGCATCCCGCTTGGCCGGGTCGGAAAGAATCTCATGCGCCGCAACTATAAGTCTGTAGCGATGTAGCCTGATGGATTCAGGCACGCTCTTGCATAACGGGTGATCTTTGTGTTGCAGATCGGGGTGGTAGACTTTGACAAGATCGTAGTATCGTCTCTTAGAGTAGGGTTCGGTTTTAGACTGTCTGAATATATCGTAAGGGGAAAAGGTTGGCGTTGCTGGCCAGGATAAATCCGCCTCAGACCCCAATGGATATGAGCTGTGGACATGAGCAAATCTTCTGCCACACCACGGTATGGAAAGCTGCTTTCGATGGGCGGGGGATGTGGTAGTTGGTTGTAGGGCAGAGGCGACTTGCCATTTGCCAAACAAATGCAATCCGCCACAGCAGCAGGACAGGGTTGGCTTTTTCAACATAATAACTGGCTAGTTACACGCTCTCCATCGAAGCAGCCAGCAAAGATACCCTCATTTAATCGTCTTTTCGAACTGGCGGGGAAACATACCAGTCTATTCCGCAATGATGAGTAGAGGAGTGGTATTTGCCGATTATTCGGTGTTTCCCCTCTTAATCTGAGTAGCGACCTAAACATCGGGCCGAGTGAATCTCCGTCGCCCCTGAGGTACATCATCCAGATTGTGACCAAAAAAAGCGCGTTTTCATCCCTTCTCTATTCACAACCCTAGCTATCACTACGCTATCCGATTAAAAATGCCCAGATACGGAGACGATGGCCGGAGTCGGCGGCAGCGTTCCATTCCTCCGCATTCCACTGATTACGCGCACCCTCAAGTAGCTAGAGACGGAAACCGCGAAAGCTATAGCAGACAATTTACGGATGATCGACCAGGTATGAAGGAGCGCAGACGACTCTCCCGAAGCCCAGCCAAGCCATCGCAGAGAGAACATAGATCATACCGTCGAAGAAGCCGTCCTAGAGGCTATGATGACACATCGAGAACACGAAGGGACCATTCTAGCGGCAGTCCACACCCACGCCGATATAGAGGCTCGGGGGATGACAAGGACGACGACCGAGATAGGCCATCCAGGAGACGGCGAAGCGTGTCAGGTTCAAAAACAAGATCGCCTCCTCCTCGAATATCTCGTAGTCCTTCCCCCGGATCTTCCAAACGCTCAAAAAATCCGCTCCCATCTCAGAAAGATGCGTTCTCCAAAACTCCTGGTGATGCAACATCAGAAACTTCCCCTCCACTTCCAGAAAAGGAGAAGCCCAACTTTTCCAATACCGGCCGCTTAGCCGCGGAAACCAACACGATAAAATCAGACGACGGTTTGACCACCGTTGTCCTTAAATATCACGAGCCCCCTGAAGCTCGAAAACCGCCTGCAAAGGACCCATGGCGCCTCTACATATTTAAAGGGGAGGATTTACTTGAGACGATACCGTTGGGTGGGCGAAGCTGTTGGCTTATTGGGCGAGAAAGATTAGTTGTCGACTTGCCCGTCGACCATCCAAGCTGCTCCAAACAACATGCTGCGTTACAGTTCCGTTTTGTCGAGAAGCGGAACGAGTACGGCGATAAGGACGGTCGAGTACGACCATATTTAATTGACTTGGAGAGTGCTAATGGATCTACTGTGAATGGAGAGCCCGCTCCTAAGGGCCGCTATATGGAACTTATGGATAAAGATGTTTTGAAATTTGGGTTCAGCACGAGGGAATATGTTCTTATGCTTCCGCCATCTGGCTGATTACGTCTGCCTGAGCCGCATGGAATTATAAGACAAATTCCAATCAATTTAGGACATTAAATGTTGCTCCAATGCAACGAGCGTACATACATATGTACCATACGGTCTCATCTCCACAAAACAATGAACTATGATACAAATGCCATCCAAATAATGTTTGCCACTCTTGCATATCAAGACGAGGGACGTGCCACGTTAACAACCAGCAACTTAAATCGGTTACTTTTTCTTTCAAACAATACTCGCCACAAAGCATGACCACCAACTTATGCTTTGCCTGTCGTCTCCTCCGCTTCCTCCTTAGCTTTCTGTTTAAGATATTCAGCCCTAGCCTTCGCCTCATCTTTAAGATGCGACGCCTTGTCCCCAGCCTCCTTTGCAGTCTTCATGGCCTCCTCCTCGGCCTCTCTCGATTTGACACCAATAGTATCTTTGAGCTTATGGGTTGCTTTCTCTGTTCTCGTACGATTTTAGTCAGTACCATGCTTTTGTGTGCTAAAACAATACCCGTGAACCAACTCTGCAAAAGCTGGACGGCGCGATATTGCACTCAAACAAAACATGAGGGAGGGTGGAAACCAAAACAACCGGCATCATTACATACCGCCCGTCTCAATTCCTTTCACAGCAGCATTTGACACAACCCGGTCTGCCTTTTTCAATGTGTCCTTGGTGGCTTCGATGGGACCCTTCTCTGCCCGCTGGGCTGAGGTGGAGAAGCATGCTGGTCGAATAACTGCAACGCTGGCGGTTCTGGCGGGGATCACGGCCGTCCTCGTGACGGGAGTGGCGCGGGCGAGGAATGACATGTTGATGAGGTAGTAACTTGTTAAGGTACTTCTTTGTTAAAGCGGTCGTGATGCTGAAGAAGAACACAGTATTTTCAGCAAACGCCGTCTTTCTGATTCTGTGTCAAGAGGAAGCTGCAGGGGTATGATAGGGTATTATATGATTTACCTTTCCAATGAGGTATTGAATCGGTTTCCTGATGAAACCTAGATTTGCAATATGTTGTCAAATCAAAATCAATAAAGGGGCGTATATAGTTCGTCAACGCCGAAAATAAAACAAAGATTTGATCTGATGGGAATGGGAATGTACTACTTCCTTGGATTTACAACAGTGACTATGAGATGAGGAGATAGAAACCGTTCCCCAGTTTATATAAGTTTGTTTCTCGTCATTTCCGTAGGTTGGAGCCGCAGCTTTCCCTGGCAAGCTTCATCCGTGACGTCACTGTACCATGTTCGTGAGCGGCAGCATCCTGATAGATATTCGGTCATGTGATACCATCCCAACTCAGAGAATTTGTAGAAAAACATGCTTAAGACATGATTAAAATTAAAAGATACGTGTCAGTCACATAAACAAAATTTTCAACTTTTAATCCGTTTTGTATTTATTACTCCTCTAAACCTAGTTAATTCAACAATATGCTATGAAAATATAAAATTGCAAGAAGAAAAATATAGCAGAAAATAAAGCCATTTTCGCTCTACCCACCTTCCTCTGACATGGTTTATTAAAATTCAAATATGAAAACCAAACGCCGGAAAAGAAACATGTGCGGATTTCCTTGTTTCCATTATAACCGGGCCGGACACAGCTCACTGACAAGAGCCTGTCCTACTACATTACCACCCCTTTTCTCCATTGCAAGTAAAAAGGCATATAACGCCATCAAATGCATAATGGATCCCCACACATCTGCGACGAGTTGCATCTCTCCAACAAAACACTTACCTGGGCTCCGTTTAATATTATCCTTGCACACATAAAATGGGCTTTTTAAGGAGGAAAGATAGTAATGAAAGTCAACAATATAGACAAAAGGGGCTTTCGAAGTGAGCTCGAACAAGAGGGTAGTGCGAGAAAATTAACAATTAGCAGTAACAAAAATTATTGTCGTCGGGCATAACCGTCCATATTCGGTCGAGCAGGTGAGCTTCCGCTTCTGAGTCGACCATGGGTCGGGAGATTCCCAATGTTACCCAGCGGGCCGCGGGCCATGGATTGTAATTGGTTATCATCACTTGCGCTAGGCATCAGATTCCGTGCAGGGTAAGGAGGACTGGTTGAATGTTTTAGGAGTGTACTATCGCCGCCTTGTCCCAGGTGTGTTGGTCTTTCATATTGCCCTGATCGCAATCGTGCGTCCACAATGTTTATGGGTTCCTGTTCTCCGAACCTGATATGCTGTGTTGCAGGGTGATGACTGAATTCTACAAAGCTTCGGGTCAAACCATCCCCAGAGTCGACCATCATACCTGGGCCTGAAGAAGCACGAGACATCGCGGTACCCTCGAATGAATTTGGTGTGCTGGGACTAGAGCCGATGGCAGATCCACCACTGCGCCCGTACATCGTCCAGGGAGAGCGGGTATCGAGCCTGGAAACGCCGGATTGAGCAACATTAACAAGGGGTGAAGAACCTCTTTTCCCCAGGCCAGGTGAAAACTTCGGGGGTATTCTGGCAGGTTCCGTACAAAGTGATTGGTCAGATTGAGTAGAAACATTTCGAGACATGGGCTGGGATGAATAGCCACCTGGGATCGGTTGTCCCATAGAGGCACCATATGCAGCGGTATTCGGATATGATGCAACTCCTAGTCCCTGTGTGCTTTGGGGTGGAACAACAACACTGGAGTATCGCGGCCTGGTTACTGCTATGTCAGCTTCGTACGGCAGGGCTCGATTGGCGCGTGCTGCCAATAGATGTTGGGGAGCAGCATCCTGCAGCCCTGGAATGTTTCCGCTTGATCCCTCTGACGAACGAGACGGGTGACGGGAATGAAAGCGCGAGGGCGGAGTTGGGACACGTTCATTTTCCGGGCGTTTCCATGACGATCCTGTAGCTAACTCGCTGTGGTAGGAGTTTGTCAAATGGTCGGATGAGGACCTGGGTGACCAGCCATGATGCGACGGCGCATTTCCAGGGTGTCCTGGGACATGGTCCTCGGCGTGTCTATTAACATCTGATCCCCAACCTAGGGGTGGAGAGGACCGGCTAGATGATGAGGTGGCACTCGGGCGTCTGCCTGCTAGCACGTTTGCATACGTTGGGTAATTCTCTTTCTGGGTCGCTTTGGCGTTTATGCTCTTTATTCCCCCATCGCGAGATGGGAGAGGGCTCGCCTGATGCACTGCAGCAAGAGATGCTTCAGCGTGGGATTTAGCCGAAGTGTTCTGTTCTCCGTTGCTAATTTGCGGACGGCTCGACGATCCCAGGCCGTGGACACCAGAAACAGAAACAACGGGGTGAACGGGTCTGTAACTTCCCAAATTTCTTTGGCCACGCATTCTTCTTATTCCTAAACGGCGTGTCACTGCCCCAAAGATGCTCGGGTTACTCGACTTTGCGGGCTTCGCAACAACCTTCCAGTCACCTTCTTGTTGTCCTTGAGCTGGAGGTTCAGGCACCTCTGTGGTCTGGGAGAGAACCGGAGACATGGCAGGCGCTGTCCGGCTGCCCTCTAAGTCGGATTCATATCCCTGATCCTCCACAGGAGGTAATGGTAAATTCTGCGAAAAAGCAGATGGATAGTGTTGTGGCAGTTGGCGAGAAGAGATGTATTCAATTGGCGAATGGGTCTGGTCCACATCCATCTCCCAAGTGAACCGGGAAGATCCGCTGGTTGGCGTGTCTGGCATGGAGGACGTGCTACTAGTTCGGTCGAAAATGGATTTCTGCTGCTTCGTTAATTGCTGCGATGTCACTGGCGACCGATGTTTAATTTCTTCGGAAATATCATTCTTGACTTGAGAAAGCGCGTGATTTAGAGGCACCAAATCGGGGGGTAGATCCGGGTTGCCCTTATAGGGTCGAAGTTGTTTGTAGTGACCTAGAAGAACGCTCGCATGCGTTTCATATTCCCCGAAATCTTTTACGAGGCCAGGAGATTGTTGGGTTCTTATCCTAGCAGTGGCATTGTTATATGACATGAACAAGAGCCTTGTTGAAACAATAAGCCACCAAGCAAATGCCCCAACTCCTAGTCGTGACAGTTCATCACGGAAAAATGTCTGCACCACTGTGTGTATTTTCACAACGTCGATGGAGTTATTGGTCCTGGTTGATGGTGGGTTTTGGCTACCACTCGTTTGGGAACTTTCTAGTTCTGAAGTGGGCTGGCTATCGGACAATTCCGTGCTTCGTCGGAGAATGGGACTTTGTTCATTTAAAACATAGGGGTTGAGCGCGCGTTCGATCAAACCATATCGAATAAGGATGGCGAAGGTGTTATCTATGTGTCTTCCAGGGCTTCCATCCTCCTCGGGGGCACGAATTTCAACACCACATTCGAGGAGAGCTTTCCTGCCCAAATGGATCATCCCAACAGGAACGTCGTGTCCGAAAAAGGAGAGAACAGTAATCAAGTTGACCGCTTCCATATGTTGGTTGTTTTGCAAGTCGGCCATGATTCCACGGTACGGCTCCGCGAGTCGTTTGTCTGTGGTTTGAGGCTTTATACGAAATTTCTCAATTGCTTTTCCAGTTGCACTGAGACGATGTCCCATAGCATGGATAGCCAGCGGTAAGCATTCAAAATGCTCCACCAACTCCGTCGCCTTCCGCACCTGTTCTAAAGTAGGTTGTTTGACGTTAAGGTCCTTGAAAAGGAGCTTCCGTGCATCTTCAACAGACAGAGGTCTAACTTTCAGACCAAAAGGTTCGAACAATCTTCGCTTTTTCCTTAGTGTGCGATCGACTGAGGTATATATGATACTCGAATTTGTATTATATGGAATGAACGTCTTGAATTCGTTGATTTCGTCGTCATCGTCACAAGACAGACCATCAAAGATCACAAGCCAATTTTGCCTCGAGCTGAACCACTTCAACACTTTGCCAATATACTTGTCCCGGTCACGCCAGTCAGGGTCCTGGGACTCTTTTTGCTGCGTTGACGACACTCTTTCAGCAATGTCCCAAAAGCATTGGCAACATGATTCCCTGGACCTAGCATCAATCCAAAAGATGCCGCTGGTATACGTAGCACGCTGATTGAAAACGTACTGGCGGGCAAGATGTGTCTTTCCTGATCCTGACCCACCATATATAAGGACTGAAACCACATCTTCCGCTCGCCTTTTCACTCTGAACAGTCGATTATGGAGTTCTTCGAGCTCCTTTTCCATACCAACGAATACCCAGTTTGGGTGAAACCCAGGGGGAGCAACAAGGAGAGGATCTCCAGTCTCTTGTGGCGGAGGTAGTTCTGCACTAGACATCAGCTGCGACCTTGTGATGGGTATCAGCTCTGAATTTTGTCCAGTATGCAACGAAGATATTGAATTTCCTATATGAGCGATTGTCAGCGGACCGTTATTATCAAGACATCCTCAGGAATGCAAGTGAATAATGATGATTGTGGATTGAGGGGATGCATTTGTCTCCCGAGAGAAGAGACTTCAGGCACAGATACGCTCGTCCGCTTCCTTGAATGTTTCGGAACTATCTCGACAACGGAAGGGGTTTATTTATATGAAATGGCCTACCAAGTGAATCTAGCCTGTCCATGTGGAGAGATGTTTGACTCCGTCGCATAACATCATCCATGTACACTAAGTAAATTAGAATCTGAGGTATGGACTTTCCGGATGCTGGTCTCACATGTATGAAATGAATGGGAGAATAACTTACGAAGACGTTCAGCTTCCTCCCTCATATTATTCCTTCGAGCCCGGTGTTCTTGTGCCCATCTATTAGCGATTTCGCCTGGTGCCTCTTTCGTATAACGAAGGATAGCTTCTCCCACAGCTTCATAACCAGGAGACTTTTCGCTTTCAAATCGGCACATGGCACCATGATCTGCTTCAATCCCCATGCGTTCCACCCCTTCGATTACAGGCGCAGCAGAAGCTTCATCCACGATGAACTTTCGAGTGCCTTTCAAGTCCATTGGTTTGGACTCATGGAAAAAGTAAATACGGAACCTGCCCATAATCTCTGCAAACTGGCGGTTGACATTCTGTAAAATCTCGTTGTCAGGCCTCAGCGTTTTCAGCAGGCTGGGAGTGGTATCGAATAGCTTTTTTGGCACCAAGTTGAATAAAGTTTGGATTGCACTGCCCAGGTTTGCCAGATCAGAACCATTGTGGGGAGTTCCCATGAACAGGATGGCATAGGTAGAGATGTATGTTGACCGAATATGTTGGGTTTTTGGGTGCCTGAGATGATCACAGTATAGAAGAGTCTTCTTCACGACGATGCCACCGAGAGAGTGGCATACAAAGATGATCGGCCGCTCGACCGCATCATGTAGCTGTACAACTCCTTTTATTAGCGTATTGCAAACTTCTTTCGCAAAACTACAGCAACGAAGTGTAATCTCCTTCCGTGTCTCACAGTAGACTCACATTTCTATTTGCAATGAGCTGAGCTGCTAGATGCTCGGCATGGTTATGTAGTCTCTCCTTCGACGTCCCCCTTGCGAAAGAAGCCACATTCGCATCGTAACCGTAAGTCAATATCCGCACATTTTGACTTTTCAGGGTATGAGGAAGGAGGTCGCCAGGCCAAAAAACTTCTGGTTTTTTAGTTGCCCATGTGTTGTAAGAAGTACCGTTGAGGCCGTGAACAAACACTATACTGTAGCGATATCAAAGATATATGGTTAGAAACGCACACATAAACATACAGATATTACGGCGCAAGGACAAGACTCGAGAAGAAGGGCAAACAAAGCACGACTTACTCAACCTGTGGTACCAGTGGTTCGGCACAGCGGTACACTTCCGTCAACCCAAACTCTTTTACGTCGAACCGTTTGGCGGTAGTAGTTCCCATCGTTGTTTACACTGGTAACATGAGTTTTGCCCAGAATCCACCACAAACAACCTGGTGGGGTATCCCCATATATATGGAATCTGGATGCTCTAGCCGCAAACAACAATAAGGCAAGTGAATAGCTGAATTTCTAGGAGTTCTACCGGGGATAACGAAGGATATTTGTGGGAGGACAAGCTGGGAGAAGTGGTTGGAAAGACAGGAGTCAACAAGGCGGTGTTGAACAAGCAAGGTATAATAATTAACTAAGCTGCCTGACAGCCCTGACTGACAAACCGGTCTCGTGAGCAACGGTATTGAACAGTCCTCCTTGCGTAGTTATTTTAACGGAAAGGAAAGGATGAGTCTGCACACACCACACACACACTGGCGCGGCGCAGTGCAAGTGGGCAAGGTCAGATGGCTCTCGCAATTTCTCCAACACTCAAGTCACACTCCTCGACGAGGCAACTCAATGTTAGCTATACCTCGAGGTAGTTACCCTGCACAAGTTGGCATATTAATAGTAAGCTAATAACAGCTGTTGAGTTGCGCACATTCCTTGCTCTCCGTGCTATTTATGCTTTTGTGGGCAAGACAAGCGCCCGAAAATCCCTGGGGAATATCCATGGGCTCTGCAAACCCACCCCCCACAGAGCCGCATATCACGGGGAACATTGTACTAACTAAATATTTTAAATGGGCCGGGCAATGCTGGTGGGGGCCCGGGGGTTGGCGGCCTAGAGCCGAAAAGGACATAAAAATAGCTTAGGGCCAGTCGTCGCTTTGATAAGTGACCGCCACAAAACCTCCCCTCCAGAGACTCAGGTACAGCCACAGCGAATCAGCCAGGGAGGAGAGGGAACCCTCGAGGGAGGCACTCGTTCTTCACAAAGATTACGTTTTTTGGGATTCTCAATTCTGGGCAGGCTCCATGATACGGCAACAGCCTCAGAGTTCGCGCACGCTTCACGAAAACCAGTGGATCGAACCATATCGATCACATCGAGGCAATTTTGCTGCTCAGAGCCTCTCTAACCACTCATGGCCAGCACCCTACTCAACTCCGGTGTACTAGCAATGATGTGCCGTTAAGCTCGTGGATACTTGCCAATCTGGCTTCCGAACCAGAAGACGCGTGCTGGTGACGGCTCCTTTTCCGGGTTCCTCGCAGCCTCTGTACTCCAGTCATGATTACCGAAAAGGCAAAAGTCTCTCCTCGGAAACATATTCACTTAATTGCAATTTTACACGTCTAGATCTCAAATGGGCAAGAATTCTATTTGGGGTATGACAGCTTAGCTGGGTGGTAAATTTCAAGCGACAGCATTTTGTGAGGTCCCTTTCATAAATTCTCTTGTTCTCAACTACTTTCCTTGTCGTGTTTCTATAAATACTTCTTGTGAAGCATCGATAGAGTTGAAGATTTAAGGGCAAGACATTGGAAATAAGGAAATGAGCGGAAGGTGAATAGTTAGACGAATGTGAGATGCTGCCTGGGCGCGAGGTCAAAAATTCTGCCTCCACTGTTCAGATTGACAAAACTAGCCGCAATAATCACATTCCAAAATTTGGCCTGTACGTGAGAGCTGGGGGTGAATCTGAGAATAACGGCACATTTTGAGTACTAAAAGTGTAAGAGGTGTCAAGGTAGGTACACCTAGACGCATTGGTATAAGATTGGGCATGCATCCGCAGCACCCCTACACAGCGAATTTGAGCTCACGTAAGGCAAAATACATAGTTATGTACAGTACATGGATACAGCTTATTTATTTATTAATGGACGGGTCCGTCCTAGAATCCTTGAATCTTCAGATTAGGCCAAGAGAATGGTGTCATCTGGATCCCAGGACCACCGTGCGTGACAAGCTAATCGGATCTTGATGGATTCACCAGAAAAAGCGCAGTCGTGAAGAAACAGCAAAATTATCCGGAAAGTTTTATGTATTTTATATTTACAACGGAGTACTGTTCCTTTTTGTATCTACGAATCGCACGTTGAATGTAAGCCGAGCTCCCCTAGAGCATAACATCAGATCGACCCTCCTATACCTTGTCTTCTTCCAAACTAGTTCATCCATACCTATTCTCAGCTGAAGGAATTTGAACAACCATCTTTCATAGAGCAAACAAAAATAGTTCCCCGCCTTACTGAAAGGGCCCCGACATGCGGAAGTTTTAGTGAAACACATACACACCCTCCTCAGGGCGTGGAGTTGGTTTAGAGCCTCCGACGGTTGTCAGGAGAAAGAACGGGCAATTAGGAGACGTAACTAACAACATCTACGTGGGAATATTTTGAAAAGCGTAGCAAGTTACCGAGTCAACGGGGAAAAGGGATGGATGCAAAACGGAAATAATGTGGCCATATATTGAAATCAAAAATGATGCCACCAGCAGAAAGATGTGCAGCGCACCCATATATTAATCCTGCAGCCTGTTTGGTCTCTCGTGATGTTGAAATCACCATCTTTCAAGGGCTAAGCGGCACATCAGCCACCCTCCAACGAGTAGTTGTATGACTTCATCAAATTGACTTGACCAGGCCACAACGGCTGTCCGTTTTCTCCAGATGATAGATACCCGTAAAGGATGCATGTTCCCGTAAAAAGGCAGACCTGCCCACGAGATATGAACAAAACCCAAGCAAATTTCGTACATATTATACAGGCTGACATTTTTTAAACCCCCTTCAATGAATTCTGCCACATATCCCTTGCGTGTCCGCACCATACAGACAAGTGGGTAAGCGAGGACATCTCCCCCATGCCTCTTTGAGGCATTCCATGAGAATATATACACATATATACATCCCGCACAATCACCTGCCTTTGAAGCAAGGCTTCCTCTTCTCCGCAAAGGCTTTGAGCGCCTCGAACCGGTCCTCCGTCTCCACGACGCCCAGATACGCCTGGTTTTCCGTTTCCGCTCCCTTTTCAAACCCGCGAACCGCTTTCATGGCTTGCTTCAACGCGATGGGGCCGCCTTCGCAAATGTCCAGAGCAAGCTTGATGCTCTCCTGGAGAACCTTTTCCCTCGCCGCGCCTGGTTGGGCAGTTTCCTCAGGGCTGACCTCCACTAGTCGATTACAGAGTCCAAGGAAGTAAGCCTCTGCCGCGCTAACTCTGCGACCGGTGAGAATCATGTCAAGTGCCCGGTTTTCGCCAATGAGCTTGGGTAGTCGGTACGTTCCTCCAGCCCCAGGGATAATGGCGAGTCGGGTTTCAGGCAGACCTACGACACTGCTCGAGCCGAAAACACGAAGGTTGGTGGACAGGGCGAGCTCGAGGCCGCCCCCTAAAGCCATAGATGAGATGGCTGAGATTGTGGGAATTGGGAGGGCAGCAAGGCTCGTGAATGTTTGTCTGAGTTGGGCGAGGAATGCTTCGGTCCTATAATAATCACAGCCATGTTTAGCGAAGCGACTCGCGAATTCATAAATTGCTAGCGAAAAAATTATAGTAGCAGAGAAGTACGGCTATGGGCAACGAATAGAGCTCCCAGAAAGAGAAGTGACAGCATGGGCTTAGAGTGTAAAATAAATTTTAAAAAATAAATTTACTCTTCTCTTGTAAACTTAGCCCGCTCCTTCAGGTCCGCGCCGGCACAGAACGCGGCATCGACATTGCTGGCAAGAACCAAAGCACGCGTAGGACCATCTCCCTTTTCGGCATCAATAGAGTTGACATGCTTGGTCAAGCTGTCCAGTAACTGTCGCGAAATAGCATTCCGGGCTTCAGGTCTGTTCAATAAAAGAACTCTGATATGCCCTGCTCCTGGTGCGGGGACCTGTTGGACATCGATTACCGAACCACGGGCGCTGGTGCCAACAATAGTGCTATTGTAGCGCACTTGGACAAGAGCAAATCGTTTGAATGCAAGCGGAGAGGGGACTAGGTGGCGGCGAGACATATTATGAGATGAGAATGGGAGAGAGGACTAAACAGCGGAGATGTACGCGCAGTAATGGTAGTCGTCTATGTTTTCTTTTGTGAGGAACAAATAATTTAGTTCGGGCAGCATCGGCGATTCGGGGTGATGACCTCGGGATTCGCGAATCTTGTTTTGTTGCCTCTTGGCATTTCCCTGTATGCAACAGTCCTCGCTTGCTGGATGATATCCATCTCAGTAGATTGCTGCATGGTTTTATATTGCCTCTTTTCCTACAGCTGATCCTTGTATGTAAATACTAATTGCGTTTAATATTGTCGCGGTATGTTAATGCAGGATATGACTCCAAAAGGCCTGGAATCCCTGGATACTTCAGTGTTATTCTCGGAGAATATGTTCAAATTTATATCTTACTTTACAAAAAATGGGGATATATACATCTGCAAATATATTTGCAATCATCTTCGAAGTCCGGTTAGGACAGCCTTATACTCCTTAACTTCCCCATCTGTTGGCCAAGGCGACAAGAGTTCCGTGTTCTCAATGATGTCGTGTGCTTCTTGGATAATAGGATCGGCAAAAGCCTTTGCTCTTTCGGGAAACCCAGAAATATCTGAATTGTCTGGATTATTTCGCCCGCAGCGGGAATTGAGGGGGTTTGAAGTAGGAGATGTGTACGAAGCGCCAGGCTCAGGCACACCAGACGTCCGCTCCCAACCGTCCTCCAAGAAAACTCTTGCAGCCACCACTGTACGACGCACAAGTCTCTTCCCGCCCATGCGCTCATCAGAAGTGAATTTCAGGCCAGCCTCATGTTTGCTCATCAACCGGAGAAGTGCCAGCAAACCATCACGATCATTAGCAAGACCAAGAACTCGAACATAGGCGTGGAGTAGAGACGGGGCAGTAGACTCAAATATCTCTGGGAGCATAGCAGGAATATTATTTCTATCATTTTCATCAGCCAGCCCCAACGATGACAGAATTTGCTCCCCTCCTGTCAGTTCTACCAAATTAAACTGACGCTTAAGAAAAGCTACGCTCTGCTGGACCATTTCATGAATTGTTGAGTAAGACATCGAATCTGGTGGGTTATCTTTCTGATGGATGACATTTTCAACGATTCTTAAGCCGTGCTCAGCACCTTCCATGTCTTTCCTAGCAGCCAAAATAAGCCTCGAAAGAGCAGAGCAAACAATTTCGAATCCTCGATTTTCAAGTGGAATGTTTGCATCCTGCATCCATTTCAAGACACGGCAGATTTCCCACCACGATATAACACGCTGCATGGGGATAGAAATCTTGTGGTTGCTGAAATTAACTCTGTCCGACGCCAATGCTGATAGGAAATGGCTCCATGCGGGAAAATATCGTGGCAATCTTGACTTCATCAGTTGGGCCGCCTGGCTGAGTGTTTTTGGTCGATGAAACTGCTCTGCTTCACCTGGCTGTTTGGAACCTGGAGCGGAGAGTCCGCCTCCCTTATTGGTGAAAAACAGCACGGGGAATAACTGCCGCATTTGTGTGTTCGAATCGTCGGCGGATGGTTCATTTAATACCGAAAACCTACAAAGAAGACGTATGAACGCGGCAAATATGTCATTCGGTATATTAGCAAGGAATTTCTCGTTCTCGAATTGACCTCGAAAGAGACCAGAAACTAGAGCAGACTTCTGCTCGTCTGGTAGGTTGCTAATGAGTAGGTATTCTATACCGGTTTCGAGAGACTTAGAATGAGTGAGAAGGAGGATAAGTAATTTTCCTGACGGCCTAATGTTATGCGAAATCATTTGCTGAAGCAAATCATCCAATGTTGGCGGCTCAGAGTGGACATATATGACATCTTGCGGTGAAGAAGGTTCAGGAAATACCTCCTTTCCATCGCCCGGTAGAGCCTCCGTCGAGACTTGTGAATGGGAGCTTTGGGAACGATCATGAAAGGTAATTTTTTCGGCCATTGCAAAATATATAGCCTTATGGGGGGGAAGTCCACTCTCCTCGTAGGACAGAAAACATGCCCACGCCTCCTTTAACGTCCTTGTAGCACGTATCCGAGCAGACCAGAGATCGAAGTACTTTTCATTGTCTCCGGGTTTAGTCATCCCAATACTGGTTCTCGGGGAAGGCTGCATGGGGATTTGTCCTGATGATGGTGAAAGCCGAAAGCGGTTCGGTTTCGGAAGAAAGGTTCTTGTCTGAATTGTTGGAGTTTTATCCGTATCCCATCCAGCGTAAATGGCTGCAGCCTGTTCCCATGCCGTCATACCGTATCCAACATCCCTCATATGGGAAATAGATTTCAGCGCCCTACTCTCACTGCCCTCGTTTCCCCTTTCGAAGTCAATGCCAAGTTTTTCCTCTTTCCAAGGCGGCCATGACTTAGCTTTGAAATTCGCCCACTGTCGCTCCAGTGCGGTCTTCTTCTGAGCCAGCTGTACATTAGTAATAGCCTGATAACCTTCCCTAGTGACTGGGAGAGGAGGGCTAAATTTCGACATTTCCCTCAACAACTGAAACTGAGCACGCTGCTGAAATGTAGCTGAGCGATATGGGTCAAGCCGACATGGGGTGGCCAAAAGCGAAAGGAGTTTGTTATAATAAACGGTCAGGACTCTAATCTTCTTTTCGCAAGCCTCGCTCGATTTCTTTTCGGCAGACGCAGTTCCCAGGGTCTGGGTGATCAAAGCAGCTATGGAAGGAAAGGCTTGAGGCCACACTTGTCCAGCAAGCCGTATAAGACGCACGGCAAGAATCATAACAGTGTTGTCATCTCCAGATCTATTCCATGGGCTCTTTTTAGGGGAAAAAGAAATTTCGGTAGTTTCGTCGCTGGACGGACTGTCAATAATAATATCCCAAGCTTGGAACAACAGGATCTTGAAGGCGCTGGCACATATGTTCTCTCGGCGTAGGATGAAAAGTAACACAAAAAACGGAACCCTAGCACTATCGATACTATTATCACGAACTTTTTTCTCGAACATCCTATACCGCATGGCTGCCTGAAGCGGCCCAGAGGAGGTGAGGATCCAGGCCCAAGCCATCACGTCGCCTACCGAATAACCCCTATCCGACAAATATTGAAGCGCTTCGTCGTTAAAAACGGTAAGAAGGGCGTCGTCCAAGGTTTTATCGTAACTATGGTTTGGCATGTCCTCGGAACGCTCTGACTCTAACAATGGATGAGCATAGCGTAAATAGTCTGCTACCACCGTCGCGGAGGCTAGACGTGCCTTAGGATACCGGATATTCTTGGTCTTGGGTTTCCCCCAAACTTTCATGGAGGAGCCCCTCACAGCACTGGGGGCATGGTACGACAGATCCGCGCTGTGGCTTTTCGGTTTCGCAATGCTGACATCATACCCACAGTTTTCCAGTACAGATATTAGGTACGATGAAGGAGACGACGAGTGCTTTTTAGTCTTGCCTCGCTTACTCTCTGGTGCAGCAAAAGCCCGTTTTGCGCCGGGACCATGAACCGTCCCACGGTCGTTTTCGACCAATTCTAAAGAAGATTCAGTATGAGCAAACCTAACGACGGTCAAGTTATGGCCATATCTCTGTGTAGTAGCGAGGCGGTGTGGTATGCTCGAGACTAGCCGCGAGTCATATCGGGTTGAAGCGAGCCGCGCAAGGTCAGAAGCCCAACTGGAGGTGATTCCATCCTGCGGAAGTGTAAGAACGGGGATTGTAACGGATGGTATACGGCGGGAACTGCATACCTGTAGTTGAGGTAATGAGAAACAACTAGATACCATGCGGCGAGACCGACAGCCTGCCAGCCGGCTTAGAACGCAAACACTAATGGAGGACATCCATCGATATTGGACAAATTTCCTCTGCAACGCACTCAGGACAGCATGGGGGAGCTGTATTGGAACAGCAGGGAAATTTTTCAAATTAATCAATGAATTATGGCAAGTCTCCGAATTTCCTTGCGCTGACCTGACATGTTATTGATTGATTTCAGTTGAGAAGTGGGCTTGTAATCCCCTTCTCTGCAAGAAAAGAGAGGAAAATGGGTGGACTACAGGACTGTGATGTAGATGTTTAGTCAGCCGGCTGGAAAATCCACTCGGATCGCAGGGTCACGTGCCGAGCTTAAAGCCACCACGGGGCTCCAGAATCGCCGCCGCCAGAAGAGAACGACATCTCATTTAGCCTCCCCATCCAACATCCTCCGCTTGGGCTAGTCTGTTGAATATCTCGCCTTTGTTCTGGTGTCCTGTCGATTGGTGTAGCACACGCTGCTTGTGCTGGTACTCCTGCGTGCTTTGTTCCTGGACTACTTGGCATCCTGTCACGTCTTCTTCCAATCCCCTGCATGCCTGACTAAATTCCCAAAAACCTGGCGTCCCCCATCAACCTAATCCGCCGAAAGATTGAGTTGGACAGACGGAGCTTATCGAGTGTCGCGACTTCGGCTTGAACGATCGCGTTAAATGCTTTCAGAGGCCCTTGGTATATTTGCGTTCTTGGACCTCTCTACGAAGGCGAAACGTGCGAGTTTGGATACATCTTTTCACCCCTTGACTCTTTCATCTCTCCCTGGAAAGTTTGGTGCACTCAGGTCGAGTGTGATCCAGCATGGAGACTAGTAATTCGGTCGCATCAGCGACCACAAACGGGCAATTTACATCTCCGCAATTACACTCGGACTCGCCGTCGTTCCCAACTCCAGGAAAGCGAAAACGCGTCCTCAGCCCAGACCAAGAATCTCCCAACGGCGGCACTACATCCCATCTATCCGGCACGTCGAAACGAGAGCCGCTTGATCAAACTTTGAGGGACCTCCTACAAGTTCTGGAAAAGTGAGTGCCTTTGAACTTCCCTTTTCCGCCATTTCCGAAGGCGGACCTAAGATTTTGTCCCCTAACCCCATTTTGCAGATATGATTCAGACCTTGGTATTCTGAAATTTCCCCTTCCCCTCAATTCTGCGGTCGAACCTGATCGTAAACGCGCGAAGCTATCTGATGCTACGAGCGATTCGCAAACAATAGAGCGCAAAGTCACGGCGGGCCAATACAAATCTATTCAGGAAGTAATTGATGACGTTGAAACAGCCTCCGGTTTAGTTGTTGAACGCCGTCGCGAGTCAGAAGCCACTGCAAATAAATCAGATAATTCTCGATCTTCGACTGAATTAGTCAACCTTTCGCGCATATTTAAAAAGCATTTGGACAATTTCATTCTCCGGAGCCCTTTCCAAGGTTCTTCGCTTGTCAAAGACGAGTCTCAGGAGCTTCAGAAGAATGATTCCCAAAATAAAGATACTAATAGAAAGATATACGATCGGGAAGATAGAATGGTTCTCACGCTCTATGGAAATGCCCCTCGTGGGAGACATCTGTTTTCAAGCCTGCAGCACTCAATCACCGCAAAGCCCGACCCGCGCGATCCAGACAAACCAACTGGTGTAGCGATACGGCCCCCAATCAACGATGCGGCGTTGCCAAATGGCATTACCACATCCAAAGTCATTCCTTTCAATGTCAAAAATGTGGAGCCGGATAAAAAGGGAGCGAGAACCATAGCAGACGTATTTCCAACTCGCTCAACCCTCCCCCAGTTACAACCTCCGCGCAAACAGCGGTCATCAAAGAATTCAAGTATCGCTTGGCTTGACCCATACGAACTTGCCACAGCTGCAAAATACCCGCCAAAAGAAAAACGGGGGTATAGCTATTTATCTCTTCCTTCTGGCGATTGGCTACATTACGGCTATGAGCCTTCCATTCGGCCCGGATATCGAAGACAAAGGAGCGATACGAATGTCGGAAAAAAACCGTCAAAGCCTTTCCAGAATTCGCTCGACGATGGCAGCGCAACATTTCGCGGCCTTTATTCATCATTCGCTCCTTCGTTTGATAGTCTTGGTGCGGTTATACCTGAAGACGCTAAAGAGCAACTTTGGTGGGACAAATCTGGCAAACATCGTTTACATGCCTTATTGTCGGTTGGAAACGATATGGAAGCCGAACTGACAGGCAACCAGAGCCCAAATTTGCAAATCCAACCATTAGATGAAACCAGCCTCGAGGAGGCTGTGAAGTCATATGAGCCAGAAGACGACAAAGTCTTGGTCGAACAGCAGGAAATCGTTGATGGGGTATACCATGATAAGGATTTGGATGAAGTACTCGAACACATTTCGGATCTTTTACGCACATTGAATTCATATCGTCAGATTCGAAGCCTCGGGCAACCACTCCCTGCTCCCTCTGGAAAGCAGAACGACGAAGCAGCAACACCTTCAGACGCTTCATCGCCATCAGCTACGGAAGTTACCGTGTATGAAACCCTAAAATCAAGTTTGACCGCAATGATAGCCACGCTACCTCCATATGCCGTATCGAAATTGGATGGAGACCAATTAGCGGAACTAAATGTCAGCAAGAAAATACTGCTGGAAAGTGCTGACTATCCTGGAACAATGGAGGAGGATGACTATTCCATGCAACAGAAACAGATACCTAGAGTTACCCAGACGTCAAATGTGGTTCGTGCCCCCCCTACACCAAACGTGAACCCATCTCGACCATCACCGTATCAGACACCGCCAACTGCGCCCAGTGCTCCATTGCCGCGAGGATATCCACCCAATTCCCGAACAAAAGCGGTCCCAATGAGCCACCCATCCCACCAAGCCTATGGGACAAGACAACCGTCTTCGTCTATCCACTATCCCCCCAATAATTCACCTCAGCCATATAATCCGCCCCGACAACCAGCGCCTCAACGACCTGGGTACACTCAACCTCCATTCTCACAACCAGCAACTCCGCAGTATAACCAAAGTAACATCCTTCAACAGTTCCAGAGGCCCACTCAGAACGGTATCGGGCCGTACCATTCCCAACGAATAGCTTCTCCTGCACAGGCATCGCCTCAGCCCCACCCCCATCGAACAAGCCAGCCGCCTTATCAACAACGACCACAGGATAGCCCATATGGTTCACCTGCCGCTGGCCCACACAATGCGTCTCCCCAGAGACATCCTAGCTTCGGTGCATCTCCGCAACGGCACCCGTACATGAATTCTACTCCTGCTAATCCCCAGCCGAGATATTTCCAGCAGCAAACCCCACAGCCACCACAACCGCTACACTTTCCAACTTTTGGTTCGTCGCAAGCCAGTCCAGCACCAACGGGGTACTCCAACAACGCTGCGGCAATGACTTATGCCCGGAGCGCAGCTGAACAAGCGGCCCTTATGGATCGCAACAAAGCACAGCTAGCCGAGCATCAACGTCAAAAGTCCAACACTCCACAGCCAGGATCTTCGAGCAACCAATTCAGTGGCCAGGGAAACGTTCCACCAGGTAATCGACAGAATGGTACACCAGTGGGATCTGCGGCAGGCGCGACGCAATGAGGGACAGAATGACATCAGGGAAGATGCAGAGGACATTAATTAATACATCAAAATGAGTGCAAACAATAACTCTTCGTGCTTGTCTTTTATAGAGGTTCTGCTACGCGACTGCATTATATTTTCACTTCCATTTTTCTGGCTTCAGAAAGAAAGAAAAAACCATGTATTCTTCGCCTGGTTTAATAAATTCCACAGGTTTTTGACGATGGGATTTTAATTTTTTTGTCTCACTTTCTCTTTTCCCCTTTCTTCATATTCTTTTCTACCCATGTTTCTTTGCAACTACTTTTTTTTATTCAATCAACCCTATTCTAGGCAATGGGAAGCGAATGGCTCCTTTTCCTTTTCGTCTCAACCTGTTTACCTATTCCTATTATGTGACAATACGATGTAGCGGTTTCAACCTTTCTCAGTCGAGACATCTAATAAATTACTCCAGTGACCAAAATACGGGCGGCAGGCTTGATTCTTATTCCGGTTTTTATCTTACTGTTCTCCTCTTTCCTCTGTTCAGCTTTTTTTCCCCACCACACGACGTGGACTGGCGAATGAGAAAACAAAGAGAGTGGGGGAGGAAGAAACAATTTTTAATTCTTCTTACCGTTTGGTCGCTTTCTTATTCGATTTTAGCTAGGCTTGGGGTACATCTTTCACAGTGGTCCCAATCAAAAGCAATGTACTTTTCAAACGGATGAGGGGATAATGTAATGGGCCAGATGAGTGCGCTATATAATATTATTGGTTTTGTTTGACTTTGAAACTTCAGCCGGTTTGTAATTCTATTTTAACATTGTTAGACTAGTTATATGCTTTGGCGACAGAGTCTCAGTTTTGTTTATTTCGTTGTATTCCATTTCTTCTCCACCTGCATAGGAATGAGGTAATAACGGCAAGCTATCAAGGGGCACAATAATGGCTGTAACCTGTCTAGCTCAGTGTGTTACATACTCGCACGCACCCGCATCCTCAGCACCATATTTTCGTTCATTCAAAATTTAAGGAACTAAATCTTATAGAACGATATAAACCACCCGAAACGCAGTGAGGATATTTAGCGCTGAAGAAAAGACAAAAAAAGAAATTCATAATATATTCCATTCCACAGCTAATTGAACCAGGGACACGTAAAAGATCGAAGAATCAATGCAAGAGAAAGAGAGCTAGCAGAGAAATAATATAAAAAAGGAAATAGAAATCAACCAATGGAGGGGTATTGGAGAATGGATAACACAATTCCTCAAGGAAAATTTGCCTACATGCCCCTTGTCACTTTCCAATTCCGATTCCCCAGCCCCTTTTCCCCCAAATGTAACTCCGCATGCATGCATATAAAAAAAATATAAAAAAACATTGGTTGTAGTGTCAATTCTTCCACCCATCCTCCCCCGTCCAGCGGGGTATATATATGTGTACTTCGCTCACGTCCTTGGGTTCCATTTTCCTCCAATTGGGGTGTGGCAAGATGACAAGGCATTTGCGTTTCGCTAGTGGGGCGAAAATATAGATTTCAAGGGCAAGCGGAGGATGCGGTGGTCATTTGATATGAAAAACACGAAATGATGATGATGAGACGCGTCGCTGGCTATGTACTGCAGGGAGAGCAAGAAGAAAAAAATTGGAAAAGAAGAGCAATAAGGTGCTGTAAACTGGAACGTGTCAACAGGAAGACAATAATGTCATGGAGCTCCAAAAAAGAAAAAGAAAAAGAAAAAGGGGGATAGACCACGGGGGAAAACCGAGACTCGTTACTCATAAACTGTCGTTAAATAATGATGGCAGCAGCGGACATGAAACCAAAATACCTTCAATAGTAAGAAAGAATTAGCCACTTATATATTATGCAGATTGCCAAAGAAACACAGGGGTGCGGATACGTACAGTGCAGCACATCTCCACCCATCATGAGGGTCGATTAAATATTCATTACCAGGTGGTCCATTCGAAGCAAACAGAGCAGTGGCCCCGCCAACGATGGAGACCACAGCAATGCGTCCAAAGAACTCGGAAATAACACCAAAGGCAAGTAGTGGGAATAGGATGGCAGCTGACACAGTGGCGATAGTAGAATATATTGGGTTGGGAGTACGGGAAGAGGCTGGACGTTCCCCAAGCAAGATAAGGTCGTTGTCATGGGCAAGAAACCTCAGATCAGACTTGGTCGTAGAGGAATGTTCGTGGATCCAGTTACGGTAGGCTTCGACTTCATCGCCAGTGGCAGTGGGTAATGTACGGGAAACCTCGCGGTATGAGCAAAGAACACGATCTAGTGAACGAGGGAGTAAGTCTCATAAATCCCTGCGAAAGGAAAATAAAAATAAATAAAATAACTAAGGAGAAAATGAGATTGGTCGTACTATATTGTTCCGTCTTCGGCACGAGCTTTTCCACCAGTTCAAACTTCCTCTGCTGAAGAGCAGATAACTCTTCAGACTGTAGGTCCTGATGTTTTGTTGAGAGGAGCTTCTGTCTTCCGGAATTTCTAACGTTGACTGCGACTCGTCGTACTTCTTCCACTTCGTCAAGGATTGTGAGATCCTCCTCCATCTGTGCGATTTCTTCCTGGAGATGGCGGAGCAGGCGATGATTTAACGACTCAAATTTGCGATAAAGTAACGGATGGTCCTCATCGCGCGATTCGCTTCGCTTTGAATCTGACTCCATGGAAGCACGACGCTGCTGTTTGTTAGGGCTCATGTTGATTTTGCGCATGTCGAGATTCGGTTGGCGATACGGGTACGAGGGGTGGATAGCGGAGTTTGGAGGGCACTGAGGAAAGGTGTGTTTTGTGTGAGTGTAGTATGATTCAGGGGTAGAGAAATCAAAATAGCCAAGGCCAGGAGACGTAGGGCTTTCCAATATTGTTTCTGTGTCGGTCATGTACGCTCCAGCCATCTGGAGGCGGCGGCGTGTCCGGGATTCATCTGCGAATTTCCAGTTGAGTGTATCTAGGGAGATATCGGGGGGTGTTGCAGGTTGATATTCTGTGGAGGAGACTGATGAAGCCCGATCTGGGCTGTGGTCCCTGAGTGATATACCTGAATCTGAGTTCAAACTATAAGAGGCGCTAGATTTTCGTCTTGAGCTTTTGGATGTTGGGGAGGTGGCAGACGGCTGTCGCGCCCTTACGGTCCGCGCCCAACGGGCACCAATGTCTTCTGAGTCGTCCTTATCCAGAAACTCGAATACATTTGGCGACGGCTGTCTAGGTTGAGGCTCACTTGGCCTTTCAGTGGCGCTTCTTTTCAGGGTTGGGGATTCCTTAACAGTAATATCGGGCTGTGGTTTGTTGCTATAGGTTTTGGAACGTAGTCGGGACCGCACAGTAGGAGAAGAGCTCTCATTAGAATAACTGGAGGCTTTAACAGGGGCAACAGGTGTCGGATCCACAGCAGCATTCCTAGAAGACGATGATTTCTTCGAACCGTCCTTCTTATGGCTCTTCCCGGGCATATTCCCCCAAGTTTAGAAAAAATTGAGGGGAGATGTGCTTAGTATGTCTCAGAACAATCACTGTTCTGTCAAAAGATAAGGGATATCTAGCTTAAGGCTTCTGCTTTTTTTTTCCCCTTCACACTGGGATTCAATGGCCGAACAGTAGGAGCCCGCTAGGGTGGAGCTGTTGGGTCAAATAGTTATGGGTATCACGGTGAGAACACAGGGCTGGAAGAAGAATTTTGAGCAAACAACGGAAAGAGATTTTGGATATTGGGTCCCGAAAAGCCAGATATCAGAGTATATATTCCCTGTTAACGAAAAAAAGATTCCGCAGCATACAATGTGGTGATGCGCTGACAAGAGATATGGTTGAGGATTGCGGGGCAGCTGGAGCATACAAACAAGATCAGGTGAAAATATTAAGGGCGCAGGGAAACACCAGCTGGTTATGGGGAAGACAAGGGATTAAGAATTGCTGAGAGAACGAGAGAAAAAAAAATGCGCCCTGCGCCAGATACATATGGATGCACAGCCAGCGACGTACTCTGAAACGCCCCTGGGAGGTGGTCGACCAAATGGAAAAAGATGCGACAGAGTCATGAATCATGGGGAGGCCTTGCTGGGCGATCTGGGGTTGTGCAACTGGGCAGAGTGGAAACGCTGGCCGCTTCTTAGCATAATTTTCTATTTATTCATCGATTATGCCCGGCTTTGCAGGTATTAGGTTATGTCCTTGCTAGCAGGTCTGGAAATAATTCGCTGTAGCTATTAATATTGTCAGCCCACCTTGCTCGAAGTTAGCGCTCCCGTGGTGATGGCGGAGGGCATGAAAACTATTATTACCAAAATTATTACTACTGACTATTATTATTCTTGTCATGGTTTGCAGTTGATGCTGCAATCATAATTACAGGAGTGCAGAATTTCATCATCGTACGGACGTGGTACATAGAATGATGCAGTTGGGCCAAAATTGGCACCGAGGCCGTACATACATACATATTTCGTACGCATATATCTGGACATGCTGCGTTGGCCAACGGTGACTCGCTCTTCCACCAAGCGAGAGATGCAAAACGCTCAAGGGTGAAAAAACTCTTTCGATATTCTTTGCCCTTTCCATCTGACATTCGTAGTGCTAAGAGGCCCGTTTGGCATGTAGTTAGTTTAAGTACAGAGATTTCCTCATGGCTGCCAGCTGGGTACACATGTAGTTGGTCATTTCTAGTAACTAATGGCGGACTTTCTACTCTTGCTCCCAACTTCAGATGTTGGCACCGCTCGCCCGCCATGGGCAATGGGACAAATTGCACGCTCTAAGCTCATTCGCCAGAAGTATCAGTTAATTGTGGAAATATTTGCTTCCGTTCGCAGCAGTTCGTTAACTCGTTACAACCCACAGTTTGAGAGATTTATTAGTTCACCAACCGGGAGGTCAGCGCAACTTTTTGCAACAACAAATAACTCAATGGGTCACATAGATGCAATCAAGTGCAACCACGCTCGGCACGATCATAAGCTGCCTGTACTCTGTACTCCAACATCCAACAAAACCGGAGTTGGAATATCCTGTTGTTCTTCAAACAAGTGAAGCAGAGACTAACTGCAGATCCATTAGCCAGCCCACCCTGGAACGGTGCTCCCTAAGTTGTCACAGTTCGGGTTTCCAATAATAAACTGATTGGCGGATGGGGGCCATCTCAAAGATTCGAAGGCAATGATGGTTGTTTTGCGGGGGGGAGCAGCCCGTTGGCGCGAATAGGAATGCGAGGTGTGCTTCTCACCGTATCCATGCCACTTACGCCACATTCAAGCCCAAACCTTGGAACCCCCCATGGCATGTGCGCTTGGTGGAAGGTCGGAAAGAAAAAAAAAAGACATTTGTAGCAATGATGGGCAACAATCAATTGGACCTATCAGTTTCGAAGTTTTTCGTCGAAATATCACAAAATCCTGGATATTGATACAGTTCATGGGTCGGATAGAACATGCTCTCGTAACATTACCCTGCAATACGAGGCCTCAGCCCTGTTTCATGTCCTTGCACACCAAAATACAGTACACGATCTCGTATTTCTTGTAATCTATCTTCACATTGACTTTTACCCTTTCTGGCGCCAATGAATGTTTGAGGTCCTGAGGTTTCTGAAACCTAAGCTTTCCAAGCCTCAACGTCGGATTGTTCACATCTCCGGACTGAGGGCAAGTTGCCTCTTCAAACAATCTCGAGGCGGTGCTATCCGAAGGCGGCACTGACGGCCCTATTTATGCACATGATACGACAATGCCTCTCCCGCCGTGGTGCATATCCCTGTTACCATCTTCTTGCGCGACGAGTTAAGCTCGCGGAACCCTACCACCACCGGAGTTCCAGCCCGCTAGGGAGGAAGAATTGGTCGTCTTCATCACGATGTTCTCTTGGTATACAGACGGACGGTCCAAAACACGGTTCAGACTACGTTCCTTTGCGGAAACAATTAAAAGAGGAGGCCAAAGCAAAGCGCGCGGCAAAGCGGAAGGGCGGCGCACCTCCGCCAGAACATGAGGATTGGGAATTGACTGTGGGGATTGAAATACATGCGCAATTGGATACGGATGCGAAGCTGTTTTCAAGTAAGGCCTTGTGGTCGGTGGCTGTGTCATCCTCCTTGAAACTGACGATGAGAGCAGGAGCCTCCGCGGCTATGGATGACAATCCGAACTCGAACGTAGCTCTATTTGATATTGCGCTTCCAGGGAGTCAGCCGGTTAGTGGATATATTACAACCTGCCACCGTTTTGTTCATTTATATTCACAAGTTTAATAGCTGTTCCAACCAGCAACCTTAATACCGGCGCTACGCGCGGCCATTGCCCTGAATTGCGATGTCCAACGAGTCAGTCGTTTCGATAGAAAACATTACTTCTACCAGGACCAGCCTGCGGGATACCAAATAACGCAATACTACGGTACTTGAATTCACCCCATATGTACAACTAGCGAGTATCTGTGCTTACATATCGCACCATAGAACCGTATGCGAAAGACGGCAGTATCTGGTTGGGAGCACATGATGGCATTGCTAAACAAGACGGGGACGGTGTTAAAATTGGCATTAAACAAATACAAATGGAGCAGGATACGGCGAAATCACAGGAACTTCCATCGTCCACATACCTCCTCGACTTCAACCGTGTCTCACGTCCTCTTATTGAGATTATCACACTACCACAGATCCACTCTCCAACAACAGCCGCTGCTTGCGTGAGGAAAATACAAGCGATCCTTCAGTCCGTCGGTGCAGTGACAACGGGTATGGAAATGGGAGGCTTAAGGGCAGATGTGAACGTATCAGTAAGAAAACGGAGCGAAGGTGCCGGCGATCATCATTATCATGGGGTAACGGGACTTGGTCAGCGAACCGAAATTAAAAATTTAAGCAGTTTTAAAGCTGTCGAGGATGCGATTATCGCAGAACGGGACCGTCAAATCGCGGTGATTAAAGCAGGTGGCACCATTGAGGGCGAGACACGAGGCTGGACACTTGGCAGCACCAAAACCCGGAAGCTTCGAGGTAAGGAGGGGGAGGTGGACTACCGTTACATGCCGGATCCAGATCTGGGCCCAGTGATAATCGGAGACGATGTTATATCTGACCTCAGGACGAATATGCCAGTACTGCCCGACGCGCTCTTACAGATACTTGTTCAAGATCCAAAATATGGATTGTCCACTGACGATGCCAAGATCTTGATTGAGCTTGATGACGGGCAGCGGCTAGAATATTACCAGGATGCCGTTGATATCCTCCTTACCCTTCAGGCTGACCTGTCTGCCCATTCTCCGGGAGGGAAGGTGGTTGGCAATTGGGTCCTCCATGAACTAGGAGGTCTACTGACTAAATCGAGCCTGCCCTGGGACTCAGGGCGGGTTCCCGCACAAAGCCTAGCGGAAATTATTAATCTCCTCTCCCGAAATAAAATCACCAGCAGCTCGGCAAAATCTCTTCTTGCAATGGTGTTTGACGGAGACAAACGACCTATTGCTCACATTGTGGAAGACGGAAATTTGCTCTTCCAAAGCCTTTCCCGGGGAGAATACATTGCGCTAGCGGAGGAAGTCATGCGCCAGAACCCGAAGATGGTGACCGAAATCCGCGAGAAGGGCCAGATGGGCAAGATTGGCTGGTTGGTTGGTCAGATCAAGAGGATTGGGGACACAAACAGAGTGGAAGCGCAAAAGGCGGAGGAGATTTTACGAGAGCTTATTCTCAAATAATAGCTACCGCCTCTCAAGGGTAGGTTGCGCTGTACTCGTATATATATGTAGATCTAGATATAATAATGTATCCTGTACAATAGAAGAATAAAATAATCGCCATAATACATAATACCCCATTTGCGCTTACACTACACATTTTCGTCAGTCCTAAGGTGTTTCGAGACGTTTCGCGGTATTCCACTGCGGCTCTGGATAGCGACGACAGAACAGAACCTTCCAACAATTAAAAAAGAAAACAAAAACAAACCTCAAAACCCCGCCTAAGCGACGATAATAACCGGTCCGCATGACTGTTACTATTGTGGTTAAGCAGGAAGCGCTGTTCCGGCCTGTGACGACATCCTCTCTTAAACATGTACTTAGGGGAAATGGGGTGGGATATAAAGAGTCCGGCTTGACCTCTTTCTACATTGCTCCATCATCCTTCCCCTAAAAGCATGTTGAACCGGGGTGGATGGGCTGGATGGGCTGGACGGGAGTGGAAGAAGGGGACAAATACTACCTTGCAGTGGTCTGATTTTGCGGTGAACCTTTTCTAGTTATTTCATTCTTCTTCTTTTTTTCCCCCTATTTAAGTTCTGTCAGGGTTTTGTTTCTCTTGTCTCCGTCTTCCTCTGCTTCGCTTGAAACCGCCGCTGATATCCGTGATCTAAAACCCTTCAATTGTGTACATATCCTACATTCCCATCCACACATCGGCAGGAAGAATATCAGACTTTTTTTATATTTTTTTATTTATTCAAAGCTCTCTGCTTTTCTTTTCTTTTCTTTTTTTTTTTTTTTTTTTTTTTTTTTGACTTGTTCCCTCCTAACCGTGTTTCCAATTGGTGGGGATATCTTCATTTTTGCTCACCTCGATTCTTCCCGTTACACTACCCTGAGACAAATACAGGACGCAAATTTGGGGCTTTCTGTGGTTTATCTTACTCCCTGTCTATTCGAAGCCAACACACCTTTCTTCTTCAAAGTTTCCGGCTCTATATATTTGGAACCCGCTTTTCTCGAAGCAAAGTGGAGAACTAACAAGCTTTCTGGGGCAAGAATCTGTCCTGTCGTTCTAAGTAAATCATTCGTGACTTCAAACAGCGACTTTATTAAAAAACGAGAAACCGTGGGCTGAAAGAAACGAAGGAGAAGAGAGGATAGAGCAAAATAGGAACGCGAAAATGACCAAAGAGAATAGCAACAGCGTGACGCTTCCGTCCATGGTGAAACAGAGGTTCCTATCCAAACCGAACGAGGTAGGAGTAGTGGCCGTCGGGTTTGCTGGTGGGCAGGTATGTAATATACCCTCCAACTACTCCTACTTCTACTTTCGCCATTTGCACAAAAGTGCAGAATAACTAACATTAATCCTCTCAATCACCAGTGCAAGCCTGGAGTCGATGCAGGCCCTACCGCGCTGATCGATGCTGGGCTGCTCCAGCAGCTCCACGAGGATCTGGACTACAAAGTTTCCTACGATGACACCGTCCACAACTACTCCGACATTGTCCCGACCACCGACCCGGACTTCCGTGGTATGAAGAAGCCGCTAGCCGTCAGCGCAGCGACAGAAAAGCTCAGCCAGCAAGTCTACGAACATGCGGCCGACGGCAAATTTGTCCTAACACTTGGCGGCGACCATTCCATCGCGATCGGGACCGTGTCGGGTACTGCTAAAGCTATTCGCGAGAGGCTGGGACGGGAGATGGCGGTGATCTGGGTCGATGCCCATGCGGATATCAACACGCCGGAGACGAGTGACAGCGGGAATATCCACGGGATGCCCGTGGCGTTCCTGACGGGTCTGGCGAAGGAGGAGAAACGTGATATCTTTGGATGGTTGGAAAAGGACCATCTGATCAGCACCAGGAAGCTGGTGTATATTGGCCTGCGCGACGTGGATCGCGGGGAGAAGAAGATTCTTAGGGAGAATGGGATTAAGGCGTTCAGCATGCATGATGTTGATAAGTATGTTTTTTCTGTTCTTCTTCTTATTAATTACTTTTCTCTGTTATTTGTGTTTTGTTTCGACCCCGCTAACTTAGGATGACGTCAGACATGGCATTGGGAGAGTTGTAGAGATGGCGCTGGCGCACATTGGATCTGATACCCCAATACATCTCTCGTTCGATGTCGACGCCCTCGATCCACAGTGGGCTCCCAGCACAGGAACCCCAGTCCGAGGCGGGTTGACTCTCCGTGAAGGAGATTTTATCGCGGAATGCGTTCACGAGACGGGTAACCTGGTTGCGATGGATCTGGTTGAGGTGAACCCAAGCCTGGAAATCATTGGTGCCAATGAAACCATCCGGGCGGGCTGCTCGTTGGTCCGATGTGCATTGGGTGACACTCTTCTCTGAAGCTGCCACGCATGTTTTTCACGATGTTGTTTCGCGTCTATGCGGAATCGATTGGCAAATCGGTTTGGAAAGTGATGTGTTTTGATTTATTGGTGGTATTTTCATCGTTCAATGGGAATCGGAGGTCTTGTAACTGCGAACCGAAATAGTAGTCTAATACTCTAGCAAGTTCTTATAGATCGAAATAGATGTTGATTGTACTTGTGTTTTTTTATTGTTGGTGTTTCTTTGTTGTGTTATCGCAATCGCCAAAACCCTACCACTCAAAAAAAATGTCATTTGTTACTAACAAAAATATTTACCTGACAGCCTGTAAACAACAAATTAACAAGCCCGTTTATGAGGTGCTTCTCTCCAGTAGGAAATAAATAGTATGAACATCAGCCTAGCATCGTGCGGGATAATTTGTGTTGGGGTGTGGTGATGTGGTTTTCCCCTGCCACCAGGTTTTATTCCTTCCCCCAACCTCCTCGATTATTTATTTATTTGACAACAAACCCAAGCACAGCCATGAGAACCAGAGTTTTCTTTAAAAATAATTTTTTATAGAAAAAGCAAAATATTCATCTACCCGTCGAAGCATATCTTTATAAGAATTAATTAATCAGTTATAATTCGATACCAAAGTTATTTGTCTCTGTTTCCCACGCCACAACATTGTGTGTATATACCTATCTAGAAAGAGAGAGAGAGCGGAACGACATCACTTTGTTCAGCGTGCCCGAGCCATTGACCGAGTTCGAATGGTCCACTGCTGTCCTGATGGTCTTTTCAGTTCTTGAAATTAACAGGCTACTCCCCCGCGCCGTCTAGCTGCTACTTAACCAGGCACGCTGTCTCCGCTGCTCTGCTATCGTGGTCAATTCCGATTGAAACACTAAGGGAGTCGGGCTGCCAGCCCACATCACCCAGCATCATCACGCATCCATTCGCCGCCCAACGTTTCTGCGCTGCTGCATTAATTTAAATAGCTGTCTCCGCAGACGACGGCATTGTTTCTCGCTCTCGCTCTCGGTCTTGTTTCTCGCCCCTCAGCATCTTCTGATAGACCGGCCTTCTCCATGTGCACATCGGTCTCCAAAATCGACTTCCAGGGGATTTCCAGTCGAACCGATAGCTGCAGGGCAGCCTGAATACCTATAACAGAAATCATTCCCAATTATTTTCGCTTCTCCAATCCACGGCACATTTCTTATTTACATACGCACACACTTCCCGTTCCCTCGACCTGCACCGCCCCGTCTACCCTTCGACCTCTGCCCAACTTTCTACTGGAGGGGGAGCACCTTTTTCTCCAGGTTGATTAAATAAACCCGATTACTTTCTGGGTGGATTTCGCCCACGTTTTCAGAATACCCGAAGCTGATTCTCCAAGTCTCTTACTGGAGCAATTGATACCTCTCGAACACCAGAGGCACACTTCTTAACCTACTTCTCGCAATGTCGAGCTCGAGCTATACCCTATCCATGGGCCCCCTCGTAAAGCGAAAGTTCAACTGGCCAGATATACCGCTGAACATATGGTTCTCCGTCGTGCTTGCGGGATCAGCAACATGTCTGGGTATCTTCAGCTGGTTCATGACGGTGCAGACTCAGATGGAGCTACCGACACCATGGTAAGTTTCATCATAACCTTTAACCTTTCTGTTTCGTTCCTTCCGCCCCCGTTACCAAAATCCATTCTGCTATACCTGCAACCGTCCCAACGTGTATAAAAACGTAACATAGCCTAATTTCACAAGAGCCAAAAATGCTAACAAATCATTGCAACAAAAAATGCAGGGTTTTCCCATTCATGGTAGCCACCGCCGCCCTTACACTCCTATTCCTCTGCCTCATCATCTTTCTCGTCGTGCAACACTCCCTAATACCCGAAATAATAATACTAGGCAGCTTCATTCTCTGGGTGCTCTGGCTCACGGGCCTGATTGGCACCGCCGTGCAACTGTACGGCAGCCAGGCGAATATCAATTCGAATTGTCAGAATTGGGTGTCCGATTACGAATTCAAGGGCGCGAGTATCAATACTCTGGCGTGGTTGACGAATTTAAATATCTGTAAGTTTTCTAAAGGCTATTCCACACGGAACCTCCCCCCCCCCCCCAACCACCGCGGCCCCGCACCGGACCAGTTGTCTAACAAGAAGAATGAATAGGTAATTGCTGGAAAGCCGCTTTCGCATTCGAAGTGGTCGTCTCTGTCTTCCTCGTCTGGATGCTTGTCATGGCTTTCCAGGTCCGGAAGCACATAGATCCCTTTGATTGATTGATTGATTGATTGATTGATTGATTGATCGATCGATGGATCAGCCAGAGTCTCACCGCATCGCATCCTATCATGTTACTTTTATATGTTGTTTAGGATTATGGCTATTTTTTATTTTTTATTCATTTTATATATATATGGTACATATCACTCAGCGTCTGATATCCCGCACATTATCTGGAGTTTATTTTTGTTGTGTTTTGTTTTGTCTTTCAGGTGATAGGGACGCAGACCAGCGGCTGGCAACTGTGTTCGGAACGACAAAAAATAAAATGATTGACTGATATGTATGGATTGGGCTCGATTGATGTTTCTTAAGTTGCATGGCGTTCAGGAAGGACAGGAAAGATAATTGATTTGATGTGTGATATGCATACTACTGGCGGGAGGGAATTTGCCAGCAATTTTTTTTATATTTTATCTCCCTTATTTTCCTTTCCTCATTTTTGCAACTATGTAGATTAATTAAGATACTTAAAAAACTCTCGTAAACTAATTTTTGAAAATTCCACTAGAGGGAAGCGTTTCGTGTATAGATTTTCGAACAGGGGGCATCCATGGACGCCAAACGTGTTTCCTCGTGACGTGCTTCGTTCCGGGAAGCCTTGAGGGTAATACTACGACCGTGGTTGGAACCTAGCCACCACAAGAGGCAATAATATGTATACAGCTCTTGGGCGAATTTTGTCCCATGGTTTGAGCGAGTGTCATGTTCCTAGTTACATTGTCGACAGGGCAAGGCAAAAAATATAAATATCGCAGGTTTGCTGGCAAACCAGTCGTAACTGTGGACGGTGTGTGTTGTGTTTCGAGGCTGTTCCCTGGGACATTTGGATGCTGCAGAACAGCTTAATTCCCCAATAGGAATTGCACATGCAGCATGCCGAGAGCTTCAACAAGCAGTAGCTTTTTGTTAAGCTCTCTAGTCAAGGATCGCCATGTTATTGGGTGGCTGAAATAGCTGTTGGAAAACTTAATAAGATCAAGTTTGAGTTAAGGTGAGATTCGTGGGCGGGTTGATTTGAGGCGCGTTCGTAATTGGATAACATCAAAAGGAAATTCTCAATACGGAGGATTTCTTGAGTTTCTTTTTCAGAAATCAAGTCTGAAGCTCCAAATTGAATGATATTTTGGAGCTCTTGATAGCTTAACATCCTCCGTTACTGTGGCGACACCAATCTATGGATCCATCCTCCTATGGATCTCAGGAGCAAGTCACGGGATCTATTATGTAATATAGTTCCCAGGCAGCCCCGTTTTTGCGCGACTTCCAAGATTCCAACAGGCTCCTAGACCGGCCTATGGGAGCCTAGGTACCCTGCAGTATTACGGCAGTGCGGGAGTGACCTCAGAGTCAACACCAACCCTGTTCCCCAGCCCCATTTCTCTCTCTGCAATAATCCCCCCATTACCTCATCCGGGCCTCATCCGACGCCGTTCCATTTCCATCATCCGTCATCCATCATCATCCATCTCACTCTCACTCTCTTCTTCTTCATCCCTCCCTCTCCATCAACTCCCATCGTCTTCTCTCTTTTCTATTTTCTCTGCGGTTTCTTTTTATACTCATCATCGTTCGAATTCTGCTTTTGTTTCCTTCTCTAAATTGCGTTCCGCCCTGACCAACCATCATGAAGTACAATCTGCTGCTTGCAGCGACTGCTCTTCTGGGCACGTCGTCTGCAAAGGTACACAAGTTGAAACTCAGTAAATTACCTCTATCGGAGCAACTTGTAAGTAATATTTTGACGGAGGATGGCTTGTCCTGTTTTGATTTGGTCTGGAGAGGCGATGTTGACTAACCCCGACGATGATGGACTTCTAGGACAATGTCAACATCGACACCCACGTCAAGGCGCTTGGTCAAAAGTACATGGGCATCCGACCATCTCAGCATATCGATGAAATGTTCAAAGATACCGCCCAGGCTTCTTCAGGTCACAGTGTTCTGGTAGACAACTTCCTTAACGCTCAATGTATGTTATCCATCGGCCTACTCGCAAGCTTCATGATCTACCACTCCCTTTAGAACCACACCTCTGACTAGCCCCTAGATTACTCAGAGATTGCGATCGGCACTCCTCCTCAGACTTTCAAGGTCGTTCTCGATACCGGAAGCTCCAACCTCTGGGTTCCATCATCCGAATGTGGTTCCATCGCTTGCTACCTTCACAGCAAGTACGACTCTTCCGCCTCGTCCACCTACAAGAAGAATGGGTCCGAGTTCGCCATTCGCTACGGCTCTGGAAGCCTCACCGGCTTCATTTCAAAGGACACACTCCGGATCGGTGACCTGACCGTGGAGAAGCAACTCTTTGCAGAGGCAACGAGCGAACCTGGTCTTGCATTTGCCTTTGGCCGATTTGACGGCATCCTTGGCTTGGGATATGACACCATCTCCGTAAACAAGATTCCACCTCCATTTTACGAAATGCTCAACCAGAACCTTCTCGATGAGCCCGTGTTCAGCTTTTATCTGGGCGATACCAATATCGAAGGTGATGAGTCCGAGGCTGTCTTCGGAGGTATCAACAAGGACCATTACACTGGTGAACTAGTCAAGATTCCCCTTCGTCGCAAAGCTTACTGGGAGGTTGATCTCGATGCCATCACCTTTGGCAAGGAGAGGGCTGAGTTGGACAACACTGGTGTCATCCTTGACACTGGTACTTCCCTTATTGCCCTGCCTTCCACCCTCGCTGAGCTTCTGTAAGTACAGCCTGTTGTGTATCCATAAATACGAATGTTGGTGATTGTGCTAACAGTATATTACTATAGAAACAAGGAAATCGGCGCCAAGAAGTCTTTCAACGGCCAATACACCATCGACTGCTCGAAGCGTGACGGTCTCCCCGACCTCACCTTCACCCTGACCGGCCACAACTTCACCATCGGTCCGTATGACTACATCCTGGAGGTGCAAGGATCCTGCATCAGCAGCTTCATGGGCATGGATTTCCCAGAGCCGGTTGGCCCTCTCGCCATCCTTGGCGATGCCTTCCTCAGACGATACTATAGCGTCTATGACTTGGGCAACAACGCTGTTGGCTTGGCGAAGGCCAAGTAAAGCTCTCTCCCTCCCTCTCCTATCTCTGTTTGTTGTTGCTCTGACGGATTGATTCCGTTGGCATTTTAGCTAGAGTAAGAGGGATTATAGGAGAGTGTAGGTAGCTAGCCAGCGAAGACAGGGGGGCGAGAAAGGGGTGACAATAATCAACAGTGTTACAACCGTGTTACGATGTACTCTTTTTCTTTCCCTTTTCTTTTTTCTTTCTTGTTTTTTCTTCTTTCTTCTCCTTCTGCTCCTGGCCGTTTGTTAATTGCGAACCTCTGTTTCATTCCATACGTTTATTTTCCCCCTCTTTTCTTTTCTTTTCTTTTTTTTTTTATTTATAGTTTTTGCGGAACCCAAGTAAATTGAGTTGAGTTGAGTTTTTCAATGGGTTGAAGGGGAAATCTCAACTCCTGTAAGCGTTATGTAGCTAGCTAGCAGACGGAGCATATCACTGCATATCTAGGTGCCTGCCTACCCTACTCTCTTGCTACTCTATATTTTTTATACATATTGTTATTATTATGTGGTAGGAAGAATCTAGCTATGATGCATTGAACGGGTTAGATATAATAATAGAAATAATGATAGTACAAAAAGAGAAAAAAAGAAAAATAAATAAGTAGAAGAAGCAGCCGCCTGCTGGATTTAATTTCTAGATGACGTTGTGGGGCATGGTTGGGCTTAGCGTGGGCGGTTGAGAGAATCTTGTGATAATGAACCAGCAGCTAAGTAACTCCGTACCAACATTTAAATTATCTATTCTCCGTACTAGTAGGGTATTTAGACAGCCCCGAGGAGATAATGCACCTAAACAGATACTATGTGGTCCAATACACATGTATTTCTCGCTGATAAGGCTGTTGAATGTACCCGAAGTATAGGTACACACTCCCTGCCAAAGACAGCGGGCGTGGGCATGGTAGCGGTACACCGCAACCCATGGCACCACCCCTCTCCCCAGTTTCCGGCTAAACACGCCAAGAAAACCACGCTAAGACCCAGGCAGCGCAGGCAATTCAATTTCTGGCCCGGTGGCCGAAGATAACAAGATCGCCCAGCCAGTCCTTTCGCCTCCATAATAAAAGAAAAAGAAAGCCCCCCGTCACCCATATCCCGCCCGTCCCCCCCCCCCGTCCCCCCGTCCGCCGCCAAACTCCAAAACGCCCACACCAAAACCTCCAAGCTTCCACTTGCAGACTTGGGACATCCAGACCTTGACTCCAAACTCCAAACTCAACCACATCAAAACACCACAGCAACATCACATCACTCTGCCCAGTTCCCACTACTACCGTTATCTGCCATTTCACCACCAGCTGTATTCCCTCAATTCAACTTCTCCATTCCTTCTTTCACCAACACATACAGTTCAGTTCAGTTCAGTTCAATTCAATTCAACTCAACTCAATTCAATTCAATACAATACAATAGGGTTCAGCTTACGACCTTGTACATCGCTCACTCTAGCAAATTCCGCAAACACCCCACCCGCTTCGCCCGCTCTTTCGCGTTATCTATCCCTTTCAAATTCCCTCTCGCACCCGCAGACCCCAGAAACAGCCACCAGCTACGAGAATATACCTATTCTGCATTACCATCAAAAGGTCCTATATAAACCCGAATATCCCCCGTTCTGAGCCCCCTTCAAACACATCGACTCTATCGCATTTTCAAAGAAACCCTCCCGCGTCGCTCCCCTCACGCAAAGAACCCACCACAACAAAACAAACCGAATCAATCAGGCGAACGAAACTTTACCTCTATTATTATTTACCTACACCAAACCTCCTGCTCCTCCTCCCGCTCCTCCCTTCGCCCCGGCTTTAATCCTGAATATGGCCGCATAAACAAAACCGAGACCCCGCGACATAAAAAAAAAAAATAAACAAAGCAATAATAAATAGCCAACGATATTTTTCTTCTTCTTCCTCTTCTTCCTCCTCCTCCTCTTCTTCTTCTCTCCCCATCCCCCCCAAAAGGAATGCTTTTGAAACTATCCACCAGCCTCCACTACCCCATCACCGTCACAGAGCTGTTGAAGCGCCCTGGCGACACCGTCCAGCAAGGCGAGGCCATCTTCGCATACTACTACCGCACAACAGTGACGGAGGGTGACGGGTTGGGAAACAAGCATGATGTGCTCAAGACTTTTCCGACGAGGTTTGAGTCGGCGGTTGATGGGAAGTTGGTTGCTTGGAGGGTTAGGGAGGGTGCTGTGATTGAGGGACCGTAAGTTGTTTGATTTTATATTCTTATTTATTTATATATTTTTGGAGATTGATTGTTTTTGTTGTTGCGCTTTATGCTAATTGATTATTGTTTTGGATCTCTTTGGGTAGGATTGATGTTGCGGAAATTGATGAGCCTTGTTCCCATGAGGTCCAGTTTGAGGGGATGTGCGCTAATTGTGGGAAGGATATGACTGAGTAAGGCCGTTTTCCTTTTTTCCTTTTTTTTTTTTTTTTCCCTCTCTCGCTCTTATTTACTCACTACTTGTTTTACCCTTTTTTTTGTTTTGCATATTTGCTAATATATGTTGGTGGATTTTTTTTTTTTTTTTTTGCTCAACTTATAGGTTGAACTATAACACGGAAGTTTTGGATTCATCCCGCGCCCCGATACGTATGGTGCATGATAACTCCTCTCTAACGGTCAGCGAGAACGAAGCAACACGGGTAGAAGAGGATGCGAAACGCCGGCTTCTCTCGTCAAGACGATTATCACTTGTTGTCGACCTGGACCAGACCATTATTCACGCGACAGTAGATCCCACGGTGGCAGAGTGGCAACAGGACAAAGATAACCCGAATTATGAGGCGGTCAAGGACGTACGCGCTTTTCAACTTGTAGACGACGGACCTGGCATGAAAGGGTGTTGGTACTACATCAAATTACGACCGGGGCTAGAAGAGTTTCTACGGGAAATATCCGCGCTATTTGAACTACACATCTACACAATGGGGACCCGCGCGTATGCGCAGCATATTGCAAATATCGTGGATCCAGACCGCAAGATTTTCGGAGACAGGATACTTAGCCGTGACGAGAGCGGGAGTTTGACTGCCAAGAACCTTCAACGCCTCTTCCCCGTGGATACGAAAATGGTTGTCATCATAGATGATAGAGGTGATGTGTGGAAGTGGACGGATAATTTGATCAAAGTGTTACCTTACGATTTCTTCGTTGGCATTGGCGATATTAACTCCAGTTTCCTCCCGAAGAAACAAGAATTTAAAGCCCTCCCCAGGGGCGCTCCCAAGTCGACAAAGGAAGTTGAAGTGACGAGGGCGACGATCAATGGGGCCGGTGCAGTGGACGCAGATGGGAAATCGACCACGGAAATATCAGCGCTAGAGCAACTGGTTACTATGGGAGGTGGCGATAACCCAGTGCTGCTTCAAGAACAGGCCAATGAACAGGAAGAAGCAATCGCACATCAAGTTGAAGAACGACCACTGCTGCAGAAACAAAAACAGCTCGATGCTGAAGATGAGGCAGCTGAGTTGATAGCAGCGGGTGAAAATGGGGATTTATCGAGTGATGATTCTCACGACTCGTCAAGACACCGCCATCACCTACTGGAAAACAATGACAGTGAACTACACAGACTTCAAGAGCGGCTCAAGGCAGTGCATAAGGCCTTTTTCGACGAGTATGATCGGAGACGAACCAACTCGCTTGGAGGGAGAGTATCGGCTCTAAGAGGCGAACGCGTCCCTTCTAAAGATAAGGGAATTGATCTCCGTATTGTACCAGATGTCAAAGTCATAATGCCACAGATAAAACGACCCGTACTTGAGTCTGTCGTACTGGTATTTTCCGGCGTCCTACCCCTTGGAACCGACACGCAGAATGCCGACATCTCACTCTGGGCTAAAAGTTTCGGTGCGGCCATCTCTCAAAAGGTCAGTTCTAGAACCACCCATCTCGTCGCTGGCAGAAACCGCACTGCAAAAGTACGCGAAGCAACGCGGTATCCCGATATTAAAATCGTAACGGTGCAATGGCTACTTGACTCGATAACGCAATGGAAACGCTTAGACGAGGAGCCGTACCTCGTCCCCGTGCACCCGGAGGATAGAGGGGAACCAATCGGTTCCTCTACCAACGCCTCGCCAGGGGGCTCCGCCAAGGCCTCCAATGGCAGTCTCGATGATTACTCGTTCCTTTCTTCGTCGGAAGAGGATGATACTATCACTGAAAATAACACCGAGACTGACGAGAGCGAGGGGTCGAAGCTGCGGGTCCGGACCAATGACCTAGATGAGATTGATGTGGAGATTCTGCAATCCGCGGGGCTCACTGAACATTCGCCCATCGGCTATGATGCAGAGCAACAAGCTGCGGTGCACGATGAGTTGAGGGCATTTTTGGGTAGCGATAATGAGGATAGTGAGAGTGATAGTGATTTCTCGCTTGGGTCGTTTGGCGTGCAACAGCAAGGGACGTCTAGCGGTAGGAGAAAACGGAAGAGAGGCACGGAGAGCGATGAGAGTGGTGGCGAGTCGAGTGTTGGTGAAGCTGGGGGAGAAAGAAGGGCGTCCTCACGATCAGGTTCAGTCTCGGGTGGCCCGGCCGCTGGCTCTTCTGGATCGCGCCTCGCGCAAAAAATCAAATTGTCCCATGAGAGAAATACCGGGTTGAAGAATGTGGCGACGATCCGGTCTAGGGGATCCTCTGAAGCACCTGCACAAGCACCTGTTCCTATACCGAACCCTCCGCCAAATGCTGAAGATGAAGATATTGGCGATGAGTCAGATACGACTGAGTATAATAATAACGATATGGATCCTGAGGATGATGAAGATGCGTTGGAGAGGGAGATGTTGGCAGCTTTTGAAGATGGGGGGTGGGAGGAAGACGCGAAAGAGGGAGAGGGGATGGAGAACCAGGAGGAAGAGGCGGCGGAGGAGGAGGAAGAGGAAGATGGGTTGGGTCTTCAATAGCCCTCAGAGTGAAAATTTAAGTTTAAGATGGGAGAGACGACACGGGCGAATGGATGATTCGTTTCTGCATGGAAGTTGTTTCTCTTTCTCACCGTTTGTCGCCAACACGCAAAAACACACATATATAACACGCAACATAACATACCCCCTCAAGCGCACCCCACATATGTCCTCAACAAACAGCAAAAAATCGTTTTCCATTCCCCCTCCCCCAGAAGGGTAAACCCGATACCTGCTTCATCATACGCCAATCTCCCCCCCCCTTTTTCCCCCCGAACAAAACGGCTATTTCAAACGGGTTTATTTTTTATTTGGTTTTTTTCTGTTTCCTAAATCTCCCAACCATCTCCTGTCGTCCTATTCCTATTTATCTATCCATCAACCAGTCAAATGCAGCATAGCGAGGCGTTTTATTCAATTTCAGCGCCTCTTGAATTCTTTTTTCTTTTCTTTTCTTTTTTTTCTCCCCAATTTTGAGAATTATATTGCTGCTTTTGGTGGGTTTTGCAGTTTGAATTACTTGTTAGTTGTTTCATTTTGTTTTCAATCTAATTTTTTCTCTTGTTTTTTCCTTTTTTCTCTTCATGGCTATTCATTTCAATTTTTTTTTTTTTTTTTTTTTTTTTGGTGTGTGCTTTCCTGAATGTGTGTATATATGTGTATGGCATCTTCTATTGATCTCTATCTTCACCTTGGTTCGCTGGTTCCTAAGGTACCTACTATATCTTGGGTTTCTGTAAAAAGAGAAGAGGGTGGTTACTTAAATTTATTATATTAGGTAGGCAGGCTATTTTTATTTCAGATTCCTGAATGCCCAAAGTTATGCAGCTTGGTAGAAGGAAACGCTTTGTCTCTTTCCCCTTCTGCTCTGGCACTTTTTTCCCCTCCGATTCAACTTGTCCGTTTCTTTTGGCGGGCTAGGTGAGATAAAAATGGGTAGAAAACGTCTTTGGGCTGCGAATGGAGTGTTAATTAATATGGAGATGGGGTATATAGACTAAACACCAAGGTGAATTCTATTATAGTACGTATGAGATATTCATTCATTCGGCTTCTATTTGGGATAAAGACAAGGGGGAAAACCACTGGGAGTGTGTTGTTGGTACAGCTTTGTAGTTAAGTGTAATTAAATCGACAAAGATTGAATGGATGATGCTCTGGGTTGCCATTTGGCTTTGCCTTCCACCTCCTTCCTCTTCCTTTCCGCTCCTGAATTCGTATATGAGAGGAAGAGAGCGTTAAAAACGAGGATACGCATTTTACAACATGCGTACGTAGATCCCGAACGAAGAGAACTCGGTTTCCTCTTTTTTTTTTTTTGCTTTTTTCTGCCTCAGCGGTAAAAGTCGAACCTGGCGGTTACGGTTAGCAAAAGTGACCCTTACAATGAGGTTTGATATTCGTTGCACAAAAAGAATAAAGACGCACTTATCAGCATCCTGTGCTCCCTTGACCTGGCTCGAGTAAGCGTCCTCCAGGTCTGACTGGATGATGTTGTATCTGTTCTTGCGAACGGCCCGTAGACCAGCCTCCTGCATGATAGCGGCAATGACAGCGCCAGATAGCGGATCATTTCGAACAATCAAAGAATCCAGATCCACCTCCGGTGACAGAGACATTTTAGAAGCGATGGTAGTGAAGATCAACCGACGCTCTCGTCGATCACGGAGGGAGGGGAATTCAATCTTGCGATCGAGACGACCCGGGCGCAGCAGGGCAGGATCCAGCGTGTCCGCGCGGTTGGTAGCCATGATGACTTTCACATTGCTTGTCTGATCGAAGCCGTCCATTTGGTTGAGTAGTTCCAGCAGGATACGTTGCACCTCGCGATCAGCACCTGTTTGAGCGTCGAATCGCTTTGTAGCGATGGCGTCGATTTCGTCGATGAAAATGATTGCTGGCGAATTTTCGCGGGCCATTCGGAAAACGTCGCGGACCATTCGAGGGCCTTCGCCTAGGTACTTTTGCACGAACTCGGATCCGACAACTCGGATGAAGTTGGCTGTCGTGCTGTTGGCTACTGCCTTGACAAGCATGGTTTTACCAGTTCCTGGGGGTCCATATAGAAGTACGCCGCGGGGGGGATCGATTCCTATAGGAATTTTTGGTTAGCTATTATAAAATAAAATAAAAATTGAAAGAAGCTCTATAAGCCTATGAAACGTGTCACACCAATTTGTTTATATAAATCGAAATGCGTCAGGGGTAGCTCGACGGCTTCTCTGATCTCCTGTTTCTGCATATCCAATCCTCCCACGTCTGCGTATGTAACATCTGGTTTTTCGTCGACACCAAGCATAGCAATAGAAGAATCAGCTTCCGGTGGAAGTATGTCGACGAGGGAGTTGGAGTGGCGATGTAGAGCGACGGATGATGAGGGTTTCAACAATTCGCGATCAAGGGTAGATAGGATGCGAACGACGTAATTCGAGCCAGTTGATGATTGTACAATACCGGTGCTATAACAAAGTGGTAGCCATTAGCATATCTAGAATAAGATATAACAGACAAAAATCCAAATTTGAAGCCCTTACTTTTGGTCGATGGCCTCCATAAACTGGCCGATTACAAGAGGAACACTTTGTATGCGCTTGATCTCTTCTTGAGCTCGAACAAGCTCCCGCTTCAAACTTCTGTAGAAATATTAGACAATGAAAGATTATATTTTCCCCCCTTCCTTCCTGGAGACTGGAGATATCATACCTCTGTTCATCCTTGATATATTCCTCTTGGAGGTTTATGTACCTGCACAACGTGTCAGTTTTAGTGGCGACATTCAAAACACTCGACAATAAAACCCAACGTACTCTAGGTGTCGTTGTAATCTCTTGAGGGTGGCATAGTCATCACCATCGTCATTTCCAGCTCCTTCCAAGGGATCGATGTTTGGAATCGCGTCCGCCGGTGTTGTCTTTCTGTAGGGCGGCACCACGGCCGCTGGGTTCTCAACGACGACGTCTCCCATGACTGCTGGATTTCGATACGGAAGATACGGAGGAGATTTTAAAGGCAAATATGAAGGAGTTGTACCGCCAAATGCTTCAGCTAAGATTTCGTGCGGAGGACGATATGGTTATAAGAGTGTCAATAGCTGGAGGTTGGTGTTGCCATTGAGCTTGCTCCAGGCGAAAGTAAGCTGCATCGGACGAGGCGATCGCAGTCCCAAGACATGTCACGTGTGTTTATAACTGCAAGGTTCATCTGGTCCAAGCTGTTAACTACCCAATACATCAAGCTTGTCCGCAGTTATTTCTTTTGATGGATATCATATCTTTCCTATTCAATGGGTTAAAGTAGATGGAATGCTGATCAATAGACTGAATACTTTCTCCAAAAATAAATGCATTTTCGGAAGCATTATGTTCTGCATTCTCCTCCATCAGCATCAACTCGCACCGTCCATTCAGAATTCAGTTTTCCAACTCAACCATTCAAGATCCATAACCACCTCTGTATATATACTTCACATTCACCCATTCATTTTTACATTTCCTAGTAGAAATAGCAATATTTAAAAAAAATCCTCAACCTTGAGCATCAACCTAAATAATCAAACCTATATCAGCCTCCCCCCCCCAAGACCACGTACAATGAGAACTCTTGTGACAATCGGAGCCTGCTATCTTGATACAATTCTAACGTGAGATATATATATATATATAGAGAGAGAGAGAGGGGGGGGGAGTCAGAAGATGTATTACACTTGAATACTAACATACCCGTGTAGCGTTGACCACTACCCAGGAGAAGATGAAAAGCTCCGTGCATCAAGTATTTCCCGACGGCGGGGTGGAAACACCCTGAATTCGCTCGAAGTTCTCCAACAGCTCCTCGAGCGCAGCTCAGCAAAAGCTGCCGCTACTACCACTATATGTACTAATAAAGTGGCTCGAGGGTTGTTAAACAGGCAACAGAACACGACCTCACCCTTATATGCCATTGCAGTGTTGCCAGCAAGATCGTCACCGGCCACCAAAGAACTCGAAGCATCCTTTGGTCCCAGACCTCAAGTCGATCTTCAGCACTGTATATACCGTGAAGAATGCAGTGAGCCGGCGTCCAGTTATATCATTAAGAGTACCTCGGCGGGCAGCAGGACTATTGTTAATTATAATGAGTTGCGGGAGATGACTGTGTCTGAGTTTGTGGGGGTTGTTGAGAGGTTGTCGGCTGCTACTTGTCCTCGATGGTTCCATTTTGAGGTATGTACAGGTACATGTACCCACTTGCTTCTATGTACTAGTTACCTGTTATATAAACATACATAGATAAAGATATATAGATATAGATATAGCTATATTGACCCATTCATCTAGGGCCGTATACCAGACGTCACTCTGCAGTGTATACAGCACATCCGTCAAAACTTCCCCACCGACAAAGTCAGCGTGGAGGTCGAGAAACCCGGTCGGGAGGGTCTGCAGGATCTAGCTGCGGCCGCAGATGTCGTTTTCTACTCCAAAAGTTGGGCACAGGTAATGGCAAAGAAAACATTAAAATTGGAGAATTATGGTGATTCGTTCCGCTAACATCACTCCAATTCAGGGGAACGGCCACCAATCACTCCAGGACTTTCTACAGGCACAATCACCTCTAACGCCTCACGCGTATTGATCTCCCCCACCTCAAATTTTGTATGACTATATCTAACTCTTCATTTCTGCTTCTAGGTCTATATTATGTTGCACGTGGGGTGAACATGGAGCAGCATGCTTAGACAGGCGCAATATGGAATATATCCATTCCCTGGCATATATAGACACGCAGTGCCCAGTTGTTGAGTATGAGAATATATCCCTCGTTTCGCACCTTTTTTTTTAATAAAAAATTTTTTGTTATAAAAATAAACTCCCCCCCTCTGTTTAATATGTATATTCATTGCTAACTCCACAAAAACTCATAAACTCTAGTACGATCGGGGCAGGCGACACCTTTATCGCAGGAATGCTATATAATTTAATCTGTCATTACGAAGAGGGCGAAGACGACGATTTCAATCTTCGGCACACGATGGATTTCGCAAATCGTCTTGCGGGGCATAAGGTTGTGCAGGAAGGGTTTGAGGGCCTTGGGACTGTGTTGGTGGAGTATTTGTGATGGATATAGATATGGGTATACTTATAGACATCAGCTGGCAAACCCTAGAGAAAGAAGAAGTAAAAAAAGAGACCCTTTCATTCATATATTAAGATCAAAAACACCGGTACCTGCTGAATGCCGGGGGGAGGTGGATGCTCTCATAGGACCTTCGTCGTTCGCTTTTCATATAGCGATCGCAAAGCGCAAGCTACCCAGGCAGTATTGATCTGAACGGGTGGAATGGGATTGGTATTCATTTATCATATCTTTTTTCCGCCTTGGTTTGTCAACTAACTTTCCAGTTTCGTTTTGGTTTTTGTGTTACATGTTAAATATTCGGGGGTTTTGGTTTGCCAACAATATAACCGTTAGAAATCCAGAGGTAAAATAAAACATCGATCTACCCGTTTCTTCCAAATGCTTTCTTTTCATCCGCCTCCTGGTGGATAAGAACAACGTTTCTTTCTTTCTTTTCATTCTTTCTTTCCTTTCATTCTTTTTTCCCCTTTTTTATTTTTTTTTCCCCAAGGACAAATCAGATCTTGTGGGTGGGCATAATATAAGCCTGCCTATGTCGTGTGGCGTAGAACATCTTTTTTCACATGATCGCAGGGCAGCTTCTTCATCATCATTATTTGTCAGGGGGGGGGGGGTTAATCCCGTTTAAAGATTATATGCAGTGACGGCGGTCCCTCCTTATATATGCGAAGAATAATTTTTATTTACTGCTATTTATTAATTATTAGGCCCCAACTGATTAAAATAGTTAACCTAGAAATAAATTTCCGGAAGTTTTCTATAGATTGAACAGACGTTAGTTACTATATTGTATGGGGTTAACAAAAATGCTATGGATGGATTGGCATATCAGACGAACGGAAAAGGAAGGGGAAGGTAAGTGGATATAGTAAAATAGAATCGAATAAAATAAGGTATATAAAAATAAAATAAACACAACAATAAATGAAAATGAAATTGAAAAAAAGAAACTCAATACGAAGGAGCTTTTCGATTCTAGATTTCTTGCGGGGGAAGTTGAAGTAAGGTAAAGTTAGTCGTTGCTCGATCAAAAATTTCTTGGACAGAGTAGGGAGGTAGCGATGCCCCGTTCTTTTCTCTCTCCGCATTTTTGAATTGGCAGGCCAAGGTATATAAATAATAATAAAAAATAATGACACTAGCTGGTTGGACAGCGACGAGGGAGAGACATCACGCTCAGGGATTCTTTTTCCTTTTTTCTTTCACCCACGGTTTCTCCCTTCTTTGGGGGGCTAAATTTGGATTTGAACTTGCCGTACGGATAAACCTTGGAAGCAAAAGTCAAAAAGAAGAGGAGATGGAGAGGGAATCAGAAGGGAAGAAGGGAAGAAGGGAAGAAAAGAGAGACAATAAAAAGCCCCGGAGTCCCCTCCCCCCCCCAGTGCTAGATTTGGATTGAAAGAATTTAAAATAACTACGAGGGACGAATTATGAGGAAGTTAAGCGAGTGATGGGATGGATGATGGGTATCTAAATAAATAATAGTGAATGGTCCCTTGAAGCCCTGACCATCATCCTCCTCATCCAATAATCCAAATCCATATAAGAGGAGCAGCAACTGCCCGCAACTCTCCGTCTTTTATCTTTTCCAACCATTATCCTCTGCTTCTCTCTCTTTCTCTCCTTTCTTTCTCTCTTCTCAATTTTTTATTTAAAAAAAAATATTAAATATTTTCCCCTTCCCCTCCCGCCTCTTTGTATTATTTATCTTTGACTGCTGTCCCGTCCCGTCCATCACACATTCTGAATTTGTTTGTGCTCCTTTTTTTATTTTTATTTTGTTGCTGCTTTCTTGCAGTGGCATGCACTTCTCAAACTCCAGAACAGGATCAATGCCGGCTAGCTCGACAAACCAATAATCCTCCCAATGATCTTATCAATTATTGAAAATTGGGATTCCTTCGTTCCTATGCTGCCCTCTTATGAACTGGAAGCTGAGATGGGCGGTTGAATGGGAGAATTTTATTATTATCGACACAAACCTGACCATACGAGTAATGACGGGGTAATGGAAAAGATAGCACTTGACTGGAATGCGTGGCTGGTGGTTGAACAAATACAATCTGGAACTATCGGAGATCGAGTCAGGGCCACGAAAGCGGATGGACCGCCAAGATGGGACTACTACTGCCACTGGCAGGCGGCATGGCACCGAGCGAGCACCTACGACAAAGAACTGACCTGCTAACGGTGGCTGGCGGGACAAGTGAAATGGAACTTGGGGTTCTTTTTTCATCTCTTAAGGTTAGTATTCCGTACGGAGGATACAATCTGGATTCCTATTGTCATGATCATTGAGCCTCCCCTCTACTCCCTGTTCATACAGCCATTCAGCAATTATGATGGATTTACCTTGTGTATGTGGCCAGTCCATTCCAACAGCAATGCCGCCATACCCGAAGAAGTCTAGGCGGAGTGGGCAAGCACCCGTGGAAGGCGCCGAAGTATCCCTAAAGGGGCGAAGGTGATTCGCCGCCTGGATAGAGCCATTACCCCCCAGGCTAGGCAGGTTGCACCCTAGGAAAAGTGGGCTCGTGGCCATGAGCCATATCTGCTCCACCAAGGAAGACCCAGGAAGAACCAGCCCTGGCCTGGGTACTCCGTAGCGTAAACCGGGTTACCTACATACATAGTAGTAGGTAAACTTCCACTAGGCACCCAAAGGCTAACCCAGGCTAACAGAGGCTAGGGCACACTCGCCTGTTTACGTTACAAATTTCCCCGGCTGAGGTGAGTTGCAGTGGAGGTGTCTCTTTTTCCCCTTCGTTTTCCCTTCCCTCCGACCACTTCAGGCTCTTCTCTGTCCTCGCCCACTCTTGCGCGCTGCCCTCCCTAACTTCCAGCCTGACCTGTCCCCGACCTGACCTGGGAAGGAATTTTATTACCAAAATAATTATACTCTTTTGCCTATCCTTATCCTTTTTCCTTTCCCGCCAACCACCTGCCTGGCTGGTTCTGACAAGCTCTGGCCTGACCCGATCTTCCCGACTTTTGCAGCTTTCATTTCCCCCTCACCGCGACGCACGCACGGAGAGACACACACGCGCTCGCTCACTTACTCGCTCACTCGCACCGGACTACTACTGTACCGTGCCTGTCCTGGTCCTGTCCTGTCTCTGATCTCTGATCAATCGAACCATACTTCGTACAGCCCTATAACCTGGCTCGAGTATTTTCATAATAATAATTATTATTTGCTGTTACTGTTAGGAAACACTCTCCCCTCCTGGACCCCCCCCCCCCCCCCCCCAAATGGGTCAATATAATAATAATAATAATAATAATAATAATAATAATAAAATAATAATTCCAGGGCCCCTCTCATCCCTCTCTCAGGCTCTCTGACGCTCTGTCTCTCCGCACGCAAACATTATTTCTGTTTGCAGCAGCGAATAAAGCTTCGTTTCTCCGTAAAATAGGTATGATGACGCCCCATGATGATAGATATTTTTTTCTTCTTCAACCCCATATTTTTTTATGATTATCACCTCCTTTTCTCCTGCCCTACCACCTACCATACACTGCTACAGTACCCTTTATTCCTCCTCCTCGTGTCTCCTCCTGTCTCCTCCTGTCTGGGCGTCTATTTTTTTTTGGTAGCCCCATACATATCGCAGCCCGATCCCAGCCTTGTCTGTCCCCAAAATATTCCAGCATAATTTCCCTGAATTCACTTCATAATTATAATTGCTGTCGTCATTATTACTTGCCTGTCCACTTTGCCCGGTCAATCTTCAGCCCTATCCCAAATGATCAGCACCCTGTCACCACCGTTATGCATGCATACTGCGTACACTCATCGTCCTCTTTTTTACCCACCCCATATTATTTCCTTCCCGCAGTCTCTCGCTCCGCCCGCTTCACGCTTGCCGCTTACTCAGCATTTTCCTTCCTCCAAACCAGGTCACATGTCGCATTCCTGATTAGTCACCAAACCTCATCCTAATCGGGTTCTGCCACCTCCCACGTGACTCCAGCCTGCAACCCTCACCGCCTTCTGTTTTCGGCAACCCGGCCTCCTTCGTCGTCTCCCTTTTGTCCAGCGAACAAAAACAGTTGGTTTGAGTTAGTTGAACCCGCGACGGACTGACTGACACTGACCGAACTGAAACTGTGAGCTTGAGAAAAGTGGTTTGTTGCCCTGCGCCAGCAAAAGAATAACCAGCCTGAACATCCTAGCAAGGAAAAGAAAAAAAAGTATATACGCCGCAGAAAAATTAAAAGAGGAGTCCGCCTTACGCTCACCACACACACTCTCTCGCTCGCTCCCTTGCTTTGCCGCAGCCCGGTGGAACCGATCGTGTCAGGTATGTACTTGTGCTTTCTTGTCTGATAATAATTATTTTTATTATAATTATTATTATCATTATTATTATTTCGATCTGCTTTAGTTTATTCCTACCCTTGCTTGATTTATATTCCGATATCCCGTTATGCCAAATATCCCACCCCTATGACACGCCACCCTAAAATATTCCCGTCTTTTCATCGCTGTAGCCGCGCTGTCTCGTGGTTCCGCGGCTCATCTCCATCCCCAAGGCTCGTGTCGCTCTGCTTGTCGTAGCTCACCCCTGTCCCGTATATTTTCTGTGGTTGTCCCCCTTTTTCGTCTCCCTATCCCCTCTCCTGAACGCGTCTGTTTGTGTTAGCCTTTCTTGTTATCAAATTTTATTCTCTCTTCCCTGTCCCTGTCCAACCAACCCAGGCCATTGCCCACAGTTACTTTGTTTTGATGCTACTTTCCGTCGTGTTGCCATGCGATTATTGTTCATCTAGATGGTTGCTGGCCTTTGCTGACATCTCGTGGTTGTTGTGTAGACGAATGGGTTGCTAGAATTTACACGCCATGAATGCCTGGCTCTCCGACGCCGCGACTGCGAACATCCCTACCCACGACAATGGCGCTTTCACCAATAACCCTACCATTGACCCGTCGATGGCCTTCCTTCATCAATCTCCTAACTCTGCCGATCCAGCCCAGTTCCAGCGTATGTTCAATAATGGCGGCCCCCAAACTATGTCGCCCGGCTTCCATAACCCAAGCTCGGTGATCCCTTCGAAACGACCGCGTCCCGATGATGGGATGTCCATGTCGCCCAGGCCTGCCCCCGGTGGCTTGCCTAATTCTCGTTCGCATACTCCTCAAGTGCCATATCCGGGCTACCAGGGACAACAGATCAATGGCGCATCGCAATTTGCTCAACCGCAACATGCGCCAACGCCTTATCAACATCTTCAGCAGGGAGGATCTGCTAACGCCAGTCCGTCTCCCATCCTCCAGGAATTTGATCAGCAAGCCGTGCAACGTGTACAAACCGCATCTCCTAGCCCGTTTTCGCCCGCTGGAATCCATGTTGGCCCGCAAATATCTCCGTCGCACTCAGATCATGGCAGTCGCGTCAATACTCCGCAGAGTAGCACCTTCCCCCAGGGCCAGCCTTACGGCCAGGTTGTAGGGCCACACTTCTCCCAATCGCCGGCAATGACGTCCGCTGGCATTCATCCTGCGATGCAAGCGCAATTTAACCAAAATAATGCCGCGCATCTCCCACAGGGATACCCCCAACAGCAGATCTCTTCACAACAGCGCCTTTATCAAATACAGCTCCAGAACCAGGCGCGCCAGATGCAGGCGGCTGCTTCTCCTGGTTCAGTGGGCCGTCCAATGGGTCCTGGTGGGCAGACCCCTATGCAGCATCCCCACATGGCGACGATGCGACAAATACAGCAAAATATGGCAAAACCCACGAGCCCAGAAGGGTTTCTACACGTACTCCAGCGGTTTTGGATGTCTCGTGGCCACCCTCAAGTCAACCTAACCCCCATCGTCAGTGGACGGCCGCTCAATCTGATGCAGCTTTATGCAACTGTCATGAAAATGGGTGGCTCAAAAAAGATTACTGCGACGAATTCGTGGCATATAATTGCTCAACAATTGCAGTTTCCCGCCATGCAGTATCCAACAGCAGAACAAGAAATCCGTGAACATTACATGAGGATTCTGGCGCAATATGAGCAAGCGTGGCTAAGTTCTCAGCAGAAGCAATTCACAGATCAAATGCATGGTAGCCCACAGCGGGATCCCACCGAAGGGGCTGTTGGCGTTAACCCCCAAATGTCAGCCGTCAAGCCCATGGGAAACCATTCCTTCGACATGACCGTGCCCCAACAATTCTCCCCGGTTTCTGCCCAGAACCAACAAATACAATCGCATAACCACGCACCTCCTATACCAATAAATGGTTTTGCGACACCGTCACAATCTAAAACCCAGCAAAAGCATATTAATCACCAGCAACGATCGAGTTTGTCCCGACCACCAGAATCAATGTCTCCTAACGGACGAATTGCTCAATTTTCAGCGTCCCCTATTCAGACGGAGAAAAAGCCAACTCCTGTCGCAACAAAAGCCCAGCCCGTTGGTGGTGGTGGTGGTGGTGGTGTTGTTGAGGAGCCAACGAGTACGTCTTGGCGACGTCCTATTGAAGATCCGTTCAAGCCTGCTGTATTTCATGAAAGCCAGTACCATGGACCTATCATTGTGGATGAAATGTTCCAACTCGGCGAAGAAATAATACGATTGAAACCAAATATACCTAGTTTTTTGGAACTTGGGGTTATTGACATTCACGCACTGACTATGAGCATTAAATCCGGCATTCACGCGGAGATGCGAATGGCATTGGACACCTTAACGGAGATATCCAATGAACGAACCATACAGGTCTCACTCGATAACTGCGAAGATTTAGTTGAAGCATTGATCGAGTGTGCAGAGGAACAAGCTGAGCTTCTTGCTGAGAATGCGGCTGAAGTTTCTGATGTCATGCTTTTACCGTCATACGAAGAGGTTCTTCGAGGCTGTCGGCAAGAGATGGAAGCGCTACTCGATGTACCGGAGTTTGGCAGTCTAGATTACGAACTCGATCGCGCCGTGGACCGGCTAATCTGTATTACCACCATCATACGAAATTTTTCCTTCGCTGAATCGAACCTAAGCTCGCTAGGTATGCCCTCCGTTGTCAGGTTTATGTCGACGATAGTACGGTATTTAGGAACAAGAAACATGCTGTTACGAACTCATCAAAATACCCTGGATTTCATGAAAGACGCCGTCATTTATCTCAGCAATCTGTCTCATTCTATTCAACTTCCCGGAAAGGACGAAGCGCTCTGTTTATTACATTTCCTCTTGTCCTTTGCCCCAACTCCTCTCCCAACCTCTTTCGGACCCAACACCATTATGTTCACGCCATACAACCCAAACATACATAGATACATGCCCGCTGCCGTCGACAGCCTAGCCAAGTTACTTGCACGAGACGACCCCAATCGCACCTACTACAAAGCCATCTTCGCCCAAGACTGCGCTTCAACACCCCCATACGAACTCCTAACCCGAACCTTCGGTCTCTCCATCGCCGCCATCCCAGAGCATATGCGAGGAAACATCGTCGCCCTAGTCGATGCCCGCAAACCACTACTCATGCAGGGCATGCTTGCCGCAGAGCTCCTATCCGGCTTCGCAGACAACGCTGTTGCGCGTTCCTGGCTAGAATCCACAGATGGATTCGCCATCAGCCTCCTCCGCCTCGCCTGCCTCCTGAGCACAGATCGTACGTCAGCCAACGCTTCCGCTTCATCAGCGGGTGCATCCTCATCAGCAGCTTCAGCGTCACACCGACACAGCAGCCACCAAGCGGCGCGGGCTGCTGAGGCAGATTTCCATGGTTATGGATCTATCACGTCGCGGGCGCTGACGGTGCTTGTGCGCCTTGCGCGGAAGTCGAGAATGGTGGATTCTGGCGGTAGTTCTGGTAGTGGAGGAGGTGGGGGAAGTAAAGGTGGTGAAGTTCCGTTGGGAGTGTTACCGAAGAAGGAGAATTTGTTAGGCGCGCTTTTGACGCCGAATATCGATCCGAATGTTGTGAGGCAGCTATGTGAATATGCAGGGTTGGGTGATTGATTTAAGAATTCCTTTTGTGTGTTTTAAGGAAAGCCAATTTACATAAAGGGGTTCTAGGTTGTTTATTTTATATCTTTACTCTTTTTTTTTAGCCAGGCTGGGTTGGAATGGGCGTAATTTGTTTGTGTGAAAGAAGGAATGGAATGGAATGGAATGGGGGTTGGGGGGGGAGATGGGGATGTGAGGGCTTCCTCTTTCCGTATTTTGTGTTTTGTCTACTTTCCTCCCTTTTCTCTGTGTCTTGATTTTGTAATTTGTTGAAATGCCTTTTTCTCTTTTCGTCCCCCCCCCCCTCCCTCCCTCCACATTTTTTTCATCTTTCTCCTCTTCTCTTTTGTCTACGTACGCTGTCTGTCTATCTACCTACCTACCTACCTACCTACCTATCCATCTATCTATCTGTTTGTTCATTATTCATTCATGTAAATGCACGTTTTAAAGTGTTGTTGGTTTATAAGCTCTAGTTTCTCTTTTATTTTTATTTTTGTTCTAAAGGAGCATTTGGCAAAAGATGATGATGGGATTGGTTTGATTATATTTTGGTTTGCACTTCACAGCCTTCTTTCTTTTTCTTTCTCTCTTTTTTTCTTCTTGATATACTGAGTATTACTATTATTTATAACTACAGTACAATATCTACTACTACTACTTCTCCTATCATTATTATTATTATTATTATTATTATTATTATTAGTAGTAGTAGTAGTAGTAGTAGTAGTAGTATTTCCACTATTATTTTTCATATATCTGATGAAGTGCTCTTTTGTATATGTGAGATGATGTACAGATCTGGGTCTCAATACAGTAGTGACTGTGCTTATAGTATTATCAACGTTTTATACTGTTGTTTTTCTACAAGAATTATATTGTCTTCTTAAGAATCCTGTTTCATAATTTGACTGACTAAATATATATCTCTAACGAATTGCTCATGAAATGTATAACTTTTAACTAATGAATTATCAAGTCAGCGGGTTTTTGATGCCAAGTAGCCTAGCTATGATATGATACATATACGTGTAAGTTGACGACCACAAAATACCAGCTCTGATTTTCAACTTGTAAATAGACAAGAAAGAACAATCTCGAGAAGTGTGATTCTCAAGAAAGACTGTTAAAAGTGCACAGAAACAGCTCAGTTTTCGTCAGAGCGGCCCATATATGTGTAACTGAAAGCGTGCGTCTCCTTTGAGTGAGAATGCGAAGGGCCAGCCTTACTTCCCTCGCATTGCTGAGGGCTTGGGTGTGGTTTGAATTGCAGGATTGTACAGGACAATTGCTCCCTCGATTGGTCTGAGAAGACTGTAGCCATTCGGCTAAAATATCCCAATAACTTCATGCGAAGATGATTTGGAATTGTTTTCCGAATCTCTCCAGGCTCTGGCGCTCTGCTGGCGGTGATGACAACGGCACTGCTCGTTCATCAGGAAGTTGAAAGTTATGTATCAATACCACGTTCAATCCACGCCACGAACGTTTACCCTTCAAAGTCGGCAAGCTCTAAAGCTTCAGAGCTAAAATAAACATAGAGGGCGCCAGTGCTGCTGCTTCTATCGTTACTCTGATTGATGTCAAGAAAATTGCTCGTTGCGCCTGTCCAGGCGCGAGGCCTGCTCACCACGTTAGTCCAGGGAACAAAAGTTTATTGTGAACTCTTTGTTTCTAATTAACCTGTCAAGAAAGCTGGATGGAGAAAAAGTCATGGAGATGAGGGCCGGTGCTAAGAGGTTTCTCTCGCACAGCGACTTCCGGGAATCGCACAAGGCAAGTCCTACACCAAACACCCTGTTGCTCACGGGACTTACGAGATCAGGTAAAACAACAATATGCGAAGTGACTCGATTTTATCTCAAAGCCTGGAATCAGTCAGATACTGATGTCTGCGTGGCACACATGTGGCGTTTAAATACTCACAGAAGACACAACCAGGAGTGCCTGCGGTGTTGTCTAACATCGTGCAGCAAATTGTGACGGGACTTCCGCAGTTCATGGAGCACCTTGCCGATCTAAGGATAACTAATGGGTGGCCCGCTGTTGTTAGACCATAGTATTGATCTAATTCGTCGAGCACGGCGTGACCTCAAGCAGTTCTATCTCATACTTGATGGACTAAACGAATGGGAAGAAGAGATGAGCCGGGATCTTATCAAAAATTTACGTGCTATTGAGCCTCACCTACCAGACCGGCAACCGTGGCACTCTCGGACGCTTTCTTCGGCTCTACCAGAGTTCGCATGCGCAGCGCTTTAACTTCTGATCATGTGCTTGAAAAGACCAAGGAGATTCTTGAGCAAGATCCTCGCATGGCAGGATACCTTGATCACAACCCCGAAAACATTGCTGATGCTGCTAAACTAATTGTGGAGAAGAACCAGGCATGGTATGTACTCCTCAAACCGCCCTCGCACTGTTTTTACCTCGCGTTTCTTTGGTTTCTACGGCGTGTAGCATTTGAAGGCGCCGATGGCTGATTCTTTATAGTTGGATATTTATATTGGAGACTTTAGAATTTCTGGCCGGAGCCGAGACTAGGGCTATCTTCGAGTTTTCAATGCAAATTCCACCTTCAAGCCTGCACCTCCTTTGCATGCTAATGTTGGACAACGTCATTCAGCAATCAGGCGAACGTGTGGCATTCGCTAGGAAGACGCTGAAGACGGTACTAGCGGCTACAGGTCCAGTGAGCATGAGCCATTTGATGAGAACCTCGGAATTATCAGACTTCGCATCCGCGCAGCATCCTGGAAGGACCATCACCGATGAGGAGGCATTGGAAGCCTGTCTGTCGAGTTGCAAAGACTTCGTGATTTCTGCAGATGAGCCCGGCACAGCCGAACCTCGAATATGCTTTGTTCATTTCGCTCTCCGTGAATTTTTACGGCTCCAAGGAGTTTCTGAGATGTCAGAGATTGAGGCGCTTTCCCTAATTTGACGCCCAGGTCAACAGCGCCTTAAGGCCCAAACATACTGCACCACAGGGCTTAACTTTTCGCTTTCGCTCTGCGCTGGAGAGGCCCACGAACCCGCCAGCAATCGAATGCATAAACAATGCTCATCATCTGCACACCTTGAGGTCGCGGTCTGTGTATTAAACACCCGGCCCCTGGTCCAAAAAAAAAAAAACAAAAACACACCTCAAGGGCTGCCAGGGGGAGGGGGGTGTTCATTTTCCATTTGTTGTTCATTCTTTCTCTATAACAACCAATCTCGCCCCACATCTGCGTGCAAGGGTTACCGCTACCTGACCCATTTCCTTCCGCTGCGTTGACCAGGTCTGAAGGGGCAAGCAACTACTGGATCCTTCTTTTCTACCTAGCTAGCTACATTGCCCTGTGGCAAGATTGAGTTAGAGAGCGAAATGCTCGCCATGGCTGCGGTCCGGATCATCGTGCGTAGGAGTAAACAGTTTGGATGAAAAGTCCGGGAAGGATTGAGAATTTGATATAAGGTACTTCTTCTGCTCTTTCTTTTCCTTACCTTTCACTCATGCGCAGCGCGTATACAAGTGAATCTTCACACATGCCAGTTGTATACGAATACTGTTTCACTCTTCCACTTCTGTTTTGCTTGGAATAGAGGAGGGGGGGGAGGGGGGGGGGGAATAAAAAGTATAAACGAACCTCAAGAACAAAAATGATAAAAAAGCTTTTTCCTTTCCATTCTCATTTTGCAAAAATGCCTACCTAGTTTTTCCTTTCCTTCGCTAGCTGCCCTGGAACGCTTTCGTAAAATTACTGTACATGATGAGAGAGGGGGAGGTCATATATGAATAATATACAGACGGGACATGCGCAGTAAGCAAATAGCAAACGGCTAAAATAAAATAGGGGAAAAGAAGCCATTCCAGAAACAAAACTAGATGTATATGTAAAAAAAATAAAAAAAGAGGAATAAAAAGAAGGATGCTTAACCTGGCCAACACGGAAAGCGGCAAAAGGGAGAGGAAGATTAACCGGAAGATAGGAAAACAGGAAAATGCAAGTCACATACGCAAAAATGATCAGAGAACTCCGCAGGTAGTTTCTCAGAAGGAGAGGGAGAGCCAAGAGCGAAAAGGAAGAAAGAAAGAAAGAAAAACGGGATTGACTGGACTTGAGACATGGAGACATCTATGTCCCCACTTATCCTCGTGGCTGGGGAAAAAAAATTTGACCGAAATCCCCCCAAAAAACTAGGAGCGCAGCGCTTCCATAAAAACTTTTGTTCTCCTTTTGTTCTCCTCCCTTCTTCTACCGCTACTAATTTAATAGGTGGAAATTTTGGTAGGAAATGTCATTTACGCCTCCACTTGCTGAAATTGAAGCCTTATTGCGCTTAAACTATTGCGCTGCGCATGGGATGGAATGGAATAGACGGATAGGGAGGTGAGAGCTGTGCCACCGGGATAAATAAACTCTAGCTCTTTCTCATTCTCTCCTTTCTCTTTCTTTTCCTATTAGAATTTTCGGTCTAATAGAAATTGTTGTATTTCCGGTTTCCGCCAGCCCTAAACCGTTTCCAGGGTGGTTAGCTATATATTTCCATTTTCATGGGCCCTAGCCAATTATTGTTTTTTTGTTGGTTTCCTTTGATTTTATTTTTATATTTTGTGGGTGGTGCGGATATCTGGTTTCTGTTTTTCCACAAAGCCAAAAGTCGAGGAAACAAAAACGACCAATAGACTCAAATACATACCTTAACAACCACATGTCCGTTTAATCGATTGATATAAATGTCTTTAGAATTCGCCTCTATCCCTAGAGTTTTCGCTAGGTCCGAACATAGCGCATCGACATCTCCCTCAGTTTTCTGGATCTTCGTCTCCTGCTTCGTCCCGCCAGCTTTAGTCACCAAATAGACGGGTAGTTGGTTCGAAGGGGTACGGCGGATAAAGTAGGGAAGGTTCGTGAGGGGGAGAGGAGGATGGACAGGGGCAGGCTGGGTGGTGGTCGTGGATTTGTTGGCTTTTGTGGAGTTGGTTTGTGAAAATGGTCGGGGAATTCGGGTTGTGATGTGCCGGGTTTGTGTGGGGAGGGATGAAAAGGTGCGGTTTAGAGATACTAGGAACAGTTAGATATGTTCTTTTAAAATGCAATTGACACCCAATTGTTTTGCCTATCCATCATGTTGGCAATGCATGGCGCTGCTGGAGGTGAAAGAAGGGTAATATTTACGAGATCTGCATGTTCGCGTTCGCGATAGAGACTGCGACAGTGACCAAAGCGACGGTTTGCTGAAAAGGCAGGACGAATTTGATCTAAGGCATAAAGAGAGCATTGGGGATTGTTGGCGAAGGACCGGGGATACGGACGAGGAGGGGAGGAGAGTAGCCATGTTTGAAGGCTCAGAATCAAGCAAAGGCGGGAATTAAAGGAATTAGATATTAAAGGGGTATAGAATTGAGGAACAAGATATTAGCACAGCTTCCCGACCTTCAGCCGTTGGTAGGAGTCCTTCTTCCTATTCTTCCCTACGGCGCTGGATGGCTATGCAGCTGGCGTGTGGTCGTGAATTGCAGAATCCTGATATCAATTTGACGTCGGTTCGTTAAGCAGAAGATTTTTGCTTATCCAATCCTGGTCTGTAAATCGCGCTAGGCTGTGTTGAGTCTAGCGCGAACCTTTTGCGGCTCCCACTACATTTTTGACATCTCCAACTTCATCTCGCACAGTTTCCCAGCAGCCTGCAACGGACCAGCCAGACACCTATATCCAACCACTCCAGCTGCCGCTATTCCCTGTGCACTGTCTTTTTCGCCATGGCAGACAATGTACCCCCGTCTGCTGACACCCTGCTGAAGGGTGCGGCTTCGCGCTCCGCAAAGACCCCCGAAGAGATTGCTAAAGAATATGACCTCCTCCCAAAACTCATGCCCTACCTCGACCGCCATCTCGTTTTCCCTTTGCTCGAATTTGCATCTGGCCAGGAAGAAGCGGATGAACAAGTTGACGAGATAACCAAGGCGAAATATGAACTTCTGAAGCAGACAAACATGACGGACTACGTCGCAAATCTGTGGCAAGAAATCCACAACTCCGATACAATGCCCGAGGAATTCGTCAAGAAGCGAGAAGAAGTCGTGAAGAAACTACAGCAGTATGTCGAGGACAGCAGCAAGATTACAGAGCTTTTGCAAGATGACAATGTAGTCGGCAATCTGCGAAACGACAAAGCTGCCAACTTGAAGTTTCTTGAGGAACAACATGGTGTAACGATGGATATGGTTAATATTCTTTACGATTATGGTCGATTCCAATACAGCTGTGGTAGCTACGCAAACGCCGCCGAGCTCCTTTACCAATTCCGTGTCCTGTCTACCGATAATGACAAGGTCGCCTCTGCTACGTGGGGCAAGCTTGCCTCGGAAATCCTGACCACCAACTGGGAGGCTGCTATGGAAGAAGTCCAAAAAGTAAAGGAATCAATTGACACCCGCCTATTCAACAACCCACTTGCCCAGCTTCAGCACCGCACCTGGTTGATCCACTGGTCTCTCTTCCCCTTCTTTAACCATGACCCTGCTCGTGACACTCTTACCGACCTCTTCTTCTCGCCCGCCTACATCAACACCATCCAAACCGCTTGCCCCTGGGTTCTTCGATATCTTGCTGCTGCAGTTATCACCAACCGTGGCCGTGCACACAAGAATACCTCGCTGTATCAAAAACAATTGAAGGACCTCATTCGCGTCGTACGACAAGAACAATATGAATACCAAGACCCCATCACGGACTTCGTGAAGGCGTTGTATATCGATTTTGATTTCGAGGAGGCCCAGAAGAAGCTAGGAGAGGCTGAGGAAGTTCTACGAAACGATTTCTTCCTTGTTGCCGCGGCAGATGCATTCGTGGATGCGGCGAGACATTTGATTTCAGAGAGCTACTGCAAGATCCACCAGCGTATTGATATCAAGTATGTTTTTTCTTCCTATCGTCTTAAGATATATCTATATCAAACTAATAACGAATGTGTAGGGATCTATCTACCCGACTTGGTCTGAACCAAGACGAAGGCGAGAAGTGGATTGTCAACCTTATCCGTGACACCCGTGTGGATGCGAAGATCGACTACAAGGAAGGCACCGTTCTCATGAACCATCCTCCACAATCAGTGTATCAACAAGTTATCGAGAGGACCAAGGGAGGATTTTTCAGGACACAAGTATTGAGGTAAGAATTTCCGCCCTTTCTTTTCATTTTGTATAAATATAAATTTACTAATTCTAATCTCCATAAAAGTGCGGCTGTCGCAAAATAAATATAAACTAGAAGAAAGAAACGGAAAACGGCAGAAAACGGAAGCTGAATAAAAATGGGAATGGGAAAGGAAATGGGATTTAATGACATACCACATGACTTACTTTTATCCTCTTTCGTTTTTATTCCCCCGCCGTTACTTTTATCCCTTTTCTGCATTAGAAAAAGGATCTCTTGCACACAAAAACTTTTCTGCTGTTGCTTTTTGCGCAACCTGTTTTCGATCTACCCCCATGAGGAATGGCTGTTGGGCATCTGGCTGGCGTTTCGTTGTTCCTTTAAAATAGTTGTCATATTCGATTCGGAAATTTTATCTACTTGTTTCTTTGCGCTTCCTCTCAACTTCTTTTTAAAAAAGAGTACTTCTTTCCCCTCTTTCCCTTTATAATAGATGATTTTTATAATAGTTGTGGATAGCAGAGGGTATGTGTGGAGAGGACTAGGCACAGATTAACTTACTGAGCTTGTTTTGGCTATAACTGTTCATCGTCCTTTTTCGAAACAGGGAGAGCATATATGCGATTGATCATGAGCACGGATACCTTTACCTATAAAATCCCAGGTGACATGGGCGTGGCTTTTAAATATGATTCTGCAAGCGAATATTGTCGTTAACATGACATCCGCACTATAGCGGCAGCAGTCGTAGCTAGCCGGGACTTTTCGAATAGACAATATTAAAAACGGCGCGGACATGCGGTGACAAATCCCAGGGGATCCGGGGGTATCGTTCACGGTAAAGTTTCATTTCCATATCAGTTTCCGGGTACTGAATGCTGACATGTCATATGTATTCGCCAGTGTTGAGGCAAAACAGATGGAGAGCTTCCATTCGGCCATTATCCGCACTCTCTTCACAGGGGCGAAGGGCTCGTTCGAATACGATGCATATGGGTTTCAAGCCATATTCTGTCACGGGTATCTATTACGTAGCTAGATTCCTGAATGGGAGATGCGCGTTGGTTCGAGAACGTGAGCCAAAAGGTATTAATTAGGGTTCGCGAGTAGTGGTTCTCCTGTGGATTCGGCCATGGGAGAAGAATCAGGGCCAATCGACCCGTTCACATCCATGTTGGTAGGGAAATTAGGACACGGGTTCATCATGATAAAGGGCGAAGCGGTGCGTCACACTAGCCGGATATTGATGGTTGTGTTCATTATTCGGCCCTAGCTCTCGTTTTCCGTTAGGGGTTGGATGAACGTTTCCGGTTCTGAGTACATATTGCTTCTGGACTTCTTGCTGCCCGGGCTAAGTAAATCTTTGGAAGAAATCGCAATATCAGGCGACGGTCGGCTTCTTCCGCATCATTGGCTCAGAGTTCCAATTCCATGGCAAGCCTAGGTAGCTGTGGGTATACCTCAGAGAGGACAGGGCTTTGTGGCTGGTAGTGGACAAAAAGTAACAAGGCCACGTAGATCCATAGTGGTGGAGTTCGCTAGGAAAAGACTCAGATATAGTACCACCGGGTGTCAATGACCTGGTCCTTGTTACTGGGATGAGGGAAATCGCCCCATGAGAAATGTGATTCGTCCTGGCGATCGCGATCGGTGTGAGGCCTAAGGTCGATCTACGGGCGCAAACCCGGTTTGCTGAGCTTTGGTGAGAGACCAGCTTCACAGGTATAGAACAGATGAAAGTTATAAATTTTGGTGACTGGTGCTTGGTCCGGCTGAAATTTTCAGGGGCTCGATGGAGGTTGTGCTGGTACAGTTGATCCCAGACAAGCAATTACGACCAGGCGCCCGTCCAGTGGAAAGATAACTTAGACGAGCCTTATTCTATGGAGGGGAATGTTGAGGCTCTTAGGGTAATTATCCAGGGCCAAAACAAACTGGGTTATTCTTTTCTCTCCCCTTGAGTATATTCATGTGATTACCAACAGGAGTTGGTATATTGGGCTGAAAGGTGGTCGAGACCAGGGAATACAGGCGTCCATTGGGAACCGGCATGTCACTTCGGAACGGGAACATCCTGAGGGTTTGGCGGACATGATTTCTTGTCCGGAGCGGCCTTCCAGATGGTAGTTGCTTTTTGGGTTTAATCTTTTGGGTATCGCAGGTATAGGATGGCAGAACAACCTAATCAGAAGTTCTACACCATCACCCAAGTTAGATATCCAAAATAAGAAGCCAATACCCTGCAATGGTTGGTTGTCCAGGGAGTGAGAGGTTCAAGAATTTTGCAGTCATGCAGGGGGTTGGAGGGTGATCCGACGGGTTCTGTAAAAGTGTTCTGTTGCCCACTCTATCCCCGTTTCTGCTTCAGCCACGCGATACAGACAGGAACCTCTGCTGGCGCTTTCGAACGTAGGATTTATATGTGCGTATTGGATTACCATTTGCGGAAGTAATCTTGTAGTCGGTATTAAGGTGGAGGAAGAAGGTTTTTTCGAAAACACTCATACACAAAATTTTTCAGCACGAAAAAGTCGATTTGGATAGAAAATAGTCAAACAAGGCGATTACAGATATGTTCGCTATCCAATATCTCCTTCGATGCTCCGTCACTCTCACTCCTCCAATTCCGAAGAAACCAGTGATATCCATCCTAATTCCATCGCCTGAAAAATAACCGTGACACCTTCGACTCGAAATCCTGGGCCCCGCTTCCACCCCAACCCCCAAGCGAATACGTGTTGGGCGAAGGACCGCCTCGTCGCGGGTGAGAAAATTGCTTGGCTTTTGGGGAGTGTTCCCTTAAAAATCCAAGCACTCACAGAGGCCTTAAAACGTATATGATAAGATGATAGGATTCGCAAATATAAAACTTCACCAAGATTGTTTTTGCCGTGTGCGACGGTCTGATGGAACGTATCTGTCTCTCTGTCGTTCGCTTTCTCTTTCACGGTCGTCTTTTCGGTCGGCAAAACGCTCTCGTTCTTGGTCGCGCCCTCCAACGTTTATCAACTCGTTAATATACTGTGCCGATTTCCCGTTGGTATTATAATTGAAATTGTTGTGAGCCATCCTCATCGCAGCCCCTTTCTCATATTCTAATGACATGTTCGCTAGATCCTCGATTTGTTGCTATGCAAAATGTTAGATAATGGCCTTGGTGAAGGGAGCTCCTCGTGTAATCCTGCGGATAAAACATACTCGAGTCAGGGGTGTCCCTGTTATAAGATAACCCTCACGCCCCTGCGGCCTTGGTTAGATATGATAGTAGCTGCTGCAAGCAATGAGGTGTCCATACCTGAAAGCTATAGGGCCTGGCGGACGAAGTAGGTCCCAAGAAAAATTGGATCTGGCTTAAGACGATGTGTCGTGACAGCCCATATCCGGGGAGCCAATATTGTTGAGATTGAGACATTCTGTAGAGGGAATATATAGGAGGTATCAATAGTCCTTGAGTTGGTTTGATCAATGTGGTTTAAATCAAGAGGCGTAGCTAACAGTCAAGATTGAAGGCTTAACAGCTTGGTATATAAAGTAGTTAAGTGAAGATTGATTGAACTGGGAAAACTAAATCCACTGCATCGACGGCATGAGCGGGCTTATTTATTTCTGCGAGACTGCAAGAATTGACCTAGAGGCGCAAGTTTCTGAATACAAACTGGAGTCCCGTCTGGATGCTCCTATGCGAGCTCTGGATGACCTCATCCAAGCTTTCAGCAGGGCTGAAGGCGCTAGTCCTAAAATTGCATAGTCGCACTTTTCCCTTTTTGGACCTGTCTCTGCCTTCTAATTCCAGACAGAAAATCGAAACAAGGGTCGCCTCGTTTACGCCGCCTCACTTTGAATATAGTTCGGCTGTTGCCCATCCAGATCGTGCCCACTTGGTTTACACGAAACACTGTGTGATCTTTGTATGCACTTTGCTTCTCCCGGTGCAGGAGCAAAAGCGTCGTGTTCTTCCACCATTTGGCCACTGCTGCAGCAGTCTCGGATTACCATCTCGTCCTAAAGCTGACCGTTGCAGATATTCCTGTAATACCACTAGGAGTACTTCCGAACTTTCCACGGATCAATTGGAGACGCGTGCATATCGCATTTTCTCTGCTATATACTCAGGCTTTCCCACTGATCGGTCGAGGTCACAGAACGTTTGGGGAGGCTACTCCCCTTTTGCTGCCTGACCTTGGGCAGAGAATGGAGGGGAAAAACAGTAGCCTGGATTTGTCCATGCGAGTAGTATGCAGTGGAGCTTTGACCATGCACAGCTATTTTCATGCCCCAGTTAAAATAACTAGGGTAGTAGGATCTTGCGGTGAGAGCTGGCTAATTCATGCCAGCTCCTCAAACAATTCAGACAACCCGAGCGTGGGCTCCGGTTACTTCCATTCATGTTATGTCGTACATAACCCACGAAATTCGCCGCTTTTGGGTTATCATATTATTCTTCGCTCTCCGCTCTCCGCGTTTGATAGGGGTTGCAGGCTGCCACTCACTTCAATGCCTTAATCGACTTACTTTTTGTCGCAAGGTCTGGCAGAGCTTCCATGCGCAAGGTCCATGTGACAGATATGGCGTGTAGATACTGGCATTTAGCGTTCAAATAATGGCAAAACGTTCATATTTGCCATAGAAGTTGGTGGTTAAGTGTTTGGACCACACAAAAGACAGCGAGGATCGCCCTGAAAAAAAAGATCCTCCCAGCCGCAAACGTCATTGGCCAGTCACGTGGTATCTGTGCACTCAGTCAGCAGGGTTTTTTGCTTCCATCCATCCATCGATTGTATTGATTGATATCTTACTGGAACGTCGCTCTCCTAGACCTTTCGCGACCGTCCAACTGGGCAAAGTTTTATGTCCAATAGGATCACATTTGACTTACGTCTAAGACAACAAACGCTAGTTTACCCTTCTTTTTTTATCATCTTGGATGAACCCCCTGCCATTGTCACCATTCTCTTAGGTTAAAACAACTAGCCTAGCTAGGAGAGCTACAAATCACTAAGCAGAAGTGCCGCTGGCCTGCCCCTATCAATTGAGTGCGTTTGGTTGTCGTACTTGATGAAGATTTAAAATGAAAAGAAAGTTTACTGAGAATGTCAAGTGGAAAAATACAAAAGTTGCAATTTCAAGAGCACTCCCCTGTGGATCTCATGAAAAACAGAGATCAACAGTATTTTCTAGTTAGTTAGGATTAATGCAATTATATCATATATAACATGGTTCAACTCGGAAGCTTGGAACAGACCATCAGATGAACTGGAAAGTTTGGCTGAATATTGAATTGTGGTCTGCTCCCGCCAGAGCCCTACGTACATGCTGGGACCCGCGCTGCAGGGCGGGTTGGCCCGACGCCTGCGGAATTGAACAAACTGAGCTGAGATAGAGACTCGGACAGTCTGTTCGCGAATTTGCGGTTGCTAAATCTTAGAATGTATCGCCAAGTCGACTCCAGTAGCGCTCCATAGTTTTGAACTTATATTCCGCTTAGAGTATATAAAAAGCCACCAGCCACGGCTTTATGTTATCACTGACAGTTCTAAATGGATGGACCCACGAAACCCCCATTTGCATTATCGAACTAGAGAGCTACGCCGTGGGGCGGAAATTTGTTGGAGCAAGCTGCGTAACGATTTCGAATAGCTTTTGATTAGGGGGCGGCTATGGCAGCCTTATATACATGGCATTGTTTCTGAAACGATATCCGATGGAAGGAATAAAGTCCACAACTGCTGCTGTTCAACGAGAACTTGTCTCTATCTCTCCCGAAAATGGTGAACTCTTTCCTCATTGGCCCATGAATATTGCTGCCCCTGAGGATCTCAGTGTGCAAATCACTAGGTTTCAACGAAATGTGCCAAGTGGGAGAGGGGCCGTATTAGAACAAATAATGCTTCATTATTGAGGGAAAACGACATGATGGGGCAAATAGAATATCCCGCCGTTGGTCGACTTTGCAATCTTCAGGTTGAAAACGATAAGCCAGTATCGATTTTTAATAAAACTAATAAAAGCGGCGCGCCTTGTAGTCTGAACCGTAATAGTCAACTCCTAAATACTAGCTTTTTCTGGTGTTAAGTTCTCTTTCCTTGTGGGCCTGCAATGCTGACTGAGTCTCCCAAGCTTTTGGTACCTGAGCCTTGGAGTGAGGCGGAAAAAAAAAAAAAAAAAAAAGAAAACAAAAAAGGTGAATACAAGTGCCAATACGGAGTACGGAGTAACAGAAGGAGCTGACATCTAGATTCCATCACCAAACAAATCAGCCACCAGTCACTGTTCACAAAAGTAATTTAAGAAGCTTCAAAGGTTGATCAATTCATTGAATTGAGAAAATTAATCAAAAACGAGGCCAATTGATCGACAAAGCCTAGACTTTTTCGTTTTGTTAACTGTTTTCTTAATTTTTTATTCGTCAACTGGACGTGGAGCCGAGCAGGGAGATAAGAGTGGTTTCCCCATCTTTCTGGCAACCAACCCATAAAAGCGAGGGTAACATGCATATAAACGGGGCAAGAAGCAATTATATTAATATGAGTTTGCAATGTGCCGTGCGGTGGGTGTATCCTGCCTGCTCGTCTCCTTTAAGTTCTTTATGGTCTAGATCCTGGTTTCGAGACGACAAAATCGATATATTGTATTTTAATTGACATTGCCAGTTGGTGTTGCATCGGTCTCACTCCCTCTGCAAATGCATGTTTTGATAGCAGATGCAACTTAAATGAGACAAAAGCGCGAGAAAGATATACTGAATGGCGAGCAACTAAAGGAAACATTCGCACGGGAGCCGGGTATACCTGTCCCGCATACCGCCTATATCGCATTAATAGCATCCGGGGAAGTGTTCAGAATGGGATGCTGTTCCCGTGGTTGGTCAGTTATTTTTCTGCTTTCCCCTCCTCCCCTTCCAGGTCCCGTAAGGATTGCCGGAAAGAAACGGTAAGGAGGTAAAAGTCGAGGGCGGATGGTGCCATTCAGTTCAAGTCTTGGGAGAGGAACCTAAGTCTCTGGTATCGAGTCCACGCCACCAAAGTTGCTAACACACACACACACACACACACACACACGGGGGCGCACATAGTTTCTTTGCTGTTCACTTAGGATAAGCATAGGTAGGTACCTAGGTTATCATCGGACGCAAAGCGAATTGTTTCCTTCTTCCCTCTAAATGCCATATGCCAATTGGGTGATTTGGCGCTCATTTTGTGAAAAGGGGACATTTAAATAGAAGTTGGAAAAAGTTTGCATCGTCAAATAAAAGAAAATAAGATGCTCAATCAGTAGCTGAGCCTGTTTGTGTCTGGTTTTATGAAATGCCACCCGCTTGGCACTTCAATCTAAACCTGGATATATACATCACTACCACATACCTTTCCCCCTCTCTTTCCCCCTTCTTCATCTCCGCGCGATTTCTTTCCCCTCCCCAACAAGGGAGAGTTATAAATAAGGCATCCGGGTAGCCAACCCCACACGTATAGCCCAAAAGTTTACCATGTATTTCCTCAGGCTGTAGTTTAATTAGCAGTAAGGATGGATGAAATGCACGCAGATAAGCATCATCCCGGGTTTGGCAAGTTTGAAATAACTACCGCGGTTATGTGGACTGGAGTGTCTCTTGCGAAAGTAATCCTTTTCTTGAATTACACATGTTCATTGGCTCCGTGCCTTGTATCAAAATATATTTGGTAGTCAGCCGACATGATTCAAACACCCAGAATAACGAGGTGGGCTAGCAAGGCAGTGGCCTGGGTGTCGAGCCGCATTTTTTGCCCCTTAGAACCTGGCTCATACGTAAAACTAGGGGAGCCGTTGGGGAAGGGTTCACTATCTTTACTGCCTGACACTTCACGGTTGATGCACCGGGTTCCGGTTTGAAAATCAACGAAAGTCTTCTGGCAAAGAAACAGGAAACAAATGTGAGAAAAGAAGCGAGTTCACACTGAAATCCAACTTCTTGAAACTCATATCGTTCGTGCCCCCCTCGTCGGAGTTTGACATCCGTGATCATATTTCCGTATTGACAAAAAAAGCAACATTTTCACAGGGCTGTCATCAGAAACATTAGGAAAGCATTGGAATATCCCCAAATCGCCAGTTGGAGAACGTAGTTTATGTTGGTTTCGGGAAAAAGAAATAAACAATGAGGCGAAACGCGAAACATGAAAGGAAAGACATCCCAAATCAAAACAAATGTTAGATGGCGCAAGGGGGAAGAGTGAATGAAATCTTGGAACATCGCCTCATTTTCGCGTTTCATCACACACTAACGTTTTCCGGCGTATAGCTAATTCAATGAGATATCCCAACAAACAGGTTGGAAGATTCCTTAATAGTCGATTGCGGCTGCCTTTTGTCCTTTTTCTCTCCATTTTGCTGGTGCAGATCTCTGCCGTTTCGAAATAGGATGCTTGGGGATGGGAAAAAAACCGGACAATATGACTTTTTTGTAAGGCGCCACTGAGTCCAGAGATCTCTCGAGTGCCCCGTACGCCGGGAGTTAATGGGAAAGTCGGTAATAAACCTATTTTGTTCACCCATTTATGCGCCGGTGGCTCCCAGGTGCCGTTCCGCAGTAAGACAGTGAGTGATAGGACGAGTGAGGCAAGCAATAACAGTGGGGGTAGGTTCAAGAAGTTTGCCAGTTGACTCGACAGGTTGGGTAGTAAATGGTAGCTTTCTTTTTCTTTTTCTTCCCTTTCATTCCTATTATTTCTTTTCATTTCGTTCTTTTCTAAAGGCGCGCACGCCTAGTGTTTCCCCCGTCTCTGTCGAATTGTTTTTCCTGCCTTGTGTGTCATTCGATTTTCCATCCCTCTCAATGTTAGGGCGTTGTTAACTTCAGCCAGTGGTTATTCCCGAAAATGGATGGCAAGCAGGGATACCGGACCGCACGGAGATGTTTGGTGAAGTCGTGTGGCCAGGGAACGAACTGGAAGGGGAGTGGAGGGCAAAAGGTTCGGGTTCATTTTTGTTTGAAGAAATCGTTTCCCCCCTCCTTTCCCCCACAATAATCTGCGTCCATTGGCTTGCCCCGACCGAGCTGGAAGAGGTGGATTGGAAGGGAATGGGCGATCTAAATGGGAAATGACATGGGTTCGCTGAGGTCAGGTCCATATTAGCTGATAGAGATCCTTCAGTCTCCCTAAAAACGCTAAGTGTTTGATATGCATTTGAAATTTAGTCATGAGTTTTTGCTCATGGATATTGAAATATTGATGAAAATTGCCGGTTCATATGTCATAAGACGAAGATGCATAGCAACTGGAAAAGGTAGAGATACATATTATAACGGAAGGATAGAATGTATGTATTGGGACGAAAAGAAGCCACAGCGATCTTCGTTAAATATTTTCTATTTTCTCTTTGTACATGAGAACAGGCTCATACTGGGTCATTTGTATCATTAAATCAATCATTCTTGAGGCGGTACGTATGGTTTTATAAGCATATCGCTAAACCTACAGTTTGGGGAGGAGGAAAGATTTCTGGTTAGTAGACGCTTTTGAATTCATTTTCGAATATTCCCTCAAGACAGCAATTACTATGAATGACTTACTTCTCAAGCTTCTCCTTCCCCCTAACTTCTTCCACCAACATCGGCATCCGCACGACGTTAAAATCCTCATACAACTCCTCGATCTCATTCAAATACTTCCTCTGCATTTTTCGTCTGGCCTTGCACTGATCGCACGAACTATCCTTGCCCGGGAAAAGCAACTGGTTGACAACAATGCAGTGCGTATCGATTTGATAACTTGTAAGCTCCTGGATCATCCGCTCGGTTTCATATAGGGACAAGAACTCCGCGATGCATACGCAGACGAAAGTTGTTAGGTCGGCATCTTTAAATTGCGCATTCACTTCTCCTATGGTCTCTCGTAGCGATTCCATCTTCGACAAGATCTCATCCAGGTTTTGTCCGCCGGGAAGGCCACGCGCACCAAGTACGGAGTTCAGCATCGGGCCGAATTGGGATGATAGTTGCGATAACTTCGCGAGAGCCTTTTCAAGTACGGTGGGGAATTGGAGGAAGCGGAGGGTATGCCCTGTTGGTGCCGTGTCGAAGATGATTACTTCGTATGAAAGAGATTTGACTTGTTTCAGGACTTCAGCAAACGACATGGCTTCGTCAACGCCTGGTATCTATACAAAAATTTTGTGAACGTCAGTTATTATTAATAAAAAAAAACGAAAGACTTACGCTAAATGCCAAATCCTGCATCATGCCACCCATTCCCATCCCAGCCATGGGATCATCTGCCTGATCACCCCCCGCAGCGAGCAGATCTTGTATGCTACCATTAGGGTCGATTTCCATGGCACTCAGATTATCGAACCCATCGATCAGTCTCGCGTCCTTCCCAAATTTTTGACCAAAGGCATCACTCAGGTTATGCGCCGGGTCGGTGGAAATAAGCAGGACAGACTTGCGAACTTTGGCGAGCTGGATTGCTAGCGAACATGAGGTGGTTGTCTTGCCAACACCGCCTTTCCCGCCCACAAATACCCAGCGGAGTGTCTTTTGGTCTAATAGGTTTTGCAAAGTGGGCTCGAGCGACTCGTCTCCGGTGACCATGGCGGTGGACGACATTGTGGCTGTGGAATTCGCGATTTGTTGGTTTGGTGTGGGTATAGAGCGTGGACTTTTGAAACTTAGATATCTGTCACCCAAATACGTCGCTTCGAGAAGTCCGAAAAGCAAGAGTCTGCTATTTCAACGTCCTGGTGGGGTATGCGGGGTGGGGGTGAGTGAGCTCGATTGCTCAACGAGTGTCCTCAAGGCGCTGAAGGGCAGAATATACGAAAACTAGCCTATTGAAGATAATTTCTTGTCATTATTGTTCTCCTTCTGTGGGTCACAGAGTTTGTGAGTTTGAGCACGGCGGCAGCTTTCTGGAAGATTCCCAACCTTAAGATGACGATCTGTTCATTCATTCTTCCAGTTTAGCAGAAGTTTGGGCTTCTCGACTTACCTAACATTCAAAGCTTTCCCGGTATTTTATGGTTAGGAAACAGGATAATGTTTCTAAACAAATATTGTTTATATTCCAAACAAAAACTGTCACCTCATACTGAAACCTGGTATGGCGTTCAGAGTTGAACGTTCGTCGCGTTTAGGAAGGCGGCCGGCGCCATGATTTTCCGACCCGCTTAAGCGATGGCGGGCGCCAAATGAACTCGAAAGAAGCGCCCTCCATCGCTCTCCAACATGCATTTTTGCTGAACCCGCCATACCAGTGTCAACTCAAAGTTTTTCATTATACTTTTGAATTTAGCCGTCAAATAGCCAGGATAAGCATTCCACAAGTTTCTTGAATGTTGTAGTCAGGTATCCACGTGTTCGCGGGGAAGGGGAATTTTGAGCTTCATTCTGCCATCCCCAAATGTGTAGTTAATCCCTTGTGGCGTCCACCAGCTTAGCTAACAGTCATAAAAATCATAACTAGTTACAAATTTACAGGAGCTAGCTTTATAACAGGCATAAATATTCGGGATGCAGATGGGTTGACGCCCCCACATCGCGAAGTTGAGTTTTGGAGACCATAGCAATACATATGATACAGTCATCAACTATCAGCGCATCCCGACGAACCAAAGAGGGGTCTGCGGTTACCCCGGATATCAGAAGCTTAATATATATCAGGTAACTGATTGCTTATACTGTTTCCGTTTCTGTTTCTGTCTCAACAGTACCACGTATAATAACCGCTTGCTCTTATTTACTTATTTCCACAAGTATTTTTTATCTGCTCTGGTTTTTTCCAAGGTCGCTCTCTCTTCCTCCCCTTTCCGATCCATACAATATTCACAGCTAACTCGTTGTCTCAAGAATATTCGAAGTCATTCGCCTCTGTGGTTCTTTCTACACCTGCTGGTCATATCTCTTGAATCGGGACACCACCCACACCCACACCCACCCTTAAAAGGGGACAAATAAGCAGCCAGAGCGACAAAGCAACCCAGAAAAAGCGGCCCCCAAACCAAGCGTCGAGTCGAGTTTAAAATAAGGAAGAAAAAGGATTGCCACATTTTTCTCCCCCAATCCCCCCCAAAAAAAACCATCAACCATCCCTCACACCCCTCCAAGAAAAAATATATACGCACAAAAACACAAAAAGAATATGGCAGACCGCGACCCAATAACCTGTCACGTCCTCAACACCATCAACGGCACCCCAGCCCCAGGCCTTGGCTGCACCCTCACCCTCCACAGCATTCTCCTACCCCCCGGCGCCCCACAACCAGCCAACCTCCCCGCAACCCTCCACGCCGCCACCGATGCGGACGGGCGCATCAAACACTGGACCCCTTCCCCTTCCTCTTCTACTTCTACCTCTTCCCCCTCCTCCTCCACTGCCGCCACGGGAACAGGAATTACACCAACAACATCAACAACCACACCAGGCCTCTCAATCCGCGAGCTCCTCGCCTCCATCCACGAACAGCACGGCGGACAGCAGCGGTCGATCTGGTCCCTGCGCATCCGGAACGTGGGCGAGTGGTATACAGAGCAAGGGATTGAGAGCTTCTGGCCTGAGGTTGAAGTGCGGTTTTTGGTGAAGGGGAGTGAGCGGTGGGATGGGTGGAGACATTATCATGTGCCGGTGTTGTTGGGGCCGTGGAATTATGCGACATATCGGGGGTCGTAAGGGGAGGTTTTTATCTTTGATGTCCTAGGCGCCTGGGTACTTGGCTGTGGGGTGGTGGGTTTTGCTGGGGGTGGGGAGGGGAGGGGTGGGTTGGGGGGTGGGGGCGGGTGTTATTATTGTAATTTTTTTTTCATTTTTTCATTCTTTCGGATGGGATGGGGATGAATGGATAGGGAAATTATTTTGTCTGGGCGGGAAGTTATTGTCTTTTTTTTCCATTTTTTTAAAAAAAAAATATCTTATCCTCTATCATTGCCCATTTACCCAAGATTGAGGGGGATGGGTTTTCTTTCTTTTCCCACGGGAGCTGCTACATCACCTGTTTTTCGCAGAATCGAAAAATTACAATGGTTAGCATGCGCAGTCTTGCCCGTGTTGCACATTCAAAAGACCTGAGCCGTTGTTTATTTCTACCCGTTTCGTTTTCCTACCAACAACGCATCTTGTCGCGGAATCTCTTGCCAAAAACCAAAAAGTTGTATGTATGTATGTATGTATGTATGTATGTATGTACTGCGTATGTTTGTCGGTATGTCCCTGCTATTGGACAAACCACCGTGTATGTAACACATGATGGATGATGGTTTTTATCTCGTGGCACTAAGGGCAATGGGGTTAACCTGTCTGTCTAGGGTAAATTCGTAGCTAAAGCAAGAAATGGCTCCCCGCGTCTTATCAAGCTAGATAGCAGACCCTATGTAGTTAACATCAATGGATACGTGATCAAATATACTTCAGGTTAGATAAAGAGGCTTGATATATATATTTGATACTGTACTATGTTGGCCCCCCTCTCTTTCTAAACCAATGTGAAATTCTCTTTTACCTAACCGAGTGCATTATTCCTGGAGGCCTCTTTTCATGGCACAGAAGCCGGAACACACGTCATCATCCACGACGGCAAGCCGGGTTCTTGATTCTAATCCGGCCAATCAGTGCTGGATTCGAAGTGGGGACAAGTACCAGCCAAACCGTGGATTGAGTCCATGCCCGAAACAAAAATTTATCTTCTGGAGGATTTCTGTCCAATCATAAATTGCAAATTGCAATACGGAGGGGGAAACTTCGGGAAAACGATCCCTAACCAAATACGGTTTAGCTTAACCCCGCCTTTTCTTTTTTTTGTTGATCTGGAAAAAAATGTTGATTAGGTAAGGCACCTATTTTCCTGGGCTGCTTCTTGCTTTTTCTTTTGCTTGCTTCCTTCTCCCATCTCACTCTGAGCCCAGAACAACGACCATCCATGCCCATGCTCCCTGTACCAGGCCCCAGGGATAATAATAGGCAATAGGTACTTTGATAATGGGGTAGAGGGGAATAATCGTCACAATGATCTCATATCTCCAAATCTCCAGGAGGAGAAAGCAATGACTCTGTTTCCCCTCTCAACTTCAATCCTTTTTGAAGATCGGACTAAGTTACGAATTGAGATCAATTCATTATTATCTTTCTTCTTGTGGTATGTATCTAAAAAATGATAATTATTTCCCATGTCACTAAAGACAGTAATCTCTTGAGTCGTCAAGAATGAAATATCCCCGACGCCTGTTTCACATAAGGTAGCTGCTCTACCAACTCAAGGGCCAAGGGCAAGAAAAAGCGGGCATTTTTTGAGTAGTTATTTATTAACTAGCCAATTAGAAAAGATCCGCAGGGTGGCCCCAAAGATCGTCCCCATTGTGTAACTATTTGTACAGATTACACAAAAAGGTTCAGAATGTTCTAGGAATTATTACTGCGGATTGGCTTCCATAAGATTATTCATCCCGCTGTGTCACTGGCACTGTACATTAGGTAGAACAGATAGTCAGAACATTTCATCCAATGCTGCCCCTGTTTTGTTTCTGAGTTGGCCGGGCAGGCATTTATTGTAAAAAGTACAAAGTCGCACAGCTCTTCCATAAACCCTTTCCCCAAACCAGGCCAGCCTACGTCATCATTTCTACATAGAAGGGACCCTTTCCATTCTCCCTACCACACCCCCCCTCCAACGTTCCCAGGGAAATATATGGTTTATTCTTCCGCAAGTAAAAATAAATAATAAAAAAAGCAGCCACGATTCCCTGTCAGATCAGTTTAAAGAACAAAAGTTTAAAACCCAGATTCTCCACACTTCTTCATCCCGTTGGAAGTAAAGAAGAAGGGGAGGGAGGGCGGGGGGGGAAAGTCTAGAACTTGTTTTTTAACATATGTATATGTATATATGGATCTATATTCAATTCATTCACACATTTTCTATCTATACACATATAAACATAGGTATATTCCCTCCCGTCTTTTGCAAGACCAATTGGCAAGGAAGAAAAGGAAAGAAGTAACAAACATAAATCATACCCGTTTATCACGTTGACCCTGACTGGAGAGGCTTGTTATTATTATTTTTATTAGTATTATTCTCCTTCTTCTCTTCTTCTTCTTCTACTTCAACTTCTACTACTATTAACTGGAACCCTGAGTCCAACCTTGGGACGCCTTGGACTACTTCTACTCCTCCTACTACTTGCCCTGGGCTGGAACATCCAACTTCCACGGGCGTCCCATCTCTTACTCTTACCCAAGGTACACACATCACCTAGGTATTATTATACCCTAAATATCTCTACCCGCTCTCATCGCTGTCAATAGCCAAACCCCCTTTCCCCTGTCCGACAAGCCCCTTCCATCATATCATATCATATCCGTAACGTTTTTTTTAGGTCATAAACGTATTCAAAAGCCAAAAGCCAGAAAGTGAAAATCGAATATCCCTATTTTTTTGATGGTTGTGGTTGGAGCCAGGTTTTTTTTTTTCTTCCACTGGTTTCGGAATCTGAGACGGCTTGGCGTGGCGAGATTTCGAAAGCAAAATATATTCGGGGGAGAGAGAGCTGAAGAAAAGGAAGAGGTCAATTAAACAATTATAACCGACATTAGAATCGAGCGCACGACGGGGTATTATTATTGTACGGCGTGGTATCTTCAGCAGTCTCTTCGACCGAGTCGACATACACACATACGCACGCCTCAACGGTTGTTCTTGCTTTGGATATTGCCCGCAACCACATCCCAGATATCCAGGATTCCCCATCCTCATCCCCATCCTGGACCATCTAAATCTTTTTCTTTTGATCTCTGCTCCATATTTCCACAACGTATACATACCCTTCCCTGTAACCTAGGTATATACAGAGTATATATATATGTTGTTGTGGTTGCATCTCGGTTTTCCTTGGGCTGGGAAAAAGCTTGCCCTTTATATGGTGCTTACGTAACATCATCATCATCGGTGTCGTCAGATTTTCCCTTTTTTTTTCCCTCCCATCAACAGCAAATTCTTTTTTTTTTTTCCTTTTCTCCCTCCCTCGCCGTCATCATCACTATCGCATCATCAAGCCATCATCATCATCCCATCAATCTCCTCTCACATTCCATCGAATATCTCGGCTCTTTCGACGCCCACAACCCAAACTTCACCGCTTCTGTCCCTTTCTGCCTTTAATTTCACCCCTTTATTGCTTCCCGCGCTTCTTTTGGGCTTCATTGGCTCGTCTGCGCTTTTTTCTTTTTTTTTTTTTCCCTCTTGTTCCTTCTGTCGTCATCAACCCCAACCCCAAGCAGAGCGAGTTCCCTTTCCCCCTTTACTATCCCCATCCACCACTTTTTCCCTTTTCCCTCGCCTCGTCTCTTGTCCCTGACTGTCGCTGTTATCATCGGTCTTCGTGTGCCTTTCTCCTCCCTTGCGCGGTGCCATGTCCGCTGCGATTGCTACCAGACCTTCTCCTCGAATAGGCCGCCCGGCCGCCCGTACTGACTCGCCCATGGACCCCAAAAAGGGCCCTTGGAAGTCAGAAGGTATGTTGATGTCGTTCCCTTTTTTCCCTTTTTCCGTTTCTTATTTCTTATTATTATTGTTCATGGATTTCTTGTCGCAACTTAAAATTCCTTCCAGTCTCATGTCGCAATGTATTATTAATTAATTATTATTGTTGCTGCTGGTTTCTTGGGTGGCGTTTATGATCTTACTTACCCTTCTCACCTTTGCGGTTCAATATGTCACCACAATCACACTCCTTTTGACCCAATCCCACCCCCTTCGACATGATATCGTCGTCGTCTTCTTCACTTCTTCTTCCGTATGAACATCTACACTGTTTTATTACAACCCTCCCTTGCACGGGTATTGTTTTGCCACTTATATATACCCCTTGACAAATACCTGGCGCGTGATACTGCCCAGGTGTTCCATGACGGACAAATATCTTTTCGAGCGCGATTCTAACTATTTTCCCACATTTCGTTGATTTAGACGCGCAAAGTACAACCTCTGATCAAAAGGATACGACGCAACCTAGCGACGCTGAAGGATCCCAATCGCTCTCTAATAATCGTCGCCAGGGACAACAACCGCAACAGCAACAACAGGCAGGATCTGACACACCTGATTATTTCTCTGGCGTTCACGGCACCACTCAATTCTCCCTAGAACCCAATCCCTTTGAACAATCTTTTGGTAGTCAACCCACTGATACGCCCGGAAAATCTCTTCTACCGCCTGTCGCTGCGCTTACATCGCCCGCCTTACCCGGTACAACCTCAGCTGGTAGCTTCAATTGGAGCAACTCACTTCGCGCGGGACCACTCAGCCCTGCCATGCTTGCTGGGCCTGCTGCCCCCAGTGACTATTTTGACGGTATCGGTCGCGGTTTCCCCACACCGAACGAGTCATCGTTGCGCACTGGGCTTACCCCTGGCGGTGGGGGGTCGATGTTCCCTGCCGCTTCAAGCCCAAACACACAGGCTCTAATGCAACAATTCCAAAGCGGAGGCGCCACTCCGTCAACCATAGATTTTCACCGTACGGCCATGAATGCTGCGAGGAAGAATGCTAGAACCTCCAACCCACAAGATTCGGATCAACTTCTCCAACAACCCACTAATTTGGAAGCTGCCAAGCCTGACGCGCATGCAGATCCTTTTGCGCATCACGACGCGACGGATGCTGCAAACGGTCTTTTCATGCTCGCCAAGGGAGGCCAACCAAGCAACGGCCAGTTTTCTGTCCCAACCTCGCAACCTCTCGCCCAAAATCCATCGAGCGACTCGGGCGCAAATATGCAGAACGGGAACAACCCTGGTCACGATATGAACGGTGGTGTCTCTGACAGTGCTGGTGATCAGCCAAAATCGAATGCTCGTGGTAGTAAAGGCCGGAAAGCGAATTCTGGAAAGACTAATGGTCGACGGAAAGCAGATGACAACAACAACAACACGAACAAAGGTGCGAATAAAAGGGCGAAAGGAAATAATGGCTCTGTGATGGACCAGAGTGTTGATGAGTCAGAGGAAGAGGAAGATACTAGACCCCAACACTCCGAGTCTGGAAGTACCAAGAAGATGACTGATGAGGAGAAGCGGAAGAATTTCCTTGAACGGAATCGGTATGTTTTTCTCACCAAAACCACACCTACTACTAGTCATTCATTCCTTACGTGCTAACACCTCATTTAAAGTGTCGCGGCCTTGAAATGTCGACAACGCAAGAAACAGTGGCTTCAGAGCCTGCAGACAAAAGTTGAATACTACAGTAACGAGAACGACGCGCTCTCCTCAACCGTGACCCAGCTACGAGAGGAAATCGTCAACCTAAAGACTTTACTTTTGGCTCATAAGGATTGTCCTGTTTCCCAGGCTCAAGGACTAAATAGTATCATGGTAAATGGCATGAGCGGCGAATACGCGCAGCACGCCAATCCATATATGGCCATGCAACAAGGTGGCCCAGGGATTTCTACACAACCCATGCCACGGCGGTAGAGTAAGGGAATAAAAAGTACATTCGAACAAATTATTAAGGCACCACCCACACCCACCCACCCACAAACACACACACAAGGCTACATTTTTATATATAATTGGATTGTTCAACCCTGCAAAATCTTACCGGCCGAGAGTCATACTACCTCAACCTACCCACCTACTTACCTATAACGGCATTCGCTGTGAATGTTGGAAAGTTTTTACTAATTGGCAAAAGGTAGAGCCCCTTTGCCTCCTCTACTTCTTCCTCTTCCTCTTCTTGCAAATAATTTATTTAGATTGGCTGCTACACAGTGATAATTTGTGTTTCTTTTTCTTCTTCTCCCTCCTCCCTCTCTTTCCGTGCCTTTTTCTTCCAATTACTTTCTCTCATTTTCCTTCTCTCTTCTCTTGTTTCTTTTTTTTCGTTGGGGAAGTCCTTTTTTTTTTTTGAAGGGATGGGAAATTAATTGGGTGGTGGAGTCATTAATTGAATTTGTAACTTTTTCTCTCCCTTTCTTTCTTTTTCTTTTTCTTGCTTCTCTGTGTCCCTGTGCCTTTGTGTGTTTTTGTATCTGGAGGAGCTAGTTGGAGTTGGAGTTAATATGGAAATGGGAGTTTTTCTTTCTTTTTTTCCCTGTTTACTTTACTTCCAATATTTTTTTTCTTGATTTCTTTTCTTCTTTCCTGGTGCGGTACAAAAATATATTTTGGAATGTGATTTGGGATATTGTATGGCGATCGGGAGGATGGCGGACTGATTGATTAACAAAAAACTAAGTTTCTGAGGAAGGAGAAATTATGGGAAGGAGATTAGGGCGGAAGAGGAGGATTTGGGGTGGGTTGAAATCGGCTGGCTGGCTGATGCTGACGGGGACAGGGCCGCGGGCATAAATGAATACTCAAAGAGTGTTGATGATAATATCTCTTGTCTTGCCATTTTTATGTATAATCTTTTTCTCTTCAAAACTCTCTCACCAAAGGAACCCGGTTAGGTTTGGATTGCCAAAAATTGAGGAGCCCTCACATCTTCCTTCTTCTTCTTCTTAAAGAAAGCGCGGGGTCTGCAAACGCATACAAGACTTTCGAGTTTATTCGTTTTCTTTTTCTTTTTATTTTAGGAGATTTTCTTGTCTTCTCTTATCGAACAACTTGGCCCTTTTTTTCTCTATCTTTCTGTATACAAAGTTTAGTGATAGTTAAAGTAGCCAGTTGACTCTCCCGCGCCCCAGGGTTCCCCTCTCCTTCCCTCCCAGCCGTTTTTATTCTCTTTTGCTTTGCTCTTTTGTTTTGCGCCTTTTCTTTTCTTTTATAATTGTTCCTTTCTATTAGGCTATTTATCATCCTACCTACTTTTCGTCTTGCTTGCTTGTTTAATTGTTTAACAATTCCCTTTAAAACTACTTTCTTTCGCCTTCTTTCACTTTTTTTTTTTTTTTTTTTTTTTTTTGCGTTACCGGAGCTCGGTTGAGTTGGTGGCATTGTTTTTACAATGTTGTGACCTCCTTTTTTTTCTGTTCTTTCTCTTTCTTACGTTTTCTTATATATATATGAAGAAAGCTCCTAAGGTTCATTTATCTACATATCACCCCCACACACTACACACCACAAGACAGGACGACGCTGTAACCCCCTCCTTTCCCCCCCCCCAGAAAAGCGTTGGAAGGTTTCTTCTCGCGTTTTTCTTTTTTCCATCTAAATTTGAGTCGTTGTCAATGATTCTGCCATGGTCCTTGTCCGTCGTGTATACCATAAATATTTACCCAGCTTTGAATGTTTTGGAAGGTTTGGGGTAACAATTGAGTATGGTTTTTACTTACTTTCTTCTTTCTTTCTGTTATAGTGTTTTAGCTTCTAATCTTATTGGCGTGTGGGTTTTTGGCTTTTGGTTTATTTATCTCTATTATTTATATTCTTATTATCTACCCTCTACTCCGTAGTTAATTAAAGGAACGGATCTTTTATATAACTAGTTCGTTGAAACTACTACATAAGTGCAGATAAGAGACGGATGCATTGACCACTGACCAGGGGGTGTGCGCCCCTTGCAAACAAGACAAACTCAACAACGAGTTGTTTTGTCCATTGGGAATTCTTAAAGACGACATATTAAGTTACTCTGTACGTAGCAGCAGCCCTTCGACGAATAAACAAAACGGGCCTCGACGTCGCTCTCCCTGGACTTCGTTTGGACAACGACGGATCAAAAATCGACACAAAACAATCACGTATAATCCCCCCCAAATCCCTTTTCAAAGTGCAAAGAAGAAAAAGCCCTGGAAAAAAAGAAGAGGGAGGAATGCAACCAACCCCGATATTCGACTCGTCGCTCAACACATCCCCGCGCATCATCCATCCCCATTGCTTGCAACTTGCATCGTCGTCGCAGTACAAGGCATAAGTCAGTTTTAACGAAGGAAACCAGGGGGGTAGCTTGGATCTTAAAGGGGAAACACTTCATTTATGGAAGATTTAGAGCAAAGGGCGGGATCTATATCTTTTTTTGCCTGTCGTATGAAGAGATGGTAGCGGTGGTGTGGTGCTGATATTCACTGACGGCGGCGCGTTTTCTCTCGAGTTTTTATTTTATTTATTTATTTTTTGGCGCGCGACACTCCTTTTGTTGCAAGGCGACAGGGGATTGGCATATTTTAGGTACGGCACAATTCAAATCGGGATATACATCCGTTGTTTTGCAGCTCTCCCACCTCCGATTCATTGAGTCGATATAAGGGAGACCTGGCCGCTTTACATCTTCTAAAAACGGAAAGGAAAAGGACGACAAATTGAAAGTGGGTGGTGGCATCTAAATACTCAACCTGTCCGCCCGTTCATCCAATCAATCAATTTGCATCCGTTTTTCAATTTATTTGCGAAGCCAAATACATACCACCAACTTCTTCCTCCCTATTTTTTTTTTCTTTTTCTTTCTCTAAGCTACAATGCCACCGCCAACCTCCTCCGCTTCCTCCACCCCCCACCCTCACCACCGCTCCCGCCGCATCGAAGACGCGCTAAACCAGCTCGTCGACTCCCTCATCCCCGCCACGACCCCATTCCCCACCACCAACCGTCGCAATGACGACGATGAAACCCTTTCTGAATCATCTACGGAGGAATATGCGCGTCTCGAAGCTGCTGAGGCTGACGAGCGACGACATAGACGCTGTGTGGATATGGCATGGCGGGTTCTGGATTCTCACGCGGCTGCCGCTGCTGCCACCAGTTCTACGGGGATAGGTGGTGGCGGAGGTGCTGCCTCAGCGGACGTTATCAATAACGCGCCAGACTTGATTAAGCGCAAGTTACTGAGGGAGAATGCGTCGCCGGACAAAGCGGTGCGGTTCTCGAATTTGTATTCGAGGCTGCTGACGCAGCCGGTTCTGGGGCAGAAATGGGCGATTTTATATTTGCTTTATCGGATTGGGGAGAATGAGGGGGCGGCTGTTGGGTCCGGGGTTGGGACTGAGAGTGGTGCTGCGGGGAGAAGTGGGATGGAGACTGCTGGTGGTGGTCATGGTGCTGGAGGGGGGAATACTCGGCGCACCACGGTTACGACTAGTGTCGAGGATGAGGGTTGGAAAAGGGATGGGGCAAGGAGTCCATTGATGGAAGAGCATCAGTTGGATCATATGCTGTTTAAGGACAGATTTGGCCGGAAATCTGTTGTTGATGATATTGCGCCTGGCTCGTCGGTTTCTGCTGTCGGTTGGGATAATCCCGCTCCTGCTGTGCAGGATGGCGCGTCAGCGTTTACTAGGAATGGGAAGGACAGAGATGCATATAGTCCCAGGACAGCGGAGCGGAAGCGAGCTATGGAAAGGAAAGAGAGGGAAAGGGAGAAAGAAGGGAGATCTAGTACGAGTCGGAGACCAGTATCCATCACTCCAGACGGGGAACTGAAGTCCCGGAGTCAAAGTCAAGCGGAGCAGCGGCAGGAGCAGCAACAACAGAAAAAAGTTGGGGTTGTTGAAGATGGCCCCGCGAAACCTACTGAATCGATTTTATTACGGGATTTGCCGTTCACTTTGCAGGGGGTATCGTCTACGAATATGAAATTCGCATCACCTACCTCATTAAAACTACCACGGACCCTACCAGTACCACTCGTATCCCTTTTACATACCTTAGCGGAGCCATGTCTATTATACCGTGGTTTATCAACCTTTGTCGAGGAATCGGAAGGCGGCCTCGTGAAGCAGAGTGTACGAGCGGCTATTGGAAATGAGCTTCGATCGTACCTGGGCTTAGTTGCGACCCTTGAAGGCGAGATTAGGTTGGCATTAACGACTGTTTCGGACGGCTCCACAGAACCCAAGAGAACATTGAAAGCCGGTGTAACCTTGAAACGATGCGTTGTTTGGATGAGAGAGGCCACAATGGCACTACGGTTGATGAGTTTGATAGTAGAGGAGTCGAAAGGTAAAAGAGGTGGACAGTTAATTACTATGATCCACGCATTTTCTTCGTCTCATGGTGACCCTTTTGTTGGGGCATTTGCTGAGAGACTTCTGGCTCATGTAACCCGACCCTTCTACGGCATGTTGACACAATGGATTTACGATGGTGAACTTTCAGACCCGTATCGCGAATTCTTCGTTGTGGAGCCGGAGGCCCGACCAAGCGCCGATCCACGACGCATCGCAACAAGCGTCTGGGATGACAAGTATAAGCTCGATGATGACCTGGTGCCGACGATTATGACACAGGAATTTGCGAAGAAGGTTTTCCTAATCGGCAAGTCGCTGAATTTCATTCGATATGGTTGTGGGGATTCGACGTGGGTAGTAGCTTATTCAAGAGATGCGTCGAAAGAGTTGCGATACGGCGATACAGCTACTCTAGAAACGTCTATTGACGAAGCGTATAAAACGACCATGGCGCGCCTAATTTATCTTATGGACTCGAAATTCAAACTCTTCGATCATCTCAAGGCACTTAAAAAATATCTTCTGCTGGGCCAGGGGGATTTCATTGCCCTGCTCATGGAATCGTTAGCATCCAACCTTGACCGCCCAGCGAATTCCCAATACCGCCATACCCTGACAGCGCAACTAGAGCATGCCATCCGTGCATCAAATGCGCAATATGACTCGCCCGATGTCCTACGTCGCCTTGATGCTCGTATGTTAGAGCTAAGCCATGGTGAAATTGGCTGGGATTGCTTTACTCTTGAATACAAAATCGACGCCCCAGTGGACGTTGTAATCACCCCATGGGGTTCAACACAGTATCTAAAAGTCTTCAACTTCCTCTGGCGCGTGAAGAGAGTAGAATTCGCCCTGGGCAGCACATGGAGACGCTGCATGACGGGCGCCAGGGGCGTGCTAGGCAGCGTCGATGACAAAGTCGGCCAGGACTGGAAGCGTGCTCGCTGCGTGATTTCTGAAATGAACCATTTCATCAGCCAGCTCCAATACTACATTTTATTCGAAGTCATTGAAGCAAGCTGGGACCAGTTGCAAGTGGCCATCTCCAAACCAGGGTGCACCCTTGATGACCTCGTCGAAGCGCACACTAAATACCTCAACTCTATCACCCACAAGGGCCTTCTTGGCTCCTCCTCCTCCAATAACCCCGCCAGCAGCAACAAGGAAGACTCCTTCCTCTCGCAACTCCACCAAATCCTGAAAATAATGCTCGCCTACAAAGACGCCGTAGATGGCCTCTACTCCTTCTCCGTTGCAGAATTCACTCGCCGCCAAGAGTTCACCGCGAAAATCGAAACACGCACTGCCCAGGGCCAATGGGGCGTGACTGAAAAGGACCTCCTCCAACAATCCCAATCCCTCTTCCCTTCGACAGCCTCCACCACAAGTAACCCCGCCACTCGACCCAGCCGCTCAGACTCTGCCGCGCGCAAAGTTCCCGGCTCGACCTCCGAATCCCCTTCAACCGATGCACCACTTCCTTTTGGTGGCACTGGCGCACATTCAAAAACACCCTCCGAATCCATAACTCCAACAGCAGCGGCAGCGCTACTGGATGGCATCGGCGCGGCAGGCGGTGAAGACCATCTGCTCCCCTCCCTACGCACGCGTCTGCGTGACCTCTCAGCGGATTTCCGCACACGCCTTCTCACGCTTCTTGGGGATTTGGCTTATCAGCCGGATGTGGATATGCGGTTTTTGGGCGTGGTTATGAATTTTAATGATGTGTATCAGGTTGTTAGGAGGAGGCGGGGGGGGACGGGGGCTGGGAAGGATAGGGAGAGGGAGAGGGAGAGGGAGAGGGAGAGGCGGAAAGTTGGTGTGGAGGGGGAGAGTAGGGAGAGGGAAAAGGAAAAGGAGAAAGGGAGTGGTTGATTTCGTTTGTTTTTTATTATTTATGTATGGGTGCCCCGAGTTGAGCTTCTTCTTCGATGTATTTTCTCTGTGTGTATCCATGGCCGGGCCTTGGTTTTGGTTTGTTTTATGATTTCTTGGTAGTGATTGTGTTGCTTTTGACTTCTGATTCGCGAACTTGCTCTATAACTTGCTCTATGATACCTTGTGGATTTATATTTATCATGCAGATGCAATTTGTTATGTTATTTCCTGTGTATGCAAATACTGCTATACAGCGGTGGAAAGCTACGAAGTTGTAGGGAATACAAAAATGATAGACTGCTCTTGATAGAAAAGTTGATTTGGGGGAGCAATGAAATGCAAAATTCGTACAGAATATACTCCGAAGTCAAAAATTCACGCTTACTTTCTAACAAGGGTATTACAAGACAAATAAAGATGATGAATGCTCATTCCCATCTGGAGCTCTCTCTTTTACGGCATTGCAGAGGAGCTTCTGTACAATGCAGTGCAGCTCCTAAACAGACGTATAGAGCTGTCTAGAGATGTCGAAGGTTGCGATTGGTATTGCTTGTTCAGAATCTGCATTTCTTTTCCCTCAATCTGAGTCCAAAGTGGAAATGTTAGTATCAAAGTAGAAAAAGTTTGAAATGGAAATTAGTTATGTACCTGAATCTGAGCTTGAGTTCGATGAAGTTTCTGCCCCGAGAGAAAAACGTTAGTTACTGGTATTGGTAGTAGCTAAAGAATGGGAAATGCATACCCGAATCTGAATCTGAGCTTGGATCGGATGACGACTCTGACTCCGATGATGAGGAAGCTTCATGGTGCAGTTTTGCCCTGTTCACTTGTTTTATGGCAGGCTTCGAGCTGGCATCGTCATTGTCACTGTCACTGTCGCTATCGCTATCGCTATCGCTATCACTCTCGCTGCTACTGCTGCTACTGGAATCATCCACAACAGCCGTCCTATTCTTCTTCTTCTTGTTCACCACCGGTTTCGGCGGTGTTTGGGCCGCTTCGGTTGTTGGCACACTGCCACCAACAAAATGAAGAACCAATTCCGCTCTCCTTCTCCTTTCTAGCTTTTTAAGCCAATCGTTAGTTAGATCAGTTGCTTCGTCACCAACCATATCTCCTTCCCAACAGTCTGGATCTCCCCCTTGCTCCGTCAACCTTCTTCGGAAAGATGTTATCGCGTTTCTATACCCATCCTTCTCGGGTGTATCACCACCGCCATTCTTCTCCGGATTGACATCGGCATCATCTGCTTTGATAGCTGCCACGGCCACCTCTGCAACTCTCTTCTTCGCCCCTTCACCTTTTATACCAGCTAGGTATGCAGCCAAGGAGGCGTTGTATATCGAAGGTATTCGATCCACCGATAGCGCGTGTTTAAGTAGATGTGTTTCGCGGTTCTTCTGAAATTTCCATTGAGCCCGAGATTTGTGGTAGAGGGTAAGATATTGCAGTACTGGGTTGGTCGGAGTGGCACCCGAAATCGAGGGCGAAGTTGGGGCAGGGCGATTCTTTGCGCGCTGTTCTCGTTTTAGCTTCTTCTTCTCCGCTTTCCTTGCAGCGGCTGGGCTTGGTTCATTATCATCCTCGCCGTCATATTCGAGGTCTAGTTCGAGCTCGGCGTCTTCATCTTCCGATTTAGTATCCGCAGTGAAGGAGACGGATTTTCTTTTCTTGGATTTGGGTTTGGAGGCAGGTTTATCGTCTTGCTGCCCTACGGAGGATAACTCAATGGATGATTTTAATTCTGGTTTTTGGGCCTTCTTTTTCGCATTCCCTTTGGCATCTTCCCGTTTTGTTTCGTCATTCGTCGTGCCATTCTCCACCCGCTGTTTTTTGCCATTTGGTTCTTCGTTTTCCGACATAAGAGGCCTCTTCTTGGTTACTCTAGACGGAGAAGGCGCATTCGCAGTGACAGGCAAAGTCGCGTTTGTTTCGGTAGCGGAGGTAGCGGAGGTAGCGGAATTCTTGAGCTGCAAACCGAGCTTCTTCCACGCCGGAATGCGGGCAGCCATAATCAGAAAATGTTGAGGGGAGGGTGAGTGAGTGTGTGTGTGTACGCAATTGAGGAATCCTTCAATTTTCAATTGAAGAAGAATTAGCTGGGATTAGGCTACTAAAACATGTAGCAACAAGAATCACTCATATATTCTCTTCGTGTTTGCGGGGGAATTCCCATTCAGTTCCTGGTATGTTTGAAGGAAAATATCAAGGCTTGTGGAGAATTTTTTGTGTTTTTTTTTTGTTTTTTAATTTTTTAAATTTTAATATCAAGGCGTATCTAATACGATACAATACCTCGTAATCTATAACATAAAGTGGGGAACTGAAGGGTTTATCCCGAAATCATACGTTATCAATACAGCTATATACAGTGGCAGATCTAAAATTCAGTTTTTCAAATGAGCGCAACGACAAAATGTCATTAACTGGAGGGCTTATATACATGTAAATTGGATATAAAATGTCGTGAAACCTCCAATGATCCACAGATATTTATTATATATACCATTGTAAGGGGCTGGTTGCCGGTTGCAAAACCGCATAGATCCCATAAACACGCCTTACCTGATTGGGTGCTAGTCCTCCAACATCAACTCTGGAGCTTCTTCGTCCAAGGCAGCTTCACCCACGCGTTCATCTCCCAGTTTCATGAATTCCCCAGTATCTTCACCTCACCACTTTGCCTCTATTAGCCTTTTGCAATCTGCTATTCTAACATCTACTTTTGAGTTTTTGTACTTGTTCATTTGACCTTAATCCTGCTACTCCAGCCACCATGTCAGGTCAGTAAAATCTAAGCAAGCAAGTTGGGGCTGCATTTGTTGGATGGATGACAACTGACCCGCTGTGCTCGAAACAGGAAGCGCAGGCTACGATAGACACATTACCATATTTTCGGATCAAGGCCGGTTATATCAAGTCGGTGAGTAATCTTCTGATGGTGGGATATCACCGAAACTGCTAAGCTACCATGAAGGCTAATGGAGGCTTTACTTCAGAATATGCCTTCAAAGCTATCACCGCTGCCAATATCACGTCGCTCGGGGTCAAGGGGAAGAACTGCGCTGTTGTGCTATCTCAGAAGAAAGTCCCAGTGCGTATAGTCGGAAACACAGTGGTCATATAAGGGTCAATTAGTTAACGATCATTCTCTCGGATCGCAGGACAAGCTGATCGAGCCCTCATCCGTCACCCATATCTTTCAACTCTCCCCATCGGTTGGATGTGTCATGACCGGTTCGATAGCGGATGCTAGGGCGTCAGTAACTAGAGCACAGAGCGAAGCGGCTGAATTTCGATACAAATTTGGATATGAAATGCCATGCGATGTCCTTGCCAAACGCTTGGCGAACATCAACCAAGTCTATACACAAAGAGTCCGCAACCGAAGTCTTCCCCCACCCTCACCAGGCCGCACATGATTGGATTTGGATTGCTGCTGACAGGCTATGTGCATTTTAGGCGTACATGCGACCGCTAGGTGTTGCGATAACACTTGTGTCGGTTGATTCAGAGTTCGGCCCACAACTATACAAATGCGACCCTGCAGGGTATTACGTGGGATATCGAGCCACTGCTTCCGGCCCAAAACAACAGGATATCCTCAACCACTTGGAGAAGAAGCTTAAGAATAAGGAGTATGCCGAGGGGTCGTGGGAAGATGTTGTTGAGCTCGCCATAACGACTTTGAGCACTGTCCTAAGCGTGGATTTCAAGAAGAACGAGATAGAAGTTGGTATCGTTGGTGGGCCACGAGCTGATGGGAAGGAAGGGACACAGACAGAGTTCCGCTCGCTTACAGAGGAGGAGATAGACGAACGACTGCAGGCAATTAGCGAGAAGGATTGAAGGCCGCCAACTTTTGTTTTCTAATTCTTCATTCAGCGGATGAACCTATATCGTTGGTGATGGCGGAGGGGGCTTGTGATTGCTTATGGATGTATTAAAGATGAAGTGAGGAACCGATCGCAGCTATGATCCCTATTTGCTTAGATTTCGTGATGATTTCTTTTTTCTCCCCCGGTTTCTGCGTTTTTTAACATCCAATTCAAAAATTACAATTCATATCTCCAGGTCCAACATAACTGTGGCAATTATCTCTTTGCACCTATTCCTCGTTCATCGTTTGATATGGTTGGTCTCTTTGAGCCTCTTTCCGTTTCTTCCTATGCCATGGCTGGCTTACCTGCAGCTCTCAAACACATCTCAAACCAGGCTATGCAAAGAGCAAGTCCAATCGATTAGGGGACCTGTTGATGACGCAGCTGGATTCGCTATGTGGATTTTTGTTTGCTTTGTTTGTTTTTTTATCGCAGTGGATGATGATACGATGGACCTATCAGCCGCTAATTTATCTCGACAAGCAATGAAACGGTACATCTGAACCGAGTGAAGAAAACCTTCTTCATTTGTGGTTTGTGGAAACAATAACCGGGATGAACAAAGCATCGACCGGAGTAATTGGGCCCTTCGGAAGAATCGTTCAGCTATGATCAAGGGTCGAATTGCCTCAGGATCATGCATGAGCTCTCAGGTGGAGTTCTTCGGCAGACATAGTAGTTCCAAGGGTGCCGCAGAGATAGGCGCTGGGCTCGCTTTTTGGCCACGCGAGGCAACCAAAAGTCAGCTCTCTCCAACCGGCGCCATACCTGGCTCAGCTAGCGCGGCCCGACCAGGCCAGGTCCCACAGCCCTGGGTGGCGTTGGGTCGGTGTGGCTTGCCCGGCTTAAACTGTGGCTTGAGCGCCAGACTGGGCTATTTCCACTTTCGGCGCTATCGATTCTTCCTAGTCCGCTCCGCTCCACTGCGTTTCCAGCTCCGATCGATCACTGTGCGTTGGACTTGTCGTGACGCTTCGGCCATAGTTGCTTCTTTACTATGCACCACTTTCAAGTTGCCTGTTTGGCGATGGCTCTGTTTCCCATGCGAAACAAACGATTGGATGCTCCACTCTATTGTTTACTCAATGGCCCCTGCGTGCCTCCCGGTTGGGATCTTCTATTTCCTCCCTAGTTTACCTTCTCCCTGTCTATATTCCAATTTATATTTAAAGGTGTCGCATACGCCATCTTGTCCTTGTTAATAGGAATCTAATAACAAATAGGGCGAGGAATCAGTGAACATCGCTGGCTTCGATCAATCACATGTTGGCATTTGCTCTACCCTCCGGGGACCCTACTCCTATTATGGCTACTGACGGTCGTGAGTGCGCAATTTTTTATCTTATACCCAAATTTTTATACCCAAACCATTGGGTCCAGTTTATACGCTTACTGACTTTTGCTGCAGTCAACGATGCCCGGGCGTTGAGGGTCACGGAATTAATGAATGACTTCCGAACAATACAAGTCAATATCATCCAGCTTAGAACAAACCCTCCCCCCACGGAACAATTCAGTGAAGGATATGTCGTAATGAACCAATGTCTTGCTGAGGCGCAAAGCCTCCTCAATTTACCCTTTAACACAACTTCACAAGGCTCATCTACCGAAGACGACAGTGATGTGAAAGCACATCTCCAGAGGTAAAAGAACTCTGAAACCTACAGAAACCTTAATACCCTAGGAGGACCATTTCCTAATTGGCATCTAATTATCCAGGGTAATCGTCGACGCAAGTGCTCGACGTTTCCAAGCACACAGAATATACCTCAGAATGGCTGCAGCGAGTCGATGGGTATTGCATCGAGGTCAGGCGCTTCAAGGCCAAAAGACGAGCGCTCAGAATATTAGCGGCTTACGCGAAGCGAATGAAGCTCTTCATTCTGTGAGATTTTTCCCATGTCGAGATTTCCCATCTTCACTAAAGCGCGGCCCCGAACTGACGATGACTACCTTCCCCAGGAGCTCGCAAGCATAACCGACAACCTTGTGGTCAATGATTTACGATCCGCCGATATCCGTGCCGGCTACTGGCTCGGCGAAGATCCACCATTAAGCACCATTTTAAACTGGATTTATTCGCAAAACTAAAAACTACACCGTTTGACGCTACTGTGTCCTACTACCGGGAACAAAAAGAATTATCTGCTGCGATACCATCGACTTCTCACGATTATATCTTGCTCGTTTTCTTCTGTGGCTGGAAACGAAAGAAAAGTGAAACAAAAGCTCCCGTTTTTGAGTTTGCTGCTATATACCCTTGGTTGACTTTTTATCTTCCCTTTCATAAATTTTTTGGCATAGAACCGACTTGCCCCTTCATGGATTTGCTCCAGCGCCATTGTTTTGTTTTGGATACTTTTGGTGCCCTGCATACCTGCATACCTGGACGGATTATGTTGTGATGGTTATGTTTATGAAGCGACTCATGACTGCGTGCATTACCGTCACGACGAATAATAATTTAGCGGGCGTGGTGGGGAGTGACGACAGGGAGGACTGGAATCCTCTTAGGAGAAATGCTGGCCTTTCTCATGTTACATTTGTCGCGTTCTTCTTCTTCCTGGACGGATTCGGTCCAAACTTTTGCCTTTTTTTGCCGCTTTCTTCTTTTTACTGGTGTTTTAATAGATCATACTTTTTTCTTCTTCTCGAGCGTCATTTTAGTTCTTGCGTTAGTTTTCTGGTATTGGGATAGGATCCATGGGTTTGCTTGTGCCTATCTTTTCCTTTGGGGGATTAGGCATTATTTTCTAAATCGTTTTTGGTTACGCATTTTTGGAACTGGGGTTTTTCTTTTTTTTCCTTGGTTTTGTTTTGGGCGAACCCGGGTGGCGAGCATCTAAACTTTTTATTTTGGGACACTTAGCTCGGAGATCTTTCTGGATCCTGAATTTTTTTCTTTTTTTAACTGCTGGACGGCTGAATATGATAGTTTAATAGCATTGGTTTCCAATTTTTTTGCTTTATTTGTTTACTTTGTCTCTCAGATGATTCTAGCCCTAGAGTTGATTGCTGCACGATGATGAAGAATATTAATCAGCATCAACCCCCAGAACAATCGCACATTTCTTCGCAGGCTGACAAGACAAACGAGCAAACACCCCTCCCAATCAATTGTTTTTCCGGCCCTATGGGAACGGGGAAACACATGTTTTGTACGCACGTAGGAAGTTCACCCCAACACCTGTGCAGATATGCAGCACTCCCCCTCACCTCGTTGCATTTGTGCGCTTCTAGCACGTATTTGCGCACTACCCGCGGAATGATGAGGTATTTCATTTATGGGGTCGTGCATATCTTTCGCCACAGTGGCCCCATTGACTAAAATCGATCGAACGTATAGCCACTAACCTAGGTACCTACCTACTAAGATATGCCAATTTCTCCGACGAACGGAGGAATCGGGTTGACGTTGACGTTCCTCCAACAAACTTTGACTAGGGCGTCAGGACTGTTCGAGAGTTCATGCAGATCTCTCTGTTTATCTATCCGACCGATACTTTTTCTGCTTGGATTTGGTTCCCGTTTTTCATTGTCTAACTTTTTCCTTGTTACTATGTGTTTTATAGTTGACTCCTCTATTATTATTTACCTTTGCCTTCAAAAGTTGATAGTAACCAATTACCATTTTGGACATAGTCTGCTGTTGCTCCTCGCATGATGCAATTCATCGATTGCTTGGAAATGAAGAGCTTCCTCTTTTAGCCGCTATTTAACCGAGTAACCTGCCTAGGTTAAAAATATATATATATATATATAGTCTTTTAAGAAGTTCGATTTTCTCCCACCAATCGGCCTAAATAAAGACCAGGGTCAAAAACTCTTTAAGCACGCGGTCGGAAGAGCAGTTTTGCCACACACAGGAACCTGAAGATCTGCGCGCCATACACCCATGCATGGGCCGAGCTTATCCCATATCAACGTGCAGTTTTGTGCGAAATCATTGAGCTGAAGGTAAAAGTATAAAAATGGGGAAGCGGTTACTAATATCATCTAGATAGGCTTTTCGCTCCCCTTGCTGCATCTTTTTTGACATTTCTTTAAACTTCGACTTCGTAGCCAATTGCGCCATTTTGGGCTAGAAGTACGTACTACCTAGGTAGGTCCTCCTGTATACATTAGTGGATATACTCAAATCAATATGATCACAGGTTGTGTTTCAATCAACTCTATCAAAAGCGCAAAACAAAATAAGAAGCCAATGATTGAATAGCTCGCTTATGCTAGCTAGCTAGGGATTGTAGCAATGTCAAGATCATCCAAAAGATCAAAATTCTTCTTTCCCTCTAATGCAGCCTCCACGCCATCAGATCCATGGACAGCTGGCTGGCTTGGTATTTTGGCATTGTTCCAAAGGTTCCAGGGTTGTTTGTTTCTTACGTACCTGCTTAGGAAACTTCCAAGATTTGTCGGATTCCCTCGGCTCAACCGGCGAGCGCGGCGCTAATTTTGGTGCTATACCCGTTTCAGCCTAGCATTTTACTTTGAAATATTTGGTTTGCCAAGCCTCCCTGATAGCCCATTTCTCTGATTGGTCAATGTAAATGGCTAAGCCACAAGTGGTCCGTGCCGAGATCGATAGGGACAAAACAAAGTTGTGGCTGTGTGGCGGTGCAACACCCGCACTGTCGATTGTGGAATTTTTTGGGCCAGTTCATGGGGTGTGATAGTTGCAATTGGGATGGTTAACTAATGTGGATAGTGACAGCGACGATGATGATTATTGAGGCTGGGGATTTTCTTCTTGTCGCTGCTTGTTCAGGTAAGCCATTTGCCCGGCCCAACCGTTTCATGGGAAGAAAAAAAGGAGGCGGGCAAGGGCGACTATTCAGGTTCATCTACAGCGACTATTGAAACATTGAAACGGCGAACGCGCAATTGATCACATCACATTGAATGGAGTACCTATTGCAAAGGCATGCTTTTTGTTTTATTTTCCATTGAGGCTGAGGGAGGGAGGATTTCAAATCCCCCAGCCGTTTCTTGCCTTCCGTGGTTGGGGGGAGAAAAAAACTATATTTTTGATAGCGAAATCTAGCCAGCTTGGGGTGTTGTTGAACCGGCTTCCCGTTCAACCGATGTGGCTATTATACATTTTTAATCTAAACGTAGAGGGGAAGACATTTTTTTTCCCCAATGGATTGTATCTGTGAGAGGCAGGGGCCACACGTGGCAGAAAATAGATCATCGATACCGATTACTACTACCTGCGCATATCCAATAATATAAGGCTATGGTATCGTCTGGTTACCAAGCAAACGGATATCAGGGGGCTAAATGGAATGCAGTAGACCCCAGCAGTATGGGAGGGAGAACAGCGGGGAAATGGGTGGCGCTGGATAGTTCCCCAGTGTTATTGATTTCTGTGTTCTCTTCAATTAAAACAATGAAAATCCGAGGTTACCTCTCCTGGGGCTGATATGTTTCTATTTGCCGCTCGCTAGAGAAAATAGAAGAAACTGAAGTAATCTTTTCAAGGGTTTGCCTCTCAATTTCCGGAGAGGTGTCGTCAGCGTCATGGAATGCTTTGCCGATCTTCCGAGATATAATTACACATGCGCGCTTCCGAATGTAGAACAACGTCCCGAGTGGAGGTGTGCGATTGCTCCTCCTGTTGGCAGGGTTGGTAGGGTAGGGTTACGCAGAGCGTTCATGTTGTGCATATCACGCCGTGACAAGGGGCCATGCACAGGGTATCATATTTTCTTTTTATTCTCCTTGGTTCCGAAGGTGGCGATTTGGCCGTATACAGCTTGCTATATTAAAGCATTCGAAATGACTTATATTCCCTGGTCTGCCTCAAAACGCGTATAAACAGCTCGAGTCATGGAGAGGGGAAATGCTTCGTTCTAAGTTCTATATCAGCTGGCTAAAGTTAAGCTTACCGCGGGAATCCCGATACTAAGAAGGAACGCATCTGGTTCCAAGTTTTTCTGACAAATGGCTCAGGTGAGCTCTGCGAAGATAACTGGGAATACCTTGGTAATTAGTGCGCAGGGAAGGTAGCAGTGAATAGACGGCAAAGGATACCGTATGGAAAATAAATCAGCCGGGAGTTGCCTTTGGCGTTGAGTGAATAGTGGTCACCCTCGTGGTTGAGATGCAATTGTAAATAAGTAGTCATCTGTTCACATTTATTGGCTGTTGCGAAAGTTGGTACGCCCTGGAATAGGGTCTTTGCAATTGAGACCCTTATCAGATAGACGGGGAAATAACACTAGGTGAAAGATGGCTCCAGCATACCGTTCGAAAGGTTGTGGTAGGTATGAATTTCGTAGATAGCGTGTCGGCTAAATCCGACTTCAGGTTAATACTTGCCTTGTCATTGGAAAGAGAGCAGAAGAGGATATTGCGGAAAAAAAGAAAAAAAATTTATGCCATAACATTGCATACAGTTTTAAAAAGAGATATGTTTTTCGCGAGGTTTTTTTTTTTTTTTTTTTTTTTGAGAATCTGCTATGTAGTGCTCCATTATTTTGCTATGGTGTATCTATGCATAACGCAGAAACTTTCATCACAAGAATAACCCATCCCAAGCAAAAAGAAAACTCCCATTCAGAATCCTGCAAGAAAGTTAATCAATTAGTAAATTTTGCCTCACAAATATGCTGATTCCTTATCATTAAAATAGCCTGGCTGCGAGTTTATACGTACTCAGAGGGGTGAAGAACCATTTGTTCTTTCCGCTCGTGTACCGTTCCTCCAAAGACTTCTTGACGACCTTCTTGGCCTCTTCCCGTTGCGACACCTCCTTGAACGTATCATTCGTGACAGCACCCTTCAGTCCTTCGAGTTCGAGCGTGTAGCGAGTGGGCATGAGATGGTTGTAGTTGACGGTCTTGATGAATGGCTTGACCTTGCTTCGCTTCGCGACCTTCTTGGCTCCCATCCGGCGGGTCACTTTCGAGGGATATCGCTCAATACCGGCAACGAGGGCATAGGGGAATGGGTGGGCCTTTGAGCCGGTGTCGTATGGCTGAATGATTACGACCTGATAATGTCGGAAAGAAGAAGAAAATGTCAGTTGTGGTTGCGAATTTCTGGATGAAGATATATATATATATATATCCTTCTTCTTTTTGCGAATTGATATCCCCATATCTCCCCAATTTTCTCCCCGCCCTCTTTTCAAAACCCCTTTAAACAATCCCATGGCAGCCAATATCCCTTCAAAGATCCCAGGAGAGGAGTTTTCGCGTACCTTCTTGCCGGCATAACGTCCTCGTGTGATGATGGCCACACGGCCCACTTTCATGACTGTTTTCTCATTGTCAGCGGGATAAAAAATCCAGATACCTCCCAAACAATGATAGACGGAACGAACGTACACTTCATTTTTCAAAAGTCCTGACGGTCGTGAGCGAGGTCGACGGGTGGTGTTGGTGTGCTGAGTCGGTGGTTTGTCGTTATCCTCCACTCTCTTTTTTCGAGGTGAGCGGGAGGAGTTTGTGTGCTCCGAATTGATTGGTCCGCTTACCGACTAAAGACGCTAACCGTGTCGGGCAAATTTCTCCAGCATGTCAATATCACGTGAGTTACAGTCACAGGTTCTGTCTTGGCGTTGGCTGGTCTCCTGGTAACCCGGGAGCCGTTAAAGCAGCGCGTGTTTGTTTACATCGTCAGCTGCCAAGCCCTGGGTCATATCAAACTATATCCCTCCACGCCTGTCGCTACGCTACATCCAAGGTTCACCTTCACACTTACTTTCCTCTGTGTATGACTTCTGCCTCATCTTTTGAATTGTCTGCTTACTTTTGTTTATTTGAGTTTTGCGCACTGCTTGTTGTTATTTGAAGATCGTTTTGCTTTTTTTATATTACAAAACCTCTCCCATCTATCAAGGGCCTCCTGTGCTAGTGCTTCCTAAATACGCTGAGACAATGCTCTTTGTGGCATAGAGACACTTGTACCTACATATCCACACGATAGAGCTAAACGTGTGCCGCCCCCAATCTTGTGAACGGTTGGATTTTGGTATTGTTGTTGGCAAAAAGAGGAAAGTTTGGTTATGAAACCAATTGAAATGGAACCGTCTCGCGATCGAGAACTGGTTCTGAAAGACCGGCACTCTTTCTCAGAGATGGCTAACCGACCGGCTATTCCAATGTACGTTAAGCACACATCATTATTTTTTTATAGAATGCATATACCTCAACCGAAGAATGAATCTAACATCATCTGTTTTACGGAACCGTAGGTGGGACAGTGCCGACCCAGAAAGAGCTCCTCCCCCACTACCCTTAAATCCAGGTTCGGGTAGTCCCACAACCCGACCCAATGTTTCTGCATCTATACAGGCTGTTGCCGCAGCCTTGTCAGAGAAAAGCAATGAAAATATTCCAAGCTCTTACACAACCAATCCCATGCCACTGAAGTCATCGCCAGAGAAATCCCTGGTCAAAGGACAATTCCATAAACGCATACAGTCACTTCAGCCGGCAGCAAACAGCCGCGAACTCACAACCTACACGGAACGGCGCTCTCCAGAGAGAAATTCCCGGGCAAGCCCATTTGACGCTGACGGGGGACGAACGCGAGAAAAAAGCCCCACTCGTCCGAAGACCCCGATTTCTGCTGGGAATGATCCTTCCAATTTTCGTGCATCGAACCGCTATCTCTCCAAACCGATCCTTGGAGAGAACACTCCTCCGTCAGCTACAATGCTTGCATTGCAGAATATGCAGCTCCCAATCGAGATAGAATCCCCTACCAAGGGCGCTACCAACCACACCCCCCCGCGGCAGCCTCAGGATTTGGATTTCCTATCCGTCCAAATTTCGAGTTTAACTTCTATCGCTACGGCCTTGCAACAAGAAATGGCACAGCTAAGCAACCGCAGTAAAGATAATGCCACCGATCTAGTCAGTCTCAAAGCTGCGACAAATGCTCGGGATGAAGATATACGTCGAAGTCTCAAAGACCTGGCAACAAATCTAACCGGCAAGTTCCTCGAAAACGAGTCTTCAAGGTCTACTGGCCCTTACCTCCATTCTGGTTCTGGCGTATTCATGCTCGATAACAAAGCCCATGATGCAACATCTCCCTGCTCTAAGAAAAGCTACACGATCCCCCGGATGCAAAGTCCCAACAGCTTCGCAGCCACGATAGAGAGGGAGCTAACTGCCTCACCTTCCATTTCGACGGATGGCTCTGCGAGCATTGCGTTGCTGGAAAAGGTCTTGCGCGAGATGGCCACAAAGGAGGGTCAGGAGAAGCTTCTCAAGCTGATGGACGAAGTGAAATCCAGACCCAGTGGGGGTCAGAATGCCGACAACACCATGTCCCGAATGCTCTCAGAGATCCTCAATCTAGTCAGAGAAAATTCTAACAGTCACGCCCTTGTACGTTCAAGACAGATTGCCAGCGAGAATGGCACCAGTGACAAACCCCCATCCCTAGATTTTGGCTATGAGACTCCACGGTCAGGTCCTTTAAGCCGTAACGCGGAGATGGAGACTCCTAACAGAAACAAAATCCGTAGCTTGGACAATGGTTCCCCAACCCAAGCCACTGACGCCCTTTCCGAGGAAATTTTAACCATTCTCCAAAGGGTCAAAAGTAGTGTCGCCGACGGTGGTGGTTTGACCAACGAAGTCAAAGCGCTCGTACGAGAACTCAGAGGCGAGGTTTTGGGAATGGGAAGGGAGATCGCGCGGAAACTAGAGGAAGCCGACGCGGGGCGGGTATCGGAGCAACAGGTACCACCAGGCGCTAGGGCAAAAGAAGTCGCACATATTGTAAACGGTGCTCTAGCCGACCTGAGGGTGCACATGGAACAGGTTATAAGCGAAAACCAACACCAGTTATCATCGAGAATTCCTCGCGCTATTGACGGCCAAGAGGTGTATATGGCTGTTCAGAAGGCACTCGAAGACCATCCTCTACCGGAGATTGCTCCTCCCCAGATAACCGGTTCAGTCTTGGAAAGGGAAGAAATCCTCGAAGCCGTTAGGGAGGCATGGGAGACGTACAAGCCAGAGATTGAACTGCAAAACTTTGGGCTTGAGCGGGACGAAATTTTGGAATGTTTGAGTGAAGGCTTGAAAGCCTATCAGCCTCCAAAAGATCCAGCTGAACCAGCCATCACCTACAATGAGGTTCTCGAAGCGGTCCAACAGGGCTTAGAAAATTTTACGCCGCCGCGTATTGAAACTGATGGAGCAATAACGAGGGAGGAAATTACTGCAACGATAAGGGATTGCCTGGAAAGTTTCGAGTGGCCAGTCCCTCCTACCGTGCTTGACAGAGAAGCCGCTATCAATCGCGATGATGTATTGAATGCTGTCAAAGAGGGCTTAGCTACTCAAGATGGATTTTCCAAAGAGATTGAATTCAACCGGGAGGACATCACAGAAGCCGTAAGGGCCGGGCTCGATGAGGTTTCCGGGTCGTTGCACAACAACGTCAGCAACCAATTCTTGGACCAGCTTCATTCCTTGCTAGGTGAGATGAAAGATGAGTTCAAGCAGTATTCTGCCGCCAACGGAAGAGATACGGAGCAGGTGCTCGATGCTATCAAGGACGGGCTCGAGGCCCTCAGAGGCGAAATCGAATCCTATGTAGATCGTGCATCAGATGTCACCGGGAAAGACGAGATTATTCATACCGTTAAGGATGGATTCCACCTGCTGCAGTCAGACCTTGAAAAGTCCATTGCTGAAGCTGCTCGAGTATCCGACGGTGGCCACTCTAATACCGTCGAACTGCTAGACGCTATGGAAAAGGAGTTCGAGCATCTCCGGCAAACGATGAGTAACCTGTTGGTTCGGAACAGCGTCTCGAGCGATAAGGACGAGATTTTAGATGCCATTCGCGACATTGCAGAAAGCGATAATTCAAAAGATAACAGCACGGAAATTTCTCAGATGGTTAAAGACGAGTTCGAGCATTTGCGTGAAACCCTGACTCTCACTATTATGAAACCAAATTCGTCCCTTGAAAGGGAGGAGCTGATTTCTATTCTCAGAGAGAGTTTTGAAGCGATCCAGGAAGAGCAAAACAGGAGGAAAGATGGAAATGAGAGTGTTATTTCAAACACCGGGGAACTTCTCGATGCCTTCCACGACGGAATCGATATCCTCCGTTCAGATATGGAAAAGATTATAAATAGGCCAGCCGGTACCAGCACAAGTGAGGAGTTTCTCGATTCACTAAGAGACGGTTTAGCTAGTGTAAGGGCTGAAATTGAACAACTCCGTCATGACCAGAAAGAGGCCGAAGAAACACAGACAATACGCGGCCAAGAGGTCATGCTTGCGAACGAATCCTCCATTGGAAATGATATTGAAAGCCTGAAAGTTCTCGTTACGCAGCTCCAGATCAAGGTTGAAGCGATTGATCCCCGGCCAGCGGACTCCGAAAATGAAGCCAATCTTGTGAAAAAAGATGACCTTGTTGATGTCCTAAACTCTATTAAGGAAGTGCAGGAATTAGTGATTGAAGTTGCCAGCCGTGAAACTCCCACAGCGGTAATGGACGAAAACGCTGCCAAAAAGGAAGATACAGATGCCATTGAAACTCTGCTCATAAACATGAAAGCCAAGGTTGACGAGCTAGCAGAAACGGGTGGCTCGGGTGGAATGACGGCGGAGCGAGCAGATGCGTTGGAGGTACTCACCAAGGAGACCAAGGACATCTTAGACGGCTTTGCTGCTCACGTGGAAACACATGGTGCATCCAAGTCAGAGCTAGGGAATCTTGAAACCATCATTAAGGATATCTGGATTGTTGTAGAAGACTTGAAAACAAACTCTGCGCCAGCCGAAGACACCTCAGAGAAAGTGCTCAAGGAAGATGTACGAACCCTCGAGGCCATGCTGCTTGAAATAAAATCGCAACTTGAGGACTTCGTCCTTCCCGACATAGAAACCCTCCCGACCAAAGACGACATCGGTGCCATCTGCCACCTGGTAACCGAGTTTAAGGAAAAAGTGGAGGTGGAAAACGACCTCACGGCTCAGGCATTTGAGTCCCGAAAGATTGAGCATGGTGGATTAGCGGAGAAAATTGAAGAGGCTAAGCAGCTGATCAATGACCTGAAAGATGCACTCAAGAGCAAGCTCACAGACAGTGACGAAGGCCTCGTCGACATCAAGACAATTCTGGAGGTGTTGAGTGATTCGTCAGAATCATTCGCTACGGCTGAGAGTCTCAAAGAGCTCAGCGACCTCGTCACTCGCGAATTCGATCGATCCCATGGTGATCGTGAGGCTGAAAAAATTGAAACGGCGGAAAGAGAAACTGCTACGTGTACGAAACAGGAAGAAGCCCGAGCAGCAATAGTACTGGACCTTGGGACGAAAATCGATGAGAAATTCGCTGAGGTGCTGGCCAAGTATGAGGATGCGCAGATGATGGTGGATTCGAAATTCACCGCCATCGAGGAGCGAGATGTCCAAAGCCTAGACGCTTTGACAAACACCAAAAACATCGCGGAGGATCTCAAACTCGTCATTGGTGGCATGGGGGATAGCGTATCCCAGGCTTGCGAAAGGATGAGCGACGATGCAAAAACCTTTTTCGATCGCGTTGATCAATCTTTTTCGAAAGTGGATGACCTCCGCGCTGATGTCCAATCGCAGCATGATCATCTCAAGGGAGAATTTGCGCGAGCACTTGAAGCAACAGATAGACTGGAAAGCCAACTCGCTAACTCGCATCCGGAAATCCTCAGCACCATCAAAGATATACTGTCTATTGTTGGCCAGCACTATGAGCATTCTCAGAAGACGAGCGAGGAACTTAAGCTAAACGTTTCAGCCATCCCATCAGCCATCCCTCCTTTGTTACCAGCTCTTCCACCACCTCCGCTTCCAGCGGAGGCTCGAGAGATTGTTGTGCCTGAAAAGTATGATGATACGGAAGTACAATGCAAACTCAATACCCTCCTTGACCATGCTGCCACTACTGGTAAATCGATATCTCGGGTTGAAAAGCTGGACCAGATCCAAGACCAGATTACGTCTACGGCAAATGAGCTTCGTGATATGATGGTAGCTCAATCAGCACTAATGGCTGAAAGTCGTGAGAAGAAGGATAAAGAGGCCCAAGAAATAGCCTTCGCGCTTGAGAAGAGGCTGGCACAAAAAGAGAAAGTGGAGGCAGAGGTTGTCGAACTGAATGATGAAAAGGAGTCTCTTTTCCGCACGGTCCAGGCGCTGAAAGAGGAAAAGGAAGGGCTTAGCAAACATAACGTCAAGCTCCACAAAGAGGTGGCTGGGCTCGAGACTGCGTTGCGCATACGGAGAGAAGAAATGCAGCTCATGGAAGAGCGTGCGGAAGGATTGGAGCGGAGGATTGTCGAAGGTGTCCTTGACCATGCGAGAAGCCTCCTGATCAGCCGGCCTGGCAGTACTCAGGCTATGAATCTGAAACGAGTACCCAGTTCAGCCAGCACCGTGACGCGTGGAAGCGTTGCGAGCACCGCCAAAGAGAATAGCGTGCTCAGTAGCGGTGTTGGCATGGCTCTCAAGCGGCGACGAAATCCTTTGAAATCCAATGCGGGATCCACCGTGTCATCCCACAGTAAGCAAGAGCGAAGAATTCTCAGCCTCAGCAACGTCACGGGAAACCAGAGGCCAACAGATCGACAAATACTCCCTGCGGCGAGGAGCGGATTGACCAACTTGAAGCGAAGCCATTCAGTCAAGTCGAGCTATCCCATGCGCAAACCTTCATGGGATACGCGGAGCTCCATTGCAAATAAAGAAAACGAAATCGTCAAAGAGGAAGATGAGGAAGTAAGCGGCGACGAGAGCGATGCGGGAACAGAGAGGAGGACCAGCTACACTGGAACTTGCCCAGATAGCATGTCCTACGCGACTGGCAGTACACTATCTACTACGGATCGACAATCGAGCTATTGCAGCTCCACCGACGGCTTGGTAGCCGCCGAACCGGGGAATTGGGACGAAGAAAGTGAAAGTGGAAGCGAAGGCGAACAGAGCCCGGATGAAGATGGGGATGGGCTGCGCGGATTAGACACCAAGAGCATCACAAGCGCGGAGCTCCTAGAACCACAACCCCGCGACGACGAAAGTTATGTGAACCCCGGTGGCATGGTTGTCTATGCACCGCAGAGTGACAGCGGCCTGGGAATGGACATGCCTAGTGTAGCGAGCGAAAAGGAGGTTGGCTTTCGTCAGGAGTCAGTCTATGGCGAATGCGATTGATAAGGCGAAACACATAAGTATTTGGCCGTCCATTCTTTAATTAATGATTATTATGATCCCGTTTCCTTTCTTTCCCTTTCGTTTGAGTGCTTATGTTTTCACTTTTATGTTGTTTTTCTTTTTGGGCCTTTTTTGCTTTGCTTTCCTGGGTCTGATAGCGTTCAGTTATATGGGTTTGGAGGATACGAAAATGTCACCAATGACACGAAACCTTTGTTGAGTGTTGAATTGAAGACAAATAGCGATTGAAAGGAGTTTTTCTTTACTTTGGTGTTTTATTTCTTTTCTTTTGCGCTTCTTTCACTTGGATTTTTTGGTTGATATTTTTATTCCCTAGCGTAGACGATTATCATTAGTGAGGATGCCGGTCTTTGTTGTTGTTACGTATCCATTCGAATTTACATATTTCGGTTATCAACATCCATAGGTAGTTCTGCGGTCGTTCAATCAAGGTTTTCGGGATATCATGTGAAATTCAATAGCCCTATCCCACTTAGTCTAAACAGGTTTAGTGTTAACTATCATTATTCCCGTTACGTAATCTTCCCCAACACTCTGGACGTCTTGGCAGGCGGTTAACTGTTTTGGGTAAAGCGCAGGCAGGGCTGAGATGTGAAAGTAAATATGCGGTGACTTGCCGAGCACGAGACCCGTCACCACGAATGCCGAGCATCAGCCAGCAGACATCGGACATTGCCATCAGACTTCAGCCACCACACGATCAGGCAGCATGGCTCTGGTGTAGGCTCCGTCTCTTTGCCCGTCTCTGTCTTCTCTGCCTGTTCTGTCTTGATGGACATCTAAACCTGCCATTCCTTTAAACAGGACACTTTCGCCCCATCTCCATCTCTCGGCTGCATCCATATATATAGGTACTATCACCGCACGCCCTATCTTATATAAGGTCTCCTAACCCCAGCAGGGGAGAGAGTGTGTGTATATGTATATATGTGGGATAGAACAATGCAAGTAGTCATGTTGGACCCCATCCCACCACCGCCCCAATGGCTGCAAGATGCCTTCCAGCCCCTTGCAGAGAAGTTGGGTCTCCACTCCATGACCCTCCACATCCATGAGATCTTCTTCTTCTTCATCCTCTACCAGTTCGTCCAGTCCGTGGTATCACCCCGTCTTTCGACCGCCCTGTTCCCCAAATTTTACCCTCACTTCAACCGTCGAACGAAGCTGAACTGGGATGTCCATGTCGTCTCTCTCGTGCAAAGTTCTCTCATCAACGCCGTGGCCCTTTGGGTTATGTATGCAGACAAGGGTCGCCAGGCTATGTCTTCGTCTGAGAGGGTTTGGGGCTACTCGGGCACATGTGGTCTGATACAGGCTATGGCGGTGGGATATTTTATGTGGGATCTGATTGTTAGCACGCGGTATATTGGTATTTTTGGTATTGGGCTTTGGTTCCATGCCGTCAGTGCGTTGTGGGTGTTTAGCTTGGGATTCGTAAGTCGTCTTCTATCTACCATGGTTTCCCGAGCTCGAAAATACCAGTCGCCCGGTATGGGTACTTTGCGATTCAGTACCTTTTTTTTTCAATTTCATTGTCCTCTTTCCCTCACAATAAACAATTTTCAACTAATCACTTTTACTTCGTATCTTCATCGGTAGCGGCCCTTCGTAAACTACTACGGCCCAACCTTCGTCCTCTATGAGCTCTCCAGCCCATTCCTCAATTTCCACTGGTTTTTCGACAAAGTCAACATGACAGGCAGCAAGGCGCAATGGTACAATGGAATGGCACTGCTGTCGGTTTTCTTTTGCTGTCGCCTCGTCTGGGGTACATGGCAGTCCTTCCGGGTCTTCGTCGACATCTTCACTGCTTATAAACAAACAGATGGCAGCTCTGCATGGAACTCACTAAATGCCCATCCATTAGCAAACGCAGAAGTTTCCAAGTTCGCAGAAGCTCAAATGGCTGGTGGCATCCCCCTCTGGCTTATCGCAACCTACCTCAGCAGCAACTTCATCCTCAACTCGTTGAACTTTTTCTGGTTCTGGAAAATGATAGAAACTGTCATGAAGCGTTTTAGAGTGCCGGCTCCTGGCGCAGAGACGAAGGTGAAAGCGGAAGAGCCTCACACCAAGATCAGGAGAGAAGTATCTGATGGCAGTGACGCCGTGCTTGAAGCAGCTGCCAAACTTGAAGAACAAGAGAGACTCTTCATCAATGGTGGTATGCCTGAGCATTCTGATGGGGAGAAGATGACTATATCCTCTTCGACTGCGACTGCAACTGCTCCATCAGCTAGGAGGCGGAAAGCATAGATTTATTTCTATACTATACACATCGCTAAACCGGAAGGGTAATTCAAGTCCCATGTTTTATCAATATATTCTTCTCACCATTTCCCTACCTGCCACACTGATGCTGCTATTTTATACCACATTTTCCTTCCTAATCCCTTCTCTCCTTTTCATTTTCTATTTTAACGAAATGAACGTCTTACCCCAGTTTCATCTTGTATGAGGAAATAGATATTTTGTTCCCCCCTCTAACATTCTTTTCCTTTCTTTTTTTGAAATTGTGGTTCCAGTACATCTTATTACACAGCACATGTTATGAACGAACTTATCGGACGGTTATGGAATACGAGCGCTTGTGACTTTATTTGTCTTAATTAATCTACGCCTGTCTATCTACACTTCCGGGGTGTATCTAGTTTCAACTTTGCTCAGGCGAATATTTTTCCTTTTTCTTTTCTACCTGTTTTTATTGACTAAGACTATTCCTATTCTTATTATTACACTACGGAATTCTTCGATTAGAATCAGTTTGCATCATGATATACGCTTGCTTTCCAAAAATTTGAAACTGTGAAGTGTACATGACGATTCTTAGCAAAATGTGGACGCGAAAAGAGAAGAAAAAATATCCATTTTGTTTTACTCTGTTTCAAATAAAGACGAGGAAATCTTCACAATTCCGAGGTAAAATCTAATTAAAAATAGAAATACAGATAACATGCGCACACCATCACCTCACTGCACAGAATGAGAACAGTCTACTCCCAGCAAGTCAACCCGCGGTCAGCACTCACAAAGTTGAAAAACTGAATTAGAAATATATATAAACCCCTAAACTCCCGCTCAGACATGCATCTTGAAAATTTTTATGGTTGGCAGAGAGAAAGCGGAAATAAAATGAGCCTAAGCTGCACCCCCAACAACCATCGGTAATCTGCTTGTCCCCAGTATCCTTGTATTTGCCGGACCATGTAAGGAGTGACTGAACGTAGTGCATGCGGGGTCTTCAAGAAGCATATCCAGATCTTCTGAATCGGGGGGCAGGTGGAAGCCATTGCCTGCCCTGGGGTATAGCCGGTGATCCTCTATATACATGTAGTCGTCGTCGTCACTAGGTGCGTTGTCGTTCTTCGGGTTTAGGCCGCTTTCCTCCGCGATGGCGGAGAGATCAGCGGCGGCAGGTGGGAGGTACGATTGTCGGGCAACAGATGATTGAGGAGTTGTCAGGGGATTTTGGGTAGCGAGGGTTGAAACTGAAGTGGTGGGTTTGTCGGATACAAGGGGCGGTTTATCACCCGTGATGTATTGCGTTGTTGGGGGTTGTGGAGTGGGTTGGAATAAAGTGGATGATGGTAGGTCTGGGAGGTTTTCGGGGAAGATGGGAAAGTCGAGTATAGAATCGGAAATGTCTAGGAGGATGTTAACGAGGTGAGAGTGAGAAAGACGGCATAAATATCCTCGTTTCTGTTCTAGAGAGAATCGGGCACCGCCAACTTTGGTCTCTGATGGGAGAGTTGGTAGGTAATTGGAAGTGTCTATCCTATTGGTAGAGACTTGTTGGACCTTGGAAGGGGGCGGCATCTCTTCAGACGAAGCATCTGCAGGAGGCCGACATTCTTTACAAAACCACTCCAGTTCTTTAACAGTAATCACTTCCTTCTCAATTGGAGGATCGTGACAAAACTGGTGCCAGGGACGATTGCAGTCATCACAGAACACAATCGCATTGCCTGCAGGGCTATGGCCTCTCTCACAGCGTTTGCATATTACATTCGTTTCTTTCCCCTTGCGATAGACTCGTCTTCGCTTTCGTGGTTGTGATGACGATGACGCATCAGGACCAGTGGGTGATCCTGATCCTGTAGTAGGAAATGCGGGATAAAACACTGCTGGTCGATGAATTTGGCGACCAGACTTTGTTTGCGTAGTGACTGGCGTAGCTTCATCAGAGGATTCATCGGAACTAGAATCGCCGGCTTTGATTACCCCATCATCATCATCATCATCATCAACGCCATTCCTCCTCCCCGTTTTGCGCCACTTGACCCCTTTCTGGCCACTTCTGCGACGACGAGTTATTGTTATTGCTGTTGATGCTGTTGTTGTTGTTGTTGTTGCCGCCCTCGTCGCCGTCCTCTGCCGTTTCGATCCGGATGCTGGGGTGGCAAGAGGGAGACTACTGGGATGAGGAGCGATATTTCTCAGATGCACAATTTTCGTACCAGTTGCGTTGGACACTGTTGGTGTAATATTATCGTTCGATTTTACGGCATTATGAACATCAATGCGGCCTGGATTGGCAAGAGGTTGTTGTTGTTGGGACATATCCGTGGAGGACATCATCTCATTGGGCGTATGATCATCGTGAGACAGGGAGCAGGTGGATGCGAGCATCCATACATCTTTCGCCCGCTGCTTTTCAACCTTTCCTCCTCCGCCAAAAGTTGTAGAAACCATCATTTCAAGGCTCGATCCACTAGGGATGGAACATTCATTCTCTCCAGTGTCATTATTGCTGCTTTTCATAGCGGCGCAGTCGCTGTCGCTCATACGCCAGCTCCCAGTTGCGCGGGCGAGAAGCTCTGCAGTCGCAGCGGAAAGTTTGGGAATGCCAAGTGAATTTGCTACAGAAGAATCTGCTGTGGCGGGTCCTTCAGAAGAAACATGCGAAGCAGCCGTGGAAGCTGATATGGATGTAGATGTCGACGCTCCGTTTTCTTGAGGGGGAGGGAGATTATTGTTCACAACACAGTCTGGTTGTAGGTTGATGGGTGCAGTGGGCGGAATGAGCGGGGATTGGTCCTGTGACACCATGGTGAGAATAGTAACATATGAGAAGTTACACAAACTATGAATAGATTGATTGTTCCATAGGTTTCAAGAATGAAATGTAAAACTCTTTTCTCTGCCCATTTTCTCCTTTGTTCTCTCCTTTGATGTTGAGATGCCATTTTGATATATCAATCACGTGATATCACATTGGATCAACTTGGTGCTGGCAAAAAACTTGTAAAAGTGGTAAATGCCTAAATCAACTCGCTAGCTACCAGAAAATTGACAAGCTCTCTATTTATATGCTTCTAGAACAACATAAAAGCCATTGCTAGTTAAATATTTAATTTAGCGTAGCTATGTTTCTAACTCTTCGTTCTCAAAATCTACAGTACTGCTGCCAATTCCTTGTTATTTTTTCGCCGAATGACGACAATTATAAAATTAACCCCAAAACGTGAACACGGCGTAAATCGTAACTAAAATACCAGGGGTAATATAAAATATGACCGGAAAGAGCCCACAATTTGCGCCCCGCTGAAATGGAATGTCTACACTGTATATCTATGCAACAACACCATCATTCTTCAATTGCGCAATCTCATTCTCTCCAAGGTCCACAAGACCTCGAAGGATCTCATCGCTATGTTGGCCCAGCGTTGGGGGAGGTGTTCTCACACCCGGTGTGGCATCAGAATACTTAATGGGCGTATTGACCAGCTTCATAGGTCCGCAAGTCGGATGGTCTACTTCTACAACCATCCCTCGGGCTAGCACTGTATATTCACAAAAGTAGTTAGATGCCGGAGATCATGATAAGACTTCTCTTGTAATAAAAAGGAAAGAAAAGCCACAGTCCTGCAAACTTACCATGTGAATGGTTCAGGGTCCCCTGAATATCGTTGATAGCGGAATATGGCATGCCGCTACCTTCGAACACCTCAAGCCACTCCTGAGTACTCCTCTCCTTTGTCTTGTCTTCGATCATCTTATCCAGAGCATCTCTATTCTTCACTCGAAGATTGTTGCTGACGAAACGCTCGTCTGCTTTCCATTCCGGGTGGCTTAGTCGGTCACATATTACCCCGAAGAGCTTGTCGTTTCCGCCTCCAAGAAGAATATCGCCGTCTTTCGTTTTATATGCACGATAGGGTACGATAGAAGCTAGGATATTATTTTGAGCCTGGATACGAACGTGCGGTTGACAGAGCCAAAAAACAAAAAAAAACTTACGGTGAGCGGTCCCCCATCGGCCCGAATCCTTTTCACCGCTAATCAATGCAGAACTGGCAAGATTCGAGAGCGTGGCGACCTGACAATCACTCAAACATGCATCAATATGTTGGCCCTTCCCAGTTCTCACTCGGCCCAACAATGCGGCCATGATGGCATTGGACGTATATAGTCCGGTGGTCAGATCCGTGACGGCGACTCCAACTTTCACTGGAGGCCCATCTCGAGAACCGGTGATGTGCATCAAACCCATCTCAGCCTCGACCATGACGTCGTATCCTGCCCGTTGGCTATAAGGCCCCGTCTGTCCATACCCAGTAATACTCGCGTATATCAACTTTGGGTTAATAGCTTTCACAGTCTCGTAGTCCATTTTGTATTTTTTCAGTGATCCAGGGATGTAGTTCTCCACCAGAACATCGCATTGCTTCACGAGCTTATGAAGGATTTCGACGCCGGAAGGATGGGCGAAGGACAGGCCGAGCGATTTCTTGTTGCGGTTTACCTACAGAGCAGGAGAGTAAGTCCGATTGAACGTATTTTTCTTGGGCTTGTTCAAAACAGATATTATCTGTGAATGCTTAGACGTACCGATAGATAATATGCGCTCTCTCCCGGTCCCTCTTTGGTGCCTTCCTTGTACTTGGCAAAAGGTGGTCCCCAAGCCCTGGTGTCATCGCCGCGGACTGGATGCTCGATCTTGATGATATCCGCACTACAGGAACAGTATTTTGTTAACACATTTGAATCCAACACTGTACTTAATCCTTGAATACGCCAAGTAGAGCTATGCTTCTGAGATGCAGTTGCTTACCCTAAATCCCCAAGTATTTGCGTGCAATACGGCTAGATAACGAAAACACCAGAAGAACCGTCAGCCAACCGAAACTTTTCCAGATAGATTCTTAAAACAACCGGAGATGGCAACTTACGCCCGCAAGAACTCTTGACATATCCAGCACCCGAATGCCGGCGAGTGGGAGTTTATCGGCATTCTGGGGGGTGGAAGTCGTGGCAGTTGCGAACTTCCGCAATCTAGCTGGCGTAGTCAAGAGATGGCTCCTTGACACCAACGGGCTGGATCTCCTCGCAAAGCTTCTCAATGTCAGATAGGACTTCATCGTGTAAGGATAGAGGGCATACAGATCAACCCACAGGCAGACTTGAGTTGGTAGAAGTTCATGGCACTTGTTCTTTTCACTCTGAAGATATTTATCTGTTCGGCACTACGGAGAACATGTTAGTAGTACCGCGGGTTATTTATTAACGAATTGGAATGCAGCAGGGGCCCGGTCAATTCCCGAATCCAAAATTGCCCCCCCGAAAGCTAATTTTGCCCATCAAACCGAAGCAAATAGCAACAGGCTCGGGAATGCTCCGATAAATCACAGACTTGCCAACCCATAAAACGGAAAGGCGAAAAGCCAATAAGGATTTGTTTGATTTCGAGGCATTTAACCAAACGCAATGTTTACAGGCTTGGTTGAGAAGATCGGCAGTAAGTATACTGTTATCTTATATATTTCCCTCACTGCCTCATCTTTTTCCCCGCTAACATTCCACCAAAGCGGTCACGTCGCTAGAAGCTCAGGATGAGACAGCTAGTGGAGGCAGGGGAACGTCCTTGACAATATCCAATTGCGAGGAAATACTTACGGATTGCCATTTGGGCGACAGCATATGCGTCAATGGTACGGAGCGCATTGAACTACCCCGCTCCAACTGACATAAAACAGCTGTTCTGCGGTGTACAAACTCCCCTGTCAAAGTACCCTCGTCACTAAAAGTCCAAAGGAACATGCCTCACGGTAACCGCCTTCGACAAAACCTCCTTCAAAGTTGGCGTTGCGCCTGAAACCCTACGCCGCACGAACCTCGGCTCTCTCACAAAGGGCTCCGGTGTCAACCTGGAACGTTCTGTCACTGCCTCGACACGGATGGGCGGCCACTTCGTTCAGGGTCATGTTGACACCACTGCTAAGATCCTGTCTGTCACGCCAGATGGCAATGCGCTGACGTTCCGACTCCAGCCACGGGACAAGAACGTGTTGAAATACATCGTTGAGAAGGGATATGTTACCTTGGACGGTGCGAGTTTAACGGTGACGAAAGTGGTAGATGGTGAAGAGGGGTGGTTTGAGATTATGCTGATTGCCTATACCCAAGAGAAGATTGTGACGGCTAAGAAAGAGCCTGGGGAGGATGTCAATATTGAAATTGACATCGTCGGTAAGTATGTTGAGAAGAGCGTCCAATGCTATTTTGAAGGACAGGGAGGCGGGAGCGATTTTGCTATTTTGCAGAAGATGGTGGGCAGGCTGGTAGAAGAAAAGTTACGGGCTTCAACATTTTAGGATACTTACTTAAATGTTATGTCTCTATGTCATCCTCTGAACGACCATATCCATTACCTTATTTAAATACATCTGAGGATATACAGTAAGATAGAACCATATATATGAATGTACCAGGATTGCAGGGAAAAACAGAAAGGGAAGAAGGATTGGGGGATACCAAATCTTAATAGCCATTTTTGGCATATCTATATCGATATTGTAATTGAGAATGAATCAAATAAAATCATAAAAAATGATCAGAGCAACATGCATTATTTTGTCCACTGCGGCGTTAAAACCTGCAACTTTACTGAAAACTTCCTTTCAAACTCCTAATATTGCCCCCTATCCGTCCAAAATGGTGAATGAAAAAATAAAGTAAACAAAAGACGTATTTCAAACAAGCAGCAGAGGGCCTATCAAGCAGAGCATATAGGCTTCTATCCATCGGCAGGCGCGTCTTCCATTTCTTCATCATCATCATCATCATCATCATCATCATCATCATCGAAATCCTCGCTGTCCCAATCCTCATCGAGATCCTCGTCATCTTCCTCACCCTCGCCATCTTTATCTGCACTCTTGGCCCCTTTGCCCCTTTCTTTTCGCTTCCTTTCAATATTTTCCTTCTGCTCTTTTCTTCTCTGTTCCTTCTCCTTGCGTTTCTTCTCCCAGGCTTCATCCAGCTGTCGAGTTTCTGCCTCCGACTTGGTGAGAACATGGTGCCACAAAACTTTACCACCACACAATCCCTCCTCGACTTTAGTCAGTTTTAATTTCATCCGCGGACCCAATTCCACCAATTTTACCGCCCTCTTTTCAACATTTGAATCTGATGGTTTTGATGAAGACTTTTTTTCCCCCGCCTTCATTCGTTGCAATTCGCGCTTATTCAAAACTTTTTTGGCCGTGGTCTCCATCACCTCCACTTCAGCGTCGGTATCAAGCTCAGTTTCGCTCGCAGAGGTATATCCAGCAGCCGATGGGTCGAGGAGATAATCTGCTACATCATCTAATTTTCCGAGGTTGGGGAGAGCTCCAGCTTTTCGATCCCTACGTCGCTGTTCCTTGGGATCAAGACGCCGTATCCGTTTTGGTATGCCGGTCCGTTTGGTGGTGATGGCATAATGGCGGAGATTTATGATATACGAGCCGTTCTCTGTTTGCTCTGGGGACAGCTCCCTATTTAACAGCATGATGCGACGAATTGAAGATAATGGGGTTGCCTGAGGAGAGATTGGAGGAAACAACGACTGGAACACGGTTGTTGTGAGGGATTCAAGGTGTTTCGGGACAGCTTTCGAGGAGGAGGTTTCATCGTCTGTTTTCGAAGACATAAAATTATTCATTACTAGTAACGGAGGAGTTAGATGGAGCTTGTCCGATCCCTTTGGATGTTTTAATGCCTTGATCACGTCTTTGCACAGTGAATAATTTTCAACTCTGAAGTGTAGCGTAGGTCCACGGGGAGCAAGGGCGAGGCGAAGGTTCGTATTTCCTGTACTGGACTTTGAGAATAAAAGTAGATGTGTCACTCCTAGAGGCCCTGTCATGACGGTGTAATCCCTCAGTTTGTTCGATTTCCGCTCCTATATTGAAACGATCAGCGAGAGCCATGGCTAGATGCAAAACTACAGACGTTCTCATATCTGATATAAAAAAACCAATTCTTACCTTTAAGCGGCTGGCTGTGTCTGGCTCCATCATAGACCGTACATCTTTCACCAGTTGGCTAACACTAGGTCCTATTTCTCCAGCGCCGACCCGAATCACCATACTCTTCGGGGACTTCTGCATTGAAGCAGATGCACTTTTGGGGTTGACATTGCTCGCGTTTGCAGCGCGGAGGTGAGTGCGCTTCTTCGTGCGTCTTTTCGCCATGGTTAACGTCCGATTTTTATTGTAGTGTAGATAAATCCAGGTCGTTGTGTTTCAAAAAAAATTAAAAAAATAAAAAAAAAATTCTAAATAAATAATAACCTATAGCTTAGGCTTGTCCAGTCCGAACTTTTTTCCTGCGATACTGGAGAAATTCCGCGGTGCCCGGAACAATGATTTTGCGGGTATCAAAAATATTTTCTGTGGAGAAATACAAAAAGAGCCATTATCAACCACTAGGGAAGGATTGTCTGCAGTTACAGACACACATATTTATCTGCAGATTAATATTTACTATAAAACAATGCCGGCCTTAAAAAAGCGAAAGCTGGCTCACGCAGCTCGGCTAGAACCCACAGAAAATGACCCCGGTTCCTCCAGCTCAGAAACCTCGCAACAATCCCAGGATGAGCAACCCTTTGCAGCCAGTGAACAAGAAGACCAAAACCCGCAAGAACAACAAGAACAAGCTGTGACGAAGTCTTTCAAGGATCTAGGCATCATTGATTCATTATGTGAAGCATGTGAAGCTTTAGGCTACACAGAGCCTACTCCCATTCAAGCAGAATCGATCCCGCTCGCATTAGAAGGGCGGGATCTCATCGGGTTGGCGGAGACAGGAAGTGGGAAGACCGCCGCATTTGCCTTACCAATTCTACAAGGTGAAAAACAGCTCAACCTCTTACGTGCGCCCTACTTATAACTAACTCCCCTTCCTATACAATAGCTCTAATGGAGAAACCGCAATCCCTATTCGGCCTCATACTAGCCCCAACGCGAGAACTGGCCTACCAAATATCAGAAGCCTTCGATGCGCTCGGCTCCCTCATCTCAGTCCGATGCGCCGTCATAGTCGGCGGAATGGACATGGTCCCCCAATCAATCGCCCTTGGGAAGAAACCTCACATCGTCGTCGCAACACCAGGCCGTCTCCTCGACCACCTCGAAAACACAAAGGGCTTCTCCCTCCGCAACCTCAAATACCTCGTGATGGACGAAGCCGACCGCCTCCTCGACCTCGACTTCGGCCCCATCCTCGACAAAATCCTCAAAGTCCTCCCCCGCGAACGCCGCACATACCTCTTCTCCGCAACCATGAGTTCAAAAGTCGAATCTCTCCAGCGCGCCTCCCTCTCCAACCCGCTCCGCGTCTCCATCTCCAGCAACAAATACCAAACCGTCTCCACCCTGCTCCAGAGCTACCTTTTCATCCCCCACAAATACAAGGACGTCTACCTCGTCCACCTCCTCAACGAATACGCCGGCCAGTCCGCCATCGTCTTCACGCGGACGGTCAACGAAACTCAACGCCTCGCCATCCTGCTCCGCGCTTTAGGCTTCGGCGCCATCCCGCTCCACGGCCAGCTCTCCCAGTCCTCCCGCCTAGGCGCACTCAATAAATTCCGCTCGCGCAGCCGTGATATCCTCGTCGCCACAGACGTCGCCGCGCGCGGCCTCGACATCCCCTCCGTCGATGTGGTGGTAAACTTCGACCTACCCCCGGACAGCAAGACATATATCCATCGCGTAGGCAGGACCGCAAGAGCAGGCAAGAGCGGACATGCCTTTAGCATGGTTACGCAATACGACCTTGAGGTCTGGCTGCGGATTGAAAATGCGCTGGGGAAGAAATTGGATGAGTATAAGGTTGAGAAGGAGGAGGTGATGGTGCTAAGTGATAGGGTTGGCGAGGCGCAGCGACATGCGATTACGGAGATGAAGGATTTACATGAGAAGAGGGGGTCGAGGGGGGCTACGTTGAGGGGGAGGAGGCCGGCGAAGGGGGGGAAGAGGGGGAGGGATGATATGGATCGTGAGGAGGGGTAGGTAGTGTTTCATATAATGTTAATCATTATAATCAAAAAGCAATCTATGTGATGTCTGTAGAGCCTTTATTTTTCTTTATTGGGGTTCGGGTCATTTACCGTGGCTATTCCTGTGCTTGGTTCTTTTTGCGGAGTAATGCTTAATATACCGACCGCGTTCTTCGGTGCCATGTGGCTCGGGATGGTCAAGGTAAACCATACAATTTGCATAATAACAGGTAGCCGCGCGCATTGGAAAGGCAGAGAAGGAAAAGGGAAATTTAAAGGTTTTATCTGAGTCTCCATCTGGTTCATTTCATGTTTCATTTCATTCAAACATTCTCACTTATCTCTTCTCAATTTTTTTTTAATCTCCTTTAGATACATAGCTCGACGGAAGAATGGTACGGTAAAAGCCTAAAAAGAAGACACAAATTCATTGAATCCGGGTTTTTTTTGTAACATAGAAGAAACGATTAAATAAATGTGCCAAAGGTAGTTAGTCGTATATTAGGGATCCGATTTTACCATACAAAAAAAAAAAAGGAAATGAAAGGAAAGGAAAAGAAAGTAGTAGGGCTGTCGTCAATCTTTAAGACCCCAAGAATTCCAGGAGGATGGCAGGTTTCTTCTGCTGTTTGTATTAGTTTCTCCAGTCCACTCGAACTGGCAGTAACACACATTCGAAGTATGGAACGAAGTGGGGTATCGTCAATTGTCAATTGTCTATGTGTATGGTACGGTAATGTGATTGCTCTTGCTTGGTTTTTGCCTCTTTTATCCTTTTCATCTTTTAAAAAAATTATTAAAAAAAGTTGATCTCTTTTTCTATTGCAAAGTTTTGGCTATCTTGCCAGCATCTTGCACAGAGCTTGCGACCCGGGTAGCCAGATCGTCAGCTTCAGACCGGGTCGCGGCCTCAGCGTACACTCGAACTGCATCTTCCGTTCCGCTGGCACGAGCAAAACTCCGGCCTTTGTTATAGCGTGATTGGAGGGCGTCGATACGCGCTTGCAGGCCGGCTGGCGATTCAAGCTTCCGCTCAGCATCGACGGTTTTAAATATAGATCGGTCGGCCACTTCGATACGGACGAGGCGGGACGGGAGGTCGGTATATGTTGATATCCATTCCTTGAGGCCCCAGCCTTTGTGTGCTAGGATAACCTCGACGAGGAGTAGGTCTGACAGGGCATCACCAACGGCTTGATTTATCAGATCGGTTAGGGCAATAAGACTTTCCAAAGCGTACTGCTGAGCTGGGGATTGGGGTTCGGTGGATCTGATGGTCTTGAGGGCATGCTCTGAGAAAGTTGCGGTTCCGTGTCCGTTGGCTTCAAAGTAGACTCCTACGTCAAATCTCAAGGCGGCGTGGTGGAGATGCTTTACTCCGGTGGGAGTGCAAATGACGGGGAGTTTGAGAACTTTTTCTATATATTCCGTGCTCGAGCCGTTCGCATATGCAGTCTGAACAACGCCAATCTTGAGTTTGGTTCCAATCCCGGCATTCTTGGTTAACTCTCCAATGAAAGAAGCCGCTAGCGTTGCGATTCGGTCGCCGTCAAGGAGTTTAAAAACATTGCCTGCGTCGAGATAATAGTAAACTAATCGATCTGCATCACCATCTAATGAAGCGCAGCGGTCATGGGTTGAGGCTTTGGACGATGGCGGGGCACGTTGTTTCGTTTTCACAAAATCCGCACCGCACTGCGCGAAATCCCATCATCAGCAACCAGCACACGAAGAGAAGAAACGCTCAATTTACCTCGAAGTTCAGGCTATCGGGATTGATCACATTGTCGTTAACAATGTTGATATCCACGCCGCCTTCCTGAGCACTGGGCAAATACTTGATCAGCTCTCTAAGTTTCGGGCCGCCAACGCCATTGGCGCAGTCAACGGTCACTGCTCCAGATGTAGTGCGTCCCTTCATCACTTTTTTGAATGCCCCGCTGAGCTTCTCGTAATATCCCTTTTCAGTAGGTTCACCATATTCATAGGGTGTTCCCAACGTATTCTTGCAGCGGACAATATAATGAAGTTGGGGAGTGGTCAGATATTTGAAATCTTCAAACTCAACCTCTGAGGCTCTGAGCGCAGTAGAAATTACGCCAACAAGGCGGGAGCCTGAGGCACGAGTATCCCTGGCGAAGATCACGCGAGCGGGGTTTTCCATCTTGACTTCAATCTCGTTGATAAGGCTGTTGTATACGTCGCCCAAAGCTTCAAGCGGTGCATTTGCCAATCGGGTTGCGTATTTTTCCCAATCGGCCTACAAAGTCGTGGATTTATGGTGAATAAGCCAACAGATCGACAAAGGAGAGGTAATTGGGTACGGCACCTACCTCCAACATCTCACCCTAAAACAGGAGTTCGTCAGTACTTTTGGCCAACCATCAAGCAATGTTATGGACCACGACGTACCATTGGGTCGACAAGCTTGATACCATTGTCCTCAGCTGGATTGTGACTGGCAGTGATCATAACACCAATATATTGGCCATTGAGTTTTCTCGAGCGAAGCCCAGCTAAAAGTCCGACAGCGAAAACAACAGTGTTGAGGATATCTCTGGATTGTCACAGAAATATGAGCAAGAAGCTCTAGCTAGCTCATTCAAATTGCGTGGGGGGAAGATAAAATAAGATTTAAAAAATAAAAATAAAAAAACTGTTAAAACTGGAGGGGGGTTCGAGAGTAGCAAACAGATAGCATTGGAGGAGCTTACGCTTTCATGCGAAACTACACGGCAAAATTATCAATCAGAATATCATCCCTATAAACGCTACTTACCTTACTGCAAGGCTGAATGCTGAAACAGGTAGAACTCACCCCTGCGGTGCCATACTCGAACACCTTGCCCTCAGGCTTGGTATAGGCGGCTGCAGCATTGACAATGGCTTGTTTGACCATTGGAGACGCCATGGTGACTGAGGGATTGAGGAATAAAGAATGGTATGCTGGGGGTCACCGTAGATGGCGGGTGGGTGGTGGGAAAGGAGGGGCTTTATAGGGCCAGCGACAGTGCAGATGAGGGGGATGCGGGCATAACTTATTAGTGAGTGTTAAGGGAACTAGTTGGTTGCCAATGGTGGGTGGTGGTGGGGAGATGGTGATGGTTGTGGCTGAAAAGAGGCAATGGGCAGCGGCTGAGAAGAACCTTGGGGCTGCCAAGATCCAAGGTCAGGCGGGCTTGCATATGGCGCCAAGGAAGGAAGTTTGCTGTGTTTGTCTGCCTGCGTGCAGGATCCACCCAACCCAACACACTCAACCTTGCATGTATCAATAGCCTCAACATTGGGGCAGGCGGGATACATCTGGTGGGAGACAAAGGATGTGAGAACTGGCAAACATTCTGAAAGGTAAGGGAGCAATGTAAATGACTGCTTGCATGCCTGGAGTTATAAAACTTCACACAAAATTTCCAACAAGAACAACAACAGAACACATAACTATGATTTGATATGCCTCCTCCACCACTAGTATATAAAAACTGAAAAAATGAAAAAAATAGCTCCAGTCCAATTGAACTTCCAAAATTCGAGAAATCCGTATTGTAACAATTTAGAGCCCGTTGAAATTATCTTCAATATATCCCCAATATAAATATCTATGTATATCCATGTATACCTCTGATAATTCCCAACCCGAATGACGCTGCAACGAAAATTGAACATGAAAATAATTTAAGCCTTCAACCGCTCTCCGGCAATATCATCCTGAGCATCCCGGACAAGGAACCTAGTTTCGTGATAATCACCGCATTAGGGAAATGCAATGTATAACTCGGTAAGTATTGATAAAGGGCCATTGCAAAACTTACGAATACCACCAGGCAGTAGGTACCACGGTGCCCAAATGCCATAGACTATGCGCATCAACTAGTCCATGCCAAGGTGGGAAATCCAATAGCTCTAGACTCATGGCTATGATAATCCATGCAACTATCATGCCAGGCCAGGCAGTCCATGATTTCATGTACTTTCTGTATCGCGAGATACTAAACCATGTCCACAACAAATTCTGGACGATCCCCACTGCAACATTTGCGGCCATGTTATACGTATAATTCCATGACCAGAAGCTTAGGTAGGAGACATGGGCAATGTACAATCCGGTGCAGACGAACGTCCAGTACCGGAGCGTCGGCTTGTCATGGCGCTGTGTCCGGTCGAGGCGGAATATTCGAACAACAGAGAGATATAACCCATACAGCACACTTGCACCAGCACCATAGTAATCGAGCTTTTCAGTCAGGGGCAGATCGCGGGTATGGAATACCATGCTGAAGATCCAGCTGGCCAGGCCAAAGTATCCGAACGCTAGGTAGAACTTGCGCATCGGGTACGAACGCGGTATCGACTGTCGAACCCGTGACATCCCATGGTGATGCGCGAGGAGATTCAGGAAGGAGAAGAGGACGGAGAACGGCTCCTGCATGCCTAGTATTCGGTAGAAGGGCCATTTTCCGTGGAATTGGACTATGGGTTCGAGCATTGGCGGGTCGCGGTTGACACGGCGGTCCGTGATGATGTGTTGGCATGTGTAGTCGCATTCTGCAGGGCAGTCCCAGAGTAGGAGCCGGAGGTGGATGGCTTTCAAACAAAAGGGGTCAGCGGCGGATTGGAGAGTTAAATGCGAGGATGTCTAAACGGGCGTTTCCCTTACGTATAGACGTCTTCCCATTTGCACAATTTTCAATCTTGCATATCTACTTGCAACGACGACCGTTAACGAATTGTGTTCCTGCTTTAGTTTTTGGTTCTTCTGGTTGCTTATCGGATATGCCTGGAAGATGGCTTACCGTCACGCACTCCTTGAAATCCGGGAGCCTATCCCCTAGAGACGCCGTGGACCTGCCAATTAAAAATATCAAAATTGTAAATACAAGAAATCGCCAGTACAATGGCCCCACACTCATCGTGGAAGCCATGATTGTTGCGCGGGCTCTTCGGAATGAGTTGCCTTTGAATCGGCATTAGTTGAGAAGCTCCCTAGGCGGGTCAGCCGGGGCAGATTGCTCGGATTTTATTATTGTCCCCTGAAGTCTATTACGCGTCAAGCAGTATGGTTCAACCGTGGACAATCGGAAGATATAAGAAGTGTAGCACGCAGGCCAATCTTGAGATACTCTGAAAATATTCTTCAAAGCCTTCGACCTGGCTTAAAGCGAGAATCCCCGAAAAATATTAAAAAATATACCTACAACCAAAAAAACAAAAAATTTTTTTTTTAAAAAAAAAATGTATGGATGGACAATGTGATAATCGAAATCACGACCTTTCGCATGCGGGAAAATGCAAAGCGAACGCTCTACCAACTGAGCTAATTGCCCAGCAGTTAATGGATTGCCTGGACCCTTCAACGATAAAGAGCTAACAACTAGGGAATAGGGCTATTTGGGAATCTAGCCCTAAACCTGATCCCTGTCACTTTTATCGAATCAGATCCACATGCCAAACACAGTTGCCACACTAACCTGTTAGAGACTAGTTTCCGGATTCACCTCCTTTGAAAATCTAAACCCAACCAAAGTCTCAGTATTTTTTTTCTCTAGGGCCAGTTGAGAGTGAGTTTTCTTGTCAAGGCTCGCCCCGACCATATAAATTTCTACCTTTATCATATCAGGATTCTCTCTGCCTGATTTCTTCTATCTTCTACTCCTCCTCCTTAGGTTTCCTTTTTTTCCCTTTGGAACCTTTTCTTCCCCCATATATCCTACATTCAATATTATGAACGGAGCTTCAAATCAAATGGATATCACCCCTCAGCCCTCCAGCGCAGACAGGATGGCTGGTATGGACCACGCAGAGGTTCGCTATTTTACGAGGTATGTGAATTCTTATCATGAATTTAATTTCTTTTGAATATAATCTAATACATTCTGTGCTAGTTACGACCACCATGGTAAATTTGCCTGATCTCCCACATCACCCCTCTTCTCGAATGTATAGCTGACAAAATCAAAATCAACGGGATAGGCATTCATGAGGAGATGCTTGTAAGTTACATTGCCTACAATAAAGATATATAATATACAGCTATTGCTTCTCGAAGACGACGAAAAAAAGGAGAATACTAATTTTCGTCTTTATTCACGACTTTATAGAAAGATGACGTTCGCACAAGATCATACAGAGATGCCATTTACCAAAACCGTCATCTTTTTAAAGATAAGGTAGTGCTTGATGTGGGATGCGGGACTGGGATTCTCAGCATGTAAGTCGTCGAAATGCGTTCCAAGGAAACACATCAAAGCACCTTCTAATACGTTGTATCCTTCTAGGTTTGCCATTCGCGCAGGGGCCAAACATGTTATTGGTGTGGACATGTCCTCCATCATCGAGAAAGCTCGCCAAATCGTGGCAGTAAACGGCATGGCAGATAAGATCACGCTTCTCCAGGGCAAGATGGAAGAAGTGCAACTCCCCTACCCAAAGGTCGATATCATTATATCTGAATGGATGGGATATTTCCTTCTCTACGAGTCCATGCTTGACACTGTTTTATATGCTCGTGACAACTATCTTGTGCCCGATGGCAAGATCTTCCCAGACAAGGCTACCGTCTACCTCGCTGCCATTGAGGATGGCGAATACAAAGATGATAAAATCGGATGTATGTTTGTTCGTCATAGACCCTGAACCTGAGTTCACCGGTGCATGCAAACAGAACAGACAATGCTAACCAGTTTCTGATAGTTTGGGACAATGTCTGGGGCTTCAACTATTCCCCCATGAAAGACGTCGCCCTTACCGAACCTCTCGTCGACACAGTCGAGCTGAAGGCCCTGGTCACCGATCCCTGTCCCGTCCTCACCATCGATTTGTACACAGTCACCACAGCCGACCTCGCATTCACCGTCCCCTTCAGACTCACCGCGAAACGCAACGATTTCATCCATGCCATCATCGCCTGGTTCGATATTGATTTCACCGCCTGCCACAAGAAAATTCGATTCTCCACGGGTCCCCATGCCAAGTACACTCACTGGAAGCAGACCGTGTTCTACATTCGCGAAGTGCTCACAATTGAAGAAAATGAATCTGTCACCGGATTCCTGGAGAACAAGCCTAACGAGAAAAACAAGCGGGATCTCGATATCAAGATCTCATACACTTTTGATACGGAAGATGAGACGCGTGCTGCCCGGGGCAGCTGTGAGTATAAAATGTATGGCTCCCCTTTTCTTTCTCTTCCATCCTGAGTCTACTATAAAAAGTAAAAATATAATTCAGACAAAGTAAGATACTAATTTTGGTCTCAGGTGTTGAATACATACAACATGCTTTCCACTAAAATTTCCGGACCAAATTTCTGCTATCCTGCAAAGAAGTTATACTCTGCATATTATTTTTTCCTCGTTTTCTTTTTTCTTTTCCATTTTGATTTTTGATTACTTTTCCCGCTTTTCCTCTTTCTCCTTTCTTTCTTATCTGCTCAGCCTTCGACGTGGAATGGGATTGCATCATAAAAAAGTATCATAACGCCACTCTCGTGCGTTTATCTCTGATCAGGCAAAAAAAGCAACTTTTATAAGAGAAACGCGAGGTAGAAAGAAGCAAAGAAAAAGGGCTGCAGGCGTTGGGGGAAATGGCATAATGTGGCGTCCGATTATATGGAACAAATGATATATAGGATACGATTTCTAAAGCTCCTCGGTTTGTTAGAGATACCCCGAGTTGATGCTTAATCTTACGGTTTCATTCAGCACTTTTCTTTTCTGTAGAAGTCCCTGTTGGGAGTATTTATTTAATTTATATTTCTGTCCTTTTTACGTTTGTGATGTTCTTTAAAAAAATAACCGATGCCTTGAACCTTTCGCCCAATGAACGAGGATTGTCCGAATTGCCACAGCGAAGCAGCTCGCTCTCCACAACCTCGGCATAACCTCCTGAGCCACGGCTGCAGCAAGAGCTTGCTGCAGTGCTCCCCCGCAAAGAACACCACCTATTAAAGACCTAAATATGGAGCTCGTAGACTCTCTCCTCTTTTAATTGTATTTCTATTGTCACATATCACAAATTCAGAGCCATTGACTATTTGTCGCCCAATTCTTCTATTATTACAATCAAATATTCCTATCTAGATCCCTGCCACAATGAGCGGACCAGGCGCCGGCCACAAGTTCCCAAGCCAGGATGTGAGCTGGACGAAGAGGGATGTCCTTCTCTTCGCAAACAGCATCGGAGCAAAAGCGGACGAGCTTCATTTCCTCTACGTATGTTTGTCAATACATGCTTCTAATCAGAATCAAGAAAGACAGTAAAAAAGACATTAGAGGGCCAATTCGTGTTTGCTAACATCTTTCTTTCTATCAGGAATTACATCCCAACTTCACCGTTTTCCCAACATATCCTATTATCCTCCGTATGTCCAATTTTTCCAAATGAAAAAAAGCGAAAAGAAAAGAAAAACAACAAGAAACCCAAAGCCCGAATTGGAAATACATACTAATATAATCCATAAACTACAGCATTCAAACTCACAAACCAAGAAGTAACAGACTTCTACTCCCAAAAAACTGGAAATGCCATCCCGGGCGTGCCCACCTTCGACAGCCGCAGGGTCGTCGACGGACAGCGCAAAATGACCTTCCTCAAGCCCCTACCTGTCTCCAGCGAAGGCCGCAAGTTCGAACTGCGGAGCTCCGTTGTTGGTGTCTATGATAAGGGCAAGGCGGGTTCCGTTGTCGAGACGGAGCAGCAGATTGTCGATAAAGAGACCGGGGAGATCTATACCAAAGCTGTTGGGAGTGGGTTCTTTGTTGGGCAGGGGAATTGGGGGGGACCGAAAGGTGACTAACTTGGATCTTTCCCCCTTTGTTTCATTTTGATAGCCCACAAGGGGTAGGGGGAGGTTAATGGGGGCTGGGGCGTGCATACATGCTACTCACGAGCTGACAGCTAATAATTCGCTGCTTTTGTCCCCCGCGCATAGGTCCCGCTACGGTGAATTACCCCCCTCCACAGGGAAAGAAGCCAGATGCCGTCTATGAGTTCCAGACAGACGCGAACACACCTTTGCTCTACCGGTATGTTCAGCGATTCTGCTCTATATCCCTCCCGACAAGGCCTTTGCAATACGTAGTCCCAATTTCCAACTAAAATATCTTCTACCTATAGTTTGAACGGAGACTATAACCCTCTCCACGCCACACCGGAGCCAGGCCAGAAAATGGGCTTCGGTGGTGTCATTATCCACGGCCTGTTCAGCTGGAACATGGCAGCGCATGCAATCCTGAAGACCTTGGGCGGTAGCGATCCGAAGAATATCAAGGAGTTCCAGGCCCGATTTGCGTCTCCGGTGATCCCCGGTGTTAAGCTGATCACTGAGATCTGGAGGACGGGGAAATCTGCAGGTGGATTTGAAGAGGTGGTGTTTGTCGTTAAGAATGGGGAGGGCAAGGTTGTGTTGAGCAATGGTCGGGCGTTGGTCCATGTTGTTGGTGGGAAGAGTAAGCTATAAGTACAGGAGTGTTATTTGATGTCTGGGTTTTCCTAATATTTGAGGAATTTCCTGCTCTCCCTGTGTATCATTCGATTAAGTATTTATTGTATTCCGACAACGTTGGGCTAGATATCGTACTTTAGGCCGGGCTATATACCCCAGCGCAGTGAACATAAAACGAGAAGCTAATCCCCTTTGAAAATGTTAATATTTCAACTTCGACGCACCTAATGTTTATCTAAAAGCTTTCCCCGCCCAAATGGGGACGGAGTTCATAGACAGCAATGTAGAGCTAAAGATGTCCAGCCTCGGCACAACGGAAACTAATGTCCTATGCAAAACAAAAACCACTATTGTTTCGATTCAAACAAAGAGTTACACAATCAATAATATACACAAACCAGACATTGGCGGAACGATATTGGTCATAACCTAGTCATGAGCTCGTCACCGTTCGCGCCTATCAGAAGAACCGCTCAGTTTGTTCGTGTAAGGTAGGATACTCTGTCTCAGACCCCTACCAACCCTCTTTTCCCCGCAGTAGGCAGTAGATAACAAGGGAAAATTAACGGTGCGAAATTCAGGGCTCCAAGTAGCAGCTTTTTATATCAAGCGGGGAGAGGACAACTGGTGAGTGTTCACATGCGCATGCATCTGCGTTTCCTATATGTTCGTAGTCGCTCTGTTACTGCACCCTGCCCAATAAAGGCTGGAGGTTACAATACTGGTATTTTGATGCTGATACTCCTTTTCAGGGACTCGCATCATGGTCTGCTCGCAGATCTCGTCCCTATGCTCTTAATATTTCTAGACGAGTTGATTCTCGTAAAGGGGCTGCTGCGTTTTCATCCCTTGCCGTCAATTATCACCCGACAGCGCTCGTGGGAGCTGCTAAACACTCCAGCACTGTGAACGAGCCGGGTTATGTTCCTGTCTCCGTTGACCTTCCTGGGGGGGTTACGGGCAATTGGTAAGGCAATCGGATTATTTGCTATCCTACCCTTTTACTCTGGTAATGCTATATATATTTATGCACTGTTAAAAATACTTCTACTTTGGTGGTTGTTGACGGTGTTTTTCTAGGCCGAGTCTATGGTTGAGGTTTGTGTCTCATATTGCAACATCAGGGTTGCTTGTAATACTATATACTCACCAAGGCCCAGAGATAACTGCCAATGCAAGGAATGCATTCACCCTGACACGAGACAACGGCTTGTGGACACATTTTCGGTAATTGCACCTAACTTTTAGTATACGCTACTCTCTATTTCATTCTTCCATATCCTAATCGTATGGAACTTTAGATACCCGCAGATATTCACCCATCGGCAGTGAGAAAGTTGGACAATCATTTAGAGATTGAATGTACGTCAATGATGCCCACTTTTTAGCTACCTTCTCTCATGTTTGTCTCCCTTCTAGGGGCAAATGATGGCCATACTAGCACTTATGGCTACAGCTGGTTATCAGAACATCATCTTAACCAAGGTAGTCCGGAATTGGACGCAGTTAAGTTCAGGTATTGGAGACCAACTTCTATTGTGTTTCTAGGTGAAGCCTGAATTTTTAACATTGCTGTCAGGGCTGAGAGACAATTCGTTTCCAATGATCCAAACACCTACCCAACCGTCTTGTACGACGAGGTGATGTCCTCAGATGATGGAGTTCGAAAATGGACAGATCAAATTGTTTGTTCACTTTATTCCACCCAAGAATGGTCTTTATACTAACGATCTACCCTAAAAGTACCGATGGGGGTTTTCCTTCGTTAAGGGCTCCCCTGCAACCCCTGAAGCTACGGAGAAGCTCTTGGAACGAATAGCGTTCATCAGACCTACACACTACGGTGGGTTCTACAACCCGGGAACTTCCACATAGGAATAAAATTTGAAACTAAAAATCCAATCGTGACAGGTGGATTTTGGGACTTCACCTCTGATCTTTCTCTGAAGGACATGGCCTACACAACCGAGGGTCTCGGCGGCCATACGGACACCACGTATTTTACAGACCCGGCAGGCCTTCAGATGTTCCATATGCTCTCGCACACCAACGGTTCTGGTGGAGAATCGCTCCTTGTGGATGGTTTTGAGGCTGCTAAGACCCTCTACAAAGAGGATCAAGAAGCTTATAGGGTGCTGAAAGAATTTGGCGTTAGTGGGCATGCAAGTGGCAACGAACATGTCTGCATCCAACCGGCTCGTCCGTTCCCCGTTCTTAACCATCACCCGGTTACGGGAGAATTGTATCAGGTCCGATGGAATAATGAGGACAGGAAGCCCATGGTCAACGGATCCCCAGAGGATATCAGCAAATGGTACACCGCGGCACGGAAATGGAATGAAATTATTATGCGGAAAGATATGGAGCGTTGGTTTCAGTTGGATCCTGGCTCCCCAATGAGTAAGTCTTCTATAGCTATAATATATGACCCAAACATGGTATCTATCTCCCTATCTATCCCCTGTACAATTCGCTAACTGATATCCAGTATTCGACAACTGGAGGATGCTCCATGGTCGCGCTCCATTTTCGGGAAAGCGGAGGATATGTGGTGGCTACAGTGAGTGCCTCTTCTAGCTCCTCATTTATTTTTATTATGTTTTTGCTAGTGGAATGTTTGATCAATTGACGCCAAAATCCGTTAATAGTTAATCATGACGATTTCATGTCCCGATATTTGTTGCTCAGGGATGGACGAGAAAAAGTATTGAATAGGATATAGTTGATGGGATAAGACTGATATGGAAGTACATATAACTAGAAGATCTTCTTAAATAAGCATTCTTCCCTAAAATATGCAAAATAACAAAGATATTGAAATAATTTCGTCCTTCTGTTCTCTTCATCCAAAATCCGCTGCTACAATAACAACGACTAAGTTGTTGGTATTTCAGTATTGCGGTCTATCTACAACCACATTTTCGAAGGATGCATACTTTTAATCACATACGGCCCTATCCTCCATTAAACCGATGATGGCCTTTTTCACTGACAGTTCCTATTTCGCTCAGTCCTGGCTCTCCCCAGCCATAGCAAATAGCTGAATGTCACATGACCTAGGCAATGAGCTTGCGTACGGGAGCAAGTTAGTCCGGATTAGGAACCAGCTTGACCTCACCCAAGCTCCAGACAGCGGCAACATTACTGAGCATCTGCAACAACCAACTCTCCCTCCCATTATCAACAACCATATCTTCTACGCTCTCTGCAGCTCTAATATCTCGGTAACAACACCCCCATACCGGCTACGAGTTCGTGTTTCCCTACTTACCACCGACCTTTCCATTTCTCAACCGCCATCATGTCAACCCTGGAGGATCTTGACGATCTTGAGCGCGAAGACAAGGACAAGAAAAACCAAGGCGATGATAACGAGAAAAAACCAGACCAGGATGGCGATGCCGAAATGAAAGATTCAGAGGCAGACAAGAAGGACGAAGAGGAAGAGGACCTAATAGACGAGGAAATCCTGCGATCAAGCACCAGAGATATCATTAACAGACGGAAACTGCTAGAGAATGACATGCGGATCATGAAGAGCGAATTCCAGCGTTTGACACATGAGCAGAATACGATGCAGGAGAAGATAAAAGATAACTTGGATAAGATTGAGAATAACCGGTATGTTTGCCTTTGTTGTGAGGAGTGCATTGAAATGCAGGGGCGAGATATTCCTTTGATTAATACTGATACCCTACGCCTTTGCCCTGCTTTGATAGACAACTGCCATATCTCGTAGGAAATGTTGTTGAGCTCCTTGATCTTGACGTTGAAAAAGAAGCTGCGGAGGAGGGTGCCAATATTGATCTGGACGCCACTCGGGTTGGCAAATCTGCTGTTATCAAGACCTCCACCCGTCAAACTATCTTCCTACCTCTCATCGGCCTCGTTGACCATGAAAAACTGAAACCAGGCGACCTCATCGGTGTTAATAAAGATTCATACCTTGTTTTGGATACTCTACCAGCCGAATATGATAGCCGGGTGAAAGCCATGGAGGTTGACGAGAAGCCAACAGAAAAGTACACCGATGTTGGAGGATTGGATAAGCAAATTGAGGAGCTTGTTGAAGCAGTGGTATGGCCAATGAAGGAAGCTGAGCGGTTCAAGAAGATTGGTATTAAAGCTCCAAAAGGTTCGTCATACATCAATGACCATTTATTTTTGTTTCCCCAAACATCAACAAACATACCATTTGCTAACTACGGCCTCGTCTTTCACAGGAGCCCTCATGTATGGCCCGCCCGGTACTGGCAAAACTCTTCTCGCCCGTGCCTGTGCAGCGCAAACAAACGCCACCTTCCTCAAACTCGCCGGTCCACAGCTCGTCCAGATGTTCATTGGAGACGGCGCAAAACTCGTCCGTGATTGCTTTGCCCTAGCCAAAGAAAAAGCACCCTCGATCATCTTCATCGACGAACTCGATGCCGTAGGCACAAAACGTTTCGACTCGGAAAAGTCTGGTGACCGCGAAGTCCAGCGAACTATGCTCGAACTCCTCAACCAACTGGACGGCTTCGCCTCCGACGACCGCGTCAAGGTACTTGCTGCCACGAATCGTGTCGACGTGCTTGATCCCGCTCTTCTGCGTTCTGGTCGTCTGGATCGCAAAATTGAATTCCCTCTCCCGAACGAGGAAGCGCGCGCCCAGATTCTGCGTATTCACTCGCGTAAAATGGCTGTGGATGACGGTGTTAACTGGGCTGAACTGGCGCGAAGTACAGATGAATTTGGCGGTGCGCAGTTGAAGGCCGTGTGTGTGGAAGCTGGAATGATCGCGTTGCGTAAGGGGATGAATAAGGTTGGTCATGAACATTATGTCGATGCGATTGCGGAAGTGATGGCGAAGAAGAAGGATACAAGCGCTGGCATTTATGTTTAATTCTTTTCTTCCTTTACCTGTCATTTCTCATTATTCCCTTGCTGTGGGCAAAGATTGCTCGCACACCCTCTCTCTTTTCAATGGTCGGTTTCAAGTTGTGTCATGTATGCGAATAGCAAAATAAATACAGCATTGAAACCAAAGATTATTTTAGAAGGGATTGGATCAATCCTGATGTTAGCTTGTTGGTATATCTGGTATTCCCTGTTATGGTGACTGTTTCGAATATAGTTCTGCGATGAGGTGTATATTTCTGCCACAAAACAATAATAGCCATCTGGCATCAAGCATGATACTTTATTACACCAGTATCTAGATATAAATATAAATACAGACTCTTTTCTAGCGAGATATACGAACATATTGTGCATATTCATATTCACCTAGGTGGAGTTATTGAAAAAGATAACCCATATTTTCAAAGGACGCCAGATCATAAATAGTAAATAGCAATAATAATTACAGAGAGGCAAAGAAAACAAGGCCAGCTTAGTTTGAAGTGAAAGGAAAAATGGAGGAGGAAAAGAAAAGGTGGAAAGAAATGAATTAAGGGGGTATATAGGGTCGTTCGAGACGAAAGGAAATAAAAAAACAGAGCTTTCCACCCAGAGCAATGGGGAACGATGAATATTAGCATGGTTAGCCCCCTCGTTCCTGCATGGTAACTCTTTGTTAAGGACGGATTCCCCGAAAGCCATTCTGCATTGATCAGGGAGTTTAACCAAGCGGACCAAAAGGAGGAGGACGAAATGGTAGTGCCAGGTTAAGGTTCCGAAACTTGCTTCTCAATATATATATTAAAATGAAATAAAATTTCATTTCTTCAGAATAGCTGTTCCAGCCTCACTATATCTGCGGAGATGCCGTTGGTTAATGGTCTCTCCCGTTCGACATGGGACCACCAGTCCTTCCCCGATTTATGTCCCCGATTCCAGGACCCGTCGCAGGGTTCTCTCACGCTCCAAAACGGCTGTCCTGTCCAAGCGCCAGCACCGGTGGCAGTTTGGGAATTACCCATCTGCATCGTCGGAGACAGAGGTGCTGGTGTGCGCGGAGATAACGGTTGGCTTGATTTATGATTCGAATTACTGTTTGCAGTACTGCCGCCGCTGCCCCAAGAACCAAATAGAGATGGGGATGGGGAAGAAGAGAAGGTTGTCGTTTCATCGTTCATGCTCGAGCCGGTGTTTATCCTGTCGGTAGGCGGCGGCAATGATGCTGCTGCGGATATACCTGCTGCTGCTAAGTATGCTAGCGTTTGGTTTGAGGAGAGGAAATGACGCCAGCTTATTAGACCACCGTCAGCGTCTGAGCCGGGTATGTCAGGGGTGAGGATAAATCGTGGAGGCGGTGCAGCCACGGTTGTGCTGGATGATGTGCAGACTCTACCCATGCATAATGGGAGCGTAAATTCATGCACCGTGATACCATGTGACTCTCTCTCACATGAACGAACAAAATCTTTCTTTTTCAACGGACCTAGTATGTCGTATCCATCATCCAGCCCTGATATGGGAGTAGGGCCGGAGAGTGTGAGTGGGTCTGGTAATTTGAACGCCCCTGAATGGTCACTAACAACGAACTTGATGCCGGTTTCGTTGCTTTTAGAAACCTTATCAATTAGGGTTTGGCCACGTATGCGCGCTGAGGTCAAGTTGTTTCCGCCTGGAAGTGCTAAAGGACGCTTCGGAATTGAACCATGCGAACTTCGGGGGAGGGAATAGCGGTCTGCAGGCACCATGATCTGACCGTTTCTCGTAGGCCGACAAACGGCCTGCAGCGCCCCAAGGGGGTCCATATCGTGAGGTGCACGGAGAGACTTTAGGTATGGAAATCCCGAATTCAAGATACTCTGGGCGAGATGAGAGTTGGCTGTGTTGGACTTGCTGAGCGATGACAGGGGTGGGAAAGATTGGAAATGGTTTGGAGAACCATTTGTATCTGGACATGCCACGTCCCAATGGAGATGCTTCAGGACTGAAGAAGCGAGTAGGGGCTGGAATACCATCCCTCCATCAGAGAGCGTTGGCACAGTCTTGGTCTGGACAATGCTGAAGCGTTCCAGTTTCCTCAAGGATGCAAAAATCTTAGAAATTACCAGGAGAGAACTAATATTCAATTCTATTAGGGTCAAGGATTGGAGGGCGCGAGCCTCAGGGCGAGTTGAATAGTGCGCGAGTCCGTTTTCCGTCAACCCCGGGAGATTCTCAAGGCGTAGGGATATTAACTGGGGCAAAAATAACAGTGTACGGTCCGTGAAATCATCTGCGTGGAAGCCGCAAATTGTCAAGTGACGTAGGGACGGTAGGAAGTTGAACATCCGTAGGAATACGCCATGCCCCGTTACTCCTCTAGAATCCAAAGAATGTACCATCAGGGTCTCGAGGTTGGACCATGAGGCGTGGTAGTTGAGGAACTGGAAAACTTGGCCATTATCTAAAAGCTCGGAAGTTTGTTTCTTTGACCTTTCGCTGATTTCAGAGTTTTCTGCAATAATCCAGGCGTGCTCCTTGAGCTTCTTCCGTGTTGAAAGAGCGTGCGTTAAGCGATCAAACTCGTGGTTATAGGGTAACGAAAGGCCAACCAGGCGTTCCAAGTTCGGGCATACCATCACGACTGATGCAACAAGGTCGCGATATTCTTGTACGGTTATGCTTTGTTTTCCATTTCCACCCGTTGCCATTTCCAGATCCGGCACCCTAAGCTCAAACACTGCATTGGCCAGCAATTTTCTTTCTCTCAGCGATCGTCGCAGCAGCCTTAATCTGCTTCCTTTTTTCCATTTGTATTTCTTCAGTTGGGCTGGCGAATCGTTGCCTTGGATATATATTGTGTTATATCTAAAGAGATTTAGCAATTGATCAATCCGTGAGGTGCTGGACTCGCATACAGTTTAGCCCTCACTGCTCTTTCCCAAGCTCTGCTAGTCAAGGCTAGAGAATATAAATCTCTCATGTAGCATGTTAAACACCCCTCACCATTGGGAGCTAGGTGGGAATATTGCAGATGTGACAGAATACAGTCATAAACTTCCTGTGGCAACGGCTTCAAGAATGGCAATTGTTCCTTGGGGCCTGAATTCGCAGGCTTGAACGAGCGGAAAATGAAATTGCCTGAAGAGGCAGCGGCGGTAGGAGAGTATATTTCTGGAGTGTTCGCACTGTTATAGTTATTATTTCGTGCATATTGGATCGAGGATGCTCTGGAAGAAGGGCTTCTGGGTTGCACGGGCGTAGGATAAACGGGAGAGCCCTGACGGCTGGGGATCACGCCTCGATATGGATCACCATTGTAGGCCATTCCTGTGGAGGCATATGGTCTACTTGCAATTGCGTTCATTGCGCTCTATTCAACACCACCGAAACAGAGGAGATAAAACGCTGATGGCAAAAAAGCCGCGGCAAATATCAAAGGAAATGGATTGTTTACTGTTCATTGGAAATATGAAAGAAGAACAGGAAGAGAGAAATGAACCATTACCGAACAGAATTGGCCCACACTAAAAGCGCGGGCTCACAGAGGAGCAAGAGCTTAGTTTCGTTTTCTGGTGACGAGCGCGGTACGAATCTGACAAGCCCCGACGATCAACCCCACAAAAAGGTTGATCTTTTGCGAGCAATTCTCACAACCATTCCCATATTCGTTCAACAAGCAACCGAAGGAATACAAAATAGTTCGGTTTCATTCAGGAACAGTTAGGAAAATCTTTTGAGCAATGAACAGTCCACTGCCCATTTCAGCTGATCATCCGGGTGCCATCGATCGTTCTCCAGCAACCGGCGATTTTCTTAGGAGAAGTGTGCCATAGGCTCACTGCAAGGCTAAGAAAGAAATAGCTTGGCATTTAGCGCTTTTACAGCACTTTGGTCGCGAGGTTAAAAAAGCCACCATCCAGTGGAAAAAGGGGTACCTAGGCAGCGACTGGCTGTGCCAGTTGAGCCGTGGGGCGGGCTGTGCCTGCAGTATGATGCCATTGTTGCTCACTCTGGAGTGGATTTTGATTCCCGTCAAACGTCACATTTTTGACGTTGTCTAGAGCTTCCATTTCCTTGTCGTCCTTCTGGTCCCCCTTCTTGTCGGCTCATGTTTTGTATAGACAAGGACGGGGGAATAATAGAAGGTTGTCAACGCGAGTGATCTGGAGGCTAACAGTGGACGGCTACGTTCTAAGACTGATCGGGATTAGTGCCTTCATGACTCGGCGCTGGGACTGATCAGGTTTAGTGTTTTAATTGCTGACTAATAGCCTTCTTCCCCTGAACCGCACCCCAACCAATGGCGGTTGAACCACGAAACATAAAACTTCAATGACGGGAAAAAGTGTGGACGGGTAGAAGTCAGAACAGAAGGAATTCTACAGAATCAGTACTAGTGGCTTACCAGCAGGTCAGGCAAACAATAACGGCCCATGTCGATCAGCACGGCCTGTTATCTGTCAATTGCCAGCCAGTTCCTCCAGCCAACGCCCTTACCCTGAATTGGACACATTTCTAACACGAGAAAAAAAAACAAAAATGAATTTGACCACTGTTAAATCATGGGTCTTCAGACTTCTGTTGATAATGCCTTAGCTGCTCCCTACACGGTAATGATGTGGACGTCGCTAGCATCCCAATACTGTTGCTAAACCTCGCGTTCTTCTGTCACGTATTATTATAATTGATTGCATATGACTTTGCGGAACTTGGGCCCTGTGACTTTGGTATTCCTTACTCTGCAGATATTGCTTCCACCCCCGCATGTTGCATGTACTTTGGCAGAGGCGCGGCATGTCCTGGATGTTTTGTTGCGGTCCCAGCTACAGGATCATCGAGTACGCTTACCGACACATTGCATTCTGCAGCCATGGACTGGACTCATACTGATATACAACAAAATGATAGGAGCCACAGTTACTGTTCCATTTGTCCAAACTTAGATCCTCAAAAAATGTCAGTATTATGAAAAGATAATCTGGCTTGCGTGTAAATATCTCCAACATGTGCTGGTCAACGGACCATTTTTTCGTCAACACGGTACGCAGCAGCTACACATTTGATCTCGTTTGTGTTGGGGAATGAAAACCTGCTCTTGCCTCTTAAAAACCTTTCGGGTTCATGCCTTGTTGACCAAATCACACAGAAGAACAATCGCAGCGGCCTGTTTATTTCTCCAATGCGACTATTCGATTCTTTTTCGCCTTCGACAGATATTTATTTCGCAAAGCAGAGGCAACACCTACATGTCTAACCTTCTTAGACCTGAGAAAACTGAGGACAAAGGGTAAGCATGGCAACTGTACCTACAGGGAACTTAGCGATGGCAAATATTGCGTTCCCGAAATTTCTAAGGCCAATATATCAACGAGATTTTGCTTGATATGTCGTTGTGGCTCCGGTTTCGCGACAATGATTTAAGCTCGATAAGAGCTCTCCTCTTTCCATTTTTATTGTTAATCCACTAGATTTCTAGAATCGGACCAATGACGGTCCCGTAGTGTAGTGGTTATCACGGTGGATTTTGATAAGATCTCAATTTCCACTGACCCCGGTTCGAATCCGGGCGGGACCTAATATATCTTCCAATAATCTTATTTTTTTATTTTTTTATTTTTTTTCAATGTCATTGCGCTCTCCGCCATAAAGAATTTCTGCTGCTTTGTATTTGGCGCTTGAATCAATTTAGATTTAGCACTCCCAACAGAGTAGCAAGCGAGAAGATGATTGGTGGGCTTCTAACAATGAAAAGGGCTGGTTTGATTTCCGCTAACAACAATGTCGACATGATTTATCCCCGCCGCAGCACGCGCATGTAATTATCCATATTAATATGGATCGTAATCCAATTACGATTACTCGCATTATTTACAGGGTGAGTGGGGGAAACTATTTACATAGTAGCAAATATACAGCCATATGATGATTTATCCTTCCGGAAAATTCCGCAGAACACACAATGACACCATCCGTGGATCCTGTGAAAAACCTCTCTGTCATCATATTTAAGAAAAGAAAAAAAAAACCTTCTTTTAACCCCTGAACTCTCCTTTTTGACGCAGTAATGTACCGTGTATCTGCGGCGGCAACTGTCCATGTAAAGTCGCTCTAAAAAATAGCGAACTACTCCACGCTATCATCTGCAGGAAATGAATGATCAGACGCCCCAATGTTACAGCACTACTGTACCCAGGTCCCAGCGCCAGCGATGGAGGGTGTTTGATAAACGAGATCGACTTGCTATGCTCGATGGGCACGCTAATCACAGAGAAGCGAATTGGGAAGTTGCCCAAAGAAAGCCAGAAAGACAAAATAACAAACCTCCCTCACGAAACTTACGATTTACGAATCACGGAGTTTACCCATTTTTTTATGGAGAAATATAAAGGAGGGGAGAAAGAGAGGAGGGGGGGGGGCACTGTAATAAGATATCCATAGTTATGTCATAGCATTTCACAAAATACTACAGCATCACCAGCATCTTTTTATCATATCTATCCCAACTGGCTCGCTGATATGCACTTGGAGAACGAGGGAAAAGTTTTTACACATTCTATCCTCAGTGAGGTATGATTTTCTTCTTTCGTTTCTACGCCGAAACCAAAAAACAAAACCCTACGCGGAGTAACTGACTCAGGTAGGCAAAAGAGAAGAGAAAAGCGGAGTGAACCGGACATAGAAATTATGGCTCCCCCTCCCTCCACCTCCTCCTTCCACCCCGCCAGCCTCTCTCCAGTCAATTTGGAATTGAAATGATGATGAACAAAAAGCCGCATGAAAGAGAAAATAAAAGCCTGTCACTCAAAAACAAAAAGGGAACGCAATTCTCATTGTAGATGTATAAAAGCGCCAAATGATATCATGATATGTATGATGTAATGAATCCTAAGAGAATTGAAGAAGAAGAAGAAGAAGAAGAGAAAAAAAAGGACAAATGGATTAAAAGAGAAGGAAGAAAGGGAAAAATGAATATTTGATGCTAATATGTTGTTTGCCCACAATATGCAATAACAAATCAAAAATCAAAAATCAAAAATCAAAAAATCGAAAGAGATAATCACGCGAAGTGATTCGGAAAAGGCAAAAAGTATATATATCTCTTTGTTCAAAAGAAGAAAGGACACAAAAGCAGCAAATGGAAGGAGTTAAGGAAAGTGCAAAACAGAAAACGGAAAGTGATATCATTTGGTAACTATGGAAGACAGAAAAAGATGACGGGGGTGAGAGATAGGGCTTTCATTCAGGAAAATTTAAGAGGGAAATTTTGATATTTTCCCTGGCCGGTTCTCCCACGCAATCGATCAATCAATCAATCAATCAATCAATGCGGCGCGAATGCAAAGAACGAACCGAGGAACATTTCGAAAACAGAAGTAGATAATAAATAATGATTTAGGAGAAGAAGGGAAAACAAAAAAAAAAAAACAAACCAGGCCCTGGAAGTGTGGTTCGTAAAGTGTCTAAAGCAGGGTGTCGGTCAGGCATGCAGGCATCGATAAAAGCGCTTGGATATGTGAAGACGTGAAATCCTTTTTTTTTTTTGTTCGCGGCTCATACAACAACAATAATAATAATCGTTTGCAGACAACACCTCCCGAGGGTTCAGAATACCCCACATGCATTCGTTAACATGATAAAGTAATTATTTTTTAGAAAAAAAAATTTAAAAAGGAATAAACGGGAGGGAAAATATTAACGAAAAAAAGGAAAATGAAAATCGTCCTGATCATGTACAGAGACCGAAGGAGTATGTTCATTGCAAAGAATTTGATATTTCATTTCTTCTTACATCCCTCCGTGAGGTCACATATCAAAGTGGTAGTCATCATCACCGAAAATACCGCCTTCGGTGGACTCACTCGTTTTTACGATCCCGCTCATTCGATGATCTCTTCCACTCCCGGGGGGTTGCGCTTGTTTTACCCAGGTATCATCTGGCTTGGTGCCTTCCTCCATGTGAACATCTTTCATATGTTGGTCCATAGAACTTTCATTGACGAAGGTAAAACCTCGGAAATTGGCTTGCATTCCCGGAGATAAGGGCGTCGAGGCTGGCATGACGCCAGCCGCAAGTGCAGCAGCACGCGCATTTAGGGAAGTCGCCTGATCCAACGCGGTTGTGAACTCTGGGTCAAAGTACGAGGTATCCATCACTGACTTCAATTTTGGTTTAAACGGAGGAACCACATTCTTCCGAGCCAAGGCGTCCCAATCAACATCATGGAAGAAAGGATGGGCCATGAGTTCTTTTGCATCGTCCGTAGCTCCTAGCCGGTGCTTTGGGTTTCGATTAAGTAACCCTTTCACGAAATTGCGCCCCTCAGTACTAAGAGCATCGCGAGGGAATCTCACTTTCCCGAAAGCGATGTTTTTGTACATCTGCTGCGTATCCTCTGCGTAGAAGGGGCTCCACCCACAGCACATTTCGAAAACGAGCACGCCTAATGACCAGAAATCTACCATCTTCGTGTAACCTTGTTCATCTAGAAGAACTTCCGGAGCAAGATACTCCGTTGTGCCACAAAACGTATTCGTCGTTTGATTTTTCGTCAAGTTTGCTTTCGACAGCCCAAAGTCACAAAGCGCAATATGGCCATTTGCATCAAGTAGAATGTTTTCCGGCTTAAGATCCCGATAAACGATGTCATGTTCGTGTAGATGTTGCAACGCCAATATCAACTCAGCGATGTAAAACTTCGCCCTAGCTTCCTGAAACCTGCCCTCCTTTTGTAAATGCCAAAATAGCTCCCCTCCGGACATGTAGTCCGTGACAAGGTACAAATCAGTGGGCGTCTGGAAAGAAAATTTGAGGCCCACGATAAATGGAGAATTCGTCATTGCAGTTCGAACCAAAATATTCCTTTCACCAAGCGTATGGGCAACTTCCTTCTTCTGGATGATCACCTTTTTGGAAAGGACTTTCATTGCGTAAATTCGCTGGGTGTCCTTTTTCCTCACTTGATATACTTGCCCAAACGTCCCCTTCCCTATGAGTTTAAGGATTTGGAAATCATTTGGCCCAAACTGCTTCTTATCCGTTTTCTGGAAGCTCATTTCCAAGTGTATTTCCCCAGATACATGGCCGTCACCCCGACCACGAGCCACAAGAGGATACCAGCCCTCTATAGACTGATTATCTTCCTTAAAACTGGCGCTCAATTTTACATGACCTAAGAATGCTTCGTGATTTGATCTGTCATAAACCGAGACCTCAATTTCCGATTCGTCTCCAAGGACATCACTAGATATTGATCAGCAATGGCCCATTTATGGTGTTGCCGGAGTATTTTAACTAGGGCTAGAGGGAGGAGTGGGACCAAACGCACAAAACAGCTTCATGGTTCCACTGAGGATCTGTCACCTCGCTTGACTCTTTATGATCATGACTATCCAACAGACTATTATTACTGCTCTGTCGACTTTTCATTGGGATTGCCATTGGACGACCGGAATCACTGTTCGATCGTTGGATTGGCACAGAGGACAGCGTATCATCCGCTCCCTTCGTAGTCTCGACATCATCTGCCTCCTCAGTTTGAGCACCCTTGGAAATGTATTCATTCAATTCGAAAACGCACACAACGTAAGGATCGTAGCTGGGTCGTAAACCTCTCCCCTCAGATATTTTGATAGATAATTTTCCTTTTAGCGACCCTACCGGAATCCCTTGGGTCTCTGTTATGCCAGCAGAACGGGAAGATGACGGCTGAGGGGTTCGCTCGCTTGGTTTTATCGACTCAGAATGGTTGTGTGCCGGGGAACGAGCGGATCTATCTAGTTGAGGAGTTTCATTTGTTGACATGGCTCGCGGCGTCAACGGCGGTGTATTCTTTCGCGGTTGATTGGCAGTCAGCTTTGCCAGTTCCTCAGAAGAATTGGAAAGCGGGCAAGAGTGAGCAGAGGGTGATAAGGTGGGGCAAGTAGGGGAAGACGGGTTAGAAAAGTGAGATGCAAGGACGGGATCGCTTGAGAGGCTGCTAGAAACAGGATCTGATGTATGCCGTCCAATCTTTAAGGAATTCTGCGAAAGCAGGTTCTTTATTGCGCGGCAGATAGAACCCATTCCGCTCTCAACAACAGGTGCGCCATTTTCTGCTTCTTCTACCTCCTTTTGCAAAATCGAACAGGAAGAAGATAAGGGTGGAGTGGGTAACGAGTTGATGTCCGAAGGTGCCTCCTCCTTTCCTCGCTGATCTGATTGTTTTTCGGATTGAAATGGAGCGGGATCAGAAGACTGATCCCGCTCCAGCATTACAATGGACCCAGATAACGAGGCAGTGTCAGAGGAAGCCTTCGGTTCCGCATCAACCTGAGGATGTACAAGGGAATCGTGTTCTTGAGTAGAATCGGAACCACGAACCTGAAAATAGCTGGGTATTATGCTCGGGAAACGCTTGTCGGTAAATTCTGGTTGCGGTGTAGCCGAGATCCCATCGGGAGGAGTTGCAGAGCCTATATCGTCATCATTTTCTCTACTCGACATTAGCTAGACGGCCCCCAAGATATCGGGCGAATTTAGGTGGAGGGATAGATATGTCGTAGAAGCAAATCTCCCCAGGCTGGGGTAAAGGGAGATCGCAGGAAAAGGCAGGAATTGCAACATGGGAGAGAGATGCGATCCCACAAGAAGGGAAGCGGACAACCGGCTGGGCATTGCCGTCAAGCTTCTGTTCCACCCAGTGCGCCATCACCCATCGCTGGCTTCCGCAAGAAACATTACAGACTTACAGCATAGCCTCCCGTAGCAAATCGGCATGTGCGTGTTGTCCCGCCATATCCCATCCAACAAAACCGACCCTCCTCCTAAAAGCTGTAAGCTGCAGCCGTAGTACCCACTCAGAACAAGTGTATGCGGAATAAAGGTCGAGAGTCGATCGCAGGTTTGAAGGAGACTTGAAACTCGACCTCGAGAACGGCAGTGCGAAAATGAGGCTTTTCTAGATTTGAAGATGGAGTTCGAAAATGCTAAAATTAAAAAAAGCAAAAAATTAAAAAGAGGCGAAAGGCAGAATGCAACGAGAACTAAAAATTGATTGTGAAAATAGATAAAAGAGGGGAGGAAAAAAGAGTGGAAAAATGGTAAAAGAAAAAAATGGTGAAAAAATGGGAAAAGGTGAAAAAAATCAAGAGGAAACAAAAGCCTTGTCCGGGAGCTAGCAAACTTTGCGGAACAGACTCGATCAGGAATCAATATTTCTACACGATGGAAATGGTGGGGGGGCGGGCAGCGGTGAATTTTGGTTGTACTTATTTAGGGAGAAAACAAATGAGGGGGGGGTTCGAAGCAGAGCGGCAAACCTACCTTACCTAGTAGGTACCTCGTAACCCGTTAACGTTACGTGATGGATGGCTGGAGAGCGGTGGCACCTTATTCAGCTGCCTCGGAGCAGGCCTGGTAGGAAGGCTAGGGCAGACAGATGTCACTTGTCTCGCGGAAGAGCGGAACACCCAGCGCTGTTGTCCTTGTGTTCTTGTTCTTGCTGTTGATGTTGTTCTTGCTGTGGTTGTCGTTGTTGACAGGTAACATTTGAGGGGGGGGACAAAGAAAAGCTCTGCTGGACAGGAGAGGTATCTTATCATCGCATAGCTACCTGGGTGCTAAAGGGAACCATGCAGCTCACAGCGAGTGGAAAGAGATCTGCAAGATCAGGGAGTTATAAAGTCCAGGGACAGAGGAAGCTATGTACCTAAGTAACAAGGTACCTAGGTACCTTGGAAGTTTGAGGAGAGAAAGAGAGAATATGTAGAAGTAGATTGGAGAGAAGAAGAGGAAGAGGAAGAGGAAGAAGAGGAAGAAGAAGTGGAAGAGGCAGAAGAGGGGCCAAGATAACTGATAACTAACTGACTGCTACATCAACAAACATGAGGAGGAGCAGGCTCAGGGACGAAGAGAAGAGACGAGAAAATCCAAAGACCCTCCAACCGCCCATTAACTACTGCCAACCAGGTTGAGGACCTCGAGGTTGACTGCGGAAGGAAAAGAGGGGGAGGCGAGAACGGAACCCCAGCCTCCACCTCCCTCCTCATCCCCTCTGCCTCCCCTCATCCTCCTCATCCTCCTCGTCTGCCTCCTCCCACTTGTATGGGTGCATCATCTTCTCTTCCGTCTCTCTCGCTCGTCTCCAGCTCCACCCAACCAACCAACTTAGCAGCTAACTACATTAACCTTAAACACTACATCCAGACAGGCCTTTTGAAATAAGAGTTTTTCCTGGAATGCATTGTGCATTGTGCATTGTGCAGTGCATCCCTCCTTCTGGGTCACTCTTCACAAGCTGGAAATCCCATCAATTTGCTGAGAAGGCAGCTTTTACCAACAAACTTTACACTATCACATTCTTCTTACCTGGCTGCTGAGTGATGGATTGTTGATGCTATTCGTCTCATCCGTCTCAGGGGCCCCCTTCGGACGATTGATTAGTTACCAGGCCATGTTTAGCGGACCAACAGCCAGCAAGGACTTAGAAGCTTCCGATTCCTGCCTGTTTCCCCCGCTCATTGTGGTGCTTTCGTGACACTTCGCCTAGCTGCTTTGCTGGCTCATTGGATGTATTATTGGGCCCATTGAAAAGTTTGGGACATACTTTTTTTAAACGCCTCCATTTGTGACTGTACGCAGCGTCGCAGAGCCCATATTTTCGCCTGGGCCAAGTCGCAATTCTGCATGTAAATAATAATCAGCTTCAGAGCAGCTAGCTTCTTGGTGGTGAATGTCTGTCTTAATCTCCGCCCCGCCACAACGGGGCAGGCTTCAACCGCCAGCCAGCTGGGATAGCTAATTTAATAACTCCCAACGCCACAAGCCCGGAGGCGGCCACCTCCAATCGCTGCTTATCCGTGGACGAGGTTACAAATTACGCGGACTTTTCTCTTTCGCTGATGGGGTGATTTAAATTATGAATCGGGGCTCTAACGCATCACTAATTTACCTGGAAATATTTTGAAATATTTGCCACTGGCCACTGATTTGGTTGCTGGAGCTTGATGAGTGGAGGAGCAGCTGAAATAGTTATCCCTGATTTCCGGGAGCACAGAACTTCAGGAAATGTATTGGGTGACGTACATGCTTCATACATGCATGCAGTCTTTTGAGCATGCAGCTTCTTGATACTCACGAATCGCATAAATATATGAAGCATATGTTTCGTTTTGTCCGAGGCATCTTTTGGATCTTGCGAGTTTCGTGAGCTGAAATATCTGGTCATGAGAATAATCCGGCAAATATGCTTTTGGAATACTTTACACAAGCAGTTGAAGTTCTAGTCTCCAGTCTCATCGTGAATGTCATGGCTTTTTTTGTTCGGCATCCCTTGATCTCGCCAGGAATGAGACTGGCAACCCGTCCTGGAGGAGAGTCACCATAACTATATATCCACGCCATGACTTGGGGGAAAGAAAAGCTGACACATCAACAAGCCGGGGCATACGATTCTTTCCCAGTTTGAAGCCGAGCGAGGCTTATTATTCCTCTGTGGAGTGGAGCCGAATGTTTTATCGTCTTCGGATTGTTCCGAATTGCACTCTGCCCGAACTTGTCACGTCTCTTTGCTCCAGGTGCTCAGGGCTCTTATAGGGCTATCAGTATAAAGTGTGATTTAACGCCTCGCTCCCCTTTGTCCTTATTATTCTCTTTTGCTAGCGATGTCTGGGCGTCTCTAAAGGGCCATGGATAAGGGATAACTCATGGCCACACGTAGTAAATATATCAACCCCAAAATTGCGGATATTTAACGACTCCTCAGCTGGTGCCAAGATAGGCAGCCATCAACCATGAGCGGATTCAAAACTCAATTCCTATGAGCGAGCGATTTGCTGGAACTCTTTGGCTAACTCATTTGTATCTTTTTACTGCCTCGAGTCCTTTGGCGGGTTCTATTTGTGGCGTCCAATGGCTGATGATGTTTCTTCCCCACACGTGCTGGAGCTTGCAACACAGCAGCATGCAAAAAAGAAAACCACCACCTCCAGAGGACATATATCAGAACTGATATCCCGTTAGCCCTTGAGAAAATTGGATTCTCTTCCTATTTGTATAACAAACGCCCAGACGTCTCTAAATTCTTATCACTTCCATAATCGCCATAAAATCAGATCCGTCTCCTTGCATCAAACCTGATAGCATGGGCGCCCAACCAGACTCTTTCGATCTGAAGTTTCCAGGCTTCGGAATTAAATTGAGCGACACAAAGTCTTGGAAAGCAACTCCTGCTAAAGGCTATGTCACGAATACACCGGTCGGGCGGGAAGGGACTGGAATGTTTCCCTCCTTATTAACTGTAGGGGCCGACGAAAAATCTCCTGCTATGTATATATATATCTAGCCCCGGTCTCATTTTTCTCACCGCTTTGATCGGGAGACTGACTTTTATTTTATTTTACAAAAGTCGGCGCTTGACCCCTGTTCGAGAGTTCACAATGCTTAAGATCATGAATACTATAACCGACAAGCCCAGTTGGGAAAACAAGGTGTTTAGCTCTTCAACTCTTGCCCCCTCTTTCTTCTCTCTGCTTTCCTTTTTCTCTGTGCCTCTAGTTGATTTCTGGGTGGGGGTGGGCCACAGACATGATGAGACTATTACCCCTTACGTCGATTGAATCCTAGTTGATAATTAATTTTACCCCATATCTAGGTATTTTCGCCAGACATCATAAGCAAATGGAGAGATGAGGTAAAGGCGCATGGGGGCCTGGATGTGTCAGAGGGAATGATGGATTGGATCATTAAAGAGCTGCAATTCAAATCAACGGGCTTCAAAAGGAGCGGAAACATTTTGGTTTATGACACGGGCGTCGTGAAGTCGGACACCGCGATCCCGGAGTCTCTCAAGAATGCGCTCAAATCCGCTGCTGCTCACCTTGAAGGTGTTCCAGATCGCGAGAAGGATTACCATCCCAATTCAGACAACCAGGTCCTAGATCTGGTACATCCCTCCTTATTTCCGGTAGTTTATGGCCAGACGCGGATTATCAAAGATAACATTCTAGGAATTCACGAGGGGATCACCAGAGCTGGATCGGGTGAAGTTCTTGAAGTTCCACCAAAGGAAGAGCTTAGAGTCCCTGGATTTAGGTCTGGTTTCCTTGGTCCCCCAGCGGACCCTTACAGCCAGAAATTCCAGTGGCTTCCTTGTGATGTGGCATTCACGGCTGATTCAACGTCAGCGGATGGCACAATTAACGATCAAAATCGCAATAGGTGCAAGATCACCAGCTATATAAATAATTTACACCCAAAGGCACATGCGAATTTATACGGAGTGATCGAACAAGTGATCTCCCTCGCCATTCCGCTGTGGAATAAAACACTGACATACGCGAAAGCTAACGACTACAAACGAATGACATACAATACCTGCGAAGTAGAGGTTGACCCTGAACTCATGGCAAGAATTCCCAAACCGGAACAGGAATCCGACGAAGATGAGGATGACTATTATGACCGATTGGATGAGTGGGAAACCCAGATTCAGATAGTTATACGCCCCGAGCCAGCTGCTGAATTCTCTCCTCCAAACGAAGATGTCCTCGTTGACTTGCAGCGGGATTATGGAAGTACCGGCCTGCAAGTTATTGTCAAACTTGCCAACATCCATCTTAATCCAGAAAAACCAGAGTACAGTGGAGGCACATGGCACGTCGAGGGTCAATTAGTATGTATTTGTCCCGCGAGAGTACTTATTTTGCTAAGAGCCATCCATTCATTATTATCTTTTACATTGGCATACATGGCGCTCACAACAACCCCTTTCAGAACGAACACATATGCGCCACGGCTCTATACTATTACGACAGTGCCAACATCAACGAAAGCCGCCTTGCCTTCCGCCAATTCTCCAGCGCAAGGGAGGGCCAACTGTTATCATACGAGCAAGACCAGCACGTTTGGCTACCTGAAGTGTTCGGATGCTTGAACAACCGTCTCCCATTTCAGGATATTGGCACCATAGTTTGTAAAGAAGGCCGACTCGTAACATTCCCGAACATCCTCCAGCACAAGGTTGCACCATTCCAGCTCGAAGACCCTTCGAAGCCCGGGCACAGGAAAATCCTTGCACTGTTCCTGGTCGATCCCAACATCCGCATCATCTCCTCGGCTAATGTTCCCTGCCAGAGGCGAGATTGGTGGGCGGAACAGATCCCTTGGGCGAATGTCACCGGTCGGCTTCCCCGCGAGCTATCCGATGAGGTTGTATCTCATCTGGGTGACTTTCCGATATCGATGAAGGATGCGAAAAAGCTGCGGCTGGAACTTATGGAAGAAAGGAAAGGGATTGTTATGGAGCAGGGTAGGGTGATGGAAAGTTTGTCATTTTCGTTATGCGAGCATTAAAAAACGGATTGGGTATTAGAAAGAAGAAGGGAAAAACCAGATATATGAAAGTATAATGTTAAGAAACAGCCAGGACCAGAGTATACACGGAAGGGGGAGTGAATAGGGGGGCTCCCGTTCCCCGAGGAACCTCAAAAATCGTCCTCAGATGTCTGATTCAATTGGTTCCTCATTTCGTTCCCCTCCGTAAGACTCTACGCGCTGCACAACCGCTCGAGTTTGTCCTTGCAAATAATTCAGCCTAGGTGTCGTTGTTGTTTAAAAATACCCATTTGTAGCTTGAGTTCAACCATGCTTTTGCTAGCAATAGTAAAGATAAAGAAAGGCGGTTGACACGGGCATGCTAGAGTGGTTCATTCGACCCTGGCTTAATTTGACAGGGCCATCTGCTCCAATAAATAGCGAGACAAAATCCGTGCATACATTGGCCTCTGCAGGACCGCCCGGGCGAAGGGTTATTCTCCATCAGAGCTAGACTCACTTAACGGGTGGGAGGATTGATGTCAGTATTTTCCCTGGTCTACCGAAAACCCAAGACATAAATTTTATCACTCGCAGAATCCACGTCGCTCTGTGATATCAAATTCAGTCTGATCAAAACTCTAATCAAAGCTCTAATCCTCTCTCTCTAGGCTTAATACATATAAAAATTTGTATATGGTTTCATGTCCGATCTCGGGAGTCCGCTGTAGAATTTAACATGACTGCATTCTCGTCGGTTATATATGCCAGCCACTTCAGAGGCCAGAGTAGTTTCTTCTCCCTTGGTTGGATTAAGTTCCTCCGCGGGTCATAGGGGCCTTTTCTTTGGCGATGATGGCCGTTTTAACTGGGCTGCGAGTTACCCGTGGTAGATCTGACATTGGTCATTTCACCATTTGAGGATCGCAATGCTTGCGGTGAAATATGGATTTGAGGATGAACTATTAGGCCTGTAATTTATCTATCACATCCATGGATATGCTCGCTTGCTCGTGCTGACGCTGGGGCAGGGTAAGTAGGTAAGGTAGGGCGTCCTATTGAACTCGAGGCTTGCCCGCCAATATTACCTAACAACTTACCACTTAACTACCACGTGATCACTCTTATCGGCGAAACTCAAGCTCCGAAACACCAGCCTTCCGACGAGAGGCGGCTCTGGAGTTTGCTAAGGCCCAGTCGCGCAAATAGAAGAAGAGCTATCTACACAAGTATTGAATAGTTGAGCATATCTCCTTGCGCTCAACAGCACTATGGCGCGAAAACAGAGAGCAGCAGCTCAAGCAGCTGCGCAATCCCTGAGTCAGTAGCCCCTTCCAAATATTTGCAAAAAAACTTGAATACGGTAGAGATATAGCAAGAAAATCATTCCAGCTCACACTGCAATATTTTTTTTACAGGAGCCGCGCCGCAACAACTCGACGAAGAAATGGCTGATGCCCCGTCAAACCCACCCACTCCTCGCGATGACGATGGCGATACGCCCAAGAAGAAAGACGAAACTCCTGTCGCGGAAGAGCAGGAGGCGGAGTCCCACTCGGAGCGACCAGCGGAAGAATCAGACCGTCCATCGCCAGCCACTCCAGATACACCCATTCGCACCGGCCGAGTATCTGCCATCCCTAGAAAGCGAGGTGGTCGAGTTGGCCGTCCACCCAAAATAAGGCCCCCAGTCGTAGATGATGGAACCGGTGAAGCACGGTCAGAAGTTAGCACTCCCGTACGGCGAAGGGGACGTGGTCGCCCATCGGCTGGTGGTCGATGGGGACGGGCCAAAGGCGGACCCTCCCATGTGACGCAGGTCCCCATCGATAAAGAAGGAAATATGATGGACGTGATCAACGATGAGGTGGACCTCCCGGAAGATCCAGAGGGTGAGACGAAAGTCGATAAACTGGGCAATCTGCTGGGCGGCCGGGAGTATCGCGTGCGAACTTTTACGATCCTTAATAAGGGGGAGAGACTCTATATGTTGTCCACGGAACCGGCACGTTGCATTGGTTTTCGTGACTCTTACCTGTTTTTCCAGAAGCATAAACTTCTTTTCAAAATCATTATTGATGACGATGCGAAGCGGGACCTGATAGAGAGAGAGCTTATACCGCATTCTTACAAGGGCCGCGCTATTGGTGTTGTAACGGCGCGGTCAGTGTTCCGCGAGTTTGGAGCCAAGATAATTATTGGAGGGCGCAAAGTTATCGATGACTATTCGGCGCAAGCGGCCAGGGAACGAGGCGACGTGGAAGGCGAACTAGCTGTGCCAGAGGACAGACTCCCAGGCCCAGGGGAAACATACGACAAGAATCGATACGTTGCTTGGCATGGAGCAAGTAGTGTCTATCATTCTGGGGTTCCCTCCGTACCCATGCCAATGGGAAAAATTGTAGATCCAAAGAAACGAAAGGTGATAGTAACGGGGGATAACTGGATGATCGAGCATGCTAGAGAAGCAAGGTACATTGCCATCATTCATCTCGATCTGTTTCATTTTACGTATCCTCATTGAAATCTATATCTAACTAATCTCTACAGTCGGTTCAATTCTTCAATCCTTGCGGCTCGGCGCGAAAATCTGGACGGCCAATACGACATCCACACAAACACCATGCATTATCCTAAGATTATGCAGCCCACCCACATTCGATGGGAAGCCATCCCAGCTCCAGAATCAACCAGAGCAGACAGATCACAGCTCATTAGTAGCGCATCAACAGCCGCACTTGGTCTGGCCAACAGCACGGCTGCAAACCCAACTGACAATGAAAAGGAACAAATGGTCAACCGCGATTCCGCCCAGGCTGAAACGGACGAACCCACTAAACCCCCTTCAACAATATTCCCTTCTGTCCCTGCCGTCTTTAGCCGCAACTTTGAGATCCAAGATATATACTATGAAACACCACCAGAATCGTCATTGGGTCTTCCTGGCCCGGATGGGGACGTGCAAGACATAGGCGCGAATGGGTTAATTAGCATTTCTCTAGACAGGAACACACCTATCTTCCACACCAGCCCCGAGATACTCGCAGAGCTACCACCTGAATGCCAGATTGCATACCGCGAAGCAGCCATCCGGGAGTGGGAGTGGAAAAGCCGATGGAGAAGCGAAAAGGAGGATGGGATGAGAGCGCCGTTGAAGTTGAATTATTCGTGGAATCCCTGACGAAAATGATGGCTGGTGAAGTGAATCTGACATTTTCCTATAATAATATCACCGCTGCTTGGGTTAAGTTGGGTTTGGACCGCAAATCGGACGCTTAGGGAGGGTGAATCGAACACAAAGGGCAATTTTTCAAGAACAGAAGGGAACATTTGTGAGGCTTTTGGCTTTTTCTTCTGTCCACTTGTACCGCGCAACAAAGGTTTTTTCTTTCGTTCTTTCTGCGCATATGGAGTTTGGCTGGGTGGGTGGATGATTTAGTTTGTTCTTTTCTCTATTCATGTGCAATGAATGGTGTCTCAAGAAGGCCATTTTATTTCGGTGGAGCAAGCGCGATAATGACATTATTTTGTATTTTTATGCTTCATACTCTGCGCTAATTATTATATTATTATTTTTGCTTCTTCGCACATTTTAAATATCTTCAGGGGGGGAACATTTCCTGTTGACAGATGGCTCAGCCACACTGCGACCGAACCACCATCATGTGGCTACCACATGGTGCTCCGTGCCCTAACTCCCTCCAACCCTTAGATATCCTGCTACTGCCGCCACTAACAACTTCACCCCTGCAACAACAGAGTAGGGCTGGAGCGGTCGCTTTTATCCTCCTCGCGGCATTCCTTATCCCTGGCCTTTGTTTTTCGTGGATCCCATGTCAGCGCATGTGAGAAGAGCCACCGGTTCATTGGTTTAGATATGCTTCTCAAGCTTGTGCTTCTCAGGGGAACAAACCCCCCCCCCCGGGTTTTCCTCAAAAGAAACAGAAGGGATAGTTGCAAATTTTTCCATCACTACCTGGGCAAACTATAAAAAACAAAACAAGCTACGGGAAAAGTCAATGCGGCATCCCTCAGCCACTATCAACCACAATGCTTGAAATGGCATAACCACTTGGGGTAGCTTATGTCGTGAATGGGGGTCTGCTGCCCACAGTCTCGACTGTTCTCTATGATGACTCTCTCCTTTTTTGAGACGGCACAAGAAGCTCCAAACTTCTTTAGCCCTTTCTTCGATTCGCCCAAAAATCCCTCATACACGCTGAAAGCACAGCCTCAAGGGGGGTCATTATGGCAGACATAAATCACTCATTACCAGGATCGATCCTCCCTCTCTTTCGTTCATTGTCTGCGGTCTGTGTGTGTGCCTTGTTGTCTGAGCCATTCTTCTATTCGATTTCCTCAAGCCAAAAAGTTAGGGGGCCCGAACGCGTCCGTTCCTTGACACCATGTGGAAACTGCCTCTCAATTTCATTACCTTACATTGTTCGTGACCGACCCTATTTCCCGGGCCTTGAGAACAGCCTGGTTTTTGGACTAATGCCGGCGGGTTAATAGATGCTTATATTATCACCCTAAGCATTTCCTCCCTGATCGTTCTCTATCCTTACGGGAACCTGAAAGCCATCGACGCATATTTCTTTGGAGCCTCTGGTTGCACAGAATCCGGCCTTAATACGTGAGACAGAGCTTCCCCATTTGTCCCGGCTAGCTGGATGCTTAGCCCAGTTCACTAACTATTTACATGTATATCTAGCTATGACGTCAAGGATTTAAAAACCTATCAGCAACTCTTCATCTATGTCATCCCCATTATTTCTCACCTTGGATTCATAAACATTGCAGTAGTCCTTGCGCGCCTATATTGGTTCAAAAAACGGCTTGACGAAATCGGTAATGTGACCCGTTATTATTTTGGGTTTCCCCGAGTAAAGATATGTCAGGAATACTGAATTGGGAATAGCTCCCTCTCAGGCTCGACATCGTCACGATGTAGAAGCCCATGCATACAAAACCCCCGAAGATGAGAAGAAATCTGCTGGCAGCAATGAGAACACTAGCACGACCACTGGCCTAAATGTGTAAGTCAATCACATGTGCAGTAGCCCGTTCCATGTTAACTCGTCAATTTAGGATATCGACTGGTAGCAATGTGGACGAGACAGACAAATCTCAAGCTCAGACCACCAAACCAACGGGCACAAGCATATCATTTGCAGCTGATGTGAGAGGCTACGATAAATCAAAGGCTTTATATGTACCACCTCCCCAGGAGCGTGACAGAGGTAAGATCATTAACCAGAAATACCGAGAAACTGAGATAATACTTACTTCTCATAATAGGGAGACCAATGGTGGAAGTTGACGAAATATTCAGTGACGACGAAGAAATCGCCAAGACGAACGATTCCAACGTTAGAAGAAGGTCACTCTCAGCTCGCCGCCGGATAATGGGTAGCTCTCGCATTGCCAGTACTAGCACGCTTGAGAGGGTGGCCTCATCCATCTTTGTGCTTGAGGGGAGACCTAGTACCAGTAATAAACAGCAACCATCACCTCAACATTCCCTTTCCCAGCATTTGGACCTGCCCCTATCCTCTCACGCGACTCTCGGCCACAATTCCCAGTTTCGCAATTTAACGACTGAAGATAGAGAAAAATTGGGCGGGATTGAATATCGTAGCCTAAAACTGTTGCTCAAAATTGTCACTGGTAATTTCCATCCATCACTATTCGTCTTGGCTACGCAATGAGTTGACAAAAGAAAGCATATTTTTTCGGCCTTCACCTCTTTGGCGCGATATGTCTGCTTGGCTGGATCCTACATTCAGATCCGAAATATCGGAAGTATCTAGGAGAATGTGGACAGTCTCCTGTGTGGTGGTGAGTTCCTTTCCCTTCATAAAAAGTGCAGAGTTTCAATAGACCCCTTACCATAGTTGCAGGGCATTTTATTCATCGCAGACGATGATAAGTAATCTTGGATTCACACTCACTCCCGACTCAATGATCTCCTTCCAGGGCGCAGCATGGCCCATGATACTCATGAGCTTCCTTGCCTATGTTGGAAACACATTTTACCCTTGTTTCCTCCGCTTTATCATCTGGACGATGTCCCTATTGGTCCCGAGGACCTCATCACTAAAGGAGCCGCTCAATTTCCTTCTGAAACATCCACGTCGATGTTACACGCTCCTTTTCCCGAGTGGAACGACTTGGGCTCTTTTTGCGGGCCTCTTCGTCCTTAACTTCGTGGACGTCGTCCTGATGGTGGCTCTGGACCTCAATAACCCAGCTGTAAACAATTTGCCCATGGGAAAGCGAATCCTGGCTTCAATATTCCAAGCTGCATCCACACGCCATACAGGAACCTCATCATTCAACTTGGCAAAAGTGAACCCCGCTGTCCAAGTCAGCATATTAATTATGATGTACATCGCCATCCTTCCCATCGCGCTCTCCATACGGGCGTCCAACACGTATGAACAGAGCGCGCTAGGGATATACCCACAAGATCGCGAGTTAGATGAACAGAACGGCAAAACTTACATCTTGGCCCATATCAAGAACCAACTGACGTTTGATCTATGGTATATCTTCCTTGGTGTTTTTTGCATCTGTGCTTCTGAGTCGAAGCGGATCATGGATCCTAATGAACCGGTGAGAAAATATATATGGTTTCCCCTTCTTCGTTTTCTAGTTTTGAAGTTCCCCTCAAAACCTCTTTTCAACTTCTCACTCCCTTTATTACACTCCTTTCATTTGAAAAGGTTCGAAGCTAATTTATAACAGGCATTTGCTGTTTTCGCGATCTTTTTCGAAGTGGTGTCCGGCTAGTAAGTACACCTTGTTTCCTCCCCCTGACAATTCCCCTTGTTTTACTAACTCTCTTTCCAGTGGCAACGTCGGCCTCAGCCTAGGTCATCCCAGTGTTAACACCTCACTATCCGGACAGTTCAACGTTTTTAGTAAATTGGTCATCTGCGCCATGATGATACGCGGCCGCCACCGGGGTTTACCATCCCAGCTCGATCGCGCCATCATGCTTCCTAGTGACCGCCTTGTCGATGACGATGCTAGGATTGAAACTACCGAGACCAAGTACTCAACAAAAATCAAACGATATCATACACACTGATGAAATTCGTAATGGAGTAATTAGGCTACTATAGTGAGAGGGGGAGGGGAAAAACGTTGATTGAATTAAGGCTGCAAGTTGGCATTTTGCTACCTTCTTAGTGAGTGAAGCTTTCGACCAGCCGAAAAAGCTTGTGTTAAAGAGGAGTTTTTGCGTGATGGCGGGTTGGATTAGATGGCTTGGAGGACATGGTTTTTACAGACATTTTCTTTGGGAAAATTTAAATATTTCGTCATGCGTGCGATGAGGAGTTGATGGGAGTTGGTATTGACGAATTATCAAATGGTGATATTTTTCCAGTAACTTTTCTAACACCCTCACGTAAGACATCATGCTCCCTTTTTGCATGTGTGCTTTTTGGATTTCAGGAAGCTAGAGTACATATTTACATATTTACATATTTACATGCTTAGTCTAGACTATGTAATGGATCATGATAGCAAATCACCCTTCTGTCTCTACCAGAGGAAGCATTCATGTTCTTTTTCCCTTCAACCGAACAAAGAGAGAAGACTAGATTCCAGCCGAATATGCCAGCCAGATATACCCAATACCATTCATTGTTCTTCATATTCATTCAAGCTGGCTGGATAGTTTCTTAATTTGATCCCCTGTTTCTAACTAGAGTATGTCCCAGAGATACGATCAGTGAACTCCCCCCCCCACCCCACCGCCCCAGGAGAGAGAGAGAGAGAGAGAGATGTGTTAACTGAATATCGTTCTCGGGTTCGATGTGCTTTATTTCTGTATTTGTTGCATCTCTTTTCCACTGGGATTTGCTAGTAACGCGTTTCTCTCTCTATCTCGAAAGACCATCAACGCCTTCTCCTGTGATTTGGGGTAAGTTCCGGAATACCCGCCAATGGAACGTTGTTGGTTGCAAACTGATACGACCCTTTGGGGGACTGCACAACTTTTTGCAGGATGTACTGTGCCATAGGTAGGAGGTCCTTTTCCTACACCATACAGCAATATACAGGGGCAGTGCCAGGATATCTATTTCTTGCTCTCCACTCTTTCCTCTTACTCAAGGGACAAAATAAAGGTCATTGCCGTAAGTCTGCAGCTACTGACGGGTATGGTAAAAAAAGAAAAAAAAGAAGAAGAAAAAAGAGAAAGCTTCTTTGTCGGTGTACTTGTGCAGATGAAAGGCACAGGGTTACAGACAAGAGATTGGGTTAGATGTGCTGCCAACCTATCAGACAACACACTTTACCTCCCCGCCTCATGCAAACATGATCTTTGGCGGCATGGATAGTTCCAGGCTTAGTTATTTATTTATAACACGTCAAGTGTCTTGAGTCATTCTTGGCCCTTGGAGGTGATATCACCAGATGTGGTCAGTGGCTTACAGCGGGCGAGAAAATTTTATTCTTGTTTAAATATCCGATCTGATCTGGTGATGGGGACAAACGAAATATTTTATTTCCTCATCACGACTAACTAAAGAGGCAAGATATGCTTACGAAAAATACGTAAAACTCAACCGGAGATCCATGTCCTGTGTCCGTATGTGTATTATTATAATTGCATGATGTTGATGTGGGCGGCTGTGATCACTGATCCGAAGGACGAAGGAGGGGCTGTGGCCAGTTCTTGTTACCTAGCTTGGTGCGTCGTCGTAGCAGAAGCGTTTGACGGGGCGCCAGGCAAATTCAAATCGTCATCCTATTTGCCATCTCTCGTTTTCAATTTTTATGTTTATTTTTGTATATATATTTTCTTTTCGTTGGATTGACCATCGTTTAGCACATACAGGCACTAACTAACTGTCCGTAAGGGTTAGTTTACCTCGCAAAATCGTTTGTTGTCGTGGTCGAGGACCCGAGTGAGTATAAATGGGATGGAGCTTTTTCATCCGTTTGAGGGACCCGGGAAGAAGCCGCACATGGACATGGATGGCTTATGCTGACTGCCCGTATTGTGCGGACCCTTTGATTCCGCCTGCCTGGAGGCTGGAGGTGGGCGGCGGCGGTCGGCTGGTAGCAAAGCTGAAGGCAGACACACACACTTCTTTACGTATTTTGATTGCGCAGCGAGCGGGACTTGGGTATTAAAAATAGGGTCTTGAAAATACATGATTAACGAACGCATGACGCTGATTAGTTAAATTTTTTTTCTTTCCCTCTCAACTTTGAACCCCTGGCTGGTAATTTAAAAACGGGCAAAAATAAAATTATCTAAAAAAAAAAAAATAAATAAATAAAAAAATAGCTTGACACCTGTGGGACATTCATTATTTCCCTTTTTAGGTGGAAAACAAAAAAGTTTAAACATTTTCATTTTTCGAAGATCACATAAACACATCTGGTTGGCTGGCTGAAGTGAATTTTAGGCTTCTCTAATTGTTCCACTGAATATTATTGGGTGGGAATGGACGAGATTTTCGGCAGAGGCGGTTGCCGCCAGCAACCAGGGACGAATGAAGAAAAAATTTGGGTTTTCAGTAATATGATTTGCCTGTTAAAATACTTGCTTATTTTGCGCTTTTTTTTCTTCTTTCCCCTCTGCCTCGGAAGGGACTTTTGTCTTCTTGAACGTTAAGTAACTGCCCAGATGCTTAGTTCGGTACCAGTATTATGGGCGGGTCCGTGTATTATTTTAGTATTTAAAAATTGAGAGGGCATCCAGCATCGAAAGGGGAAAAAAGAGGATCAAATATGTGATGGAATTTCAGGAAATTGCAGTTGTTAAAAGAATTCCACTTTTCTTGTTGCGTCTGAACTGGTCTTGAGACCCAAGGGGTTCGATCCATCATGATCATGATTCCCCCCCCTTCACTGACATGAGCCGAAGCCGGAATTTTTCGTGTTGAACATGTTCTCGTGTTGTCGATTTTCAGCCCATTATTGGTGTGTTTGAGAGGGGGGTGTGATCAATCATGATGCAAGTGCTTTTTTTTCTTTCCTTTTCCTATTTTTATTCTTTCTTTCCTCTCAGGTAAACGGGGGATTAATAATACTAGTACTCGACTCTTGTCCTTTGCTCGTTTAAACAACTGGGATCCTGCATCCTCTCATGACTCTTATCAAAGGGCCCCTTGTGCCGCAACGGTAACACGTTTAACTAAATATCAATGTATGTTAAAGTACTGCGTATGTCAAAATTTATGGATACTATAATCAGCTCTTTCTTGCCTTGATATTTTTTGTGGCTTTTTGTCCTCAACAAAACTAAAAATTTACCTCCTCGTTGTAGGCTCACCGGAAGATACCACTTGGCAACAAAGAGCCTGAGAAGAGGCCAGGTTAAACTTCGGAAGAGGAGAAAAAAGCCATCGAAAACTTTGAAAACCTTTTGACAAGAAGGGGGTGTGTCATGGTAATATATACATATGTGTATTTATGGAATATCCGTGACAATACCTTTAGTTTAAGAGTGGGCCTAGGCAGCGTAAATGAATCTTTGCGGCCCCAACAACCACCCAACGCAGTTATTGTACCGGGAATGTATTGGTATTGTCATCTATCTTGGGCTGCGAGTTGGAAAATTTTGACTGTTCAGGTGCTCGTCCTCAAAAAAATATCAAGGTTCTTATTGGGTGAGAATGTCCGTAGTGATAAAATTTGGGGTCTTTGCAAGGGCTAAAGCACGAAAGAGGGTTGAGGTTGCTGCAAAAGTACGGATGTATGGAACTTTACGGAGTAGGCAGTTTAGTAGTAGAGCTGGCGTCTGTCTGGAGTGGTAAACGTAGCATTTTCTTTCAAACCCACGATTTGTGCCCCCTCAAGCATACAACTTACTACCTCGCAAAAAATTTTCGCTTTCGATCTCCATCCGTCCACCAATGTTTATTTTTTCAGACTTTCCAGTGTGCCTTTGCTTACGGTCGGAGCCTCGAAGTGGTTGGGGGTTCTCCTTTTTATTTTTAATAACCTAGGCCCAGGACCAACAGCGTTGGTTTCAGGACAGCTCGAAATTGGTATGGAAGTTTCCGACACGGCCTAATTAATCTCAAGGCCCAGGGTCAGGGTCCAGGTTCCCCACTGTTCATGGCAATAATGAACAGCACCAGTTTTGTTTTTTTTTGTTTTTTTTTTTTTTGGTCTCCTCGAGGCAGGCAGGTTTTTACACAGAGTAAGAACCTCAGCCGAGGGCGGCTTTAGGAGACACTCCGTGGCGCAGTAGTTTCTCGCTGTCTAAGAATAACCTTCCTTGGAACAAGGCAGCCGAAGGACAAGAGTTTCCCAAGCAATCCTCCCAGCCTGGAATTTATATCCTCTTGTCATCGTAGTCGGGACTCTACGGAGTACAAGGGAGCCTGTGCATCTCTATTAATAATACTCATAAATAGCCCTGGCCAAGGGTTTCCGGCGTAATCCATCTTATATTATTTATTACGGCAAACCGTACCCCCGTAATGTGCTGTATAGTTTACGTAACGTTGGTAACCATGGTAATCGCCATACGGGGCCAGCAACTCCGCTTTAAGACTCTTCTTCTTTTGCCTCTGGGCCAGTCCTCACGACTCAACCTCATCTTCCAACCTCTCTCACCTCTCACCTCTCAAATCTCTCATATCTCTTCTCTCCTCTTTCCCCCACGACCTCTCTTCAATCTCTCTTCAATCTCTTTTCCAATATCATCCTCATCCTCCCTCTACTCCCTTCTACCGACACTTCCTTTCCACTTTTGCGAGCTTTTCACTAAGCCTCGTCGAGTCTTGTTGCTCCTTTCACCCACTCCGAACCCCCGATCTCAACATTCGTCTTATTGCTGCCATCCAACCAACTTAAAAATATTCTAGATTTCTATTTACAAAAAATTCTGTTCGACTGAGTCTTGCTCCTTCTGCGTGTCGGTGCTGTGATCGGGAAATTTCACTCTCGCATCAGCCGACTTTTGCTGCTCTCATCCCTTTTTTATTATTTTAATTCGCTCTCGTTACCGGGTCGATTCGCCTCAAATGTGGTCATTCTAAAGATATTTCTACCTTGTGAAGACGTTTGAAGAGCCCAGGGCTCGTCGTTCGTCGACGAACCCTTGTTAACGCTTGGGACGTGGCGGACGTGTAGGCGGTTAGTCTCTGCTGGATCTTTTCAAACATTTCGGGATTGAAAAATCAAAAAAAATTTTTTTTTTTTTGGAGGTACTGATATTATTCTTCCAAAACGCAGCCTCCTCTCGGTCGTCTACCCTCACCCGCCCTGAACGGGTCTATCTTTTCCACCATGCCGTCGTTCTTCTCCTCTACCCTTCCTACTTTTCCTCCTACTCCGCCTCATATCATTGGCAGCCGTCTCGAATCCGAGACGCCATTCTACCAGCCCAATAATTCTGCCTATGCCATGAGATATCCTCAAAACGGCTATGATTTCATCGAAAAGTACTCCCAGACCGCTAGCTATCCAAGCCATGGTCCGATAGCCACGCATTCGCAACCACTACATTCCATACACGGAGGTCGGGATATGGGTTCGGCTCAAACGATGACATCTCACCAAGCCATTTCACAAACCATCTATGGCACCTTGAATCCTCCTATCTTGCCTCCGATTCGTTCAAGTGCGAAGCTTCCCCCGATGGAAAATGCGATCCCTCCCCAGTATCGACGGCAAGAAAAAGTCATTCACCAGGACGCGCGACCCAACGAGGAGAAACCGACCGGTGGTGTCGCGGCCCACTTGGACTATGATATGGATCAGATGTCGGATTTTGTGGCGGAAATGGCCCAGGGAATGTATGCTTTGTATATCTCCAAGATTGTGCTTGCAGATATTGACTTCGCTCGAAGCGTTTACCCAGGAACAACAGTCCCACCGCAATTTCGAAAATACGTCTTGCAAATTCTTTCCTCAACTCGCCTACCGAGCTCGACCATTCTTCTAGGCCTCTACTACTTGGCATGTCGAATGCGGATACTTTCAGCCGCTGATGTTTACAAGTCAGGAAGCTCCCAGGTCTACCGCATGCTTACGACTGCTCTTTTGCTTGGTAGCAAGTTCCTCGACGACAATACGTTTCAAAATCGATCTTGGGCTGAGGTCAGCAATATTCCAGTTGCGGAATTGAACACGATGGAATTGGAGTGGCTTTTCGGGTTTGAATGGAAGATCCATACACGTATCCACAACAAGCAAGATGGTTTCATGTCTTGGAAAGCACATTGGGACGCTTGGCGTATAAAAGCTGATGCGAGGGCGAACGAATCCCGAAGTAAACTTGCTCCTATTGACACAAACATCCAAAGGCAGCATGCTACTCAACAGAAAACCCTTCTGTCCCCTGATGGGCCAATTCCCCCTCAGTATCAGAGGGGAGGGTGGCTAAACTCTAATGCGTCGGATTACTCTCCGCCTTCAGCGCCCCATAGCGGCCCCAATACGCCTGATTATTACCGTCCTGCCCCATGGGCATACACCAACGCGCCACCACCATATTCACGTGGCTGGGTAGTTCCTCAACAGTACATTCCTCCGGCTCCTCGATCGCAACCGCCATCCTACCACCATACCCCATCCTACACACACGCTTTTTCACCAATGGCATGGACCGGCCATGGATCATCCTGTGGCTGCTTGTACTGTGCGAAGCACCAAGAGCATTACCTAAATACAGTAGCTTTTGGCATTCAACCTGTCGCCGGCTAATTTGTGGCCTGTGGGGGATCTTGGTTGTATTCTGCCATGCCCAATTATCGTGGCACATCATTCGATCGAGTTTCTGCCTGGCAAACACCCCACCCTACCTTCAGACTGGCTGCGCTTTCCACGACGTTTCTTTCGTTTCTTCGGTCGTCTGTTACCGTGTCACCCTTTCAACTGTTATTTTGATACGTCCGGTTTTACGATCCAATATACCGCGAAATCATTCTCATTACGCCCCGTAAAAAAAAACATACCCATTATTTTTGCTCTATGCAGTCGACCCGAAAAACTTCTCCCTTGTCTTAAAATCATTATATCAGGAGCACGGTGAAAAGCGAGCGAGCATCTAGAGCGTCTATTCGATCAATATCCATCTCCTGTTTCTCCGGCCTCCGACCTCTAATATTTTTTCTTCACAAATAAATAGCCTATTCGAGGCTACCCAAAATCGCGCTACTGGCTCAAATTTGAGCACAAAAACAGCTTGATGTTTTGCTTGCCCTCCTTAATTGCGTTTTGCGAATGATTTACGATTTTTATTTTGCCGTCCTATTTCAATCTATTCTCCTTTTCCATTTTCATCTTCCTTACTCATTTCCTGATTTTTTCTTCCCTTTATTCCTGTTCCCATTAGCCATTCAAGGGCATAATAGCTTTGGTGAACTTATTGCTTTTTCCTCGTCCAGTTCGCTTATCATTTTTCGTTCCCCTTGTCTTGTTTTCTCTTTCTTTCATGATAGACTTCTATTTAATGTTGGTGTGCTTTTTTCCCCAGATGATTCACTGAGATTGATATGATTTTTTTGTTGTCACTTTTGCTTCAATCAATTTCGCAGCTTTCGAACAGGCGTTTATTTCTCACTCACCTGACTTTTTTTTCTTCCTGTGAACTCTTTTTCTTCCTGCGGTTTGCCGAGTATTTTGTCTTTCTCCTTTCTACGCACAAAATTGGTCCTGTTTTGTTTTTATCCACTACTTTTTTTTCCTGAACGCTTCCGTTCGAGCTTTCTCGACCCGAAGGATCAACGGCAGGTATCGCATGTTACGTGTATCGACATTTGGGTTTTTGTTGTTTGGTGAGCAGGTGGTGTTCTCGTCGCAGATTCCTAAACGAGTGCGAAATGTGGAAAATTTTTTTCTTAATTTATGTGGCTGGCGTTGGTGCCGAGTCTTCTGAGCATCCGCCGGCTTTGTTTGTGGTTTCGTGTATTTTCTGCGGCTGTCTCATATTTGTTGGTCATCCGGCTATTTTCCTTGTATATTCATCCCGACTTTCTTTTTTTCTTTTTTCTTTTTTCTTTTCCCCCCATTTCACACTAAACTTGCCTTTCAATTTCTTGTAATCAATTCTACGATTTTCGCCACGTACTTCCCTGCCTGTCTCTTTCAATTTTCTTCTCTACTTCTATTTTTGCTTCATTTTTCTTTTGCCTTTCCTTCCTCATTTCATATACATTTTACGGCACATATTTTCCCTCCCCACTATGAACCCAATTTTTGCTATAAAAAAAGAGAGATTTGGAGGAAAAGATACCCTCGCTTCTTCGTGCATCGATTTTCCCTTTTTCATTTTTGATTTAATAGTTGCATATTCCTTTCTATAATGTCTTCTATTTTCTTGCCTTTCTTCACCTTCTCTTCTGAACTTGTTAAATGAGCCTGTTGCTTCCAAGGTTGGTTTGGATTGGAACTAGTAATCGAAAACAGCTCTGTTCTCGCCTTGCAGCACTTTATTTTTTTTTCCGCCTCTAATATGGAGGCGGAAGAGTTGAGGAGCCGCTGAGGAAGGAAGGGTTTTTTTAACTTTAAAATTTAGATAGGACTACCAAAGATGTAGGGTTTTGAAGAAAACGAAAAAAAAAATAACCAGGAGAACAGACAAAAATGAAAACATGCATAATAACCCCTTGTAAAACACCTTTGAAATTTTGGTTTACCTTCTGTCTTGCATGCATTTTGAATTGGAGCCCCTTGCTCTCACCAGACTATAGTTCTCCATGCCACCCAAACTTTACTTTTACCCATATGAATGTTGTGTGCCCTTTGACTGTTTCAGCCATAATCAAATAAGCTCATGCACGTGATACTGCTTAACCTTAAAATATGGGTCTTTGGTGAGTAGTCGTCCAATTAAACCATTCCTTTGGACCCCAGGCGAATCCGCTTCTGCTGAGGATTTGGTTTGTTGAATATGAGGAAATGCAAGCCGTGCTATAATCAAGGGGCTTAGCTTTAATGTAGATGGATCCTTATTTGAGAGAGTCATGGTTTCGATTTCCTAGCAATATCCCTGGGATATGCGGTCCGTTACGGTATTTTAAAGCCTGTTAACGACAGGTGTAATGAAAATAGTAAGATTCAGTATAGTGCACCGTCTAGGTACCAGAACTCTCAATCTTAGCTAACTATCTATGAAACGGATCCGCTCCTCCTGGGAACAGATCGTTTTGTTTTTAAGACTTCTATGCGGCCTCACATACTCCAGTTGAAAATCCGAAAATCCACATCGTCCTTAGAGTAGTAGTAATGAGGACGTGTAAGTAATGTGATATCATGTCTCATCTCGTCATAATGTTTGGCCCGTTCTCTTTTGATTTTCCTTCCTAACAGAATCTTCGTTACATTCAAAGGGATTGGGCCCTGGATAAGGCTGCCTAATTCAAGATGTCGAAAGCAGGAAAGTGGATTTAAAAAAAATATGGTTGACGAATTGGTACGCACACCAGGTGCGAAACCGTTAATACCAGACACGTAAAATTGGGCGAGAAAGTCATCCCGAACACCTGTGCATGAATGAGGGAACCAAATAGGTGGGAAAGTAGGCAACGAGGGGATCCCATAAAACAAATACTTAAAGAAGGGTTTGAGAGCTAATAGATGCTCCCCCGAATGCTCCGATCCTCTCGTATTGCCTTTTCAAGGACAGCATCTTCTTCCTCTTCCAATTCATCGCTAGCATAGGGGCAGTCTTCAGTAATGTCATGGTTTCCGTCCTTGTCGTCATCATCTAACAGGCCTTGTTTTCCAGCAGAACGGTCATCGTCGTCGTCTCGATCGCCTAATGAGTTCGCGATTCCATGCCCTTGCCTCTGGTCATCGTCTTGTAATTGGCGCTGCCCATGGCTTTGTCCTCTTTGGCTGCTTCTAGCACCTTGAATGTTAGCTGCAATGCGTTTATAGTTTTCATTGTCATCGCCAACCCTATCAAGGTCATCGTTATCTGAAGTTGTACGGCTTGTTGCGCCGCTTTCTGAGCCGCCACCGTCCCGTCCGCCCAGGCGTGAGGGATGGTTATGAGAGTTCTTTTTATTCTGAAGAGACATGGAAGATAACTTTTGGTTCCTGTTCAACTCATCTTCTGATAACGACTCCGGTTGAGATTTTGAGTCCAAGAGTAAATTTAGGGAAATGTGTGATGGCGTTGAGTTTGGTGAAGACGAAGAAGTCGAACTAGGAGGGGCATGGTGGGGGCGTGCATTGGATGCCCTATCAAGGGATACTTCCAGGCTATATCCGGATTTGGACTTTACCGTGGCAGATTGAATGGCGTTGTTGCTGCCATCTGTTTCTGCGAAGCCTTCCAATATCTCCTTTGTATATTGTCGCTGAGGTCGCTTTCTCCAAAATTTCACTGACGAATGATTGCACCCGTTGGGACAGCCGCCCCATTGTCTTCTGATTGGGATAGGAGACTCCGTCTCGAGGGTATGGCCGGTCAAAGCACCTGCATCAGCCCTTGACACGCGCTCCCGTTCTCGTTCCCTCTCCTTCTCCCGTTTTAGCTCAGACCAAGTGCGCAAGTTATTTTGAAGGACATATTTCCCATCACCGTCGTTCTTCCTCATGATTACGAATTCACAGTGATTGACGTTTCGAAGGTCCTCGAAATATTCGACGCTGAAGTGGTACCACTTCATTAAAAATATCCGCGTCATAAGCCCATGTGTGACCAGAACACACACACTGGCAAAGTCTTCTTCTCCAAAGAGTCTCCAGAGGGACTCATTGAACCCACTAATTCTGTCGTAAGCATCGGCCGCGGACTCTCCGTTCGGGATACGATAGAAAAAATGCCCGTAATCAGCACGCTCTTGCCACATGCGCTCCATTTCTGCGGAGCATGGCTGGAAGTTGCCGAAGTCTTGCTCTCTTAAGCGTGGTTCCTCGTAGACTTTTATTGTGTTTCTTGGGAAGGGGGACGGTGAAGGGTCATCTGATGTTAGAGACGTAAGGATGCCCTCGGTCGTCTCGCGCGTGCGGCGGTAGGGAGATGTAAAGAAATGAAGGGTATCCTCAGGGCGCAGGAGCATTCGCAACCTACGCCCCGCTTCAAGAGCCTGTTTCTGCCCCTCTTGCGTAAGTTTCACGCGGTGGTCCGGAATCGACTGGTGGATTTCACGGTTCTTGTTTCCCTCTGACTGTGCATGGCGGATGAGGATGATCATCTGCAAATAGACGGTTTAGTATGGCATGCTTGAGCTGTAGTTTGCCCGCAATCGCGATGGAGAAAGGGCAGCTATTTTCATAAACGCACCCGAGGTTTTCCCATTCTTGCAACGCTATAGTCGATATTAGCTAGAAAACTGAATGAATGAGTTTATTTTGCGCCCTTTTGGAAATACTTTCTTCAGTTCTTCTTCTGTTGGGGATTGTTGGTGCTGTTAAAAGAATAGTACGTTCGGGTTGTAAGTAAATATGACGAGGAGCCCACCTTCTCGCCTGGGAGAGAGAACAAAGCTGCGGCGCTAATTGAAACCAGGTCCCTGTGTTTAGCCACCATCACCCCCTTCTGTCAACCTCATGCATCTTTGACGACGCAACTCTTTTGCTCAGCGACGCGCATACACCCGTTTCACTATTGGACGCCAGGTTTTCTTTAACCTTCCGCATTGTTAGCACACTTAAGGGCTCAGGCTTTGAGCCACGCACATCCATCATGGCTGACCCGTTGTACGAACTCCTTGTGCCGTACTTTGATTCCACGGACGTTTCCTCGCACCCGCCACCCCCTACCTCAGATTCTGTGTCGTCCAAGTACCTTAATCGCTTGTCGACACTTACACTGTCCTCACTGACGACGACGGAACCCCAGTCTCTTTTGCAATCCTCTCACTCCGTCCTCGTTTCGCTACAAGCTCTCTCCAATCGCTCTCACAAATCATTTGTCACCGCGGCAGATAACCTTTCCTCTCTTCGTTTTTCGATACCACAGATAGCTGCGGAAACACGGCGACTTCAAAATGGGATTCCAAAACTGGATGAGGAGGCCGTACGTTTCTCCTCCGTCTACAACAAAAGCGTGGAGAACCCCATGTTGGATGGCAGGAAGAAGGCCATGCAACTGCTGAGGAATGTGGACCGACTCTCCGATATTTTAGAGCTGCCCACTCTACTTTCTACGGCAGTGTCTTCCTCATCCGCTAATGCTGGGGCCACTGGAGGTTCGAACACGAATAACTCTTCTGCCTTGGACCTGTTTGCGCATATAAAACGATTACAGACTCTTTACCCCGATTCCCCGCTGGTTAAGGACATTGCTCGACAGGCGGAGGAGGCGATGAAGGACATGACCAGCAATCTTATTGCTGGGCTTCGAGTTCAAAATATAAGACTTGCTGCAGCTATGAGAACTGTGGGTTGGCTTCGGCGTGTCGCTCCAGAGTTAGAGGGTCCTAATCACGAAGGAATCCCTGCTATGAATCGAGAGGGAGCATTTGGAGCATTGTTTTTAGTTTGTCGGTTGGCAAATCTAATATCTATGCTCGAAGCCCTTGATCCCTTGAGAGAACTTGCAGACCAAGAAACAAAGAAGAGGTTACAAAGCAATGGGGAAAAAAACAGCTCATCTGCTAACAGCAATGCTTGGCCAGGGGGCCAGCAAACCGAACGGTTTTTGAAAAGATACATTGAAATCTACCGAGAGCAAAGCTTTGCAATAGTTGCCTTGTACAAAAATATATTCGCACCTGCACCATCCGAATCTGCTTTGGCCTCTGCAAGCGTGCCCGGTTCAGATGTGCGCGACTTAAGCCTACAGAGTAAACCGACACCAAAATCGCAGCAATCTCAGAAGGACCCTTTACCACGTTTACCTCCCGCACTGGCGACTTTCCCCATGCATCTAGCGCAACTCTTGACAGAAACGCTGAAGGCATATCTTCCAAATGTCAAAGACAAAAGTTCACGAGAAAGCCTGCTCACTCAGGTACTGTACTGTGCTAGCAGCTTGGGCCGGTTGGGGGGGAATTTTAGTATGATCTTATCATTCCTAGATGAAGAGCAGGATGAAGAAGGGGATGCAGAGGATGATGTATCCGAGGACAACATAGTTCCTGAGTGGGAAGAAGTTATGAAGAAGCACCGTGTACTGTCAGAACGGTTGGATCAACTAACAGCTGGTGGGACTGATAGCGGGCCAAAGACAATCTCTCGGGTGCAATCGCCTTTAACCTAAGTTATGAAAGAAAATGCTGCAATGTTAACACCAAAACTGAACATCAATACACGCAGTATTTCAGCGCAACCACAGTTTGAACTCTATAGAACCAAACAACATAAACTAGCCGTAGTTTGTTCCCCTCAATATAATAGGCCTGATTATGGACCTAGGTACCTAGGTAGGTAATCAATTGCGGCAAAATGGAATCATTCCTGTTACAGTTTAGTGTTGCTGCTGGGGGAATGCTTTGTCATCCGGGGTCGCTGTCCCCGTTGGTTGATTGATCGATCCCGTTGTCAATGATTGTGTTTCTCCTCCTGCTGGGGTTTTCCTTCTTTTCTTTTCTTTCTTTTCTCTCTCTTTGTTCTCGTGAACCATCGGTTTTCCTGTCTCTGGATGTCGATTAAATGTAGATCCTCTGCCCTCCTCCAACCCCCTCCCGCCCTGCAGTTCGCTCGAACAGCCCTCTTATCTCCATCCTTGCGCTTCTTCCAGCACCTTCGTGTGGACCTGTCCAGGCCTGCTTTTCTGACTGACCTTATTTCGTTGCACAAACCTCTATGCAGCCTTGTATATTACTTGACCCGTCCCATTACTGTCCATCTTGTTTTGGATACCAACCAATGGCCACTGTAGCAGCTTCTGCTACCTCCCCACCAAACGGTGGCTTGATCGACCCCACCAAGCAAGCAGAATATCCCATTCTCCTAGGTGACAAACTGGCTGGGAGAGGACAATCTAGCAAAGATCGATTTATTGGTATTACATATAACCATAAGAGCAAGTCAGCTTCTCGACATCAAAAGGCGATAATTACTGCGACAGACTCCTCACAGCATCTCTACAAGCTCACAATCCAAGACAAACCCCACAGTGCAGAGCAGCAGACAAATCTTATTCACACATACCATGGCAGCGTTGATCCTACGTCCCTAGTGTCCGAATCAGAGACCAGCAACTTGGTCCTGGTGTTTGATCCTGAGCGAAAAGCGTTTGTTCTCGAACCCGTGTCGACCAGATTGAATTTCAACCTTCGATCCGCGCCAGGGAAATCAACCCAACAAGTTACAGAACAATACCCGCAGCTTAACATTCTCTCCGGGGAAGCTCAAGCATCTTATTATGACCAATTGCAGGAAGGACCTGGTGAGGACGATGCCCAAGGCGCTGCGGATGAGAGCAACCCTTACGATTTTCGACACTTTCTTCCAAAACCTAAAATTGAAGGCGAAGGATCTGAAATTACTACCCCTGATACACATCAAACTCGCCCAAATCATACAAATTCACATTTAGCACCACCACCAGTTTCCAGCATGAAATCCAGGCCGAAGCCTGCAGCTAAAGCTAAAGCTAAACCTCAAACAAACCCGCTTCGACAGCAGAAACGACAACCGAAAGCGACAGCTGCGGACAAAGGATCAACGAAGCCTAAACCTAAATCTGCCCCCCGCGTTGAAGAAGTGGACCTCGGCCTCGATTCGTCCTCCTCAGACAGAGAAGAATCGACTAAACACAGAGCGGGTGAAAGTAACCCATCACAAGCGGCGGCATCTCCTGGAGCAAATATAATTGTTGACGGCGATCTGATTATCGACATGGGTTCTCCGCCCCCTGTCCGTCCAGCTTTTAAAATTAACCCTCGACATTTCTCATCGAATAATACTTCTGCCAATGAAGCAGACTACGATAGTGATGACGAGGGAGAGATGGAAGACTTGAGATTACCATCTCCTGTCGGCACTGAAACCCAAACTCACGGGGATGACGAGGAGGAGGACGACGAGGAAGAGGAGGAAGGAGAAAGAGAGGGAAAACAAGTGGGGCACGATGAACTCATAGACGATGATGATTTGGCCGCTGAAATGGAAGCGGCTTTTGAGGAGAGTGCAAGAGAAGAGGAGCAGCAGAGGGTTCAGAGGCTTTTGCAACAACAGCAGATGCAACAACACGTTGTGAGCGACGACGAAAGCGAAGTAAGTGAGGAAGAGTAAGTACAATACGATATACACTTATAAGAATTATCATCCTCTTTCTTAACAGCATTTGATACTATCTTGGCGTTTATTTCTTTTTGCTTTCTTTCTTCCTTTTTGGAAAAACCAGGTAAGGTTGTTATTTGATATGGTCGACCGTTATTTCCTGTTTCTATATATGATTGTATGATACCAAAAACACAGTACTATTCAACGATTTAAAATTGATAGAGCGGCCATTTATATAATAATATGTTTTATCTTTTTCCTCCTCTCATCTGGCTGGGCCTCTATGCCTTCAAGTGCCACTGCCATGCATCTATTTTGTCTGGCTTCGGTCACCGCAACTTTGCTCATGCGTCATGGAAGGGGCGGAACAACAATGATCCAGCACGTGTTTATTCAATTCAGTTTTGAGCTTCAAAAGTCCCAAACCTCGCGTCTTGACTGGCCTCATCACGCCTGACACTGCCCACAGAGCAATATATCGCCGTCAAATCGAAAAATACACCATCCGGCTGAGTATTGCTGTTTTTCGGAACCCTCACCCATGACTCTTTGGTTCATGGCCTCGCAGGGGGACTCGCGGTGATTGACAGTGAATGACATCAGATCGCTCTACCCCCTGACAACACGAGCTGTTGATCAGTGAGCTGTTCTTATCTTATGTGATATTAACTGCTATACTGCGATATCCTTGCACTTCGTTCCAGTTGAGCTCTTGTTTTGTTGTTCTTCCTGATCAATCACTTTGATCAAACATGCCAGCTACATCGTCCTCGGTGCGCGAATCCGCAATCCCAGTCGCCTCGCCCTCCAACCGTGTCCTCGTCGCGGCTCAGTCGCAATGGATATTCACGGACGCGGAGCTTTATCGGACGCCATCTATCCTCGATGGGATGACTATCGAAGCTGAGCACACGAGCCGTAGCAAAGGGGTTAACTTCATCACCCAGGTCGGAATCCTCTTGAAGCTTCCGCAGCTCACGCTATGCACCGCGAGTGTTTATCTCCACCGTTTCTTCATGCGATACAGTATGAAGGACCTTCCTCAGCGCCCAGGAATGCATCCCTACTCGATAGCTGCTACTGCCCTATTCCTCGCTACCAAAGTCGAGGAGAACTGCCGCAAGATGAAAGAGCTAATCGTAGCCTGTTGTCGCATCGCGCAGAAGAAACCAAGCATGGTGGTGGATGAGCAGTCAAAGGAATTTTGGAGATGGCGCGATACTATTTTACACAATGAAGACTTGCTGCTCGAAGCCTTGTGTTTCGATCTCCAGCTTGAGCAACCCTACCGCCTGCTCTACAACTTTCTTTGCTACTTCAAGGTGCAGGAGAATAAACGGCTTAGAAATTCGGCCTGGGCTTTCCTTAACGATTCTACATATACGGTACTCTGTGTTCAATTCCCCGCACGCACGATAGCCGCGGCCGCACTCTATGCGGCAGCAAGACACTGTGAAGTTGCCTTCGAAGACGACTCCTTAAATAGGCCTTGGTGGGAACAACTGGGCGTTGATCTCAATGAGATGAGGCGGGCGTGTAATCGCATAGCAGATATTTACGAGTTTATTTCGGTTCCTGTGCCTGGGCAGCAATATGTGCACCTCTCGACCCGCGACGACGAACCGACTGACAAGACAAGAACGTTCCACCACCCAAATAGCGAAAGCAGTCTGGACGTTAGCGTCGACAACAGCATGTCTCCTGGTGAGATTAATGGACGCAAACGCGAAAGAGATAGCCATTCCGGCTCATTTAGCCAACACCCAATAAGCATTCCCCCAAATGGTGCAGCATCGGGGAATCAGGAGCCTCAACCCTCCCCGAAGCGCCAGCGTCGTGAAGGGAGCGAAGCTGATACTGGATCACCCTCATTTAACCAACCGCATCCATCGTCATCGCAGCACTCGTTCATTCAAGCAGCTTCAAACCTTAACCTCGCCTCCAACCCATCTTCGCAAACCGCCATCAGTAATCCATCCAGCCAGGGACGACTAGAGATGAACGGGCATGGACACCCTAGGAATGCATCACCTCCCAAAAGCCGAATCCCACAATCGGCACGCGTTCCTCTAAACCAGCCACGACAGGAACATCCACTTCCCCCACCGCCTCCAATTACCGTCCCTCCTCTTCCTCATCAACACCCCCAAGCCTCTCGCCGTGGAAGTTATGGCAACAATCCACAACCGCCAAATAGACCACCACCCCCAAGAGGGCCCCCATCATCGACGGGGCCATCAGTGCTTCACCCGCCACCGCCACCGCCGGCATCCAATCCCCCTAACGTTGATGAATTACAGCAACGTATTGATGCAATTATCCAGCAAGGCATGCCACCGGAAAATGACCGGTCCCACGAACCCAGAGGGAATCATTATTATCGTCCATCATCAAGGGAAAGGGATAGGGATAGGGATAGGTATAGGGAGAGAGATATAGACAGGAACCGGGATCGCGAAAGAGATAGGTATAGGGACAAAGATAGGGTTAGAGACAGAGGCAGAGAAACAGGACGCGATCATGACCGCGACCACGAGCGCGACTATCATAACCGTTCAAGGAGACCCTCGTCAGAGACATCAGGTTCCGTAGCCATGTCCACATCTCTCTCTGTGCCCTCTTTATCTGGAACACTATCACATCCACATCTGCCACCACCATCGCTGATTCCTCCAGTTCCCTCTTCTGATACGCGCCATGATCTAGAGCAGGATCAACAGGGAAAGCGAGATGTGGTAGAAACGAATACCACTGCGTCGCAGGAGAATGATATCAAAAATAACGAGCCTGATGATGGCGGTGGGAGCGAGGAAGGGGAGGTTTAAAAGAGCAGACATTCTTCCGGTCACACCCATACCCCCAAGGAATGACAAATGGTTAGCAAAAGGGATGACTCTATTGACAATCGGGCATTCACACATTCCACGGTACCAACTATAAGGTTGACTTGACGATACAATGCCCGATAAAGAAACGTCGCCGCTATTTAGGTGCTCTCATCATCGTCAATTACTGGGGGCTCAACTGTAAACAGTCACCCCTGCTTCGTATAACTTTATAACGGTATAAACCGAAACTGAAGCCTACTGTGTTTTCGAAACCCGATATCATTCCCTTAGGGAACCCTTATATTTTGTTGAATAGGGATTCTGCCATATAGGAGGTATTTGCCTTCAGTACTTATATCTCTACTACAGGATGATAGGAACGGACCCGGGACCAAAAAGGAAAAACGGAAAGAAGAAGCCTCGGAAAGTAGAGGAGCAAAATCGGTTTTTGGGGGGTAAGGATTATATAAATGATGAGGGGCGTTAAAAAAAAAAGTCCTATCTTAGGCACGCTATGTATTTAGCTAGGATACAGAATGTGCGTGGTTATTTAGACCAAATGAGATAGCCTGATCGATATTCTCTTACTGTGAATTCTGCTTTACTCTAGTAGATGTGATGAATTGCAGAACATTGGGAGAAGAAGAAACTCTCTCGCGAGTAAGAGACTTATTGTAAAATAAAATTAAAAAAAACCCAGAATCCAATGAATAGGTTTCTATAAATAGAGAGGAACCCGAACCGAATCCGGAAATCTATCGGGTTGCGTCAGGAACTTTCATATATTCCGTGGGATCTTCTATTAATCCAATCAGGTTTTGTTTATTGATAAATAAGGTTGAAGTGAGAGAGTATTAAAAGTTAGATGGACAGGGTAGGGGACATATGTTAGGGAAATCTGTCCGACATGCAACCAGCCAGAAAACCTAAAATATAGTTAACGAAAGAGATGAAAGCCCAAAAGCGACACCAAGAGGTGAGAGGAGAATGGTTGGAAAGCATTATTTTGGGTTTTGTTTCGGAATAGTTTCCAGGAATGAGTGAAGAACGACCACTTTTGCTTTTTCCTTTTACCCTTTTTTCCTTTTTACGTTGCGCCGTGCAAAACATGGTACAGAAGGATTCAACAATGGTAAAAATGCAGGTAATACATCAGGTGAGAAAGTAAGGTCAAAAGGCACAATCGATAAACGATAAAAAAGAGAAATGGTAATAACAATGGTCGAGAATATGGAGGGTTGGAGAATAATACACAGAAATAAACCCAGACCCAAAAAAAAAGGGCCAAGAAGTATGAGAGGGAAAGAGAAGTACAAATAGAAGCAAAAAGATCATCCCATATTGAAAAACAATGCCCACGAACTATGAAACGCCTTCCCTGTTCGCTTGGAATGTATTAAAAAAAATTTAATCAAGACAACCAGGATCGCTGAATGGCCCCGAATATTAGGGACATGTTAGACAAATTCGAATATTGGAAAAACAACGAGGTACAACAGGAGTAGAGTATGTATATGTACAAGAAAACATTATTAAATAGGGTATGTAGCGCCCTTTCGGGCAAATATTGTAAGGAGGGGATATCGTGTTATGTAGAGAGAAAAAGAATGTTCCAAACTTAGACGTTCGCAAATATTGCATCGAGTTCGTCGACATCGACGGTTTCTGGGCTGCGTAGGTCGGTCCACGACTCTAGCCCCATTCCCATTCCCATTTCGGTATCCAAATCCACGACCGGTTTCATCAGGTCGAGCGTGGCGTCTAATGTTAACCCTGATTTGTCCGGAATGGCAGCAGCAACGGCACCACCGACCATATCAAACGGTGGTTTTATATCTCCTTCCATTGGGCTACCCTCCGCCTCCAGGGCAGAGTTCACCTCATCCGCTTCAACTATGGTAATCGATCTTTTAAAACCCGCGACAAACCCAGATGTAGCCCGAGCTATTTTAGTAGCGGAAATTCCACGTCCAATAGTTGCTGTGACGTCGTTTTCTCCTTTGAGCAACCCAACGGAAATGTCTTCAGTCGCGACCACTTCGGCGTCCATAGTTAAGTCGGCCTCGACCTCAGCATTTGACGTGGCGCTGGTAGCTGATGATAATGTGGACAGTTCTGAGGAAACGGACGGTGATGGAGATGCGCCAAACAGCGTAGTAGCTGCAGCATCATCCAGGTGTTGGTCCGGATTCTGAAGAATATGGGATGCAAAGTAGTCAACATAGTCGCTCTCTTGATTATTAGATTCGTTATGCGACATTGTAGACTCTTCCATTTTCACATCACCACTACCCTTCAAGGCCTCTCGTCCATTCGCTGCATGATCCTGAGGCTTCTCATCCTTCTCGAGGTCCTGTCGTCTTCTCGCCGCTACCTCTTCAGAAGAGGTTCGCTCGCGGACGGAGCTGGCCGTCTGCGTAAACTCCTTCTCATCCCCTTCCAATGGTGGAGAAATCGATCGATGGTTGTACGACAGGCGATGGTTGTGGAGATTTGATAGGTTACCCCCTACACCATAATTCCGGGTAGAGGTGTGAGGTCCACCAGGAGCGGAGTGTCCATTTAGCTCAACACCATCTTCGTCGTCAAACTCTGGCGCTGATAAATCAACTTCCGGACTGGGGCTTAAACGAGCACGTTCACGGGCTAATTCCTCGTCCGCATCGTCAGGATCGATACTTGGGTCTGATACGCTAGGGGTTATCCGTTTCGATTCAGTTGTGGGAGTTAGTAGGCCATCAGAAACCTCCGGAAGCGCTTGGTGGGGCGATGTCGTCAAATAAAAGAACACTTTGCGCGGATGAACTGGAATTAACTCCTTTGCGACTGGGCAAGGTGAAAGCGCCGTCCAGGGGCGTTTTAAATACAAGCTTAACCGCGACGACAATAAGGCTGCTGCATTCGCCGAGCTATGATACGAGATAAAACGAAGACGTTAGCGATACTCTTCCTGCAAAACAACTGAAAACGAACGCCTGTCAGCTAGAAAATACTCACTTTGCAACAGTGTCATTTGTGTTTGAAAGGACAGTAGCGAGTTCCTTGATAAGATGGGGCCTGTTTCCAGTCTTTTCCAGTTGTTCGATTACAGCAACTACGATATCATCGTTGATGCCATCTGTGTCGATTTTGGTAGCGATGCCTACATCCCCTGGGGATGGTGGTGGCGTGTGCTCAAAGGTACTGGAACCTCTCTGGCTCTTTTGGCTAGAGCCATCGACTTTGTCTTTCTGTGAGTTTGATTCTTGAGGTTCAGATGAAACTGACAAAGGCGACCGAGATGCTGAGTCGTGTGACCGCTTGACCTTTTTTGATGGCGGTTGTTGTGTATCTGATGCGGAGGGATTCTTTGTAGTCGGCGAGCGGTGGGAACGCGACGCAGTGGGTAAATGAATACCTAACGACGGTAGGGAAAGAGACTTGCGGCGGGTGTTATAAGGCATTGTTTTAAATGTAAGACAAAACAGAATAAATCATGAAATCGATGAGAAGAGGATGATGGTGATAAAAAGTCGATGTTTTGTTTCGAACTTGGTGGAAGGGGACAACTGGTGTTGAGCGCAAAAACACCAGGTAACTGGAGGCACCCAGACAAAGGGAAAAAAAAAAAAAAAAAAAAAAACAGGAGTTAAGGGTTAAGGAGGATTGGTTCTTTTTTGGTTTGTTGTGGGTTTCAACTAGCAGGAGACGGGATTATGGGAAGCAAGATGCAGGCTTTCGATTGGGTGGTTTGAGGTTTGTGGATCGGTCGTGTGTGGTCGGGAATGCGACAGATAGTCGAGGAGGTTTAGGGGGGGGAAACTAGCCCAAGGCAGATACCACGCTAAGAAAGAGCCCAGTTGTACAGAAGCAAAAACGGCGAGGAAAAGTAGAGATCCCAGTCAGAGGCGGTCTACTTGCGGGCTTGCATCAGCTTGGGGAGGCCAAAGTTTGAACCAGGATAAAGAGTCACACCGCCGTGGAACTCTATCCAGGCGGCGAAATTTTCTTTAACGCACGCAGCCGGGGAGGATAAGCCGGAGTTCCAAAACATATAATCCAGTATTCAGAGCATTTGATTCGACAAAACAAGCGTGAGATCAGAACTCCATAATTACCATAGTGGATGGTGGGATAAATAAATACGACAAAGAAGTCCTTTTTGTCGTCCACTATGACTGCATAAAACGATAGCAGCAAAACTCTACAGGTTCCTTGAGCCGGATTGAAGGAAAGGTCGAACATCTATGACGAGAAATGATGTCTCAAGCCAGCAGTGTAGGAAAAGGTAACAATAAAAGCAGCGCGAGCAGTGGAACGCCGGAACGAGGCGATGATGAACTCAACTTCCAAGGAAGAATTCCCGTCAATAATGCGGGCGGACAGGGGCGCTGGCAGCTTTCGCGGATCAGTGAAAGGCGAACAAACTGGCCCCCAGCTGGTAACTGGGACAAAGCTAAACTAAGCTAAAGCTTAGGGGGGGCAAGTCAGCGATGCAAGTTATGCAAGTTTGTTGCCCAGGAGGCCGCACCTCCATAGAAAAGTGGACTGGTGTGAAAAAATATCGGCAAAACAAAGGAGATGGGCACAGATCTGAAGCATTAGAATGAATCCAAAGCAGTTAGAGCTGAAAAAGTGGAAAAATGCTAGCGCCACTAGGGTCCCTCCAGAATATGAGAAGAATGAGCAAATAAAATGTACGGAGGATGAGACCTTCAAAAGTTACCAGGCAAACCGACCCAGGACTTCCGGAGCAGCAGCCGGATCTTGTGGAAAGAAAAAGTGGAACTAGAAAAGAAAAGGAATCCCAAAGGAAGGACGCGAAAGTCAGCAACTTGAGGACCCAAGGTCAAGGTAAACTTATTATTTTCGCTACATAAACTTGAAAGGTTGGCCCAAATATCTGATATTTCCACCTCGGCAGGCTGTAACCCAGAGCCGCAGAAAGTAAAAATATCTCAATGGAACGAGAACGTTGCACTTAAAACAAAGCGAAGCTCTTACCAGTCACCCTAAAACGCGCCCTGGGTTGTTCCGAGCATAGATGACTCGGGAAATCATAACATTATCTCATCTACGTTATCTGGGGGCCGCGCAAAAGTTCAAAGAGCGTTATGGGGTTATGAGCTTTTGAGGAGTCTAGCATAAAAAGGGCATGTTTTTTGAAAGAAAAGTTGGGCTTTTGCCTGCAGATTAATGCAGTCGACGCCATGATGGCATTTCGCATATCGAGTCGCAGCACTCGCTTGACCTTCCCCTTGAGCACAGCAGCCATCCAATCCAGTGTCTCAAGAAAGGGTGTAGAGAGTATGTAGCAACAATGTCCAGCCCAGGCTGTGACAGGGGAAGTGGTGTCAGCAACAAATTGAAGAGGACTGCCGCATTGATGTAACTCTGGTCTTCACCTTGGTATAGATTTGGAACCGAACCACTATACTGCGTAGAGAAACGTTGGAGCGTGGTTGTTGGAGACGAAGTTGGAGAGGCGAAAGTGGGCAATTCTATCAGATGAGGCTGAATTCCTTTTCAGGCAATTGTCACATCTCCCCATAGTCTGCTAAACGGCAGCTTTTCATGGTGATGATGATGGTGGACAGGCAATCTTTACTGTGTGCTCTGTACATCTCTTAGGATGGTTATTGCCCTGGCCCAATTCTTAGTTCAAGCACCAATTCTCTCACGGATGCATTAATGTCGCACCAGCGTTCCAGAAGGCTTGCATCCCGGCTCCGCAGCAACTGCGCGGGTCTGGGGCATCAAGGTTCCCACAACAACAACAACAACAACAACAAGTCGAGAGGGATTGCTATTACTATCACGAAAAATTACTGCCTCGAGGAGCGTTTATAGCGCGAGTTGGCGAGAAGGGATGTGATAGGTGAGTTGATTTGTTGATTCACTATCTTCTCAAACAGGTTTCCTGTTCGTTACCCTTTCCCCCTCGTAAAGTACTCTTAGCCCAAGGTTATCATGAAATCAAATCATGTTTGTGGGCATTCATAGAATCTAGAATATCAACCCGCATCAGATAACTACCAATTATTAAAATAACGATTTTGAAACAGGCTATTTACCTTACCCCTCTCCCCACATCCATGGTCGCGCCACGCAATATCTGACCTCATATTTTGTCAATATCAAGATAATCTTCGGCGTTTCATTGATGATCACCAAGCTAGTTAACAGCTTTGGACTACCTATATATGAAATCCTGCTGCATGATATCACAGTTCTCATGTGCCATCTCTCCTCAGCAATGGTACCACTAGCCCACCAATTTAACCACACCCAACAATCAGAAGTGAGAAAAATAAGGTGCCAAAGGGGAAGACAGCACTTTTTGTCGTATGTTGACATTGCAAAACGATCGGCTAAGTTGGGTGTGAGTGGCTTCACCAGAGGTGTAACGGCTTCATGTATGCAGGTGATTCATCGCTTTCAACCGCCACTCTCTCAATAATTACCCTTACGCCAAAAAGAAAGAAGAGCCGTGGGTCGCATCAGCCTAAATCTGAGTCTATCATGTAACTGGCTAGTTGGGTTCATGGATAGGTTTTTCCGTTGGTCAACCAAATCATCAGGTAGTTATTTGCATTTATTCTACGCTTCTATCCGCAAGTTCTTTGCATCTGCCAGACTCTTCAAAAATCTCTGGAGTCTGTAGTACGCCATACGCCCTCCAGTTATGTGTAAAGTTAGTTGAAGCCTTTTTAATGCGCAAAAGCTTTCCTTCACTCCATTCAAAATGATTTGGTTGGACGTGTTGATTACTCCGAGGTAAAAGGGGGATACAGTGCCAACATTATGATAGACCATTTTCTCTTGGGATTCCCTCAAGAAGCAATTATCTTGTAGTATTCCCCAGATGTGAGTACCTTAGCAGTACATATATCAACAGGGATATATGTGCCTGTATAAACGAGGACCAAGGTTAAATAAACCCATTCTAAGACGACGAGTTGAGTTCTACCTATTACCTATCACCCGGGAGCACTATAGCCAGCAACCATATCACAGCTTACACGATGAGGCGCATCATGACTTCTTTGCTCCCCAACTGAACCATCCCTCTACACCTTTGCCCTCCCCACCACCTTGTTCCTTCTCCACTAAACCTATTTCTTTCTGTCCTTCGCCATGCCCCGGCTTCGGCCGCAAAATAAATTTCCACGTTGTCCCCATATGCCACCGCTTTGACTCTACGATCTCCAACCCGCTCTGCTGCACAATTTCCCCTATATCACGATTCCACCAGCACCCATGTCGGTCTGCATGGGCAGCTGCGAGATCGTCCAGGAGCTTGTTTAGCCAACGGTAGTGTGAGCGGCCATGTTCTAACAAGAGAATCTCCCCGCGCTCAGGTTCGACTAGGGTTCCAAGATGAATGAGGTAGGACACAGGATCGGGGAGAGAGCAGAGACCCATTGTCTGCATGACAGTGTCGAATTGATAAGGCCGTTGTTGGGCGCTCATTTCGGGAGTTGGTGGGCTTATGCTCTCGTTATTATTGACATTAATATTACTATGCCGCGAGAGTTGTAGTGCAGCTGTTTGTGGCGGGGATGGAATAGGGGCCATTGCATCCTGCGTCCAGAACGCAGCCAGTTTGAAGTGCGGATACATCTTTTCAAATTTCTCTCGCGCGATTTCAACCATTTCGCGGCTTTGATCAACAAACGTAACGGATCTGCACCCCTGAATCTCAGCCTTGCCATTTTTACCCGTTCCGCGTTTCTCGCCCAGGGAATAATATTGCATATTCCGCCCTGTGCCACAGGCAACTTCTAGCACGTTGCCACGCGCTCTCTTGACCAGTTCCTCCCTCTTCTTGCCGACGCGCATGATCCACTCTGCCATGTCCACCTCTGCATCGTAGGTTGGAGCAGTTTTGTGGTATCGATCGGACACGTCGTCAGGCACGGAAAGAGTTTTTGACTTTTTAACTGTCTTGTCGTAGGTTACATAGAGATAGGTTCCATATGTCGAAAAGAAGAATGCGGCAACTGCACATACAGTCAAGCCTTTTGGGTTTATTGACCGTGTACGCGGCAAATGGGCTTGTGATGGAGCAGATTGGTAAGGCCCTTTGTTTTGCCGGGCTCTGTTTCAATATTTATCAGCGTCAATGCAGGTGCATAATTTGGGCTCAAAACATGCGGCAGCTTGTAGGATAGCAGGAGCTAAATTTAACGGGGTCCATCAGGGCTAGAGTTAATGAATTATATAGGTCGCCATTCAACATCCAAGTATAACAAAGGATGATGCAAATATAAAAAGAACGGGGAAAAAATCGCTTTCTCAGATGCAATCTGCTACTGACCTGTGAGATGGCGCCATGGGTATTTGCTTTGCCATGCCTTTTGCCCTGAATGCATTGCCAGAGTTTTTGAGCCCTGTAGATTTTAGAGGGCGCTTTGTGTTTGGCGGCGAGACCATTGCTTTTATTTCGGAAATTCAAACGCTGGCGAAATAGCTAAAACATGAAAATACTTGGGTATATAAACGGAAAACGGCGTGGAGTTTCAGGTAGTGTGTGTGCCTTTGGGTTCGACAGCAATCGCAAGTTGTCCGCAACGGCGGCTTCGGGGGCAACAAACACGGATTGACAAATAACCAATGAAATGGGAAAGAAGAAAGGATAGATAACATATACGCGAGAATAAAACTTCGGTAATTTGAAGTTCTTTTGTCTTGGAGCGTTTATATAAATGTTCAAGACTGGTCCAAAATTCCACGTTGGGAGCTGTGTATCAAATGGAGGCCAATTCAAAAAAAAATGCGAAAGGACGAGGTAAAGAGAGCAGATTCATCAATCTTAAAAGAATACAGAATATCTCTCCATCTATGTCGTCGCCAATTAAAGATAGTATCAACTGCAGTATAGGGTTTTCGAGAGTTGATGTTGCGGTGATCCAAAAAATCCTGGCAACAAAATTCCAACGCGGCGATATGACTGGTCCGAGCTCCCGCCCTGTCTCCTGCATAGTTCACTGACCTGGTCAGTTTCAACCCCACACATGCATACAAGTGATCTCATATACTTCTTGCATGGCTGCCAGCTGCAAAAGATACAAGTTTACTATTGCCCCAATTTGCTAGTCGCCATGAGTACGTTTCGAAAGAGCATCGGTTTAGCCGCCGACGGCCCTGTCGCAACGCTGTATGGCCAAATTGTCCCGAGAGCCGATTATACGCGGCTCCAAACGATAGCAAACGCCTAATCACCACTTGGCCGGAAGCCCGCCCAACACCGCATACGACGTCTCTGTAGCCGAGCGTCGACTGACAAATGCCACCATGCACCAACCGTAAATGTGTGAAAAGAAGTGACGAAGCAGAAGAAGCGCAGGGTCGAATCAGTGTAGAAGGAGTCTACAACCTCTGACCATGGCAATCACAAACCCAACACAAGAAAAGTATACTGGGCCCGGAACCCCGCTACCGGATTCCATACTCATTGTTGGGGGCGGTGTGTTTGGATGTGAGTGGAAAACATATCCCCATTAGCACCCGAATTGGCACTGCCCACTGAATATTCCCATTTGTAGAACAGCTCTTTTCCCTCTACTCATGAGTCCAATTGAATTTCCACAGCTTTGGAGCCCACGGCAAGGAAACTCTAGAAAGACTGACTGGTTACAGTGTCCACCGCCCTTGCCCTCTCCGCACGCCATTCCGGGAAAATCACACTCGTCGAGTCATCGCCTACAATCCCAAACCCTCAAGGCTCCTCCGTAGATACCTCCCGCATTGTGCGTGCAGACTACGCCAAGACGGCCTATGCTGCTCTGGCAGAGTCAGCTCTTGAAAAATGGCGCACCACAGACTGGGGTCATGAAGGCCGATATACCCAAAGTGGCCTTGTTCTAGTGTCTTCCGGCGACCAGTTTGGCAAGGAGTACGTGCAGGAGAGCTACGAGAATGTCAAAGCTATAAATCCCAAAATGGTCGAGAAGCTGCCTACGAGAAAGGATGTTGAACGGGCAGCACCAGGGTACGGATCTGGCCTTCATGTTTCAGGTGGTTATGTGAACTGGGGATCTGGATGGGCCGACGCAGAGGCGTCGGTAAGGTTTGCGAAAAAGAAAATCGACGAGATGGGGAAGGTAGAATTCCGTACCGGAGATGTCAAACGGATATTATCAACACCAAATCCAGCTGATAGCCAAAGAGGGGCTACGGGAGCAGCCCGGGCAGCAGAAGCGGCATGGGGGAAAGTAACCGGTGTCGAACTAGCCGATGGCACCACTATCACAGCTGACCTGGTCATATTAGCCACGGGAGCGTGGACAGGCCGTCTAGTCGATCTCCGCGGCAAAGCCGAAGCGACAGGCCAAGCTCTTGCTTATATCCGCATTTCCGAGGAAGAGCAAGCAAAGCTCGCAAACATGCCTACCGTCCTAAACTTCTCGACGGGCATGTTCATCATCCCGCCGCGCAACAACATGCTCAAGATCGCGAGACATGCATACGGCTACCGGAACCCCCAGCGCGTGCCGGTCCCCGCGCCTGCACCCGCACCCGCATACGGCCCAGGCCATAGCCAAACAGAGAGGACGATTGAAGTCAGCCTTCCTATGGGAGATGCCCCGCTCCCGCAGGAAGGACAGGACGCATGCAGAGACGCGCTAAAAGAGATGCTGCCGGCGTTTGCGGATCGGCCATTTGAAAAAACACGCGTGTGCTGGTATACAGATACGTAAGCCCGACTACCCCCTCGCTCCTCCCCCCCCCCCCTTCCCCCCGCTTATTCTACAGTGTCTGCCATTCCAATCACATCTCTACATACCCCCCTAACAGCTTACCTACCTTTTTATAAAACGCCCACCAGACCCACAGGCGACTTCATAATCACCCACCACCCTCATTACGCGGGCCTTTTCCTCGCAACCGGCGGCAGCGGGCACGGCTTCAAGTTCCTGCCTGTTCTCGGTGAGAAAATCGTCGATGCCATCCAGGGCCGTTTAGATCCTGAGTTACGGGGGCTGTGGGCTTGGCCTTCTCCTTCTTCCGCTTCTTCTGTTGGTGCTGATGATGAGGTTACGACTGCTACTGTTGTGTGGACGGAAGATGGGAGTAGGTCTGGTGCTAAGGGGTTGATCTTGATGGATGAGTTGGTCAAGGGGAAGAAACGGGAGAAGGGAGTAAGCGAGAGTAAATTGTAGTACGTAGGTAAGGAGGGCTTTACTTGATGACATCATTTATTGGTTGGTATATAAGTAGATAGCATTATTATCGATTTTGGTTTGATGCTTGCCTTATCGTTCTCCTCTCTTCCGGGCCGTCGGGGCGGTTAAGGACAAAATGGGTAAATTACATCGTTGAATGTCTAGTGAATACGAGAGAATGTATATATTTCTAACCACGTCATTTTTTAAACGATCCAATGCAGTCCACTTCGAAAATTATTTTCTTTAAAAGGAAGAAGAGAAAAGAAAAACGAAATCGCAATTTTTCAACCCTTAAATCATATTATTTAGTTATTTCTCCAGTAAAATAATTTTTTTGTTAAACCTAATCTTTTAAATAATTAAACGTTTTCCCTTTCCCCTTTCCAGTGCAAAGCTTAAGCTCCCTTCTCTCCATGAGAATGCAGTGCAATGCAAAGCAATCAAAAGAGGCGAATCGAAATCAGTAGTGATGTGATGAAGCGGGGACAAATTTTTTGAAAGGAAGTTAAGCAAAGTGAAAAAGGCCAGATAGACCCAGGGGGATTTCAATGAAGTTTTTTTTTTAAAAAAAACCCCCCCCAATCGCAATCTAGAAGTGTGTCGCTTGGCCACAAGAGAAAAACAGAAAACTGTTTGAGGCGGAAGGTAGAGAGAGCCCCCTTATGATGGAAAACGAGATAAACGAGGGGAAAACACAAAAAATACATATAACAACAAAAAGAAGACCCATTAATTCGAATTTTGCGCCAGAGCGCCCACCCATCAGGTCTGCGGAAGGAACCGCGACTTTTTCTAATGTGAAGTAGTTAAAACGGGAAACAGAACAAAATAACCGACACCTTGGAGCTAAACAAAGAACAAGAAAGACAAAAACAGAAAGTAATTCGAAGCAATTCGCTATAACTCCATGAAATGCACGACTGGAAAATAGACGAGGTAAGCAGTCCTCCCCTCAGTGGTGGCGTGGTGGGAGTGTTAATTTTTATTTTAGTTGAGCAGAGCTCAAGCGGGGAATTAGATGTCCACCATGCTAGGAGAGGGTGCGTGCCCCATTGAACCAGAGTAGTACGGCAGATAAGAAAAACTGTTAATACAAGGTGGTAACGTGAATTCCGAAGTGATGGAGTGCAATGCATGTGACGATAAGTAGAGGTTAGTCGAAGAGAAGGGTAAATTAAACTTTGCGGAAGTCTTCAAAGAAAAATAAAAAGTTAGTACAGATCAAACGTGGCAACTATTGTCAAGAATGAAGTATCCAAAACAACTTACCAGTGAGCACAGGGTAGATCATTTCAAAAGCTTGATAGATCTCCTCTCGTACTTTGGCTCCTGTCAAAACAATCTTGCCGCTCACGAAGATCAGTAAGACAATTTTCGGCTTCATCATACGATAGATGAGACCAGGGAAAAGTTCAGGCTCGTAAGAGCTGAAGTTGTGATGGCGGCTCGCAAGACCCTCCAAGCGAATCGGAAACTTGATATCGCAAGACCCAACAATGTTCTGGATTTTAAAGTCCGTGAACTTCGCATTGAACCCTAGCTTCTGGATGATACGCGCATATTTTCTCGAAGCGAGCTTGGAGTCATCTTCAGACTTCGCACCGGTAACGACCATTTTCCCCGAGGCAAAAATAAGGGCGGTCGTCTTCGGCTCGCGAATGCGCATGATAACAGCAGCGAAACGCTATATATAATGTGATTGTTTTAGCCATACTTTGTCATGGCTATATAAACTATATTTCCCCGCAAACCAAAGGAAAGCAAGAGATGATGCCAAAAAAAAAAGGTGCGTTATATCAGTACCTTTGGGTTGTACTCCGCATTCCTCGCGTGAAGCGCAATGGTCTTCAGATCCAGACGGCAGTCAAGGTTGACCGTTGCAACAATATTTCTTAAAAGATCATGTCTGTTCAGCTTTCTGGTAATCCAGAAGGACATCAGGAGCTATACTCACTGCAAAGTAGGTACGATGCCGCTAACTCCAGGACCGGCACCGGCTCCTGGAGTCGCAGCAGGAGTTGCGGGAGTCACCCCGTTGCCAGTAGCGGCATTTCCCGCCTGTGGTTGACCATTCGATTGTTGCGAACCGTTTATCGCGCCTGGTTCCTTCTCTGAGGACGGCGGAGTCAAGTCACCAGCACCACCTGGGAACGATAACGAAGCTGGAGAAGTAAATGCCTTCGCCTGCAGCGCAGTCGAGGGATGAGTAGTAAGAGAATCCATGTTGTGTGAGTCAAGACTCGAGGTTCGGGTGTGATGAAGGGATGGATCTGGATATAGAACGACCTGGAACTGAAAAAGTCTATGGAAGGTGGCGTTAGAAGGTAGTTTTCTCCAAAATGTAGCAGCGACAGAATCCACAAGGGATGCTGTAGTGACCGGATGCTCAGTTTGTATTGAGCTCAAAGAAGGGATTGGAGTGGGCCGAGAATATGGTATAATATGTGGATGAGAAGATGGCCAAGCTCTTGCAAGGAAAAAGAAGTTAAGGTGAAGAAGGGTGTAGTAGTATTTATTATGTGTGGCTGCGGAGAGGCAAAAAAGAAAGATGTGGTGGTATTGTTGTAGTTGAAGTTGAGGTTGAAGTGAAGATAAAAGCCGGAAGGGAAAAAGGCGGCTCTGCAGCCAAAGAGAAAAAATAAACCATCCGTACCGTTTGGACTATGCGGGAGATGTACAACTCAATGTCTCCCCCGACAATAATACAGCCAGAAAAAACAACCACCAGCGGATTTATGCTGGATGCGATGCGCTGGGTTGGGGAAGCCGAACGTCACCGAGTACTCCTCTTCCACTTTGCACGACTGCGTTCAGATGATGATGACGTGATGGAGGATTATGTGCGGGAAAAGCTAGGAAGACGGTATATAAACGTCCGAATTCGAGCGGCGAAATCTGAACAGGAGAGTAGGCCGTCGGGTGGATGCGCGCGGAGGGTAGAGAGCAGAGAGAGCAGAGAGAGAGAGAGAGAGAGAGAGAGAGAGAGAGAGGGTGTTATATCAAAGTTGAGACTGTGCCAGAAAGCCTCGACAAAGCGGGTTCGGTAGGATCCAAGGCGACGACAGTAAAAACGTCGCAAACAAAAAGAGAGACAAAAACAATAAAGTAATAAAATATATCACTGGGTTGGCCCCTTGACAAGTTAATGCAGGAGCTATCAGCGACACAAAAAAAAGATACCGCGATGGCGAATTATTTTTCTCTTCTTCGTTCTTGATCTAAACTTGGTGAAGGAGTGTGTAAAGGATTGCTCGCCGAGGCAAAATACCACGCGCGGGATAAAAAAAAACAAATAACCTAAGATAAGTGTCGGGTCGGGCGTTCCCCTGGTTTCTTCTTTTTTTTTTTTTGTTTCCCTTCTGCTCCTTTATATATAATATGCGATGCGACAACTTATTTTTGTTTTGTTTTGTTTTGCTTATAAGATAGTCCTAAGCAACCACTCTCCTCTGTCGCTCTTGGTTTGGTGCGAGGCTGTTGAAAATATAACAGCTCTCCGTCACTCTCTGAAATACGAGATAGCACGGGAAGAAAGGGAATAAAAGGGGAGGAAGAGTTTGTGTGGCGGAATCTATGGAGGGGGCGGGGGGCGGAGGAGTGGAGGACAGAGAGGAGGAGCAAAGGAGGAAGGTGTGGTTGACGTTCCGGACGATGCCAAGACCAGAGCAAGACTCCAAACGAGAACCAGAAAGTGGGAGGACGCCTGCTTTTATACCGCGCCCGATTCCCCGTCATTGTGGCCACGCTGGTCTCTAGCCCCACGGCACTCCCTTATGCACACGCCCGTCGCCACCCCTTACCGTGGCGCCGCGGCCCCAGGGCAAGTCCTGGCCCCCGCCTGGGATTGCCTGGGATTGCCTGGGATTGGGTCACTGGGCATTCACTGGGTACGACAGTTTCAAGCGGCGTCACCCTCCTGCCTCATCTGGCCAGTGATCTTGCCCCGCCAAGACCAAATATCCACTTTTGTAGCCAAGGTTATTGGATCGCCCCATTCACAGAGCGTCAGTCACACCAATCATCGGCTTCACCACCCACACTATCTTTCCACTAGCTTTTTCAGAGCTTCAAGGATTTGCCTAGGCAAACTTTGAGTTTGCCACCCCTTTTCCTAGATTGGTCCGACGCGTATGAGACAGACCCACACTGAGCTTTTGGAAGCCTGCCTGCATTACGTGCTGGCCCCTTTTCTCCCGCGTATTACTGTTGTAATGAGCAACATTTCCTGCAGGAATGCCCAGTACCTGCAGCAATACTTCCCTGTTTTGATACGGTTTTGTTCCCAAAGTAACAAAAAACACAAAAACGCCCTTCCAAACGGGGTCCCAACCCAATCAGCATGGTGTTTCTCGGACGATTTCTTCTTACCTCTCACAAAACTGCCGCTGGCTTCAAACAGGAACCTCAGCTTCTTGCTGCTTTATCGCATCATATCAATCATATCTGGAACAAAGAGCAGCTCGTGCATGGTCTTGGCAGATCTTTTCTCGTGCTCTTTCTTGCTCAGAGTTTTTTGGTCGCGTCAGGCTGGCCTATGTCCACGCCATACACGCACCACTCAGAGCGCGGCCTTTCTTAACAATCATGTCAGATTCAGCCGGAGTGGTCTTTTTCACGTACGGAGGAGAGAGGAAACTTTCCATTCCTTCCTCATCCTCCAACATCCAACACAATTCCATCACCTTGATTGTTGGGATTATTTTAGCCATGATAGTGGTGCTGTTCTCGGACAAAGCCAGCTGAGGAGGAAGTCCACCACTACCCTACCTAACCTCTCTCCATGGACAGGGGCTTATCCTCCTGACAAAGTCCCGTCTAATAGAGACCGCCACTCTCTACCATGGTCGGTTGGCTGGTGCCTAAGCCTAACAAACCTGTTGAACAACCTCCACCACCCGATGAGGCTCTGGTCAACATCGCGAGCAAGTTGGGAAACATCAGGTATTGTTATTATTGGAAATATTACCAGAAAGGAGGCGGCCTACACTTACTCACTTACACCAAACTGGCCACAAGGCGGCTGAGTGGAAAAATGGAATTATGGGGATAAATAAACCACCACGACGAAGAATCACCGCCTATAAACTTGAGTATTCCCCAACTTACACCAAACCAACTAACCTGTGCTCCCTACCTCGAATTTCGTTGTTGACCAGCCAACATTTCTATTTATGTTATGTGCCTGGATAGATACCTACAAGGCTTACAACACTCTCTCAGACACAGTCAATTCCATCCGATTCTTTTTGAGCGACAAGAATGTATGTGCATACATACATGTACATGTACGGGTAATTGCTGCGTGGACATACAACTTTGTACACCCCACCGGCCCTCATGCAAGCGCCCGAATGAAAGCGGCCGCAAACCAATATGTGCCCTCCATCAACCACTCAGCGACAACACGATTATTTCCAAAAGACAACCGGCAACAAAGAAATTGGAAATGCTGCAAAGAAATGATACCTATATATGTATGTATCAATTCGCTGGAGATAAGATTGTTTGCATAGATTTACTTCTTCTTTTCCCGCTTTTTCCTTTTGTGCTTCTCGGTTAGTGGGTAGTTATGGGAAACTCTATTATGTATTCAAAAATTGCGCCATTTTTATCGCGACACCCACCTCGGATTATTTTAATCTTTTTAAATGTATGTTCTTTTTTTTCTTTCTTTTTTTCTTTTTTTCTTTTTTTCTTTTTTTTTTCTTTTTTTTTTGTTGCAGATATCCCTGCCTGTACGGAGTACCAGTGCGTGCAGTTGCGCGTGAAAAGGAAAAATAGAGGAAGAAAAACCCTCTTTGGTAACCAAATTCCCGCAATTCACTTCCGGAACTGCCGCCCTCCGCGAATTTGTCTCCGTTGGATAGCATCAAAATTACCGTGCAGTATCTTGTTTTCCTTTGCAATATTTAAAAAATCAAATTTTGCAAATGGAGTTGATGCCTCGAGGAAAGAAGCTCTTTCTCTCTGGTTACCAACTTTGGATGATGGAGTCCGTTCCATGTTCTAGGCTCCTCAGCTTTGAATTTTTATTTTATTTTTTATATTTTATATTTTATTTAAGTTTTCGACCGCCTGCAAAGATATATATGCTTAAAAGTGTGGTTCAACTTAAAAATAAAAAAAATTCACTTCTTGAGGTTAATCTACTTTGTACGACATACGCTGGTTTAACTTCTTCAAAAAAAGGAGGAAGAACAAAGATCAAAATAGGAGCACAGGCTTTGCTTCCTATCGATTGGGCGCGTAGAGTAGTACTTCCTCCAGGAGAAGATACATACATGCCACGTTACGTCATTTTCGGGGAGAGGCGAAATATTGACAGATAATGGCATTTCAAAACGTCGATATCCAAGTCACTAATTGAGGAGGGGTATGTCCATTAGGTACGGACATAGTTTCCCGACTAGTGTCTTAATAGCAATCTTGCGTCCTGCTGACTGCCTAAAATGCTGTGGGGAAGCTTGTTTCAATATTTTCAATATCCAAGCCGTCCCTAGTTAAAAACGAGCGCGTTTATAGCCAGTATAGATATTTTCTCCACGAGAAAATAAAGAAAAACAGAAAAAAATTGCAAGCTATCAACACCGTAATCTTGATCTATTAAGGTATTAGTCAGATAAAAAAAAGTACTGGCAAGAGGTGGTGGAAAGCCTGAGATTCATCCGGGCGGGAGAGCAGCCGCACTTTCCTACCGCACTTTCCTATGAATGAGTGAATGAATGAATGAATGAATGCATGTAGACAGGAGTGATGATACTTCTGTAGCAATGGCTGCCTTTTCATCTCCCTGTTGATGTTTGGGTTAGACATAGCGCTTCTGGACTACTTTAGGCAGCAAGTGTTGTTTCTTTTCATTCTGGTTTTCATACCTTCTGTGCTGGTGCCAGGAGAAAAGGAAGGATGGATGATGCTGTGCATGAGGGGCTGGTTCTGCAGGCAGCAGCTTCACAGTTTATCATTTTGGATCATGATCAGTTCGTGGGTGGATTATTTTTTATCCATCGTGGTCTGGATGAATATATGCACTCTCATTTGGCCCTGGAGGTTTTCTAAAAACATGTTCGGTGACAAGCCACTTGGGCACTTATCCACCTTCAACTGCCAACCAAAGCCTGCTATCGCTGTTCCGGCTTCCACCAAGGGCAACAGGTCATGTTATCCAGTATGAAGTGCAGATGGAGGTTTTATGGTACAGTACTATGATAATCGAAAATTATTGGCGTATCTTGGACATAAAAACACCTTCAAACGAAGTTTCCTTATATACAATATGGGAGGAAAATGGCCGCTCTAATTTCAACTCTTTATATGGACGTTTTGTCTCGCGCCCCGTTGACTCCAACTAAAGAAGCAGCTCACCCATGGGATAAAGAACGAGCCGAGGTTCTATTCGTGTGGTTGGTTTGCGTTGACGAGTGAAGTCTGGTCGTGGTCTGGGGTTGATTTATCTCACCTGTATTGATTGCCTGCAGATCGCAAGCCAAAACATCGGCCCTTCGTGCTTTCGTTTCCAGGACCCATGCCACTGCCATGGTGGGGTGAAGATGACATCGCCGCATTCAATTTGATCCTCTCCCTTCAAACAGCGGTGAATTAACCTTCAATGTCGGCCGATGATAAAAGTGAAGTGCGAAGGCAGTGTGTCGGCGGACTGGCCATGTTTTGCGGAGAGGATTAGTTGGAGGCCTCACGTATATTGTAATCGGTGGTGTACAGAGCCTCTAAGAAAAGGGGTGTTAACTGACCGTTTTTGCTAGTCGGCCTCTTTATCTGGATGTATATATACCCTAGTCTCCTGAACATTGAGAAGTTTGGATTAATAAAGAAGAAAACATATTTATGTTTAGGTTTCTGAACTTGAACACTCGTTCTTTCAGCTTCTTCAGCGCCGACAATATTGCCTGACTCGATTAGAGAGGGCTTAGTCTCGCTGTACCTCCATACGTAGCTTTTGGCTCAAGGCACAGAGGCACCATTTGGCTTTGTCATTTTCCATAAGGGGGAAACATTATTCTTAAGAAATAAGATGAGGAAAGATATGTGGGTCTTCTGTAGTCTGGAAACATCTCTCTGAATAGTTGAGTAGGATAAGAGAGAAATATTGATATATTCTAGTATATAAATGTCATGAATTTGATGTAGAACTTGATGGATTTTCTGGTTGTATTTTTCTTGGAGTGTGCATGTTAATTGATCATGCTTTCCCCTGATAGATCGATTGGCTGAAAATCTCAATCCCGCATCCAATCGGCAACGGGGTGTGCACAACCTTGACATACATACGCAGGAAAGTCCGTATAGCTCTGGGAGACTGGGACCAGGGTTAGATGTTCTCTGTGTGTGAAGTAGGAAGTTCTTTAAGCCGTTCCGAAAGCCGTTTCTGGGTTCACGGACTCTGGCCGAGTAACGATTGTCGCCCATGATATACATAGTAAGGTAATTTTACCCCTGGATGCTGATAACGAGGCCTCCAAAACATAACATCGTCCTGGTAATAGATGATGAAACATTTTCTAAATAATAGAGGATTTTTGACGCCTCAAGATGAGTATGTGCTATGTAAGGCAACTTGGGGATCTTAGACCACTTTCATTATATGTCGCGGAGCTCCACCTGTTGATGGGCTTTGGATGCTGACCTGTTCAAGCTCAGATAGAAAGCGGGTCTAAAAATGACATCAAAAATACAAAAGATGGACGCTGCCGGAATCGAACCGGCGACCCCGTCAATGCGAATGACATATTATACCACTAAACCAAGCGCCCAGCTGATTGGCCAGGATTCGCTGAAACAGGTGTTTTTGATACCAAGGTATAGATATGGATGGATTCGCGTAAGGACAAATGAGGCCTCCCAACGAAGCACCCCACTATTGCACCGGTCGAGAATTATTGAATCTCCTACCTATTTACATCGTATTATTCCATTAATGTCATAGCAAGTGGTGTTTAGCCGGACAGTTACCGTCCAAGTGTCGACTACTGCGAGCCGGAAGTGGGATGTGCTTGCTGCGATGATTAACTAAGGTTTCATGAGTCCCATGATTTCCATCCGCCGCTGTCTCATTGGCTGAGAGAAAATGTTCGGCTGTTCACGGCCTGGCGGCGATATTTCATAAAATGCTTGAAACCCCGGGCTCGGCGAATCCCAACCCGCAAATCCCACTATTTCTTATATTTCCAACTTGGAGGTGGTCTGTTCGACTCCTGTTGCTTGAGCACAAACACAATGGCTTCACAGACCACCTTGTTGCCTCTCCTGAGGCGCGAACTTGCCCTCATCTCCTCGCGCTCTTGGAGAGCTGGTGTGTCCAAATCTTCCGCTTGCACCTATTCCACCCGCACACCCACAGTATTCGTCGCTTCAAGCCGCCGGCACACAGTACAACAATGTCAATTCCCAGCACAGCCCGTCGGTTTAAGCCAGAAACGGAACTTTTCGAGCACAATACAGAGACGATTTGCGAATGACTCAGATAGTTTTGATCCTTCCCAGATTGAACGGGAATCGGATGCTGTTGATGTCTGCATTGTTGGCGGAGGTGCGTTTTCATGTTTTTCCCCGCGTTTTGCCCTCAAATTTTTTTTTTTTTTTTTTTTGCCTTTTGTTTCAAAACAGCATGCAGGCTGACCCGATACTGTCGTATGTGAGAGTACAGGCCCCGCGGGCCTCGCCGCAGCTATCCAACTGAAAAAAATTGCAAATGAAGCGGGCAATGAAGATTTCCGGGTTATACTGTTGGAAAAAGCGGGCGAGATTGGAGATCATATACTGTCAGGCAATGTTTTAGAACCTAGTGCAATGAACGAATTGTTTCCCGATTGGCTATCGGAGGACAACCCTTCGAGATTCGAACATGCCACGCCTGCAAAATCGGATAGAATGCGCTTCCTTACGAGTAAACATGCTATTCCAATTCCATGCCCACCTCAGATGAATAACCATGGCAATTATATTATCAGTTTAAGCCAGTTATGCAAGTGGTTGGGAGAGCGTGCAGAAGAGGTTGGAGTTGAGATATACCCCGGATTCGCCGCAAGTGAGGTGCTATACAAGACCGATGGATCTGTCAAGGGAGTTGCTACCAATGACCTTGGCATTGGGCGGGATGGGAAGCCTAAGGATTCCTTCGAACGAGGAATGGAGTTTCATGCTAGAGTCACGTTGCTTGGCGAAGGGTGCCACGGAAGCTTAACAAAACAGATCATCAAAAAATTCGACTTGCGACGGGATAGCCAGCCTCAAACTTATGGATTAGGCGTGAAGGAGGTTTGGGAGATCCAGCCTGAAAAGTTCCGGAAAGGAGAAATCCTCCATACAATGGGCTACCCCTTGCCGAAGGATGCATATGGAGGATCGTTTTTGTATCATTTTGGTGATAACATGGTTACGCTCGGGTTGGTTGTTGGCCTCGATTACCCCAACCCGTGGTTATCACCGTATGGGGAATTCCAGAAATTAAAACACCATCCGCTGATCAAGTCCACTTTGGAGGGCGGGAAATGTATATCCTACGGAGCTCGCGCACTTATTGAGGGAGGTTTCCAGTCCATACCGAAATGCGCTTTCCCGGGTGGTGCCTTGATCGGAGATTCCGCAGGGTTTATGAACGTCCCCAAAATCAAAGGCACACACACTGCTATGCGGTCTGGTATGCTAGCAGCGGAGGCAGCTTATTCTGCGCTTTCAAATTCGAGCAATGGAAGCGTTTTCCTATACGACTATGAAGACGGTCTCCGAAACTCCTCTATCTGGAAGGAACTAAAGGAAGTGCGGAATATGCGCCCTTCATTCTCAACTCCACTGGGGATCTATGGTGGCATCATGTATTCCGGTTTAGAAGCATACCTTTTCCGTGGCAAGATGCCCTGGACTCTGAAACACCATAGCACAGATCACGATGCCACCAAGGTTGCCTCTGAATGCGAGAAAATCGAGTATCCAAAACCGGATGGGGTTATTAGTTTTGACATCTTAACAAGCGTTAGCCGTACTGGCACAAACCACGAGGAAGACCAGCCGGTCCATCTTCAAGTCAAGGACTGGGACAAACATGCGGAGGACTGTTATCCCAAATATCAAGGGGTCGAGAATAGGTTTTGCCCTGCCGGAGTCTACGAATACGTTGAGGATCCAAGTAAAAAGTTGGGCGTGCGGTTCCAAATAAATGCTCAGAAGTAAGTCTTAAAATCTCCTCCCGTCTGATATGTCCTGAAATGTGTCAATGATGTCCACTGACAATGAAACCCCCGTGCTTCTAGCTGTATCCACTGCAAAACCTGCGACATCAAGGTCCCGACTCAGGATATCAACTGGCAGACCCCTCAAGGCGGGGAGGGCCCTAAATATTACCTGACCTAGAAAATCATACCCTTTCCAAGTTCAAATGTGGATTTTTCTTTCTTTTATTTGATACACAACGGTGTACTATTTCAGCCAAAATTTTGATAGAGGGAGGTATTGCTTTTTGTGTTGTATATTACTATTCCCATTCTGCGTCCTCTTGGCTTTTTCTCAACCAACTATCACTCAAAATGTATATCGTAGCTTTTATGTACATACTGCTATTCCTGGAGATTCAGGGTCCAACCTCATAGAAAACCGTAGAAACGCGAAGCGAAGCGCAAAATTGGTGGCCCTGAGCTAGCTCAAGGCAAAGACAAAGAAATCCAGATTATTCTTCCTAACAAATATCCGTTCAGGCTTTGAATCGGAGCTCAACAAATTCTTTCGACAGACGATTTTTAACCCAACCTCTTCCCGCGATAAATTAATTCCTCAGCTAAACGGGGCAATGCACGTGTCTGGCGGTCAAAGTGAGGCATCCAGCCCCGGGTTGTTGATGTGTTGCCATTTTCTTGTGTATTCTGCCGTTTGACCGCCTTTGTCAGCCTTGTTGTTCTTCTCCAACATCAACAACTCATCACAGCTCTCTGGCTGCTACCACTAATCCACGGCGTCTCTTTCTGAAGCGCTTGGTTGTACTGACGTTTTCATCTCTGGAAGGAAGATTTTCCGCCTCGAACCGTTTTATACAAAGCTGGCCAGGCTACCGAAAACTACTTTGGTAATCTGGAGAGGACCACCCCAATAATCTCCGGCTTCTTTGTTCACTTCTCTCGTTGCTGTCTTCTTGCTGTTACTTGTCCAGGGATTCACACACAGCAAAATTCGAAAACCACATCACACCCTTTTCAGGAACCTTTTTTACCTTCTTTTTTTCTTCTCGCACCTGCGATACTGTGTCCTTAGGATACACCACCGCATCGACTGCCCATCATGACCGAAGTGTCGTCCACACGTCTCTATCTCGGGAATTTGCCCCGCAACGGTATGCTGGTCTTACTACTACTACATCCTCCCTGTACTTAAGCACACCCAAATCCACTGTATGGTTCTGGCACACAAACACACATACACACATACACCATATATATATGTCCATATACCCAACGATCAGACAACTTCATGTTCCCTTGGGATTTCTGGATTATTCTCGTCTTGTTGAGGACTGAGGCCACCACATGTGACGCAAAGGAAAAGCGAAGGATGTTCTCAAAATATTGAAAAATCCACTCCTCAAAAAAGAAGGAATTCAATTATACTCCACTCCCATGGATTACACTACTGGCTTTCTCCTTACTGGATCGTTGGGCCTCGAAAAAGCTGACTCAACCGCGCCATTTTTGGCCTGGACTTTGTTATTCCAGTCACCAAGCAGGAGATCGAAGATCATTTCAATTCCCACCACGGCTCCGGCAAGATTACAGAAATAAAGCTCATGAGCGGCTTTGGCTTTATCGAATATGAAGATGCTATGGATGCGAAGGATGTTGTACCAGGTACGTGATTTGATATTTATTACATTTACATTATCTCTCTATTTCTTTAAATGTTTTTGGGGCTAATTATACGTGGTTCAATTTAGCTTTCCGTATGTTTATGATTCTTTTCACATTTCTCATGTTACTCACTCCCAGGGACTTGCTGTTTTTGACCACCCTGGTTTGTAGATGGTACGGACTTCAAGGGTGAGCGTCTCACCGTCCAATTTGCCCGTGGACCTCGTCATAAAGAAACATTCTCTGGACCGCCGGATCGCTCTAGCGCTCCACGCCCGCGACGGACAATATATCGAATGCAGATATCTGGACTTCCAGAAACCAGTTGGCAGGTTAGCTCAGCTCCATTCCTTCCTGGACCTCCTTGGAGTTACTTCCATTTGGACCATTTATTCCACCATTTCCCCTTTTCTCCCCTTCCTTTTTTAGAAGTACGGAGGCTTGTCATCCGCTTGACAAACTCCTGTAATTTATATAAACCTTCAAACTTCATCAACGCTACAGAAAGTACGCACCGCTGTGTGTTATGTTCCATCTATGCTGGCCCATAATGCTCTAAAGCTGCTAAAACGGGGGAGCTATCCTCCCTATTTCGTGCAATATGCTTCGTTGTGGTAGCCTCTTCTCTACGGGGGAGCATGCACGACATACGGCGTAACCTCTACTGCTAACTGAGAAGATCCCCTCAAAACTGCAGCATTTTTTATTTATTTTTATTTTAATCTTGCTGGACTCTTTACGGGTGTATTGTTACCCAGCTCTATCTTGGAAGGAACCCGGAATATTATCCCTTTTTGTCTGGAACTGGACTCACACATCCGCCTTGTTTAGGATCTCAAAGACTTCGCACGACAGTCCGGCCTTGATGTAGTGTACTCTGAGACTGGCCATGATGGAAGAGGGTGAGTATTCTCGAACTCCAGGGCCTTAAACAAACTCTCCATATCGTTTGGACCGGGATCGCTGATGTGGTGCGTGTGTGTGAACGAAAAAAAAAAGATTTGTCGAATTCGAAACAGGGAGTGACCTGAAAACCGCAGTTGAGAAACTGGACGGCCGTGAATTCAAAGGCTCCAGGGTTTTATGCACGCAGGACGTAGGAACCCCTTGGTCTTCCCCTCCCGGATGGCTTAGTTCTCATTTGTCTACCAGATTCAATCCCAGGAGGACCGCCAATCCCGTGATCCATACCGTACCCGCTCTCCTGGCCGACGGGGCGGGTATCATTCCTACGATGATTATGACAGGCGCGGGCCTCCACGCGGCGGGTACAGCCCGCGCAACCACTATCGCGAGCGCTCCCCGGCCCGTCGTGACTACTATGAACGCGATGGCTACGGACGCCGGACGCCGCCTCCACGCTCTCGTATAGATGATTATCCTCCTCCGCCTCGCCGCCCATATGACGATCCTTATGACCCGCGCGGCCCTCCCCCTCCCCCTCGTCACTATGACGACCCGTACGCTCCCAGGCCGTATGGCCGCCCGCGGAGCCCTCCACCGAGAAGTGATTATGGCTATGATCGTCGCCCTTACTGGTAGAGAACTCTTATTTCCTACCCTTTGATATCCCCGCTCATATCCATCTTTCCTGTGTGCTCTTCTCTATTGTACTCCGCCGTTGTAGGCGGATAAAAGACCTTCAATTCTTGTTTGGATTGAAAACAAAACATAATGATTCCCCGCACGCGAACCTGATACTTGTTACCTTAGAACGCAAATTTTCCTCTGATTCCCCACAGAGCATGGTTTCTGACCGCCTATCGCCTCCGGCTCTTTTTTTCCAAAAAGGGTTGATTGGCTCCTTCATAACGGCTACTCAGAGGGGTGGGCGTTAACGTAAGTACGATTGTCTTTGACCTTTTTCCACCATCCGATCTCTGGCTGGATTGGATCCTCGTGTCCTGCTGGCATCCGAAGCTGGACGGAAGTCAATAGTGGGGACCTACCAGTAGATACCGAGTTTTCTTTATATAGTTCGCCTTTCTTCTTTATTTCTCCTCCACTTCCTTCCTCGCCTTGTTTCCTACTTCGATTTTGTGCCTATCTTTCTTCTGTCCATGCTCTTGATTTTTTTTTCTTCTTTTTTTCCCCCACAATCTCCCACTCCACAGGAACTTCTAATGATATTTATGAAATTTTCATGGATGAAAGGATAAAAGGGTTCAATGGATTTTTTACTGATGATGCCCCAACTGTTGTACTTTGCTGGTTCTATTCTGATAATTTCCCTTGGCTTTTTCCATGGCAAGTGAGAGGGTATAACATTGGCCAGCTTCGGTCGATCAATGTGGTGTGTTGTATGGAATTTTTACACCGCAGTGGGGTTAGCTCGATGAAAAATGGAATTGATAAAACCCTTTCCCGAAGGAAAAAAGTATGTCGTATGATAATGATGATGTTGGGAAAAAACCACCTCTTCTCGCTTTTTTTTTTGTTAACACTTTTTCTGTGATATCAGTTTGTTTTCGTTTATCACAGACATCCGTTTTATCACCTAAGCGACATGTACATGTTCAAATATATTTTCTTCCTTACTTTTCTTTTTTGAAAATGAAAATAAATTTGTACTCGTATATTTGATATGAAACTTGAGAAGCGATATCAGAGTGGAGAAAATGTGCGAGCTTTTCATCTTTGTCACCCATCCAAAATGCTCTTCCATGTGTGAAATTGACTCTGTGGTGAGAATGCACTAATTGTTGGGTAGTCTCTTTGTCGTGTAGATTTTGTTATATATTCTCTGTCTTTTTCCCTTTCCTCGTGCGAGACCATGGTTTGAAGCGCAGTAAGCATTTGCTGATAAGAGACGTACAGTAGTACTCCGGGAGTGTTCCAACTTCCCACCACCTCATTATCGAGATAAGATAAAGGCTAAGCTTTCCGCAAACTCTGTATCCCCAAACCCCTCATCCCCCAAAATTCCAAGACTAGCTCCTGTTTACAGTCACCAGCCCCAATTGAACGAGTTGGACACCTACTCCATTCTCCTTTCACTTGAAGAAAATGGCTCCGTCCGGATTCGACACCATCCTGCTCCGTGACATCAGCTTCCCTTTCCCAATCAGCTTTGGCCCGGATGCTTGGGGCCGTGTTGGTAAACCCCAGCCAGCTACAATCTCACTTCGCTTTTCATATCCTCGTCTTCTCATCGACCGGTGCGGTAGCAGAGACGATGTTTCCTTCACCCTCAGTTACGGCGAGCTGTACCGCAAGCTTGAAACCGTATTACGAGATGCCACAACAGGCGAAGGGGGGAGTAATATTTCGAGTATTGATTTGGAAGAAGTAGTTTCTATTATTTGTTTTAATGCCCTTGAGTTGGCACGGGATACCATACCGGAGGACACCATGGAGTGGGAGTCGACCATGGCAGGCGCTAAAATCGATATCTCAATACATCTTCCTAAAGCTATCCTGAGAGCCGACAAGGGCCTGACATATCGAGCTATTAATCAAGCTGTCAATGCTGCACAACCAAGTATTACTCCGATTCAACGTATATGCCACATTGACGGTATACATTGCAATTGTATTATCGGAGTGAACCCTCATGAGCGTGAAACCAAACAGGCGGTCGTGATCTCTCTGGTGTTTCCCAAAGCAAACGCAGACCTGCATCCGCATGACGGCTATTTACAGCCTTTACAGGAGGCCACACGGCGTATCGCTGATGTGAGTCCAACTAATGTTCCCTATTTATGGCTTCAACATACTAGGGATATGTTTACTCCTCAGATGTTTAAGCGGACATAAACTTATTATTATCTATGCTCACAGGTTATTGAAAACTCAAGCTTCAAAACAGTCGAAGCTATGGCTCAACAAGCCGCGAAAATGGCCATACACTACACTAATTTCGACGAGGTGACTGTGTGTGTAGAAAAGCCCAGCGCGATGGCCTTTGTGGAGTACTCAGGCATAGAAATAACTCGCACGAGACGCGATCTTTAAACCAGCAACGAGCAAATTGAATAAATAAAAAAGAACCCCCGGAATGTTCGCCTAAGTAGCTGCAGGGCACTACTATTCGCACTACGAAAGATTTCTTCACACAAACAAATCGTGCTTTTGATACTTTTTAATATTTTTTTTTAGCTCTTGCTCTTGAATTCGACAGCAAGAAATCCTGCGTTAAGTTAACTAGTTAACTAGTAAAAGTTATGTCAGCTCAAGGGGCAAGCAGACTTCCATACGGAGTAGATTGCTTGGTGTTGGTCCAAAGAGGCCTAGCGTGCTTTTCTGCCACCCTAAGAATATTTCCAAGTTTCAATGTCAGGCCTTTCATCTTCTCTTTTTCCCCCTCCTGGGCTTCATCCGTCACCTTCACTCCGCAAAGGACTATCTATTGCTCTGAAATTCTCTGGCTACCAACGCGATTATCTGCTCAAAAGAACCTTTTATCCGTTTTTATACCTTATCATCTATGGGACTACGCAGCTCTAACAGTCTTCCGCTTTTCATTATCTCTGCTGGCACCGGCTGCACTTCGGGCCTCTTCCGCCTGCCTCCCTTTGAGTCTGCCTCCGTGATCTCAACTAACAGCTTCCCCGTCGCCGTGCCAGGCCCAACTCCAGACAACGTGGTGTGGCTACCGGTGAATGGTCCGTCCTGAATAAGGGCGGACGGTAATCTGGTATTCGCGCCGTTGAGCGTAGCTTCTTTTTTGTGACCGCGTATATATTTGTGTGTTCGACCAGAGGCAAGTTTGTGGAATCTCCTATTGACCGTAACTAATGTCATTGCGATAATGAGGGAGTGAGTGCTTACTTTACGAAGATAATACTAAGATTAAGAGATATTCGGTCGCCTGTGAAGTTGATCTCCACCCCAACTCCTCATCCTTTGGTGAATGCGACGAACCGCTACGGAAACACAAACGTACAACCTATCTAAGACAAACCTTCATCCCATTTGGTAGGGATGTTTGCACCTAGTCCGTTGCGCCGCCCCCCGTTGGATTGTGAATCGAACCTTATTTCGACCCTGCCAAATGGCAGCGATTCAAGATCAGCCAAATCATGGCTAGCGCAGGAAGAATTTACAGTTTCAGATGTTTTCGCTCCGCAAGCCGACGAAGATTTTGACCATGTTGTAGAGGGGGCACATCCCCGCGACAGGGTAGTGGAAGGTGAAGTACATCGTAAATCCTCTACGGGATTTCGTTTATGCCCCCCTGAGGCCAGTCCCGCCAGAAAGCCGCCTCCAGCCCAGCCCAGCCGAAAGGATATGGTTGACGATACCGGACATTTGGTGGTGGATAATTTAGGCTCTCGTGGGAAGAATAGACGGAAGAAGAAGTTGCGACGGCCTGCAGAAGTCCAAGCCTCTGCTACCACTGTGCATGGGTTTAATGCCAATGCATCCCCTGAGGACGAGTCTGATTATTCCAACACCGGTTCTAAGACCCTCTCCCCATGGCTTCCCCCACGCGTCAGTTGTGGGAACAGCCCCGGCCTTCGACCATCCTCCTCAAGTGGAGGGATCAGCACATTGAAGCTCCAGCTAGATGCGCTTAGTTTGCCGAATAGCCGCCCGGTATCTCGCAACACGAGTCATTTCGGTTCTCAGACTCCAAGTTGTGCCAGTGTCACCTCAGACAGCGACCAGACCACCAGCTATGAGGTTCCTTTGGAACATGATTTTGTTAGCCCTGACGCTGATGATGCTCCTAGTGATGCTATCACATTTACTAATGACGAGAACACGAAGAACACACTCTGTCGAAAGATGTCAGCGACAGATTTCGAGCCGTTGTCATGTCTTGGAAAAGGAACATATGGAACGGTTTTATTGGTTAGGCATTCTGTGACGGGCATACTCTATGCGCAGAAACAGTTCCGCAAGGCCTCTCTTACGGTACATAGGAAACTGGTGGAACAAACCAAAACGGAACGAGCAATCTTGGAAAGCGTCAATCGCCATCCATTTGTCGTCAAGCTTTATTATGCCTTTCAGGACCATGAAAAACTTTATCTGATTTTAGAATATGCGCAGGGTGGTGAGCTTTTCACCCATTTGGCTATAGAGCGCATGTTCACCGAAGAAGTGGCTTCATTCTATATGGCTGAGCTGGTCTTAGCACTGGAGCATCTTCACCACAACGTTGGCGTCGTCTACCGCGACCTGAAGCCAGAGAACTGCCTCTTGGATGCCGATGGCCATCTCCTCCTAACCGATTTTGGGCTCAGCAAAGTTGCTGTTGATGGCCAGGACCGATGCAATTCATCCCTGGGTACTGTCGAGTACATGGCCCCTGAAGTCGTCCAAGGTAAGCCATACGGCAAAGCCTGCGACTGGTGGTCCTTAGGAGCCCTGGGCTTCGACCTCCTTACTGGCTCCCCTCCTTTCAAGGGCAATAACCACGCCAAGATCCAAGAAAAGATCATCAAACAGAAACTTGTACTGCCATACTTCCTGGGTCCGGATGCAAAGGATCTCCTCACCCGCCTCCTGCGCAAGGACCCCCACAAACGCCTTGGCTACAACATGCCAAAAGACATCCAAACGATCAAGAGCCACCGCTTCTTCCGTAAGATTGATTGGAGAGCTCTTGAAAGGCGTGAGCTCGAACCGCCTATCAAACCCCTCATCACTGACCCGGCTCTGGCGGAGAACTTCTCGTCGGATTTCACTGGCTTGCCGCTCAGTCCTGTTGTGACGAAAAGTGGTTTCCCTGATGATTGTGATGGTGGGCACGGGTGTATGGACTCTGGAAGTGACGCATCATATCGGGATATCCATCAGTCTGGGAAAGCGGCTGCGGATGATCCATTTGGTGGGTTTAGCTTTGTGGCATCAAGTAGCTTGCTGGATGGCGGGTTGAGGTTGGTGGGGTAGATTACTGTTAGGACCGTGCCCTGACAGTCTTTTTTTGTTTGTTGCTTTCGGGTTTATCGCTTCTGTTCTGTAGTTGATTTGATTTTGGTTTTTACGTGTAATTTGATGGATGGAGAAGTAATAGTTTAGTAGAAATTCCCGGGGTTCCCTGTCCGTAGCATCTTTGAATCGTTTAATATTATCACCTTTTTGCTCATTTCTCCATTGCCTTCAATACAGTCCTTCATAACCTTTTTAACTTGACTGTTGCGTAGAAATAAATCGGGTATCAAATCAGTATCCGAGTTGAAATATATTTCTCAGTACCCGAGTGTAAACAAAGTTCTGTTCATTACAATACCCACATATCCAGTCTACCTCTCTTATCGTACAGCCTATATATCACAAAAAAAAAAGGTCTAGTATGACTCCAAGTAACGACAAAATGGGTTCCGCGCGATGGGATATTGTGGGCAATAAACGTGGCGAGCAACCAAAAAGAAAGTCTATAATAACATGAAAAAAGAAGAAAACAACCTTTGAGCATGAAATGGTAATAGTGAAGCGGGGGAGGGGTATTTATTTTATGTTTATAAAGAAACGCTGATGCCAATGCTGACGCTGGATATGATGTGTACGTGTAATGGATGCAAAAAGGGTGTGAGGGGAATTAGGTCTCCTCATCTTGTTTTTTCTAGATGGCAAAATCAATAAGAAATAGGCACAAGGCGTGAATATAGTGCACAGGTTGGCTGCTCTTATGTGCAAACCACTATTCGGAGCTCATCAAGGATCCTTATTCTTGGTCGCCGTGGATTTATTGAGCTTCACAATTTCCACCTTCTTCAAACTTCCCCCGGAAGAGGAAGAAGTCTCCTCCGCTCCTTTCAGTGCCCTCTCTCGCCCCACCTCGATCCAATAATTGCGTAACTCGTCAGCAACATCCTCCCGGTTCAACTTGAACAACGAAAAATGTTTCCTGGCCCAGCCAAAGATGTCTTGCTTGCCTCCAGGGGCATATCCACTTGTATAATCTTTACCACCGGTTCCCGACGCATGGAGCTCGCGGACCATGGCCCGCGCAATGATCCGTACTGTCTCCAACGACGGCTGTACGAACTTGGAATACCGATCAGGCTGCAGTTGAACGTCTACCACTTGGTGTCCTACCCCACGCAGGCGTTCAGGGGTCCGTGCAGTGGACCGAAGCGTTACGTTCCCGCCTAGCTTGGTGTTTACGGAGGGTCTATCGATGCACCAGAGGCGGTATAGCCGTTTTCCGGCTTCGCTTCCCCGTGTCTCCACGATCGCGGACAGGACTTGGTTGAAGGCGGAACTGGGGATGGTAACTGCGGGGGCTTGCCTGGCTGTCCACTGCGGGCTCACCTTCTGACTTATATCGGATATGGTTCCTCGGATCGACCTGAATATTCTCAAGAATTGGAAAAGAATCGCCTCATGGTATTTTGTATCTCTTTCGGCATAGTTAGGCGTAGGGTTGAATTCGCCCTGTAACAATTTGGCTAGAATTTCCCCGGCTCTCATTAAAGGGCTGGGTTGGCCTTGCTTGGGGAGTCCCTCTTGTTCGCCTGTGCTGTATATTTTATCCAGCCGTATTATTGCTGCTGCTAGAGAGGCAACCTCTTCGGAGTCCCAGCCGCTCCCGTTAGTGTTTTGAAGGTGGAGCAGAATTTCGTTTATTCGGTCCCAGTCATGGCGCTGGATAGCATAGCCGAAAAATGCCTTTATAACAGGAATTGGCCATGGAAGTGGTAGGTCCTCTGCAACCGTGCTAAGCAGCTTTTCGTCTTTTATAGCTGCTGCGTATCTTATTATCGCGGGTGCGAGGAGGTGATCCGAATAACACTTTCGTGGAATGATAGCACGTCTATCCCCATCAGCGAAAAGTAGTTGGCGCGCGAAATCACGATCTCCAGGTGGGATTGAAAAAGCTAGCAATCGTGAGAGGGACGAACTCGAGAACCCTGTTAAGGATGCTGCATTGGGACCTGGGGTCGAAGACATCGTTTGTGGTATTGCTTGAGCCGGGGTTGTGCCATCCAGCGGACTCGTTTCCGGATTTTCTGTGGGCTCTTTAGAAAATCGGAATTCGATATCTGTCTTCTCTGACCGGTTGGCAGCGTCGAGTTTGTCAAAAAGGCGGCGAGATCTGTAAACATGTCCCGTATTGGCATAAGTATCCAATATATAATGGTTTAGACCTAGAACAACCCCTGATCTGTCGAGTGGGTGGGGATGGGCATTTGTTTCCAGTGACTCCTCAGGTGCAGGATTGGGAATGTTTGAGGCAAACTTCAACAAGTGCTCAAAAGACTTAGGATCAACCTCCGGGACCACCCCTCGAGCTTCCATCATGCGAACGACGAGGTGATCGACGTCTCGTGGCTTTAAATAAACATTATTTTCTTTTAATAGCTGCACTATAGACTCCATGTAATCGAGAATGGAGGTATAATAAACCCCCCGATGTCCGACCCCGACCTTGACACAGTTATTAAGCCCATCCATCATTGAAAAGACCACTTCGCTGCTTATTGTCCGCTTGCCCAGGCCTACAAAGGGGCCATGTGATTCATTTACATTTGCACTTTTGGACCCGCATGCGCAGCTAGCCCAGGTATCATATCGGTCGATTTTGGATGAAGTGATTGCATCCAAATTGACGGACTGACTTGCAAAGCTTTCGACGAACCATCGTAATTTTCTGGTTGCTAACTGCTTTAATATCCAGGAACCTTCGATATTGAATCCTCCTTCGACACAACACCACAAGATAAATTCCAACCAAATTTCGGGTCCGAGTGGTCTGACTTGTATTTTGTATTTGGTTGCAGCTGACACATCTTTTCCAGTAGCTAAAGCAAGCGCAGCGCTATCAATTTCATTGCCTATCCAAACGGCATTTGATAAAACGTTCATGATGTGGGAGGATAGAAGATGCATCGCAGGAGTGCCACGATTCAGCCTTTCTGGAGCCTGGGATGTAATGTACTTGTATACCCCGTGTGGGATGTAATCTAGGTGATGAAGACGGGCAACAATCCGGTAGAAATAAAACATCGCAGTCCGCGATTCCTCCGGTGGTAAATCAGCTGCCTCGAGAACAATACTTCCCAAGGCCGGCCATAATTCCTCCATAGTTCCAATTCGGGTAGACTTCTCTCCCATTCGACTTGTGACACGCGGTCCATCATTATACAAATCAATCGAATTCAACGATACCTGCCCTTCACTTTTCAAGATCCCGGGAGCCCGAAGTTTTGAACATTCGTCACCCGTCATCGTGTCGAAGGACCCGAGACTCGCCCAATCGATGTTTGACGGGAGCGACCCCTTCCTCAGGGCAGACAAAGGCTTTTCCGTTTCTTCGGCATTGTCAAGCAGTCTGTTCACTATCGCATGAACCGCAGACCATCTTCCGAGTTCGACACCAAGGTATGCCAGCAGGTCGCAACCAAGTGAGTCCGGGCTCCGAGCGTGATCCAAGAGGTCTAGAATAGCCAGGCATTTCTCCGATTCTGGAATTTCCCCCAGATAGTGGTCATCTTTTGTATTCTCACGTAATTCCGAAGGTAGGTATTTTTCCAATTCTGAAATCCAGCGCGACGGGTTCGTTTTCTCCTCATACGGGCCGGGTAATGATCGCGCCGGGTTCCAACTTCGAACCAACAAGGTCGCAGCGCTGTCGATGGAGGGAGGAGGGCCAAAGTTTCGTGAACGAAATCCGGTAAGCTTCCATGATGGGATAATCGCGGAACCCGGAACAAGGCGAAGTCTGCGGCCTAAATGTCTTGCGCGGCCTGGGCGCAGGCAAGCTTGCATGACACGATCGGAGCTTGGAGGGGGGAGGTGAAGGGATCTATGAGGGAGCGACAACAGGAGATATCAGGCTGATGAGGCGTTGCATATTTGGCTCGGAATAGATTCGTATCCCGATCCATCAAGAAGTTTGGCAATGGCGCTGCGAAGGGAGGGTTGGCCTACTCAAGATGGTTTTGAAACTGGGGATAGATAGAGGCTTTCAGATTTCATGTGCTTGGAAAAAAAAAAGTGCTTTCGAAGAGCTTAGTCAGCAATATAAAAATTTGGATTGGATACAAAAAAAAAAAAAACCCCGGAAATACATTGAACATCATTACTATAGAAGAAAGCATGCTACGCGGCAAGGTATAATCTGTACATCAAAAAAGTGCCAAAAGAAATCACATCTCCTACTCCCACAGCCATTAACATGCACCATTACCATGCATGCATACCAACCAGCTCCCAAGCACCAAATTCCATGAGAATATCCCCAAATCCTTATTAACAAAGACAAAATATACCGTCAGAAAAACGTGGCTCCATGCTATCATGATTCATAAACCAATAGTGCCAATATCCGCCCATTGTTCAATTAAATATCATCGTCATTGGAAGTCTCCTGCTCCACTTGGTCGTCACCTCCAAGTTCCTGCTCGACTTCATCCACAACGAAGCTCTCGTAATCTTCCAGGCTCTTCTGGATGTGCACCTTGAACCGGATAACGTCGTTCAGCATCGTCTCGATTCCGGTATGAAGTTCTTCACGGAGAGCATTCGCTCGAAGAACCAGTTGTTCGTATTCGATGTTGGTGTTCATCTCTCGCTGTTCCATCAGCTGAACGCTTTCAGTGAGGGTGGCACGCATTTTCGCAAGCTCTTTTTCCATCTTTTCAATCTGGGAGTCGGAAGTCAACTTTTGCGTTGTTGTAATTTCCTTGAGATTCTCAAATTCCTCTTCCGCTGCGCGTCGTTTGTGTTCAAGAGCCTCGACTTCGCTCCTTTTTTCGTCCATGGCCTCTTTGATATTATCCAGGAGGTCCCGGTGATTCATATCTGCATCTAGAGCAAGTTTTCGTCGTTCATTGATTTCTTTCCGTAGAGTGATGAAGTTGCTACGAACAAGGCCGCGAAGGTCGAGGTTCAAGAGGTTCGTTGGATGATACCCGGTGAAAGTGTCGGCAAGCAAACGATCACCTTCTGGCGAGGTCCGAGAAGTCCCCAGCTGGGATGAAGAAAAGTTGCTTTCATTCAGATTGAGATGAAGTTCATAGTCCTGGCCCTTAGCGTTCGCGGCTGTCGCTGGGATCAAGCTGGTTTGATAACCAAGAGTGTTAAAAGTTTTGACCACTTGCTCTAGGGATTCGAGCTTCTTATTAGCTTCGGCCTCCTTTTCCATGACCTTAGCATGAGTATCTTCAAGTTGAACAAGGGTATCCTCCACGCTTTTCTGAAGCCGTTCTCGCTCGGAGTTCATGCGATCGATATCCTGGATCGTAATCCCCTGCTTATCTACACTATTTTGTAAATCCAGGCGTTCCTCATCAGCTTTCTGAAAGTCCTCCTCAGTGCGGCTTATCTCCTCATCAAGAAACTTGATGCGATTTTCGTATTTGGCAATCTTTCCTTGGACATTCTGATTGTAGTCTTCAAACTTCTTCTTATCATCCTCTAGAATCCTGAAATGTTTTTCCAATTTTGTCATATCTGGTGCATTCTTCTCCATTTCCTCAATTTGATCCCGCAGCTCCCTATTCTCTGCTTCAAGGTCATGCATCTCTTGAATATATTTTTCATTCCCTCGCTCGAAGTCTGCTGCCATTGCTTCAATATGAGGAACTAGACGCCTTTTTGCCACCTCATCGTCTTCATTCTCCCCCCCTTGAAGCCAGTCGCGATAGGCATTGGACAAGAAATGGAAAATAATATGATCACCAGAGATATCCACACCAGCTTCCGCACAAGCATTGTCGTAGTGCCCCAAGTAATACCGATCAAGCATCTGTGCTAACTGCATCATCCAATGAAGCATGCCTAGGAAAGTCGACCAGTTCTGGCCACCAACAGCCGCAATTTGGGATTTAGTAATGCTCTTCTCAAATGGATAACGTAGTTGTTTGAGGATAGGAGGAACTTCAGCGTCAATATTCTTCTGAAATTTATAACCCGGATCGATTCTGCGATAAAGCCATTGGAAAATGTAGTTGAAATCTTTTTGAGTCGGGGATTTGAGGGTGTTTTGTGTTAGAGAGTGTTTCATCTCTAGCTCAAAGTTATTCTGCGTCAGATACTCCAATAGCTCTTGTCCAATTCGCGCCTGGAAGGCACGGTCTTTGAGAGGGCGCGGGTCTCTGGGAACACCAGCGGGAGCAGGAGCTTGGGTAAAGAATGACTGGTGATGGCTCATCGGGCCACCTGTTGACTGGCGCGAGAAAACGCTGCTTCGCCGTTGTAGCTGCGGAGGGGGAACTGGATGAGAGGACACAGGTGCATAACTTTGGCGACCTGCACTAGCGCTGTGAAAAATGTTGCTTGAAACAGATCGTCGGACGGATGAGAGCCCGTTGTCTGCTCCAGATGAGGACCGCTGGAAAACTGGTTGTTGTGGTCGACCAAAGCCTTGACCGCCGATGGAGGTTGTGCGCACATGTTGCGACGTGTATGGTGGATTCTGGAGGTTTGCGGCGGAACTGGTTCGTTTAAGAGCTGAGGCAGGTTGAGGGATGGAGGATAGGTTCTGGACACTCGCAAGGGTCTGCGCCGAAGACTGGGTTAGTTCACATGAATTTAGTTCCTGGTTATTATTGTTGCAAAAGACGGTGTGGAAAAAGAGACCACTGTACCTCTCGAGGGCGCCGGATGCTGAAAAGTCCAGTGTCTTGCGACATCACGCCTGCTATCTGTGGTACTTTCACCCCGCGCAAGCGTGGGCCACTACCAAGGGATAGTAAATTCAAACACAGTGATAATTAAATGCACAATATTTTGTCAAGGCAATACCGCCAACTAGCCAATCAGTCAGTCGTTAATCGACAAGCACAGAAGATGTTGCCGTCGCATTGCCCAGTTGGGAAACATTGAAGCTGCCAAAGTAAACAAACCATCGCAGGCTTGGCGCTGCTTATCACATCTGTCGGATAAATATAAGTCCGTAGGCCGCTATCACGAGACTCCAGGTTCCGCTCCAGCCTCGGCTTTTGCCATTCTCGGCATGCGGCTGTTGTTAAAAGAACGTTCCCGAGTCCTTCTGCTGCTGGACCTTCACACCTCCATCAACCAACAGACAACGAGATGGAATGAGGTGTGCTGGATGTGACGATAACTGCATAAATTTGATTAAGAGCAATTTGCGAACTCCAGGCTATTTTCTACTTGTCGACACCTTTTACCGAGTGATATCTTCGCCTTGGGCCGCAACTGAAGGGCGTAGGCCAGTATGGCTCTCCGCGAGGAGCTTGTTTCCTCCGCGGTATGTTATTCCCATCCCCCCATGTCATTGTATATACATTCACTGATAACCATATGCTAGATTTCCTGTATGTTGATCTACGAAGCCCATTGCTTTTTGCCGTCCAGTTCTGCATGAGTCAGTAGCTGACCCACAAATTTTTGCACATAGTCCTCCAAGACCCCTCGGTTTCTTCTGCGCCGCTGGAGAAAAAGATTGCGTTCTTGCAATCAAAGAATTTAACACAGGAAGAGATCGACCAAGCACTCTCAAGGGTAGGCGAAGACTCTTCTGCAGCTGTTACTCAAAATCCTACCCCGAGCACTGCCGTTCAACAGTCCAGCTACCGACAACCGCCTCCACAATATGGTCAAAACTATGCGTACGGACCGGGGGGTCAATGGCAACTTCCACCACCTCCTCCAGAGTAAGTTATGCTTCTAGTTATGTCTGTTTTGATTTGCGATGTGTTAAAGCTGTTCCCCTTTGTAGATTGCCGAAACGAGATTGGCGAGATTGGTTTATTATGGCGACAGTGATGGGTGGTGTCGGATATGGTTTATACTCTGTTGCTAAGGTAGGGACTTCTCTGGTCATTGATCCATGGACACCATAGGCTTAATACCAAAATTACAGCGATATATCACTCCACTGATCGCCCCTCCTACCCCTCCTCAATTGCAGCAGGACAAAGAGAGCATTGACGAGCAGTTCTCTCGTGCATTTGCCCTCCTCGATCAGCTGTCAAGCGACACAGCAACCTTAAAGGCTACGGAAGAGGCACGAACCGAGCGCCTCGATGCTGCACTTCGTGAAGTGGAAAATGTGATTGCGGATCTGAAGACCTCTTCGCGACGACGGGATGAAGACACCCGGCGCATTGGGGAGGAAATAAAAGGTTTGAAGGACAGCATACCCAAAGCCATCGATGGCGCAAAGGAAGGAAACGACAAAAGACTCAAGGAACTCGGCAGCGAGCTCAGAAGTTTGAAAGTCCTTCTAGGAAATCGACTTAGCTCAACAGCATCCGGCAGTGTTTCAACTGCTACCACAGCTCCGCGGCCCAGTTCCACCACACCCCAACCAAGCCAAGATGTGGCCGTAAATCGTCCCAACGGGGCAATTCCCTCATCACAAGCTGCTCCACTCGCTCCTGTACCTACTCCCTCACCACAACATGTGCCGACCCCCGCGGCCAGGGAGAACTCCAGCAGCCCATTTTCTCAACTCGGAAAACCCGCAAGCATTCCTGCGTGGCAGATGGCTGCTGCCAATAAATCTAAGAATGCCACTGTGCCTTCGCCATCGGTGGAGAACGCAAGCTCAGGCACCGAGGATCAGCAGACAAGTGCTCCTGCCGGCTAATCAATAATGTGTGTTTCATATATAAAGCATCAACTTGAGGCGAAACCATCGAGGGCTAATAGTGTTTCGGTTTATTAATGTATTCAACTGGATCGTTTCTTTTAATTGCGTTTTTATGTACTGTATTCCTAGGGCAATTTTTGTTAGTTTATTCCGTAGTTAGGCTTAGGTGGACCCCGAGTTCATTTGATATTCCTGAGAATACCACGCTTTTATCGATTTCCTTTCCCTTTTGCAAAAACTGAAGTAATTGGACCCGCTATCCCTGTTCTTGCTTCCGCTGGCCGGAGAGTACCACCAAACATTTTAGCGTGGGATCCAGACTCCAGGTCTTGGCATTGATAATCAGCTTTCTGCTCCGAAGCTTCCAATTCCGCCATCACCACCACAGAGAATACGGAGCCAACAATACCACAGCCACCATGGACAAATCCAGACACCATCGGGATGCATATCGGAGCTACAGATCTCGATCTCGCTCACGATCACGCTCGCAAGCAATATCCACCTCACATTCGCCTGTCTCTGAGCGTTCTCGACGCCGCGATTACCATCACCGCCACCATCATACCAGCAATGACAGACGCACACGGTCCCGTTCCCCAGAAAGAAAAGGCAAGAGGCACAGCAGACGAGAGCATGAAAGACGGGTAGTGGCAGCACCAGCTCCAGTATCGGTACCAGCCACGCTCCCGTTTGATGCCAGGCCACTTTCCAAACGCGACCTGCAGCAGCTCGAGCCCATGTTCGCGCTATATCTAGATATACAGAAGAATATCGATATAGCAGACCTGGATGAGCGGGAGGTAAAGGGGAGATGGAAGAGTTTTGTGGGGAAATGGTAAGGCGATTGGCTTTTCCCCCCTCTTTATGTTCATTGTAACGTTGAACCGTTAAAAAGCAAGTTTGATACTGACACATCTGAGGAACCGTGGAGAACTTGCGGAGGGCTGGTACGACCCGAGTACTTTCCAAAAGGCACAGCAAGACAGCACGGCGGGCAATTACCAACGTGTCACTTCGCCTGCACGTCGGGCTTCGCCAGATTACGACCAAAATTTCGAAGGAGCTGATAGGGATACAAACGAGACCCCGCGCGAGCGCTCGACCAGCGCTGCCTTACCACTAGATGAAAGAGGCAAATACACGGAACGAGAAGAAGACGAAGACGAGGAAGAAGAATCATACGGCCCCAAGCTCCCCACATCTGACTCCTCACTTGCCATCGCCCACTCAACCTCCAGAAAACACAGAGCAGATCAAAGGTCCGGCCCGACAATCCCAAATTTCCAAGACCTACAGCTGCAACGAGGTTCGTTTGCCAATTTCTCTCCACTCCCCTCACCTTTTATTTATTTCCCCCTCTCATTCCTCCCTCCCCCCCCAACCCAGAAAACGAGCTTATCCCAAACCAACGCACCACACAGAATCCCAGAAAGAATCCCACGCAACCGGTTTTATCACGCAGCACAAAGAAACCTCTCTCGCCCGCGCCGCCCACAAAGCCCAGATTCGTTCCGCGGAGGAAGAAATCGCCCCACGCGCCGAGCCCGGCACTCGCGAGCGGCGCCTAGAGAAGAAGCGCGAAGCCGCCGCTGCCAATCGTGCCTTTGCAGAGTCAAAGACGGGCGGTGACGATGATGGTGAAGTAGGAGATGACTTGCTAATGGGGGGCGGCGGTGGAGGAGGTGATGATCTTGCGTTGCTGAAGAAGCAGAAGGAGAAAGAGGTGCGAAAGAAGAATGAGAGGGAGATTCGGCGGGAGGAAATGTTGAGGGCACGGGCGGCGGAAAGGGAGGAGAGGTTGAAGGCGTACCGGAGGAGGGAGGAGGAGACAATGAGTGTACTGAAGACGTTGGCGAAGCAGAGGTTTGGTTGATGAGCCCGCTTCTAAATATCATTGTATAGGCATGAATGAATGGGCGGCGGTTGTCGAGATGCCACTATATAATTTTCAATTTAGTTATCTAAATTATATTAGGCTATTAGGCTATTATTGATACCCTATCAAGTGTATTGTTGATACCCTATTAAGTGATACCTCCCTTCAATTCCATTCCTCCTTGAATGAACCCATTACGCCAAAGAATGAACCTCAGACCCGCGCTGGGAACGCAATATGTATATATACAGACGTACAGTCATAAAATTCAAAGCAACATCAAGTCGTCATTAAACAAGGTTTCGAAAAGTTCTGCGTTTTTTTCTCTCTCAATTATTTGATCATGTCGAATTTCGCGTCGTCGAAACCAGTCTCTCCGGTCAGAGTGTTCCGATCCGATGCGATAGCGATCGGGATATTTGCTTAAGTTCGGATATATTTCGAGCCGTGGGGTAGATAATATCTGCTCCTCAATGATGAAGATCGGGTGCCATCGGTACTAGCCTAGGTGGTTTTCCTGCCTGCGGTTTTCATTGCTACTCCAGTTACGGTGACGGCGGCGACGCTGCTGATTACTAGTCGTTGGCTGCCCTCTTTTGCGCTGCGTGAGCGGTGCTGCTGCGTCTGAATCGAGTGGTATACCTTCGTTGGCACTCTGACCCATGCTCTTGCCAATATCAGCAGGCTCACTTTTCGTCATCTCACGGCGTCGTCGTTGAGTATCTTCTGGCAACGCAGCAACGAAGCCCGATGCAGTCTCAGCGGTTCCCTGGCTAACACCCTCCTGTCCCAACTCAACATCGTCATCCGGCATTTGAGGCTGTCTTAACGTCGCTTTCCTTTTTGGGTATAATGATTCGGCCTTTTGCTCTCCGTTCCACGTTGAGTAGGCATCAAGAGCGGGATCCTGGTTAACTAGCGGTGGGACGTTCTCTTTAGAAGTGTTGAGAAGATCGGCGCCACCGTTAGCTTTCCCTGTAGTGTTACTTGAAAGCCGACAAGTTGCCCCGTTCATATGGCCATCAATAGAAGAGCCACGGTTACTGCCAGTTGTTTGAGTAGATATTGCTGGTAAATTTGTCGCGGCCGGGGCTCGATAACCTTGGGGGATAAATTCAGGAGCGTCTGGTTTCCAAATCTTTTTCGAAATCAGCTTTGTTGTGAAGGCATCAGTTGCGCAATTGGGGTTGATCTGGCTCAGGGGTCCAAGGCCTTGCTCGTGGATCTCGTCTAAGGTCTGGTTGATACAGTCCCCGCCGCCTGAAGCAGTATCTTCCGAATCCTCCCTGCTTACTGTGCTATCTGGGGAAACAGCGATTTGAGAATCATTCCAGACTAATGGGCCTCCTTTATCTAGGTCATCGATAAGATATCTCGCCCGATAATATCTGGGCATACCGGCACCGAATCCAATTTGGAAACCCCATAAGCGGCGGTATGGGCCGTTCCTGTTCAGGAGTTCTTCATGGTTTCCTTCTTCGACGATTCCGCCGTCTTCAACAACCATAATTTTGTCCGCGTGAACCACAGAAGAAAGGCGATGTCTGGGAATATGGGGAATTAGTAAAGTTATAGTATAGGCTAACGAGGGAATCAGACACATTATAACTTACGCGATGATAAAAGTTGTTCGTCCCTCACTAAGGCAGTGCAAACTTCGTTGAACATAATCTTCCGTTTCACTGTCCATGCTGCTGGTTGCCTCGTCCAAGAGTACAATTTTTGGATTTTGGATAATTACCCTAGCAATTGCAACACGTTGTAGCTCACCGCCCGAGAGCGTTTGGCCGCGTTCACCCACCATCGTCTCATACGAATCGGTAAAGGTCAAGATCCGTTCATGAAGAGCCACAGCCTTGCAGGCTTCAATTATTTCTTCGTCCGAAGCGTCGCGTCTCCCGTATCGGATATTGTTCATTATGGTGTCCTTGAAGAGGGTTGGATTCTGGGGCACGACGCCAATATTCTCTCGAAGGCTTTTAAGGGTGACTTGAGAAATATCCTGTCCGCCAATTCTCACACTGCCTGAAGTTGGGTCATAAAAGCGGTTGAGCATCTTCAAAATTGTTGTTTTACCGCCCCCCGTCTGCCCGACTAGCGCTGTGGTCTGCCCAGATTTAGCTTTGAAGTTCACATTCTTTAGAACCTCTCTTGTCCCATCGTACGAAAACTTAACATTAACGAATTCAATATCGCAACTGTTGAGATGGATGGGTTTTGCGTGTAAATGGTCAGTAATGGTTGGTTTTCGTTTCAGTAGTTCCAAAAATTCCTCCATATTTACCATATCGATTGCAAGGCCGCCAAACCCATTTGCGATGAGGTAAAGGGGACTAGACAATTGGCCCCAGTAACTAAGCAGCATAATGAAGCTTCCGATGGGTTTGTTTCCTTTGACAACCTGATAGACTGCCAAAAAGCAGGCAACCATCAGCCCTGTAAGCATCACCAGGGATTGTACGGTCTGTTCTATGTGTCCCCAGATCTTAACCTTACGGCGGGAAATCAAATGATCTCCTACGTGGGAGGAATATCTCGATTTTTCGTGGGATATTTGATTGAAATATGAAACCGTGTGCCAGTTGCTAGTGGTCTCACTCATGTGCGTAAACTCTTTCGACTCGTTAACAACCCATTCCCTGCGTTTCTTTGCCTGTATGGATAATATTTTGCTGGATGACCACACAAATAACACAGAGACAGCTGCAACGTCTAAAGCCATATAAGCGTCGAATAGGTAATACAAAACGCTGACAGCTAGTGCAAGGTCAATCATCATAGGTCCAATAACGAAACAAAGGGAGTACACCATATCTTTGACATTTTGACCTCGGGTCACTGCTTGCCAGAGAGCGCCGCTGTCTTTGCTGTCATGGTAGTCGCTTGAGAGTGTCATGATCTGGTTGTATGCTGTTGTGCTTAGGTTCTTGTAAGAGTAGTCTTCCAGTGGCACCCATAAGAATTTCGTAATCGCTGGCAAACCACAATTGGAATCAAGAAGTCGAAGGGCAATGAAAAGAGAAATCTCTTTCCATGGGAAAATTCCTACGAGAGTGTTAGCAATCTATATAATGCAAGAGTAAACCCGGGCTATATCAGAGTGGGCCCCCTACCGTCATTTTTACTGAGGATGTTGGTAATTATTCCTATCTGAAGGGGGATGATGATATTCATGATGCGTTCGAATACCATGCAGATACCAACCCCCACATAAAGTAGCTGCAGCTTTGGCTTTCCCGAAGGCCAGTAGAATGGCAGAATAGCCTGGATCATGGTTAGCTAATTAAGCCATTGCGGGAGGACTTCGGGAATGTTGAAGACTAATCTGATTCCCCAAAAAAATGATTGGCTCCCCGGACATACCCGTAAATTTGCAATAAAAGCCCACAAATCCAACTCTTTAGGTTCTACTGGATCCTTTTTAGGGTTTTTGGGATCGACTGTTTCGGTTGAATTATTCTGAGAATTGCATGATCCGTAAACATTTTCGGCTTCCTCCCCCTGAATCCCATTTGCGAGGTCACGAAGCAGTGGTGTGCTTTCTTCATCGCCATCAACTCTCTTGGCCGTGTATAGGCGAGAACCGACAACAATACAGGGGAGGAAGAACAAGATAGACAATCGAATTGCCTGAGATATCGTTGTAACAATGGACAGCTTGGTTCGGGGAAGGTTAAGTCGAAGGGATAGTAAAAGCAGCACAAGTTCAAATATAAAATAGATGGTCCAGCAACCGTAAAGAGGATAGCCAGGGGGAGATTTAGCATCGATATACGCCAAAATAGTACTGAACCAAAGAAGGGAGGAAGCCAACGCAAAGAACTTCCAATTAATATAGTTAGTTCTATTCCCTTCATATCGTCAAAGTACAAGGGTATACTCACGATGGAGTCTTGCGGCGGGGAGACTACTGTCTTGGAAACCGAGGCAGATATCAATACCATTGAATCGCCAACCTGCACGCGCGAAAGATTAGTGCTGGTGATAGAAAATTGGTTTTGCATAGGACCACAAAGTCAGGTATAATTCTAGATATATAACTGAATATTCTGCTTCAACACTTACATAAGTTGCCAATACAAGGAGCATAACACAGCCAAGCGCGAGTCTTAAGCGTTTTGGTTGTTGAATGGCCGTTGTCTTCTTCTTAGTGGACAATATGGTTTTCACAAAGGAAGCAAGAAAGTAATATGTCGCAGCGATTACGGGGAGGAAAGGATGCAGAAACTGCACAACTTGTAACTCACGCCCCCGTTCCATTTTAGGCTCCATCGCCGTAAAAGTGATGTTGTTAGTGGGCATGCAAATCTAACCGAAGGGCCGTATGTCGTGAATAAAACTGTGCGTCGTGTTGAGTAATGCTGAACACAGAGAAGGTAATGGACCTTTAACCACGCAGATTTACAAATTCTCAAGAGGGTAGAAGCAAGACACAAATGTAGAGAGAAAGCCTCCAAGACGCAGTGTAGAGCAGCAGAAGCCGTGACTCGAAGTCGGTCAGAAAACCAGCACCGAACAGGAGGAGAAAAAGACGATGACTTTTGTTTATCCGCAACCTGTGGGGAAAGGGGAAAACAGCCCAGAGCTTTATATCAAACCCAGCCAGAGGGAAGAAGGCGCAGAACAGAAGCGCAGGAGCAAGAATAACACCGCAATATAAAACACTAACAGAAGCTGCAAACGCGGTTGCATAAAAGGGAAGACCAGCGGGCGAGCGGCTTGGGGGAACGACAGACAGCCCGCAGTTCCTCCAGCAGCATCCACAAGACAACTTCCTATAAAGAAAATGAGAAAAAGCAAAAAGAAAAGGGGCTAAATTTCTTCTTGGGCGCCCGTTGTTCCGTTGTTCCTTCGTCTATTAAAGTAAGCAATGCAGCAATTGCAGTATCCGAACGCCAACCCTCTATAGAGTCTCGTTGACTGTCAATTCTTCCCGGGAGCACCAAAAAAAAAAAAAAAAAAAAAAAAAAGAAAAAAGGAAAAAAAAGGAAAAAAAAGGAAAAAAAAGAATTCGAAAAGAAAGAAAGAAAGAAAGAAAGGAAAATGAAAATCCCACGTCAAGACCAAGCAGAAGAAAGATTAAGAAAAGATTGAAAGAAGTGAAGAGATAACGAAACGGCACAAACGAAGGAAAACACTCGTTCCAGCTTGGAAGTGAGGACGATGAATAAATAGCCTGATCAGGTTTGCAAGGTCATCCGCCTAGCCATGAAAACAAGGATTCGTTTCTTCGCTTTTTACCCCTTCTCCCACGGTTGCAAAGAGGGAAAAGTGAGCTAGCAAAATTTTTGAGCGCTGACCAGCTAGAAAGCTGGGAAATGAACGAGACAGCAGCACAGCAAAATATAAAATAAAAATTGGGTAAAATACAGAAAAGCAAAAGGGAATCCTTCTGAGAGGATATGAAGGGGAAAGGGAATTAGAAGTAATTATACCTGCTCCTCTTCTTCCACGCAATAGCGGCTGCAAATAAGGCAAAAAGAAAGAAAGAAATTCAAAAAATCAAACGTAACCCAGGAATTCTGACTCGGGAGAGAAAAAGAAAGGGCTGGGAACCACAGAACAAAACGAGCGGATCTATAGAAACTAAACAAAAAGCTGTTCTATAATAATTAATCCCCTATAAAGCTCTTTTTTTCAAAATAAAAATAGAAATTGTGCCTTTTTGAGGAGTTTTTTTTTTGTTAAATTTTTTTAGCCCAACGAATGGACAGCTGGCAGTGAGCGTCGGATTAGACCCAAGGGGGAAGAAAAGAGAGAGCGAGACAGGCCGCCACCCAAAATGAATGGATATTAGGGTTAGACGGGGAAGTACGGGTCATCCAGGTCAATTGATGCGGAATATGATGTCGTAATTAAGTGGCCGTCAGGTAATATTCTGTGTTGCCTCTGGTCAATTGCAGTTCTTCTTGACCGAGATAGCTCTAGAAAAAGTACAGACGAATTGCACTGAGACTGCAAGGAGTAACTACCATAAGAAGAGTAAAACAGCAAGTTGGTCGTTCAGCATAAGATAGTTAAATTATTACCGCCACATTTCCCCTTTCTCAAGACCAATTGATTGCAAAAGGGAAATAAAAAATAATAGATAATCACCCGACTTCCCGGGGGGGTGAGCACGAGAGTGAAATCAATTCGAGGAGAGGGAGGAGAGGAAGGAGAGAAAGGGGAGAGAGAGAGAGAGAGAGAGAGAGAGAGAGAGAGAGAGAGAGAAAGCTGAGGAGAGTAGAAGCAGGTAGCAAGATACTTGTGTAGCAAAGAAGACGAAATGGATGCAGCTCAAGCAGAATAAATAAATCCCTGTTGGGCTAAAAAGAATGATGGGCAGAAGAATAGCTTCGAAAAAAGTAAAATGAAGTAAAGGAAAGAATCGAATTCGGCCCTGGAGTGCTGTAGGCTGGGGTGGATAATCCTTCCCACTCCCTAAGCTCCTAACTTGCCGCTAATTAGGGCCGGATTCAACAGGGGAAGAGAGGGGGTCATGGAAATGGTCATCATGAAAGGGCCCAGAACTCGAAAAGGGCACGGTATCTGGTTTGTGGAGAGATATCCTGTACAACTTAACAATACTAAGAGAACACCCGTACAACGAAGGGGCTCAACGGTGTATCCTCCATCACATCTGAACGGGGGGAAAGGCATCCAATTACGTCAGTGGGAGAAGCATGTCGAGGTACCGATCTGGAGATACGAGAAAATAGGGCTAAACGATTCTTATTCTGGCTCAGCACATATTCACACAAGCTGTTTATCCCATATCTATATCAATGCCCAATGAACGTGACAAAGAAACTCTCTACCGGTTATTTAAACATAATGATCATGTTATTCCGTGAGCTTAGATCCGGTAACTACAACACCAGTCATAGTTCCCCGTATAACCATTAGTTACTTACTGCGTTCACCTCAAGAGCAAGAGCCCAAAGAGCCCAAAGAGCCCAGGCAAAATGTATTGTCAGGGGCCAACTTGTGGCCCAAGCAATGGGCAAGTCCTCCGCTTTTTATAGCCTACTACGAGTTAACTAAGTTAACTAAAGCTAAGATGAGGTAATAGCATAATGGGGCCCCGGATAAATTGTGATTCGGAAATCACTCTTCTCTTGGAACACATTCCAATTGGCATGCGGACCAGCACCAGAAAAAAGACAGTTTAAACTCCCCATTGCAAAACTAGAAATCAATAGTATATGCAGCTAGTTCAGGAGAGGTAAACATAATTCCACCAAGGGTTGATGACGATCCCTCAAAAATTATGCTAGCAACGATGGCAGCAGCCACTGCCACCTGTCAGTCCCTGTGCTAGTCAGGCGACAGCGGCGAAAATTAGGAATACTATGATGATGATAATAATAATAATAACTCTTGATGAATGCAACACTACTATATCTACTTCTTAAAATTCCTGCCTCAACATGTAACACACCCAATGGCTCTCTTTGTCGTCATGAAAAGAACATGGAACGGGCGCGTGCTTGTATTAGGGAGTGGAGGCAGCCCATGTTGGACGACCATCAACAGGAGAACTATTATTTGGGTTTTCGGGTAGCAAAAAAGAAAAGAAAGAAGAGCTACAAATAGCAGTCACCGATGATCTTTGGATTTATATCGCCCTAGTTGCAGTATGACGATATCCAAATGGTCTGAGTTACCCGCTGAGATGCAGCTCTCTTGAGCTTTAAAACGGTAGCTGAGGCGCCGGAGCATCAATAAATGATTCATTATTGTGCTATGGCCAAATGCTGCTAACCCGCACCTATTTACTCGCACGGGGGTTTATCATCAGTAATTGTCGTGAGTTGCTTGTGTTCTCGAAATCGAAAAGAACAAGGGAATAATGGGGGATGGACAGGAAGATAACCAAGTCAAAATCTCCGTAGCACCATAGAAACTTTTTAAATAACTACCAAGAGAAAAACGTCCCGGAATGTTTGGTTAACTCTTCTTGATTTACTATCTGAATTGTACGGAGTAGTTGTCTTGTATTTACCTTTCCTCAAGGCCCACAATTCATCGGCAAACAAAGAATATTATGGAAAACCTCCCCGTCCTAAGGACTCCTCTCAAAATGTGGTGATGCGGATTCAAGAAAGAAAAAAAAGAAGAAAAAAAGAAAAGCCCTAACTTCAACCAATCTTTTGATCAGAAGATGAGGTAGCTTATCACACTTCGCTCTCGGTGATAATGACACGGCTATGATATATTTTAGGTCACCCAGCATCTGTCGCTATAGCTTTTGTGACCACAAAAGGAAAGGGAACGGCAAAGGAACAAATAATAAAAGATTCCCCTTCTGCAAACGCACCCAATGTACCCCCAAATGGTGTGACATGGAAAGACAGCCCTGGAGACCCCCAGTCGACTAGCCAGCCAGAAGCAACCAGTTTCCCAACTTATCAACGTGAGGCAAGTATTGACAGCTACTGATGGGCTCACCAACATCTGCACTGCAGGCGGCAGAAACACCATCCAGTCGTCCCGACCATTCACCTCTTCATCCCCATATTCAAATCTCTAACCAACCGCAACCCCAATTGCTCACCCCGCCCCCTTGCCCGTTCAATATCCTCCTCAATTCCGAAAAATGGCTTGACAGCAACCTCCATCACCGCTTCGAACAGCCTGCCGACAACATCCCCCTTTAGTTCATCACCCGTCTGCCGGAAGTCCGGGAACGCATTTAGTTCCAATAGCCACACCTTGCCACGACTGTCGACTAAGAAATCCACGCCAAACACCTCAAACGCATTCGGCAGCGTCTGGAAATGCACCAGCATCCCCCGTGCTGCTGCTTCGAAAACTTCACCTGTCACAGTGCAGATCTGCTCATATACGTTTTCTTTCCAGTCGGTGCTAGAGTCGGATGTTTTTATCGTAGAGGAAGAGGAGGAAGATAAAGAGGGCATGGCGGTATCATCGAGGGCCCAGAAACTTCGGACGGCGTTCCGTTTGGCGGCGCCGTCTCTACCGGTTTGCAGACACGTATTTGTCAGGTGACGGGTGAGGTCGTCGACGCTGGCACCGCTACTGTCCCAGGGAGGCAGGTAGGGCTTTTCGGCGAATAGGGCGAGCATTTCCCTGTACACATAAACCTGCAGCGAACCAATGGCCAGCACGTAGGTGCGGATATGGAATTTCCGATTCGACTCTGATTGTAGTAGGAGAGGCGGGTGGATGTAAGGTTGCGCTATGAAATGGCGGAGCTGCGAGGTGATGATACCGTTGTTATTGTCACGATTATCATCATCGTCCGATTGTTCATTGGCATAGGCGTCATCGTTCCCGTCTTCACTATCCACACCATCCTCGGAATCGGATTGGTCGTTTTCCCACTCCTCAAATATCTCCCGCAGGGCTGATTCGCTATTAAACAAGCGAATCCCTTGCCCCCTATCGCTCATCCCGGGTTTTAGAATCCACCACTCTTTCTCAGCCTCTTCCTTCCCCTCATTGGCCTCGAAGCTTTCCTGCAACTCATAGGCCTCGACCAACGCCTCGTCAAGAAACTCCGCGTAATCCAGCTCAAAATCGACAGCTGGTTTGAAGTGCGTTTTTAAAATGCTCTCCGGGTGTTTTGCCACCCAGTTCGCCACGGTATTTGACAAGTAGTGTTTCCGAATCAGTGCTTTGCGGATGACATAGGCGTTTACCAATGATGTTGTCGGATGGGATAGGATGTGCTCAAAATCGCATTGCTCGTATACTCGGTATTGTAATAGCGGGGATGAGGGGTCAGGAAGCTCGCAAAGGGAAAATATCAATTCGTAAGGGGTTCCATGCAACCGCCTCCGTAGGGCCTGAATTACGAGGGGCTGCACATATGAGTCCTGGCATTCCACTAGAGCGTAGAATATGGGTTTTTTGACGGGCCTGTGGGGAGATCGAGGGGTAGGGATAGTTAGAATGCACCTCTACAGACAAACGAAAAATGGCAGTGGGATTTTTGGAACAAAAGGGAAAGAGAAAATAAAAGCAATATAGATCCAGCAGCATATATATATGTATACGCTGCGATGAGGTATTTATTTTAATCGGCCTAACATAAACTCATCAAAACGCCATCGCTTTGGATCTAACACTCACAACTGAATTTCTCCCGAAACGCCTGGTGAGTGCATAAAATTCGCTTTCAACCGGGTAACACTATAATAACGAAGTTGCACATAGTTAGAATCATGTAGGCAGGATACTCTCGACAGAACAAAATAAAACAGGTCCCGCGTGGATCGGTCAGGGGAATGATCTTACCTAGTGATCCCCTCCTTAACAGCCCACCCGTCATTTCCTGGCGGACTAAGCTCCACGCTCTTATAAACATCCGAAAACTTTGGTGCCCACTTGAAATGCATATGCCGATGCCCTGGCGTCGTTGTTCCTGTTCCTGCACTTTTCCCTTTCCCCATCCCGGCATCAACTTCCCCAGCCTGCCGTAGCTTCTGCTCCTGCAAATCCGGGCCCTCCCCACTCTCCGCAGCATCTATCGCCTCAAAACAGCTCCCGGACGTCCAGCGATTATCCAACACATTCGTATAAAGGATTTTGCCGTCGCTGACCCCGGGCTCGAGGGGTACATTTATACTATAAAAATCGACATTCTGCTCCCAGTTCTCGTACAGATGCCCAATTAGGCGGACGGAATGCCGCGACGCTTCCGCAATAACGATGGGGTCATGGTCCCGCGAGCTGAAGGCGTACGAGAGCGCGATGGCCTTGTACCCGCATACAGCAGCCTCCAACGCACCGCCAATCGTGCCGCTCGACAGTGCAAAAACAGCAGTTGAGTTTCTGCCATAGTTGGGCCCAGAGATAACAAGGTCAATTGGCCCGCGGTCTTTGAAGTAGTGGAATAGTCCGATCTGGACGCAGCTGGCGGGTGTGGAGTCAATAAGGATCCACTCATCCCCTCCTGGCTCCTTGCTATCATTATCTCCATCAGCACCACGGGGAAGGTGGTGGATTGTCCCGTCGTCTTTGTGGAGGGTGCCCGGGCGAAAGTAGGTGGGCTTCACGGTCGCTCCGACGAGGTGGGCTTTACCGATCCATGACCGTTGCCTGTGCGGGAGGACGACAGAGACGACGTGACCAGCAGTCTCGAGAGTGTGAACCAGTGAATGTACGTATGGCGACGACTGGTTTGAGGGGGGCCCGTCGTCGTTGACAACCTAAGGGAAGAGTGAGTAAATGAGGGGCAAACAAAAGTCATGGAGATACCGGCCCGGCCCAAGCTGGAGGTACTTAGGAGTATGGGAATGTTTTGTATAGCAGTATAAACAGACTTACAAGTATATGCATTGTCAATGCACACCGAGTTTGTATTGAGGTAGCTGGGGTTCTGAAGCGGGCTTCTATATATATATATCTTCGTTTTCGCGGCTATTGGGGCCATCAGCAGAGCGCGTGGAGCGCGAGGTAAAATTGATTAACGAACCTGATAAAATATCTCTAGCTAACTTGGTTACGTCCCCCGAACCAGCGGTTGTCTTTCATAAATCTTTTCACTAGGCTAAAATTGATTTGCGCTGGATCTGCTGTGTTCGTGTGAATATCTACATACCATGCGGCAGACACAGGAAAAAGGTACGTGTTGGCGGGGAAAAATATTGGTTGTGAGTTTTCGCTTTCCAACCCCCGCTTCCATACATCGGCTCCATCCATGAGCTTCAGAAACAAACGCTCAAAACTAGAACAATTGTATTTACGTCAAAATAACTTGCGTGCTAAGGAAATATATTATATTATACTTTAGTTAACTTTGGTGAGTATCTAGGATGTGTATCATTACTCTCTGCTTTTGCAATTATTGCAGCACGAAATTATAGGGGTATCGTTAGTAAGCCCAAAATAAAGTAAAGCACCTGTTTAACAAAAAAGGTATAGAGACTTAGTCTTCGTCCTCGTCATATTCAAAACGTACATGACTTCTGCGCCTTTGAACGTCTGGCCCCAAGATCCCCTTTCCGGTTGTTTGCGATGAACCGCTCGTGCTGGCTGGATGCGTATCCGTTTCAATATCGGGTTGACCTTCGCCAGCCAAAGGCTGAATCATCGTGGATTCTTCAATATCCTCTTCCTGTTTAATCTGCTCTGTTTCACTTCTCATTCGCCTTTGGCGCCGTAGACTAAGTTTTGAGGTACCATCTTCATAATCGCTTGCCTCTTCCTCTTTGACGGAAATATCGCTGCTGTTTTCTCCATCTTCATCTTCATCTTCCGATTTTGGCCTTTTTGCCAATATTGGTTCAGCCTGGCTCGCCAGAGCTATCCATACTGAGGATGTACATATCATCGAAACGACCCAGAAGGTCGAGCTGAATGTTAAGAATGACAGGATTCTCCAGTTATACATAATCCATCTGTAATCGAAGAACAGTTAGCCCAAGGTATTCTCCTACATGGCTCTCAGAGGGATTAAGGCCACATGCATAAAGCAAGTGCCAACAGTCTCCCTCCGAATATGAGGAACCAGAAGTAAGCTAAAAGAATCACACACCGTAGGCCACTAAACCTCGCGTCAAACCGTACAACAGCATTATAAACCTGCATCCTCTCCTCACTCTGAATTTCCAACCTCAACATCCTCGGCGTGGGCTGTTTCAACCTTCCAAACTCTACTCGCTCCATCATGTTAACCTTCAACCCCTCAGCTTCCCTCTGCCATCCGAGCACGTAGAGCGGCATTTTCGACACCCTCTTGGCCGTATCCACGATGGGAGACGCAAATGTCAAAATAGCAGGCCTCCGCGACCGCACAATCAGACTTGCCTCCATTGATATGTTTGTGTTCGTATTTGTATTCGTGTCTGCCGCAGAGAATAATGCTAGATCAAGCATGAAGTTGCCGGCGGCAAGGTTGGAAGGAGTGCGGGGGAGGTATAGAGCGACGCTGACATCATATTGTTGCGCAGAGATCAGTTCTGTGCCCAGCGTCGCGATACCGTACGGATGTCCGTCACTATTTATTATTATTATTTTTTACCTCAGTTTCATAGTTCCAGCTCCTATGTTTAGATCCTATTATTGGATTGGAGATCAGGGCATACCCGAATTGTAGATGAACTTGTCGCTCGAGCCCGATTTGGGGCACATAGTTGTAGTAGAAGATCCAATATGCGACGACGGAGATGCAGAAAAGGGCGAAGGAGGTAAGCGCGAAAAGGATGCTGTTGATGTAGGCTCGCCGTGCGGGTTTGGAGATTATGGTATAGGCGATATCTGTGAACGGGGCCTAGAGCTGTCAGCCATCGTGCCTTGACAATGAGACGAAATTATTGGGAGGGTACGAAGTGGAATTTTAACAATATTAGAAGTATGCGCGATACATACCAATGCCCTTGAGTACAAGGGCTGGCTGGGCTCTGTGTCGTCGTCCATCCTGACTCAATTGACAGTCATAGGAGGTGTCTAGCTCGCATGTTGTTTATGTTGTTGTTGGTGTCGTCATATTTATGCGGAACTTGAAGTCTGCCCAGGGGGCATGTGACTGGACCTAGGCAGATGCTTGAGGACGATGATAACTAGTACCTCCAAGCAGCCTCTTCCCAGCTTTTTAGTTTGCATTTGCTCTTAATTTAAATTTACAGGGTCATGCAGCGGAGAGCAAACGAATATCATACATGATTTCGGATATCTTCATTGACGAAATTTTATAATACAACTTCGTAGGCGAGAGGAACATTTCCTTTCTACTCATTTTTACTCTGCTTCGTTTCTCATGCCAGCAATGCCATGAATGCTTTCCGTGTTTTCCATGTCCTCCTCCGCGCCAAGGTGAATTTAAATAATAGTGAGTTAAATCTTCAGGTGAAACGTTGCAGATGAATAGAAGAAAAGGAACTCGATGAAATAAAATGTTTCGGCAGTCATCTCGGTCAATAATGGTGAGCAAGCATACTTAAGAAACATGCATACCCCCCCAAAACAAACCAGAAGCAAATAGTGTAGAAAATATAGGAGAAAACAAGCCAAACCTCGCAGACGGAAACAATAAGCAGAAAAGAATATAACCCAGAAACCCTGCACCCTGCACCCACAGAAGAAGAAAAAAGAAAATAGCAGCTTTTGAACTACCTAGAGCCTTTAAGAAAAAAGTGAAATTATAGTCATAGCATATACTTCCAAAGTCAAATTCAACTCGACGACGAGGGGCGAGTAAACTAGTGTACGTAAGTAATTTTTGTGGTATGCTGGGATTATGTAGAGTAATTAGTGTTATCGCCTAAGTCAAGGCCCTCGGGCTTTGCTGTTGGATGTGCTGAAGCAGTGCGTTGAAGAGATTATTGATCTATGACAACAGTTGTGATTAGCGATAGGAACCATAAGAATAGCATGACATAATACAGGAGGATATATCTAGGGATTTAGCCATTCTTACCTCAGGTGCCGCCTGAATAAATGGCAAGCGGAAGAAGGTATAGCTGCCGTTTTGAAGCAGCTCCTGGAGAGTGATGATTAAACCCCAAGGATGTGGTCGATGAACTATCAGTCGCTCAAGGAGTACGCGAATAATCTGCTCGCGAATATCCGATCCTTGTTGATCAGGCTGCTCAGACCCGAAGAGGTGGAGGATGATGTAGCTGAAGTAATGCGTATGGCTGTTGGGGTATCGCAGTTGGTTGGCGATAGCGCTGAGGAAGTAGTACCGAGCTTCCGGTTGCAGAACCTTCGAAAGCTTCTCCAACAGAGCGGTATGGGGAGAATTGCTGAACGCTGCAGGCGTGTTCCCTTTCTGGCCCGTCGGCGCAACGGCATTTTGTCCAACATACAAGACGAGCGAATTCATCAGAACAACATCCACATTGATCGGAGTGAAAAAGAGTCCAGTTTCTTTGGCAATCGGGTTTGATAGAGCATCACAAATGTGTTGAATCGCACTGTCAGGAACAGCAGTCCGGAAGGCATTATCGACTGTGCCGATCAAATTCGCACTTTGAAGAGGAGCTGCCACATCGCCCGCGACCTTTGGAGCCTTTCGGATTTCGTCCAATCTGTCAACTTTCAAGCCTTCCCTGAACGGGTCGGGGAGTTTCTGAAACGATGATGGGTAGGCACTCAATACAAGATTTCGCAGTTGCGCGCAGTGAGACGGGATGACATTGCAAAATCGGTAGTGATTCTCCGCCACGAATTCGGGGAAATCATGATGGAGAATAAGTAAAATGCGAAGAACGCCTTTGTATATGTCCTTGGCAACGAATGAAATATTGGCTGGCTTTAGCTGCTCGCCAATGTATGGTAGCAAAACTTGCATGATTTCGCAGTATAATTCCCACCCCTGATTTATCCCTTGTTAGTGAAGAGCGTATAATATCGACGTAGACCATTTTAAAAACTTACCGACTGATCTGGCATATTAAGCATTCCGGACATGAAGATCCGATGAGAAATCAGGGCCAACCATCCGTAGACAAATCCAGGCGCATGCTTAGGTTGCAGGGATAAAAACTTGTCCGCAAAGACGGACATCATCTCTTTATGCTGATCCGTCTTCTGCAGGCCACACATGGAATATTCGCAAAGAATGCTGGAGAATAGCCTGAAAAATACCCGCTGATTGAAATTCTCTCCCCGCATCACCTGGTGGTGGTTCAACACAAGCACCAGAAGCGACAGAATAGAATTCAGATATACAGGTTTGCTAGCTTTGACAGCACCGTTGCTCTCACCCTGGAATTTCACCAGCAAGATTACTAGCTTCGCGAGCGCGTCAATGTACAAGAACGCTTCATCGAGGTTCCCGGTTGGATTTTGACATTCATGTTCGAACATGGCGACCGAAATATCGATGCTGAGCCTGAAAAACAGGGCGGAATCTTCTTGATTGTTCATGACTTGTCTTTGGTGCATATCCTTAAGGAATGTGCTGTATGTCCTGTCATTGGAGCCAGAAAACTTATACACGCCAATCCATTCGCTGAAAATGTATTCCATTTGATCGCGCTTTGAACGAGCCTGATCTGTAAGGAGCGCATTGACGGTTTCCGGGATGCCGGATTCGCGGAGCTTCCGGATAATGTCTTTGGCAACAGTGAGATCTGAGTTTTCGACAACCCACTTATTCATCGCGTCTAGACTACCTGAAAAGTCTGATCGCAAAGCGGAGGGCTCGTCGTTTAGAAGGACTCGATCGATAAGATTTGATAGTAATTCTAGGGCGGCGACGTTCTTCTCTTGGATGAGTTTCGTGAGTATCATATCGACACGCTGAAGATCCAAGAGCCCGGCATCAATAAGGGCGACAGTAACTGGTACGTTGAACATGTGCTCATCGTCAACATCGGCAAGTACAGCCCAGGTATACCTGGCAACAAGCGAAGACAATTCGCAGATCTTGGCCAGGATATGGACAAGCAGCTCAATCTCCAAGCGGCTCTCTGTCCGCGAATACAACGTGGTGCATAATTTTAGAGCCACCAATCTGGCCAAATCTTCGCCATTGGGAGCGCCAAGAATTGTGCGGAAAATTTGGTTATAGTCCTGAAGGATGTTGCTATCACGCCCGAGATCTTTGAGGTGCTCCTCTGAAGCATTCCGAACCGCTAATTGTAGCTGAGAAACAAGAGTTTCTACTTTCTCGCGTGGGTTAGCGGTTTCAAGGAAGCCATTTATTTGGTTTTGAGGGGCTGTTATTGCAGGAGGTTGTAGGCCAGATTCCTGCTGCGTCTGTGCTACATGGTGAGGGACAGCAGGTTGTTCGGCCGGAGTAGACAGGTTGGGAATGGCAGGGAAAGACTCTTGGAGAACGTCTGGAATTTGTTTCCCGGAATCAGTCGATGCATTCTGGATGTGGGTCGGTCCGGTTCCTCGTGATTGTCGAGCAAAATTCTCGTAAATAGCCAACTGCTCTTTGTTGAGGCCACCTGGGACTTGCTTAAATGGATCCGGGATAAAAAATCCCCAACGGCTGACTGAAGGATCGATGAAGGGTTCGTTAGGACGTGCTGCACGGTGGCGGCGGCGAGCATCTAGTTGCGACTCAATGACTTTTTCGATCTCAGGGAGAGATTTTTCCTCTGCTGCCTTTTCAACAATACCACACGCGGCGTCCAAGTTATCATTGACACACATGAGGATCAGCCCTTCAGGCATTGGCTGGTCTGAGAATTCTTGTTGAATCACTCTAATATAATTTGTCATGCTCATTTTTAAGGGTTCCTTGCATGTCACTAGAGCCAAACTACCTGCGAGTGCTCGAACCATTGTTCCTGCAGCCTGGCGGACTTTCTCTTCATCAGGTTCCATCGCGAAATCCTTCAGTATAAGCTGTGCCGTCGATATAGATGCAATTGTAATGGAACGTTCGACGACGGGTGTGATAATTTCAGCAATTGCCCGCTCCACAGCGCTATGAACAATTTGCCTGAGGACGCTGGGATCTGCCATTGTACTAGCGGAAGGAGGGAAAACCAAGATTTGATCTAGGTTAGGGAGAGTAGGCATTATGGAGGCTTGGGGGATTCTCTCGTTGCGGATAGCACGGCTTATGTTACTTAGCGACATGTCTTCGAATGTTTCCAGGCCTTCCGGAATGTTTGCGGACGAGATGCCATCTTCTAGTTGCGCTGGGCGTTCCCTAATACACGTCGATGGCTCAATGGTCTTGTAATCAAGCTGTAAGTCTCCACAGAGAACTTCAATTTCGAATTTGAGAATCATTTTCAATTCCGCGAAATGGTATATCTCCATCAACAGGGCCAGGATATCCATTAACCATGGGTTTGGTGGCTTGAAAACCGTGGATTTCATAGCTTGCACCAATACTTTGCAGGTGAAAGGTATGACAACCATGAGGCGTTGGCTATCAAATGCTTCGATAAGGAGGTCCTTGAAGTAGATGTTTCTGTGTCTAATCGGTTTATCTTTGGCAATTGTCAGAGAGCCAAGCCATCCACCTAAATTTTTCAAATATGTGCGTTCCGTCGCTGAGTTCAAGGTAGATTCTGCGTTTAGCAGCCGTATGGCGCTAACATATGTTTCTCTAAGAACTTCTACCCAGAGCGTTTTATCGCCAATAAGCTCTAAAAGGTCGAGGTAAAGTTGCTGGAAATTTGGTTGCAATTTCGCTCGTTCTTCAACAAGATATGAGGCGAACCATTGATGATGTTCTTCTTGCAAAACATCTTTTAGATCCCGTAGCTTCCCCTCGATATTTTGCTCGGAAACGTTATTTAGAATGAAGAGGATTTTGTCGTGGGCTTCTTCGTCCGGGTCACGGTATATCTCTGGGCGAAGCGGCGGATCCACGTGGAGGGAAGAAAATTTGCGATGAGTGGTATCAGTAGCCAGTAGTTCATCGATATTGCCGTTAGTCATAGCCATCCCGTCGGACAGCCCATTTAATTCAGCTCCATCAGCTTCATTAATTGGGTGGTGGCCCTGATCTCGAAGCACTTCTTCGGCTTTGCGGAATATCGGCGTTCCTTGAAGGGAGGGGATTTGCAGAAGCAGGTTGCAAAATCCAGCCCATTCTGGAAGACGGCTGATTAATTGTTCTATAGCTTCAACGCCAAACTTGTACATCGGTTGATGGGGCTCGTGTCCCCGCACAGCATCTAGTATCATTCCGAGGCCAACTTTGAGCGGGATACCGGATATCAGCTTGAAATTTATAATGCCACCGAACATGACCGCCGTTTTGGTTAATGCTTCGAGTGGATATGTGTGGTAGCAGTTGTATTCATCAACAAGGCCATGGACCATGCAAGTAAATAAATCCTGTTCAGCCGGGTCGCGTGATGTTTTGTACCGCCGCATCAGTTCGAGGATTTCACGAAGGGAAAGTTCTTCGTGATACATTTTGCCGAATAAATCTTGCATCTGTTTATCAATTTCGACCGGGATCGCATTGCCATGAGCGCCGTTGGCCTCGATGATATCGTCAAATCCTTCACCATAGTTTATCAACCGTGGGTAAGCTTGAAGGCAGATGCGTTGGATGGGTGTCAAAGTTTCGTGATCGACAATGTAATCCTCTAGAATTTGGAGAAGGGCAAATACTGTTTTAACGGACAGGCTAACCATCTGTGGTGTTGGCTGTTCTTTCCGTTGGACACGCAGTTCGTCCTCAGCTTTTATTCTCAAGAACTTCGATAACAAATTCCCCATGTCGACAGGGGCCTTCTGAGCTGCCTTTTTGACCCATTGTTCGAGATCATAGTCGTCCTTCCTGTGCGCCAGGGATGCAAGGTCCATAGCTAGGCCGTTGGTAAATTCCAAAATGTAGTCTAACCAACCATGCTCCACGGCATGTTCGTAGATAAGTTCAGTGCACGAAGGATCCTGAGTAAATGCGTGAAAGAGCTGTTCTACAACCCACTCTCGATTAAGCTTCCAGACACCGTGGAGTGCAAATTGATAGCCATCCTGGCGCTTGGAGACGAAAATGGAGAAAGATCGCATAACAAAGTTGATTTGAACAGTGCTCCAAGGTTGAGGAATGGCGAAAGCAGAGCAGAGGAATATGGGGAGATCGTGTTGAAGAACTGTTTTGACGAATCTTTGACTATCTGGAAGGCTCCAAGTTCCTGGAGTCTTGAGAATAAGATCAAAGATGGCCCTCACTGCATCACGGGAACGAAGTAAGCTATGTTGGGCCTGCTCAGCTTGTTGACGAACAGTCTCAGACGCATCACTAAATATGTCGGAAGGGAAGGTTGAACGGAAGTTGGGGATGCGGGAAATGTCGATATTGGAGGAGAGAGCTGCGGTCAAAAAGGACAACTGAGTGTCTCGATTTTCCCATTCTCCACTCCAAAGCAGTTGAACATCAAGGCCTGGGTTATCGTGGGAAGCAGCAAGGAGGACATTAAATAGTCGACCGAACTGATTCGGATCGATGACCACGCCAACCCGGTCGAAGCCGTGCATGAACACCGACCAGTTAAAGGTTTCACCTCGTTGGTGGTTTCGGATCGCAGTGAGAAGTAATTCGGGAGAGAACTGACGCCAATTAGGGGAAATTATAATATACAGAAGAGCAGAGGCAATTTGCTCTTCGCTCCAGCCACTGGGACCTGCTGAATTTATAGTTTCAACGATGTTGTCTTGACTGCTCATCGATTTTGATCCTCGTGCTTGAATCTGGCGAACTAGAGTCAATTGCGGATCGGATAACCCAAACATCTGCAAGGCTGATTCGATTTCTGGAGGCATGTCCGTATCCGCGGATTGGTATCGCGCTCGGCACGCGTACACAAGCTTTTGTTTAATGTCGTCGTCGAAATTACGAGGTGGGTGGAGGATGAAGCGTTCTAGGGTGAGGCTAATGAAGGACGTTGTAAAATCTTTGTTTGTGTCAGATATGGTAGAGAGACTATGTAGGAACTGGGTAGTTGAGTTGGTAAGAATTGCATCGGCTATAGCGGGTGGATAATGGTCAGCTTTGTTTAGTGAATGACTTGCTAAAGGGAGTAGGATAAACTAAACTAACCCTTTGTGCGCAAATCTGCCTTGCTGACATTCTTAAAGGCGAGCGTCAACGCGACTTTGGCAATGGGATCTAATTTAAAGTGCTCGAGGAATGTTGAGAGGTCAAAATCGCGAAAGATATCACCGTCAGAGGCATCAATAGTCTCAGCAATTTTCTGGCCTTGATCTGGATCTTGTGACACCTTTTGAACCTCCTGCACTAGCAAGGGGTAGTTCCCTGCATTTTCCACCACCTTGTTGATCCCTGGGAAGATCTGGGGGGCGTTGCCAGAGAGTAGGCGACGAAAATATTTCGCAAAAACTTCCATGCCGTTTGAGTCAACGAGCTTGAATCGAATTGTTAGTCATGCCACATAGCTGGTAACAGCTCATGATGTGATAAAAAATACATACCTTGTGAATTTGTGCAGCTTTAGTTTCCCACTTTTCTTTCCCTTCCTTCTCGTTGATGGAGTCCAGGAGGAGGAACACTTGAGCGACAGAGATTTTGGACAGAGATGACTGGCCAACGTTTGCACCTGACGTCGCGGTAGATCCGGATTTATCAGATGGGAATCCTGTTGGTGAGTTGATTGTTGTCCCCGTCAATAGCGGAGAGAATGCAGCACTCCTGGATATACCCGCGCCGACACCACCTCCTCCACCACCTCCACCACCCACCCCGCTGCCTCCTCCTGAAGCCGTCGAGGTAGCCAGATGCGAAGCTGATGAAGGAGTAAGGGATCTACTTTTTGGAGATGAGATTGACTGGCTTTGCTGCTGTTGTTGCTGTTGATATCCGCCAGTTTGCTGCAGTGAAGAGAAGGAGGCGTGAGAAGGTGCGGGAGAAGGGTTGTGGCGGTTGATGGAAAGGCGATTAGAGGATGTCAGGACGGCGGAAAAAGTGGACGTAAGGGGAGATGTTGCAGAGGCGCTAGTAGCAGGGCTGTGAGACTGGGTAGGACGTCGAGGAGGTGATCCGCTGGGGTTTGAGTTGGAGAGATTGGTGGAAAGCGGCGCGAGGCCACGGCGGACGTTAGATTGGGACGCACTAGAACCCCAGACAGACTGGTGGGATCTCGCCGTCCTGGAAGCTGATGGCTTGTCGGTGCCAGAAGCAATCAAAGATTGAGCGGGGGGAGGGAAACTCATGAAGTTGGGAATGCGGTCATTTGGATGTTTGACAGCGAAAATTGTGGGAATGGTGGAGGGCTCGTCGAGGAGCAGACGAACCGGAGGAAATGGCACGGTAGGAACGGGGCCCAAATGAAGCCTTATCTACAGGGTCATAGAGACGATAGGAGAATAAGGGAATGGATATGGGGAAGGGAGGGATGGGATAGAAAGGTAGAGGGGGTTTGTTGAGCGATGGAAGAACAAGAGACGAGGTGAGGTTGGTTGGCATGTCAGGTGAAGCCAGGGAGAGGAGAGGTTCTGAAGGCTTGGCATCCCGTTCGTAGTTTAGCTCGCTAAGTTAGTCACGGGCCATCTCACAACTACGGCGGTATCCATTGATAGGCTACGCCGATTTACTTATATTGGGTATTTTTCTTACGGCTTCTGGAATACAATACCATGAACAATATCCGCCTTAAAATATCATTCCAATTCCAGCTCTTTTCTTCTCTGTATTGTTCAGACGCGTTTGGGGAATTGGGATCAGAGCAGAGTTTTGTGATCACGTGGTCAGCTTGATTGGATTATATAATCTAGAAATTGGTGTTGGTTCCAACCACGGATTGTTTACTCGAGGGAAATATTGGGAAAATAGGGGCAAGATAGCTTCATGCATTCACCCTTGTTCCCTTTTCTATTGAAAATCTCCATCATGATAACGGACTCCGTTACTGAGGCAAGCAGAAGAAGATCTTACCATCCATGTATGTAAATAGCTTGAGCAGGCATACGGACTGCTGGCTTGGGGCTTGGTGTTGCTGATGCTTGGCGGCGTTGCCCCGAGAAACCACAACATCCAGGGATGTAAACAACTCTCTGCCGTGAAAGCGGCGCCTCCATGACGACGACAGCAACGGACAGGGTTGGCCATGTCCTCCTCTCCTATCGCCCTCCTTCATCGAAACTTCACGTTTTTACTCTGGAAGAGAGGCAATTTACTTCATTTCCTTCGCTTCTGCAGACATAGCCTATTGGAGCTACTGCTGGTCAACGCTGGGGAGATCAGGATCCATCTTCCTATTTCACATATGCCTGGTGGCGTATTGGCTTTGTCCAGGATTGTCCATGATGCCTGGGTCGGTCTCAGAGACACCGAGTGTCTCTTTGTCCTGTACGGTTACAGCCAGACTGCTTCCCAAAAGTTGTGATCAGACAAAGCTGATACAGATGCTCTTCTAGTTGCGAACAATTTCTGGGGTAAAGATGACGCGGGCGTGGGCCCAATGCTAGAGCGGGTTCACAATGCCAAAACTACCTGCGACGAACTGAAAGCCTTCTATAGCAGTGAGTGATAATATAATAAGCTGTTTGAATTGCCGCATGAAATTGGCGTTTCTAATGACTGCCGTTTTATATACAGCCCGTGCTGCCATTGAGGATGAATACGCAAGAAAGCTCCTCATACTGTGTCGAAAAGCTCTCGGTTCTAGTGAATCTGGGACGCTGCGCGCATCTCTCGATAGCGTGCGCGGAGAGACAGAGGCAATTGGGAAGACTCATGCTGCAATTGCTTCCCAGATGAAAAGCGAGTTAGAAGAGCCATTAGCTGCTTTCGCTGGTGGTATGAAGGAACGGCGAAAGATTGTACAAAATGGCATTGAGAAGCTTCTCAAAACTAAAATACAACAAATGCAAGCTGTCAACAAGGTATTCAATATCTCTTTAAGCCTATTGTGGTTGCAACAGGCATTAATAGAGACTTATCATTTAGTCACGGGACCGCTATGAACAAGACTGTCTCCGAATCAAAGGATATTTGGCCCAAGGCCATATGGTCATGGGACAGGAGGAACGCAAAAACAAAGCAAAACTGGAGAAGACGCAGATACAGTTAGCGTCCAACAGCAGCGAGTACGAAGCCGCCATAAAAGTTCTTGAAGAAACAACTGGCCGCTGGAATAAAGAGTGGAAGGCTGCTTGCGATGTAAGTAACACAACACACCTCACCAACACAGGGGCAAATTTCCACTAACATCAATTAGAAATTCCAAGATCTAGAAGAAGAACGACTGGATTTTACGAAGAGCAGTCTATGGAATTATGCAAATATTGCTTCGACTGCGTGCGTTAGTGACGATGCTGTAAGTTATAATGGCTATGCTAGAATTGACATATTAGTTTCTAATGAAAGCAGTCCTATGAAAAAATTCGGGTATCGTTAGAGGGTTGCGAGGTGGAAAAGGATATCAGCACATTTATAATGGAGAGAGGGACAGGGCAGGAAATCCCTGATCCACCCAAATATACTAATTTCTGCCGTGGAGATCTTAATGACCCCGCGTCAGAGGCATCCGAGGAAGAGAGCTATTCAGTTGCACAGTTCCAGCGAACCATTAATCCAGCATACAGAAGCTCTTCGCCCGCACCTTCTACTTATGAATCTCATCACGACCCCCAAGCAAACCTCGCAACGAGGCCAACAGGACATGGCGATCCATCCACACCAGCAAGCCGAGAAGCTACTGCGCCCTCCCAGCGGCCACAACAGCCACAGCAGCAGCCACAACCATTGCAACAACCGCCGCAACAATTACAGCAGCAGCAACAACAACCGCCTCTTCCCCTTGACCTTCGACGTGGAGGACAGGTTCCACCCAATTATCAGCCGAACCAGCACGGGGATATCCCAAATGTGCCTCACAATGAGTATCCCACGGACGGGATGACGATGTTCTGCAGAACTGGGCCACCTTCCGAAAGAAGTAGTGGAACCAGTGCAAATCGGCCATCCAGCAGGGACTCCCATAGCGACATCTCCAACCCAACTTCGTTTTCCAGCATGGAGCCACCTAGTGCTAAACAATCCCCAAAGAAACCAGTGAACGGCAGTCCTCTTCCCGGAATGGTTGGCGGTAAGCAAGTTCAGAAGAAAAGGAGCGGATTTTTTAGCAATAGTCCCTTCCGGAGAAAAAGTAAGCATGAAAGGGAGCGCCAAACAGCACCACAGGTTACACCGCCTGCGAACCGCAGTACTTGGGCTGCACCACCGCAAAAACAAATAAGTCCGGTTAAGTCTCCATATGAAAAGCCAACGTATGGCGCCCGTCGTCTTTCAGGGACACCTGAACCTGTTGACCCAAGAGCCAATTTCCAGCTAAACGTTGGAAACAACGTTTTTGATGTTGCTTCACCTGATGGGGCACCTAAGGGGGGTACAAATGCAAGAAATGACGGAGATGACCTTGACCCTATAGCCCAAGCGCTTGCAGATCTCAAAGGCGTAGGGAAGCAGTCATCGGTCCGCGTCTCAGCCGACCGATATCACGGCATTACCACACCGGCCCCCCCAAGTGTTGCCTCTAGCCAAATGGCGGATGGGAACGTCGTTGCTGCTCAGCGCGGTACCCCTCCTCCGGCTTACAATGATCCATCAGTGAAAAGACTTGGTGCTCCTCAGCCAGCATTTACGTCAGCACAAATGCAGAAAACGACCCGTAAATATGTTGGACAGACGCAAGAGATGTTCAACAACAACCAGGCCCGTACAAACCAGGCAGAAAACAGAGTCAACCAGGCAATTCCCCGGGCTGTATCCCCTGCACCACGAAGAAGCATGAGCCCCCAGCCCCCTCCGTCTCGCGGAGGAGATTCGCGCCAGCAGTACGACAACCGAAGCAACCCAAGCCCTTCCTCTTACCACTCACACTCAGGCAGTATGAACAGCAGATATCGCCAATCTCCAACTGTAACCCCGACAAAAGTTATTGCTAGCCATTCCTATTCGCCACAGCAGTATTCTCGTCATGGGTCCCCCAGCGAAGCCCAGGTTCAACGTGCCGTTTCACCTCAGCCGCAATTCAGACGTCAGGAACGGCCGTCTAGTGCGAGCGGAATGGAGCTTCAGCTGTCACATAGCCAGGTTGACCCATATGGTGGGGGTCAAACGCCTGATTATGGCAATAAAGGTAGCCGGGGAGGCAACGCAAGGCCGATGTCAATGTACTATGGCTCAGCACCGGATGTTAGTCAAGGCAATCGTGCGAGAAGTAGGAGCGTAGCAACTACAGATGGTAATCGGCAGCTCAGTGTGGATGCGCGCCCTGTATTACATTATGGTAAGTTATATTTTTTTCCTCTATTTTTGTTCTTTCACGTTCGTCGCTGACTTTGTTGCAATAGCGCGCGCAATGTACAGCTATACCGCTGCTATCCCTGAGGAGCTCGGTTTCACGAAAGGAGATATCCTCGCTGTCCTCAGACACCAAGACGATGGATGGTGGGAAGCAGAAGTAACCGGGCCTCAGCGAACCCGCCCCGGTCTAGTCCCGAGTAATTATCTACAGCACTGTTAAAAAGAAGTACCACGCACGACGATTTAAATATCAACAACGACGATATATGACTGACTGACTGATTATGGTACCCTTTTACTGATTAATTTCGATCTATAAACCCGAATATATCCACTCCCAGGCAGACGCACATACCCTTGTTCTTTTACCAGATCTGAACTGAGATTTTTGATGTAGAGCGTCATGATTTTCAATTCATGTGGCAAGGGAAATGATACCCCTGATGTTTAATACATTGATGATGCCTTTATAGCTCTTTGTATTTGTCTTCTTTTTCTTTTTAAACTGTCTACGGGTGCTCATCCCCATTTCTTTTGTTGTGGCAATGTATTACAGAATGTCCTTTCTTGATCCTGTTGGTGGCTTTGTTTCGTTTACTCTCTTCCTCTTCCTCTTCCTTTTACTTCGATATGATTTGATATGATTTGATTTGATTTGAGCAGGCCTACAATTTTTTACTGTTCTTTTTCTTCTCAAACTTTCTGATTTTGTTTGTACCATGCCCCTTGCTGACTATCGTTTCTTTCCCTTTACTGTTACTTTATTTTCTTGGATAAACTGGTCAAATGAAATCCAAATGAAGATTATGCCTTTTTTTTCTTTCTTAAGTTGCTAAGGTGAAGTTGGTGAATAATACGTCGTACATGTAGATTCTCACCAAGGAAATGAAACTCATTGCTGCTGCTCCATCGAGCGACGAGGCTTGCATTAGAGGGAGTAAGTAGTAACGACAATTCCATGTGCACAGTACATAAAAACCAACAAGTCAGCCAGATACAGATAGAAAACAAAAAATATGGAACAGCAAACAGTTTATACAAAATTAGTTCTGGTACATTTATCCCTCCATCTTAGCTCCCACGTGCTCGGGGATGGAAAGAAATATCAACACGCGAAATAGAACCATCTGCGACACCAGCAGTAGGTACGACCATGGAGAAATCAGGAATGAGAAAAGACAAGGGCAAAAAAAGATGGAAAAATGGAAAAATGGATGGTTGGAAGGCACGGAGAGCCATGAGGTGAAATGGAAATGGAAATGGAAACTTAATGTGGGCAATGCGAAATGAAAAAAATAAAAGTAATAATAGTGCTAAGAGGTATATACTTATATACCTGAGTATGTCAAAATGAGGTGCGCTCAGCTAGTTGGGTATCTGGGATGTATACAATGTGTCTCCACGGGTAGGAGGCTGGATGTTCTGTTCGGGTTGAAGTATTGGGTAAAGCATTCTGGCGGTTAGAGTTAGTGAATTAGGTAGTATATAATAAGAGTTTCGTTCGTCATTCATTTTTTCTTTCTTTCTTAATCGATTGAGTGATGGTACTTATTCGTCATCAACAAACGAATTCGCGAGGCGGCCGAAGAAGGGCACTTCGTAGTGCTCGAGGGAGTCAACTATCGCACAAGTGAGGGATGGTGAGTAACATTTCCACCAAAAAATAGGGTAAGAGGTGTGAGAGCGGAAGGTCCCATTTTCAGTCTTACCATCTCGATAGGCGCGCATGCTTAAGAAGCCGATTAGAGCTATGTCGCAGACGAACAGAAGCCATGAAATGACGCTTGACCAGGCGAATATCATGTGGGTTATCTGTGGGGAAGGGGAAGGTTAGAAATCGGCTGCACGAAACTATAAACAGGGCTACGTATATATATATATATATATGGATGCGTACAAATATCACGGTAAATAGCATGCTAGATTGCCAGGCGTGGAATCTAAGAAAAGAGACAGTTCCCTCCGTTAGCGGGCAACGTTCACATCCATATATATGAGAATGGTCGCTAGCGAAACGCAGCGTCTCGAGGTTTATAACATACCGGACATAGTCACTTTTATGTTCCACCAGCAGTAAAAACACACCCCCGGCCGGAGGTAGCAAGAGGTATGCGAGCATTGCTTCAAAGTCCATGCGGATCGGGAGACTCGTCTCGAAAGCACCCAGGCTTAACCGTCCTCCTTCCACATCTCTTCCAAAACCTGTGTCTCCTCCTGCTGCCTCGGGTCCGCCAAAATGACTCGGTGAGGGAAGTCCTCCTACCGGGGGAAATGAAGGCGATGTACGCTGGTTCTGGCTTTGGTTCTGGCTCTGCGTAGGAGGGGATTTTGACCGGGTCGCATCACGGAGCGGAGGAGAGAGGGCTCGCTCGATCTCCGGGGACTGGTCTTGGTAGGGAGCGAAATTCATGGCGGAGTGGGTAATGAGGGGCTATCCATGTGGCTTTGTGTATGTATCAGTTTTGGTATATGTCTTCTTGAAGCTTTTGTTTTCGTTGGATTTTTGGTTGAAGATAGATAAGTCGGCGGAGTGAGTTGATTTATTAGTTGGTTTTGGACTGTTGGTACGCGCGCTGCAGTGCACATGTTCTGTGGGAAACAAGCGTCTTGGCGCACCTCCGCCGTGTGGTAAAACTACATGATGTGGGGTGATCTGGAAGGGCCAATTCAAAAAACAACAGACAGCAGAAAGCTCTTCATCTGAGATTATGTGCAATTGTGTTCTAGGGGGTATAATTCAATTCTAATTTATAAAACAAAAAAGTAATAATAAAAAAGCTCATTTCAGACATTCTATCACGATGGTCCTCGTACCCTTCCCCTACCTCCTGTAACGCTGGAGCCTGTTGTAGTTGCTGCAGGTCTTCGGAGGCTTGTCGATCCGCGTGTCGTCGTGCTTCTTGTGGTCGTTGTGCCCCTTGTCATGGTTGTGCCTCTTGCTCCACTGTATGAGCTGGCTGCAGAAGGAGTTCGACCAAGCACCCGTGATCTCCCTCGTGTTGCCCCGCGTGATCCCCTGACAACAGCTGTTGCTGCCCTCTTTCGCTCGTCTTCTTCCGCTTTTCGAGCCAGTGCCTCTCTCTGCTGTTGGAGCTCCAGCTCCCGCCTCTCCGCCTCCTGCTGTCGTAAGATTGATTCACTTTCAATATATGCGATATCTTGGGAGGCACCTTGCCAGGAAGGGTTCAAGATGAGTCGTTGATTTTGTTCCGTCTGCGCTAGAATTCGTGTCCATGTGTTCAAAAGTGTAGATGCAGATGTGACGGTGCGGGAAACATTCTGTAAAGCAAAAGAAAATAGATGGTTTAATAATAATGGATAATATGGAGCCAATTAGTTGATTGCTTACCTCCATGTTGCTCTTTGCCCGATCCAAACTGTCAATGATATCTTCAACCACCCGGTTGATGTTCCGGACACTCTCTAGTTCACTTCGAAGAGAAGCCTCCCGTGCCTCTTCACGATCATATTGGTTTCCACTGTCTCGCCCATACTTTGCCTCTGATGCGGCACGGGGATCCGCAGCGGTAGGCGGAAAACCGGGCCTTTTGGAAGGGGATTCCAACAGTGCTCCAGTATCTTCGTCGGACATATGCAATTTCTCCATTTCAGCACGAGCATTGGATATCGACATGGCGGAGGAAGTGGGGGAAATAATTGGTATGCGTAAAATGAGCGGGATCCAGTAGAGTAGGAAACTCAATAAATAGCCATCTGAATTATTCCTTTGGTGGGACTTATAAAGTGTGACAAGTTGTAGTCGAAGCACAGCCATTTGTGTTGTGCTGCTGTGGAGGCGTCTACCGCGCTTAGCTGTACAGCCACCCCAATTTTCGCGTTTACCAAAACCAGCACTAACAAACGGACACAAACCAACCTCCTCATTACCTGCATTTAACAGCCTACAACTCCACCCTGTGTCATTGTCTGTCAGCAAACACACAAAAACGACGCGCATTACAGCCTCTGAGATCATCTGCCACTGTTTACAATCGTGAATTCTATCACATTGCCTCTTTGTTTTGAATTTGGTGACCTTATTGTCGGACAATTCTAATCTAGACCGCCCGGAACATTTGCTGCTCAATTGTGAAATATCGTCACCAGGAGGAAGCGAGAGGGGAGTTAATTGCAATGGCGACAACTCCACCCCCCCGTGCCATTAGGACTCCACCCACTCCGCGCCATGGAGCGAGATTCGATTCATTTGAACCGTACTCGACACGATATTCTGCTCGTTTAGCGAATCAACAAGCCTCTCGAGGTTCTCCCGCTCTCTCCACGCCTAATTCTCCGCGCTCGGCCAATGACACTGACCTCTTAACGGACGCAAACTCTCGAAAACGATGCCCAAGCGAAGAAGATTCGTTTTCCCCACCTCAGTCTACACAAGCTTCTCCGGCAAGAAGAAGCGGAAGAAAAATCAAGGGCACTCAGTTGCACACACAAGAACATTCACTGTTTGATAACACTAAAGGACAAACTGACCTGGCCTCTCACTCCACATCAGATGTCTCACACAGTTTGTCAATCGTGAATACTGGGCATACAACCCTCACTGCCAATATGCTTCCAACACCTGCAAAAACCCCACGGAAGAAGGCGGTCCCAGATCCCAGCGCTGTTGCTCGCACTCTGTTCAGGAGCAGTACGCAATCTAAAGACCTTGAAATGCCCACTCCAAAAAGGCAAAAGGGAAAAAAGTTCAAAGGATTTTCTCTTGAAAGCTTCAACGCAGAGCTAGAAAACGAAGGCAATGATGAGATTATGATCTTTACCGACTCCAGGGATCGAGTCCCTGAAGTTCACGAGACTGCGGACAATCCCTTTATTAGTCGACCTAATGACAAACCTGATGAGGCCGGTGGAAGTCATGAAGCTCAGCGTGATGAGAAAGTTCAAGAAGCACTTCATAGGGACGATGGCATGCTCTACGTTTTGTAATTTTTCCCCTCAAATATTCCGTCCATTTATATCCACAAGCTAACATCCTTTCGCAGCCGTGGAAAGAAAATATTTCGAAAATTCAATTCCGAAACAGAAGAAGATGACGAAACGGATCGTGGACTTTTGGCTTCTCGGCCTGATCTTCTAGAAGGCGCAAGCGTCCCACGTGTCCGACCCTTGACTCGCTCATCCATCAAGCCGCGTCTGTTGTTCCCAAACGCATCGCATCGAGGAAAAGCTCGTGGTTTGAGATTCAGTGACAGCGGAAAGCCCACAGATTCCGAAGAGACATGCGAAATAGATGAACCCGACGAGCGGAAATCCAATTTGGATCCTCCTCGCCCCAGCAATGAAGACGTTCCAGCAACACCAACGTCCAAAATGACTATGTCAAGCCCCTCAACTCCTCTTAGTGGCGGCCGCTCTCTTCGTTCGCATACCAGAGAAGGGCAAGATGATTTAGGAAGTCCCTCTAAACCTAGCAATGGGACTGCAGTTCGCGTGAGTCCCTTCGACAGATGGACTAGAACGAAATCTCAAGCGTCGCCCGCGACACTGAGAAAGAGAGTTGGCACTGCATCTAGTGACAGCGCCGAACCTGCCATGAAGAAAGCTCGCAGCAAATAAAAGAGAACGGACGCTTCTTTTGCCCACCACTGACCGGCAGAGCCTACCTTGGCTTGCCCTTTCAAATACTTCTCCCTTCTTTTTAAAATTCATCACATCTTGATCACTTGCATCATTTCACCTTCATTCAGTACGCAAATTTTTCTTAGTGCACTTGGTTTTTTTTCCCTATCTCTTTGCGCAGACGTCCATTTTTCTCGCAACTTTTTCTTTTCCTTCCCCTCCCCCTTATCCTTTAATCTACCTTTGAGACGAAATTATGACTACGGCAACCTGGTGTTTTTTATTTATTTAACATGGTGAAACTTTTCCTCCCTTTGACTTCTCAACTTCTTCTACCACTTGTGTTATCCTCTCTCTTTTTTCTAGCGTATTCTACAGGAAACAGGCCAAACAATTATCTGTCTTTTACATTGTGGCCTGGTGTTTCCTCTCTTTTGTTCTAGGTTCTAGTCCCCACTATTGTCAGTTTGCTCTGCGTGAGCTCTCTTATTCGATTCTAGCATTTTCTGGCAAGCAAAAGAAAATGTGTGTTACTCTTGTTGGGAAATATGTCATGTTTTTTCTTTTTCCTCTCTGCTTCTGCGCTGTTTGTTTGGTATCATGTTTCTCATGCTTGCTTTACACTACATCACCTCCAGACATCTGTCTAGAAATAGTTGTTTAGAAAAGATCAGACTCTTGTCAGGCTCTACTACTTACATAGCTGCAAGTATCAAATTGAATACTATTGTTTGAATGAGAAAAAAACTGTTGTTTCATTTCTACTCTAGTGTTTATTTTGATTTCCTACTCTATGTCAGTAGGTATATGTCAAGTTCAATGACCATGAATGAAAGTGATGCTGTGTGAACTGGAAAATGGGTATATTCATTCACTCATCAGGAAAACAAAAGATCATGTCAATGTTATATACATGCATGCAAGACAGAAATTCCGGAATTCCAACAAACCTACGCCTTCCAACCAAACCGAAGCAAATTCTTGTGACTCACAAATGCATAACCCGCCAGAAACCGTATAAAATATATCTTGTCACCCAAAAGAAAGAAAAGGGGAAACCAAAAGAAAAAGAGAAGAGCCAATTCCTGTGTAACATATCATCAATGAAATGAAACACGCTGCGCTACACAATATCCAAATCATCATCATAATCCACATTGTTAATATTACCAATACCATCCCCTGGACCACCGAGACTATCCCTCCCCGCATCCCTGATGCCCTTCGCAGTGACAAACCTCGTCTTCTTATTAACAACTCCCTTCTTCATCGGGCCCAGCTTGACGTTGCTAGCATTTTTCATCGTGCTGCTCAATCCTAGTGTGATTCGTGCCGATTGTGCTGCAGATTCGTCGCCTTTATCATTATTATTGCCGGAACCAGAGTTGAATCCTCCGCTGCTGCTAGTAGCACCAGCAACAGAACCGTCCCGTCCTGAAGTACCATTCGACTGTCGATGGCGCAAGTACTGAGCCCCGATGGAATTAGATTCCCCAAGCGACTTGGCAATATTACGCTCCCGCTCTTGCTCCGCGAGGCGTTTTTGTAAACGATCCAGCTTGCCGTTACCGCCGCGCTGGAAATCATTAGCAGCAGCAATGAACGGGTCATCTGCATCAATTAGACTAGCCGCTGAACGATTACCTGGAACGGGGGGCGCAATGTAGTAAGTAGATCCTGTAGAGCGGTCCGTCTGCGCGCCTTCTGGCTTAAGCCCATATCGGTCTCGATCTTGAGGGGCACGATTTCTGTTAAACATGCCCGTGCGGGAACCTGACCTGCCTCCTGGTCCAAATATACCAGGCCCGCTGTTAACTTCCATCCGCTTCGCTGTTGTCTTTCGAAGTTGCAGGTCAACATGGAATTCGCAGAATTCGGTCTTTCGACCGTCGACCCATGCTTCGCATACTTTGCCATCTTTTCTAGTTGCTTTACAGAAGCCGAGATCTTGGGATTTGCCGATTTCGAGAATTGTGTCGTCTGATGAGTTTAAGGTGAGGCTGAAGCGGTTAGTATCGAGTTTGTTTGGTGGTGGGGGCATTATTGATGGGTTCAGGATGGCCACGACAGTGCCTGGGATGAGTTTGTAATATCTGGGGAACGCAGTGGAGAAGAGGAAAAGGTCGATGGACCATTTTAGGTCTGTCAGGGTAAGGACCATGTATTTAGATGTGTTGTTTGAGCCGTCATCGTTAGCATCTTTATTTTTGGATGTACTCTTCTTCGCATCTTGGTGCTCTTTTGGAGTGGACTTGGATGCTATTATGCCAAAGACGACGTAGTCGCCATCTGTGTCTGGTGGATCGAATTCAGGTCCTTTAATAGTTCTTAATAAGTCCGGTATTCGCATGGGGCTCTTGGAGTCAAGGGTTCGGGTAAGGAAAGAGTGAGGCAAGATTCGGTTAGACAGGTGAAGCCCAGAAAAGGGTTCAAATTTGGACGGATCAGATGCTTTAGCTGGTTTAGTATTTTGCGAATCTTCTTCGATGCTGTCATTGTTCAGCAATGATGGTGTAGGTCGCGCCTCTGTTTGCCGTTGAAATCCCTGGGATTGGTGCGTATCGCCATAGACGGAGGTGGATTGCGTAACGTGGCCATTGTCGCGAATACTTGAGATGCTTTTACTTTTTCGTAGTCCAGAACCTGGCCGATTATAGGACTGAATGACATCGTCCCTGCTAAACTCCTCGACGCGTTGTGCTTTTCTTGGAAACTCGAAACTTGACGCCTTGCCCGATTCTTCCTTTGCAGCAAGTTGGAACCTCTCCAATTCATCTTTGTCAACTGCGAAAGTGGTATTCCTTTTGCGGTGCAGAAGTTGTGTTTTATCCCTTCTGCTTTTATCAATTGACCTGCTCTCAGCAATCCTTTCGCTGAAACTTTTCGGCCTCTGCAGCCCTTCGTCTGGCGTGAGGCCTGTATCACGGGCGGTTGAGCCATGGGCCCGCCGCAGTAATGCCTCATCCCTGTATCCTCCAAAAGAGCTTGCTGGCCTCCCTGTTGATCTGGAGCTGGGAGGCCTTCTTAGAGATACCTCGCTTCCCTTCTTCCCCTTGTCAATGCCAAGTACAATCCTTCGCGGAGACACAGGCTCCGCAGAAGCGGCCAATCTCTTCGAAGGCGACACTGGCACCTGTACATTCTCTTGCTGCGATATGTTTGCTGCCTTCCGCTTGCGCTCCATAAGGAATCGGCTGGGTGGTCGTGAGGGAGAAACGGGTGTATCGCTGTTCGCCTCGGTCTCGAAACTCGAAGGTTTCGGTTTAGATTTGCTCTGTTGTAACTTCTTAAGTTTTAATCGTGCCTCTATCGCCGCCAGTTTCAACTGGAGCGTTTCTTCATCGTCATCCTCTTCCATATCATTTTCGACACCGTCGTCCAGCAGCTGAGTAGCTTTCGTCCGCGCATATGGGGTGGTATTGGGACTCTTTGCGGAGGCCCTGGCGGCTTGTCTACGGTCCTGCATCTCTTGAAATCTCTTACGCCCATTCGGAGAGCTCATGAGCGCCTCGTAGGGCGATCTCGGAGGCCAACGTAGATCCGCCACTTTTCAAGCCCATCATTAGTTGCCTGAACCTGAAGATAGAACGATTAACTTACTACTATCAATCACGCAGGGCGGTAGAAATCTAGGAGCTAGCAGTATTGCCTTTTTTTCTATGTTGCAAGACCCATTGCTCAAATTAAACAGTGCGACGCGACAATTGCTGCCCAAGTGCTATGAATTATATAACCGATAAAGAATTTGCCTAGTAAAATAGAGCGGCCGGTCCCGCTATTATTCATATGTCTCATATATGAAGCTGTCAATTAATCAATGCGGGTTGCAGTTGAGTTGCGTTGTGTATTTTTTCAAGTGCACAAACTGCATTGTTTCACAGCCAGCTCTCGTGTCGCTTTCGCGTCTAACCCCCAACGCGTCAAACGCAGGCTGCCGCAACCTGATTGATTGCCATTATTTATTCCGCCATCACCATCTAACTTCAACACTTATTCTTCATAGCAACACAGCAATTGCTCCGTACTGAATAAAGAGGAACATGGATTGTCTATGAATATGATACTCCTTGCTTGGTTATAACTATTATTACATCCTCTCAATTCCATCACCATGAGAACAAGATCTGCCCTCTCCAGAACTGTTGCTGATGGCCAGGAGACATGCATACCCGCTCCTCCCCTACCTTCAAAACCTACAAAAATGCTCATTCTACCACGCAATGCGACTGAGGATGCTCGGCTCGTTTTACTGGAGAACCCGCGAACCAATGCCCTAAGTCGATATTATTTCTGTCGCAAACTAGGCCTCTACGAATTTACCGCAATACACTCTTCTACCTCCATTCCGAGGAGCATTCTCTTCACGACCGCGACGACGAAACCCACTGCAAGTCCGGTAGCCGAGAAGCAAGAGGACAGTGCACAAAAAGTATCTGGCAATATGGCGGCTGGTGATGTTAGTACAGAAAACAACGAGATCATTCAGCAAGTGGTTGAAGCCCAAGCACCAACCAGGGCGGCGATTGCTAAACAGGCTCAATTGCTCGTTGCAACGCCAGTGGACATCCTCTTTTTCCTTTTACCCATATTAGCGCCATCTCGCGGTAATTCCACCTCCCGGAAACGCTTCCAGCCGCTCGATGACATGCTCGATTCGCAAGATACACTCTCAAAAACCCTCAAACACATCTTGGGTGCAACATTCAGAGAAAAGGCGGAAGCGAGAATGACAGCTGTATGCGACACCGTCCAAGCTGGAGAGACAATGTACAGGCTTAATGAGGATAAATTACTCAAGGAACTGGTTTCCAAGGCTGAGAGAATGGCGGCAAATGGACTTCCTCCGAGCTTGGAGGCACGGTTTATCCACAGGGCATTAGAACTCCCAGTTCTCAGCGTGAAAAGGGATGATCTTCCAACAATTTCGACGTCATCAAACAGATCCGACATGGCGGGTAATACGAATAATACCCCTGAAATCTCGCGAGATATTTCCGAGTCGCAGCCATCGAATTCCACGACGCCAACGGTAACACCGTCGGCCTCTTTTGCATCATCTGATATTTTTACGCCAAACACTGAAACCATACCACCCATTGAAGACTCACCGCTCAATTGTGACGTGCGCCAATTACTCCGCGTCCGCACGGCAATGTCCTTCCTACAATCCTCTTATCTATCTAAACACCTCTCCTCACGAGTTGAAACCCTTCTCAACATTCCCGAAACGAGTCCCAAAGATTTTTCCCCTCTTACCCAACACCTAAAACTAGTCACAGAGTTGCGCGCCAACGCACTTGCGTCCCGTTCAATGGGTGATTTTTCCCGCAAACGGGGCGTTGAGGATGATGAAGAGGCGGAAATAAGGGCGGAGAAGAAGCGCAAGAAGGAAGAAGAGGAGAAAAAGAAGAAAATGGGCGAGTCAAGGGCGGTGAGGGATTTGAAAAAAGTGAATATCTCCGGGATGAAGAAGCTGAGTGCCTTTTTCGGGAAGAAGACATAGAAACGTGGCGGAGCAATATATTTTATTACAATAATTGGAAAGGCTGGGCGAAGCATGTCGGACATGTAGCTTGCTTGGGACAACAAATACAGAACGAAAGGGGGATAGGTCGTCGCTTAAGCACCCCAAGCACTGCGGCTGTTTCCCATATAACCTCCTTTGAGAAATTCTGGAACATCAAGCCCAGTACAAAAGCGTCATTTCTCCTGGATGACACATTGTCATCCTTCTGTGACGGGATTTGAAATAATCCCCGACGATACCACTGCGACACTGACGCTTCCACACTGATAGGCCGTTTTCAACATTTGTGTAGGGGGCTCCCTTGTACACCAGGGCCTACTAGTAGGACCCATCGAGACAGACAAATTAACCACGTGTCCCGCTTGAAATACACGCACAAACCCCAGAAGGGACCGATTTAGTGGCACCATCTCTATCCGCACCCTGACCCGTACCTGCCACTCAATTGATGTTAACGATTTTCTGTACGAACGGCCTGGGAACATTAGTTGCGGTCGCAGCATATGTGATGTAATTATCCATTCAACCAATTATCTGTATTAGTTATCTATATAGCTACTAGCCTAGATATCCATGGGTGTACCGTACCGTCCACAGAATGTATATGAAAGTTCAGCTTGGTCTCGCTCTAACCCAAGGTGAGCTCTAGTATATACGTTACGTTTCAGGCGATTAAATAGATTAAATGTTGCTTAGATCGGTCCACTTGTGTAACACAGCCTCTATGCCAGTCGATATCTCAAATGCATAATCAAATAAGTTTGGATATCCAAGGTCCCCCAGCTGGCTGCTCATGTATGACAGCAAAACGTTCTATGCAATCTCCGAGATAGCGGCTCCAGAGATCCTAATATCCAGGAATGGGATAACTGTTAGCAAACTATTTCATAGAAAACCCGACGGGGAGGAGAACACTTACACAAAGGTACCATTCGAAGGTTTGCTAATAACCATAGCCTCCTCCAACTTCTCCGAGCTGATATCCGGAAACTTCTTAAAATAGTACTCTCTCTTCAACGCTTCCGTCACGTCAGCAACTTTATCTTGCGGAACCATATGCACGGTACATCCACCCCACCCGGCGCCAGTCACACGGCTCCCTAGCGCACCAGCCCGAAGCGCAATTTCGCAAATATCATCCACCTCTGGGCACGTGCAGTCGTACAAGTACCGGCAAGACGCCATCGACTCGTTCAGCAATTGGCCTAGGTACTTCACATTATGTCCATCCAGGTGGCCCTGGTGCTGGGAGCGAGAGAGGCATGACTTGAAGTCTAGGACCCGCCTTGCCTCTTTAAAACAATGTAGCGCACGTTGGCGCAGGAGGAACCGCTCCGCTTGCACGGGGAAAGTGGAGAGGAATTGCTTCTCGAGGTCGGGGACGGATATGCCTAGCAACTCAGCGACATCTTCACGCGTGTACCCCTCTTCCTTGGTCAGCAGGTCTGTGGCGGCCATGATGACGGAGTCCAGTTGGTATTCGAGGGGGTCTTGAAGGCGGCCTTCCTTGCGCATGAGTTCTTCGTGGAAGTTTCGCAGGCTGTAGCCTAGTGAGCTGGAGTCCTTGGGGAGGACGAGATTGTGCATCTTGGAAAGGACAGCAGTAGCTAAGGTGCATTCTGCAACCCTCAAGTTGTAGTGTCGCGGTGCTGTTTCGGCTTTGTTGGATGTGATGAAGCTCTGGGCCATGAGGAAGGTTATTTCTGGGTCTGCTTTAGGAATGGGAACGTGTTGGATATGGAAAGTAGGGAAAAAGCGGACGTAGAGGAGATAGCCGCGGCGGGAGAATATGGAGGCCGCTTGGTCCATTCTGCGATTTTGGTTAGATATAAGTTGCCTGCTTCGATGCGCGGTAATCTTACCCTCCAGAATATACTCCAACAGCACGCTCCGAAACAATAGCTATATCCTGCAGCTCCTGCTTCGAGATATCATAGCCATTTGCCTTGACCCCAGCCAGCGCGCTGGAACAGACAAATGCCGCGCTGCTAGAGATCCCTCCGCCAGGTGGCACATTGCCATCCACCAGCACCTCAAAACTAACGGGAGTAAAGTCCCCAGTCTGATCCTTCTCCCGTAAGAATTTCAATGCCACCCGCAGCCCAGCCTTGAAATAATTTACCCATTCATGTTTCGCCGGGTCAATTTCAACATCTCTATCCTTGGGGATAGTGAACTGCCCAGCAGCAAACTTGGTATCATTGGTATTGGCCACTTTAGCCCAAGATTCTAGGGTCTTCTCTGCCGGGTGAATCTTGACAGCAATCAGGACATCGACACTGACGGCGGTTGGCAAGACATCGTAGAGCGAATAGTCGATATGCTCGCCAATGATATTGACTCTTCCGGGGCTCCGCGCCACGAAATCCGGTGCTGCACCGTAGAGCTTCTTGAATTTGACAATCAAATTTTTCCAGCGGAGCTTCTGGTCAGAGGATATGCTGGCTCCACCTGCTGGGTCAGTCGAGTAGACGTCTGTGATGGATTCTGTTTGCGGAACCAGCTCGTTCGAAGGACTCATGGCGATACTTGACGCTAAGTTGGTGGGCGGAGCGGTTTCACAAAGTCGCCACAAAAAACACGAGCTGCTAGTTCGTTCTCTCAGGCTACCGAGCTACCCAAACGACAGCTGGCAATACTAATCTGTAAGTGGTCGAAAATAGTAGTGAGCCTAGATCGATTTACCATATCTCATTCGCGTATGTGGTAAAACGGCGGAATGATCCATGGATGCATTTTCCTATTCACCAAAGCTAATATGCGGGGCACACAAGGTTGCATCGTGAGGTCAGCCAAGAAAAGAGAGGGGTGTAATCACGTGATTGAAGCTTAGCGGATCCATTCATGGTTTCAATATTTGGACCTCATAAGTACATGTACGTACATGTACATTTGAAGTAACGTAACTCTCAAAAGAAACAAAAAAAATATACATATCAAAAAGGAGGAAAAACAGAACCCGACAAAATATTCCCGAAAAGTGTCTTTTTCAAAAAGATACTCCATAAGTGATATCAGGACACAACAATAGCTGCTGCCGCTGCAACAGCAACAATGAACAATCATGAACAATAATCAGGTCAAAACAAACAATGGCAAAGTCCAAAAAATAAGGGAAAGAAAATTGGTACCATGTAACGCACCGTGCCAATGATAGGAGGAAAACCCAAGCAGCTTCAGACTGCCCCTGCCAAAAATAAAGGTGAAAATTGAAGTAAAGAACTAAGAAAAAACTTAGAGAAATAGATAAGAAATAGAACAGAACGCGAAGGGGTATTAAGAGTCGGCTGGATATATTGAACAGAAAAATTCGAAACGCTTATCTTGCATTTTTAAGGTGATCATTCATATCGGGCCAGAGGCAGTCAAGAGAGCGGCTTCTGAGCAAATACACGGTGGCTACAGTAATGGTTAGCTTTTGAATATTTGTTGTCCCCAATACTAAAGACTGGTCCTTACACTGTGGTGTACATATGGTAATCCATATTCTTCAGATCATTTCTTGCCCCAGCAAGCAGGGCCTGTATCATGATGTTGTCCCAGTTCAGCATTTTTGTAAAGAGAGCCAACGCATAGGGCTCCAGAGATTCCGACATGGCCATCTGCATATAATTCCCGAGTCTTTTCATCTTCCTGTCTGATGACCAAGGCGACAGTGGTATTTTCCGGTTGTCCTCCCCAATGTTCGTGAAGCCCGCTTCTTGCACAAACTCCCGAAACTTGCAGGCCACATTGACTGGCTTGCCGAATAATTCAGACGCTTCTCCCAAGAGAGTCTGAAACTGATTATAAGCGGAGGATTCGGGAAGACTGTTGTCGTCAGTCGACGCCCATGCATCGAATTCAGCGAGCTCGATCCAGCCTCCCGGCGCCATGTTGTCAAATGCCTGTTTTAACAACCGCGGCCAATTTGCTATCGCTCCGCCCATACCGCGAATATGGATGAATTCAAATGGCTGGGTGTACTGCCAATCCTCCTCGGCATCGTCAACTTCGAACTGTAGGTTTTCGGGGATGTAGCCAGGTTGTATGGCAGACAGATCAGAGCCTATGACTTTGGCAGTGGGGTGCGCATCAGCAAAATCTATGGCCCACTATTTCCAAGTCGTAAACGGTTAGCTGCTGCACAAACTCAGACTTTAAAGGAGGAAAATAAGGGAAATATTAGCTACTCACAATCCCCGTACCACATCCGACGTCAAGGGTGCGTCCAACGGTCTTTGGGATGGGGGCTCGATAGAGTTCACCATCATAACTGAGTAGGAACAAGTGGTGTAGCAAATCCAAGCGCTCTTGCTCCTCCTCGTCGTTTGGCATAAAGTATTCACCTGCGTGATAGGCATGGTATCTTCGATGTCCGAAATATCTGCAAAAATCGAGAGGTAAGACGTTTAGCTGCGCATATTGAAAACTAATCAGTGGCTTAATGATGGAGTAGAAACAACTAACTCGTAATTGCGAATGCTCGAGGTGAGGGAAAATGTTTCATCCTCGTCCATGGATGCAAAATTCAGCCCGAGACGGATAATAAGGGGTTCAGTCAACTGTTAATATATCAAGATTAATCATGGAGTGTCAGTCCGTTGTGCAAAAGCGGTTTGCTTGTGTTTTCCCGAGAGAGTGGTTGATACCAAGGATGTGGTTTCCCCATGCTCCTCGCAGGAGACATACAGGCACAAGATGGAACAGACTAGTAAGGAATAGGAGACGGGAACAAAATTGCCACGCACTTCTGCAGGTTGCTTGGCGCTGGGTGACGGATGGAGGTATGGGGACTTGGACTCTTCACCCTGTCCCAAGTCAAAGAAAAAGGCCAGGAAATGCCCACAAGAGGTGTTTCATGTGACAAAAAAACGATGTGGCTCATTGTTACCCTGTAGGAGAGGGAGGCGGTCTGGCGAAAATGAATTTCGAGAGATTTCAGAAGACCCCAGAGACTGAGGCCCCAGCTGATAAACTAAGCTTCAAGGGGGCAGGAGCGCCGCCAAACCCAAAAAAAAGATCAACTTTAATATTATTACGGAGTATTGTTCCCATAGTTGTTGCAACACCACACAAAATGGGGTGAGGGCTTGAGAGAGAGAGAGAGAGAGAGAGATCAACGTATCCCGGCGTGATGGAAAACAATAGCCGTGGCAATTGCCAGATCCCTGGCTGTAACTTTTGCAAGTAAGGACAGGGCAACCTTCACATTGTCCCGCGGCGGTGGCTGCGCAGTCAGGTCTAGTGAGGACTAGTACAAGAGCTATGTCTTGCCAGTAAACCCTACCAAAGTTCACGAGGGCCCGCGCACGAATCGGCAACAATTCAAAATCCATCCGCTGCTCGGCAACAGGGTCTCCCCCGGCTAAAATGCCACTTCGCAACCATCTGATTCTCAGCAATCAATAATGGACGTCTTCAGCAAAGCACGAGGAAAGGGACAATAATGTCATTTATTTTCACCTTCGGCCTCGAACACGAGCTAGGGTGAGGCCTGTCACATTGGTTTTGAAGCGGCTCCACACAGCCCAGATACCAGGAAAGGATGCCCTCAATGGGGGTGCTTGAGTTTTCTGTGGTTGGTCGTTGCAGAATAATAAATTTTAGTTCTGGTTATTTGATTAATTGTGCTATTTCTGGGGTCAAAGCTGGCTCTTCTTGTGGTTGCTCGCTTCCCGCCCGGGCTGGTCCGGCTGCCCCGTGCTAGCTTGGATGATCCACAAATTTTAAATGGTCACAGCTTATACTCCATAGTTGGTGTGAAGTTAGTCCCTGCACAAGTTTCCAAGGTTTTCAATAATGTCCACAAATTAAATGTACAAACGGTCTCTATCTGCTCTTGCGCTGCTGGCGCCATGACATCCTCGGTCTTCAAACCAGAGCCATGGCCGACTATGGGCCTTGTAAGTTGTAAGAGTTGGAACGCAGTGTTGCTAGCCACTCTAGGAAGGTATTTTAGCCATCTATGGGTCAAGACTAGCGCGTTAGCTAAATGCAAGTCTATAAAATGCTAATCACATCTGGCTTATCCGTGGTAGACTGCGCTAGATCCTGGAGACAATTTAGTATGGACTGGCCAACGCAACCCAAGAATTATGAAAATCAAGCTGGTATTATTCTTTAGTTCGAATACTTCATTTCTCTCCAGAGAAGAATGTTGGGCAGAGCCCGAGATTTATCTTAACAAGTTAAAATACTCCGTAATATGTATGGAGTCATATGTGCTGAGGAAAAAATCAATTGCTCGGAAGTATTCCGGGGTGCCCAGAGTTGAACATCGCCTAGATTTGGAGTCATGATGAACTTGTTTTGCACCATGCTCAACTGTAACCCTCTAGCGGGCATTTGCGCGTGTCAAAAAAGGAACAACGCATCAGGATAGGACGCAGCGCGGTGGGGTACATATGCGGCCACTAGAGGGCCATCCGGGCAGACCTGGAGTTTGACGCTATGTTGCAGCGCTGACACCGGATTGCACTCGCTATTGGCCCATTTGACTCCCTAAACGACATGCGCACTACTGCATCCGAAAACGTTGAATCCTCCCTCGTGCATGAAGCATGCGGCTCTGGCAGAAACACTGGACTAGCGGGCACATCTCTTCATGAGACATTTTGAACTCTCCCACACACAATACGCATATTCAGACTCGATCTACTGATAGTGCACCAGCCAAAAGAGTAGTTGACCTTGGATTCTTTGAAAGATGACTCATGTTACCCGCTGCGCCAGGAACATGGCTACGAAATATCATAGGGAAGTCAAAACGGCTGAGGAACAATCCTTCTGCTGCAAATATCACAACTCATTGTATTGTTATCTATGCAGGGTATCTAGGTCTCGTATGAAAAGGATTACGCGGGAATTTAAAAAACACCTTGCTAGCCGGGAAGGTTTGTAGCGTTACTTTCGGCCCGAAACCCTTAGACCATGCCGCGACTCGCGCGGGCATGTTGGACCTCCGCAGTTAAGCTTCATGCCAGTTCGTCCCTCAAATCCCAGCCTTGGTTTGCCTCGTTAGCTGAAATTAGTCAATCCAAAATACAGCTTTATTACTGCTACAAGAGCCCCTTGTGAAAGTGACGTGGCTCCAGCATTGCGACCTTGACGATGCATTCCCCGATACAACTGCAAGTTCGGGGTCTTCCTTTATCGCCTACTCAGGAGATTACGCCCGTTTAGAGCGCTTTGCGCTCGTTGACCTCCTGGTCTCCATCTTTGCCCCGCCCCCGTTAAAGTTACCACTGGCCAAGTCCCCAGTGATCGCTTCTAATCCACTAAAAATGGACAATTAATAATACGTGGCCTGAACTGATTGATTTTTGAAGATGATGTTGAAAAGCATGGCTTATGCAGGGCTATCTAGCGGGAATAGGGGGAGGGGGAAGGGGAGGAGGAGGGAAGAGTGGGAAAGAACTAGATTCAGGCTGCTGCTGGTCCAGGGTGTTGTAAATATATAGGATGGACGAGACCTCAGGATGAGAATGATATATCAAGATCCTCAGCTATCTGCGGATAGGGGGTGAAAATTCCCCACTATTATCGACAAAGACGAGCGATCTAAAAGAACCGTCTTTTCAGCAGAGAGCATCTGCCAAAACCCGAATCACCGTTAAGCTTCGCACCCTTGAGCTTCGCACTCTCTATTTTTAGAGTGTTTATGCCCGTCATGAGTGATTCTCATCTCCCACTGGCCATTGTCGGGTTCTCAGCGCGCTACGCGCAGGAAGCGAGCACTCCAGAAAAGTTTTGGGAATTTTTATTAAGAGGACGTCAATCAACCACTCCGATCCCAAAAGACCGATTCAATGCGGATGCATATTATCACCCTGATCTTGATCATGGTGGAACGGTTCGTTTTTTTAATTTAGTCTTTTTTATGGGCATTATGTTAACATTATATGCAGTTTCATGTCAAGGGTGGCCACTTTCTGTCGGATGACCCCTTGGGTTTTGACGCTGGATTCTTCCGTATCAGCCAGACCGAAGTCCTGACTTTGGATCCTCAACAACGCCTTGTGATGGAAAATGTGTACCACGCCCTTGAGAACGGTAAGATATGATAGTAGACTTTTCGTCGGATGCATTTTACTTTTAGAATTCTGACTCGCCTTGAACTCAACAGCCGGAATTCCCATGGAACAGGCAATATCCTCCAAGACTGCCGTTTTCGCGGCTGGCTTCAACCATGACCACAGGAATCTTCTAAATGCAGATATTGAAACATCCTTAAAACATAAGTCGACTGGCTCAGAGCAGTCCATCATTTCAAACCGGGTCAGCTGGTTTTACGACTTTCACGGGCCCAGCGTTACGATTGATACTGCGTGCTCGAGTGGCCTTGTTTCCCTTCACCTAGCTTCCCAGAGTTTGAAGTCCGGTGACAGTGAGATGGTACTGCTTTCAATCTCTTAACCTGTCTATTTTGTTATACTAACAATGTTCTCTAGGCTGTTGTGACTGGTGGAAGTATCATTAGCCATGTTGGAGATATTATCGCATTCAGTCATTCTGGTGTCCTTGGCGCATCAGGAAAATGTTTTACGTTCGATCACAGAGCCGAAGGCTATGCTCGTGGAGAAGGTGTGGGAACCGTCATTGTCAAAAGGTTATCAGATGCCCTTAGAGATGGAAATACGATACGAGCGGTGATTCGCGGAACCCTCGTGAACCAAGACGGCCGTACACCAGGCATTTCCCTTCCAAGCGCTCAGGCACAGGAAAGCTTAATTCGCCAACTATACAGCAACGCGAGACTGGATCCGAGGGACACAGTGTTTGTTGAAGCACACGGAACTGGCACGCCGGTAGGAGACCCGATCGAAACCAGGGCTATTACCAGTGCGTTTGGTTCCGAACACCGCAAAGAACCGTTATATGTTGGCGCCCTGAAAGCAAGCATTGGACATCTTGAAGGTGGCGCAGGGATTGCAGGGATCATCAAATCAATCATGATTTTGGAAGCTGGCATTATCCCCCCCAATGTCAACTTTGAGAAAGTCAATCCAAACATCCCTAAGGATGAGTGGAATCTTGAGTTTCCCACAGAGTGTATACCTTGGCCCAAGCCAGGAATTCGTCGCATATCCGTGAACTCATTTGGCTTTGGTGGAACTAATGCACACTGCATTTTGGACGATGCATACCACTTTCTGCAGGAGCAAGGCCTTGCCGGCATCCACAGAACTCGCACATTGGCTCCAACTAAGTTAGAAATCAATCAGATTGTTACCTCCCTGAAGAAATTTTACCAGGAACTACAGGACCCTACTAACGGTGATGTGAAGCTTACTAATGGAGAGACCACCAATGGCATTAATGGTGAGACTGTGAATGGAACTAATGGTGAGGCCGTGCATGGGACCAATGGAAAGGCTGTTAATGGCACGAACGGGGAGACTGTGAACGGCTTTCACGAAGTGCCTGAAACTCCTTCTAGACATGAGACGAAAATACCACGACTATTTATCTTGTCCGCCTTCGACAAGGATGGTGTGAAGAGAACTGCTTCGGATTTGAGGGATTACCTTGCAACAAAAAGCTCCTTGCCGTCGAATGATCCCGAGGAGTTTCTCAGTGACCTGGCGTACACGCTTTCCCAAAGGAGATCAGATTTCCGATGGAAAAGCTATCTCGTCGCAGAGTCAATCTCGGAGCTCGAAGAAAATTTATCCGCTGTTAAAACTCGATCCAAACCCGCGAACAATGATCGTCCTCCCAGAATTGGGTTCGTCTTCACTGGTCAGGGCGCCCAGTATCATGGAATGGGCAAGCAGTTCATGATATACCCAGTCTTTCGAAAGAGCTTGGAGGATGCGACGGCATACCTGAAGGCGCTTGGAAGTCCATGGTCTCTAATGGGTATGTGTTTCACCCATCTCATGACGATATATTGCTTTATTAATTTCTGCACCAGACGAACTTCTTCGAGACCACGAGAGCTCAAATATTCATTCTCCTGCCATTGCCCATCCTGCATCGACCTCTCTCCAAGTCGCTCTTGTGGAACTTCTAGCTTCCTGGAACGTTTATCCTACTCGTGTGGTTGGCCATTCCTCCGGTGAAATCGCTGCGGCGTACTGCGCTGGTAAAATATCTCGGGAGTCTGCATGGGGAGCCGCATACTACCGTGGGTTTGTGTCTGCAAAGCAACAAAATGCCAAAGGATCTATGATTGCGGTTGGTTTAGATCAGGAAAAGTTGAGGGTTTATATGGACAAAATACATGCGGCTCACAAAGGGGAGTTGGTCGTTGGGTGTTACAATGGTCCAAGAAACAATACCGTCTCAGGGGACGAAGTGATGATCGACGCTCTGAAGGAGTTACTTGATTCAGAAGATATTTTCGCGCGCAAACTCAAGGTTCAAAATGCCTACCATTCATCCCATATGCAGACTCTCGCCGAAGAATACTTGGAATTGATGGGCTCACCCCCTTCCGGACAGCGCTTCGGTTCTAATCGCCATATCCAGATGTTTTCCACAATTACAGGGAAAAGGAGCGAAGACCTTGAGCTCACCACCTCATATTGGGCTGACAATATGGTCTCGCCCGTTCGTTTCACGAATGGCTTGCGTTCTATGCTCTTCCAGCCAAATGAAGGCGATCTCGAGTCCCGCCAATTCGACAAAACTTTTATAGATGAAATCATTGAAGTGGGCCCTCACTCAGCACTACAAAGTGCAATTAAGCAGACGATCGCTGCCACTGCTTCCGCGCCTCCAGTTTCATATATGTCCCTCCTTAATCGTCAAGACCCTAGTATCCGTACAATGATGGATGCTGTCGGTAGCCTGAGCGGCAAGGCAGCCCCAGTCAATATCCATGAAGTCAATCATGGCTTCACTGGGCAAGAGGGCAATGAACGGAACCCACAGCTACTTGTCAGCCTACCTCCATACTCCTTTAACCATGACGAGAGAGGCTATTACGAAAGCAGACTGAGCAAAAAAATTCGTTTCCGAGAATTCCCACGACATCAGCTCTTTGGTGCGCCCGTCCAAGACTGGAATCGACAGAATCGCAAATGGCGACATTTCCTCAGAACTTATGAAAACCCTTGGCTAAAAGAGCATATGGTATGTTACATACTCGGAACATGGATGGCATATGCGTTTTTTTGGATGCTAATTTCGTCACTCTAGGTAACTGGACGTTGTGTCCTTCCCGCAGCTGCATATTTGACAATGGTGACCGAGGCAGTAAGGCAAGTCACTGGCGATGCTGTCAAGCTAACCGGAATAAGACTGAAGAACGTGTCCATAAAATCCGCCCTTGTGGTTCCTGATACGAAAGATGGCGTGGAGGTGTCCTTATCCATTCACCCTGTGAACGAATCGAACCATTGGGAGTCTACCGTGTGGAAATGGTTCCAGGTTTCCTCATACATCTCGGCTCATGATGATTGGATCGAGCACTGCTCAGGCTATTTTTCTGTCGAATATAAAACCTCTCCAGACCCAATCGGCAATGGCCGCGAGAGTGAAGCAGCAACCCAAGCTTGGAAAAATGAAATGGAACAGGGCTCACGGAATTGCCAGACGCCGCTAGATATTGGAAAGCTCTTTGACAATTTCGAGACGGTTGGCCTAAAATACGGTCCTCTTTTCAAGAACTTATCTAATGTCACTAGCAGCGATCAACAGCGGGGGGTCATAATGGGCACGGCAACCACCCCTGAATTGGCATCTGCAATGCCAAAGGGTTATCTTGATTCTCACGTCATTCATCCCGTCACATTGGACAGCATGTTTGTTGCTGGACTTGTCGCGATCTGTGACCATGGGGGGCAGGCCGTTTTGAAGCGGCCAATGGTACCGACTTTCATCAAAGAATCGTGGATTTCCACAGATAACAATTCTCAAGCAGGAGCCGATTTTCGATGTCACGGACAAGCTTCCCTAGAAGCATACGATTCTTATAATTTTGACATCAAATGTTCGGATGGATCCAGCGATCAGCCACGGGTCTCTCTCTCAGGAGTTCGCTTCACACCCTTATCGGATGAGGATGCTTCGCTAAGCGGTACACAGCAACACGGTTACTCTATGGACTGGACGCTTGATATCGATATGCTGGAGTCGGGAGAATTTCACGAGGCAGTGTCGGTCGAACCGTCGGCGTCGTACGAGGAGCAGCAAAACTTGTTCGAAAAGCTACAGCTCGCATCGGCGCTTCTGATTACCGATGCCCTTAATGAGCTTAAGGATACCCCTGTCAAGCCTCCCACAGGCCATTTGCAAAAGTATTACGAATGGATGCATCGGATTGCGGACGATGTCGCAGCAAATTCAGTTGCACATGCCCCGCTCAGCTCATGGAAAAAGTATTCTGAGGATCCAAGCCTAAAAACGGAGCTTTACCAGGAAGTCGAAAAGCTCAACAAGGATGGAGAACTTATGATTCGCCTAGGTTCTCAGATTCCGGAAATCATGCGAAATGAAGTCGATCCACTGTATCTCATGTTTGGTCAAGACGACATCATGACCTCCTACTACGAGGAGGTTTTACATGAGGGCGACGCTACGGAGAATGTGGATGCATATTTATCGCTCCTGGGTGACAACTACAGCGATCTCGAAATCCTCGAAGTCGGCGCCGGAACTGGAAGCTTCGCTCGACTTCTTTTGAATATTCTCGCGCCAAGGTCCGGAAAGGAGAACACGGATAGCACAAATACGGTTGCCCAGTACACCTTCACAGATATTTCACCTAGCTTCTTTTCAAAAGCAAGGGAGAATCTGGGCGAATGGGCGGACCTTCTTACATTCGAGAAGTTAGATATCGAACGCGATCCAACAACTCAAGGATTCAGTGCCAAAAAATATGACTTGATCATTGCGCACAACGTGCTTCATGCCACACCAGACCTAGGAAAATCTCTCGAAAATACTCAGCGTTTGTTGAAGCCTGGTGGCAAAATCATGGTCCACGAAGTGGTCAGACCAGATATTGTCTGGCCGTCACTTATATTTGGTCTTCTCTCTGGCTGGTGGCTGTCAAATGAGCCGAACCGCGAATGGTGCCCTCTCATCACGCTTCCCCAATGGGACGATCTTCTTCGTCAGAAGGGATTTTCGGGAGTTGAAATCGAGATACCCAATTCGCGATATCCTGAGTTTGTAAAGCTAAGCACAATGATTTCTTCTGCTGTCCCAGATTCTTCCGACAGTGGCCGTGCTGGAAACGATGTCATCATCCTTGCTCCTGCCTCCGGATCTGATCACGATTTCATTCACAAATTAAAATCTGAACTTGTGCAAAACGCCGGAGTTACGAACTGCGCTGTCATGCAACTACATGAATTTATCGGAATGGATACCACAAACGTTATCTGCGTCTCTCTCTTAGAACTTGAAAGCCCCGTGCTTCTTGACATTTCCGAAGATGACTTCAAAAATCTTCAACAATTCTTTTCAACATGCAAAAGATTGCTGTGGATAACAGGAGATCCACTCACCCAGCCGGCGTTCAACATGAGCACCGGCATGGTGCGTACACTTCGATGGGAACGCGATGCGGAGAGCCCAAATTTTGTTACCCTTGCACTTGGCGATTCCCGCTCTTCCCCCGCTAAATCAGTCATCAATTTTGCATCAAAGATATTCCGTTATCAATTCACTAGTGGACAGACGAAACACCACAATGCAGAATATCTTCTACGGAATGGTTTGATTTACATTAATCTCATCCTCAATCATCCTAAAGCAACGGGTTTCTTGCGTTCGCAATTCTCGGCGCTCAGCCCTGAAATGGTTCCGTGGAAAAACGTAGGACGCCCGGTCAAACTCCAGAATAGTACACGAGGAGTTCTCAACAAAATGCAATGGGTGACTGACACTACCTCTACTTTGCCACTAGGAGACTCGGATGTTGAGATTGATGTTTGTGCTGTCGGGCTGAACTTCGTAGACCTTTTAAGTATCATGGGTGAAGGGGTGGGGGATGTCATTGGGAGAGAGGCGGCTGGAGTCGTATCCAGGGTTGGGCCAGGAGTTAAGCATTTGCAGGCTGGCGATCGTGTGCTCTACCTCACCGACTCGCCAAAAAAGGGAACTTTCCAAAGCCATGGCAGGGTCAATGAATCGCTAGCTATCAGAATACCAAACAATATGAGTTTCGAAGTCGCTGCAGGGCTTCCAGTTATCTACGCCACCGTCATCTACAGTTTGACAAATGTGGGTAGACTGGTTGCTGGGGAAAAGATTCTCATCCACTCTGCCGCCGGCGGCGTTGGACAGGCTGCCATTCAGTATGCCAAAGAAATTGGAGCTGAGATATTCGCGACAGTCTCAACCGTTGAGAAGATGGAGTTTCTCAAGAAAGAGTATGGCATCCTCGAGGATCACATATTCTCAAGCCGAGACACCAGCTTTGTTCAGAGAATTATGAGAATGACTAGCAATTCCGGTGTTGATCTGGTTCTCAACTCTCTTTCTCAAGAGGCTCTTCGACGGTCTTTCGAATGCGTTGCGCCATTTGGTCGATTTATTGAGATTGGGAAGAAAGACTTGCAGGCCGGCGGCAAACTAGACATGACTCCATTTCTTCAAAATATCACATTCACTGGAGTGGATTTACTTACCCTTGCAGAATCCAGGCCAAAAATCGTGCGAGAGCTTCTCAATACGACCCTGCGCCTGTGGGAGGACAAGAAAATAAAGGGAGCCTATCCACTCACAACCCTGGGCTACTCTGAGCTTGAACATGGGCTTCGTATGTTACAGTCTGGAAAGAACATGGGTAAAATCGTGTTCGCACCTAGCAGCGAAAGGGACATCGTCCCCGTTATCCCTGATGTCAAAACGCTGTACTCATTTGAGCCTAATGCGTCATATGTTCTCGCTGGGGGTCTTGGAGGGCTAGGAAGGAGCTTGGCACAATGGATGGTGAGTCGTGGTGCAAGGTATTTGATATTCCTGTCACGTTCAGGAAAAATCACGCAACCAGTTCAAGAAATGGTTTCCGAGCTGGAGGCCAAAGGGTGCAAAATTCGAATCTTCACATGCGATGTATCAGACGTATCCCGATTACAATCAGTTGTTGAGGAGTGTCAGCAGACACTTCCTCCAATTAAAGGATGTATTCAAGGTTCGATGGTTTTAAGGGTGAGCAATTCAAGTTTCTCTCGCTTTGAAAACAACCAGATATCCAGCCTGGCAGTAAAATAAATGTCTTACGAATGAGAACTAACTAAATATAGGACTCTCTTTTTGAAAACCTGTCTTATGCTGATTGGACGGCGGCAATCAAACCCAAAGCCCAAGGTTCCCAAAATCTCCACGACGTCTTGCCCAAGGACCTTGATTTTTTCGTCATGCTCTCATCATTGGCCGGGGTCATGGGAGGCCGCAGTCAGGCAAACTATGCCGCAGGTAACACATACCAGGACGCGCTTGCCAAACATCGTGTGGCGAATGGGCTACGAGCAGCAAGTTTTGACATTGGAGGCGTGCTATCTGTCGGTTTCGTTGCTGAAAACCAAAACTATGCTCGAAATGCGACCAAGGCTATGATACCCATTCGGGAAGACGAAGTCCATGCAGTCGTGGAATATCTAATCGACCCACGACATGAAATGACCGAGAGCACTTGCCAGGTACTCTTCGGTCTAGCCACGAAGAAGTCATCTCAAGAGCGTGGAGTACCCCCGCCCGAATGTTTCAACTACCCCTTATTTACCTTGTTGCAGAAGACAGGTGGATTCCAACAGCAAGGCTCGGAAGAGACCGATACATACCGCGTTGACGCTCTACTCGGAGCCGCCAGGACCAAAGAGGAAGCGTCTGGAATAGCGCTAAACGGCATACTTAACAAACTTTCAGTACTTCTAAACGTTTCTGCCGATCAAATTGATGCGGGCAAATCTACCCGTTCCAATGGTGTCGATTCACTGATTGCGATTGAGTTCCGGACGTGGCTAGCGAAGGAGGCGGGAACAGAGTTATCACTCATTGATGTTACTGTTGGCGGCAGTATCAAGGAGCTGAGCCAGAAGGTCGCAGCTTTGAGTCGGTTCGTCCAGGGCAATATCTCTGCGACGAAATAAGAGTTGGTTTGGGGAGGCGGAGGAAGAGAACCGCGATTTTGTACGGATGACTCTGAGTGATATACCGCGATCAAAAAGATATCAACGGGGGTAGTTGGATTGAAGTGGTGGTTGTGGTTGTGGTTGTGGCCATTTATAAATTGATAATGCCGGGATTTTGGTCTTGATTTTTTTATGTTTTGACGATTTGATGATTTGATGTTTTTTTGGCGTGTGATAACAAGCATTGCAATAATTTAATGAACCTAGAATGATGTTGATTTTTGGTACAGTAATTTTTACAATCTCCTGCTCTCTTTCCCAATGACATTTGTCCATCATCTGAATGAAGAATTGCTTAGTCTGTTAGCCTGTTAGCATGGTGGGACAACTTCTTATATACAACGCAAAGCGCATCCGCATCCTACCCAGATATATGAACCCAATCGATTTTGGTTTACTTTCTCTTTTAATTTTTCGCCCCTATTTTAACATATGCAAACTTTATTATTTAATTCTCACACATGTGTTTCCGCCGAAAAGGGACGTTCTGCAGAACATATCCCAGATGGGCCTGAGCTTGGTGGACTGTGCAGAACAGAGAGACCAATCTTTCTTTTAGTTACTGCGGAAAGCATCTGGGCACTGTCCTCCCACCCAAGCTAGCCTATCTGTCACTAAACACCAACCTTGCTAAATAAGTGCCCGCGGTGAAGGGCGACCCTAGGATCAATCCCTTATTTTTTAAGGGCCCCTGTCCAGTGTCCAGTGTTCAGGCTTTCCACGCGCTGTTCCTGCACTTTGCGCTGACAGCTCAGGGGCATCTTTGGGGGGTCCGGGGTAGATGAGTCATCAATTGGCCGATATGTGTCCAGGTGCACAACTCACTAGTCCCAAACAGGACTAGCATTTAGCCAAGCATCTGCCAGCGCAGGGAAAATTGATGACTCAGCGCATGCCATGGCTTGTATGGTGTCTTGGCGCGGGCAAATACAACCCTGAGTCAGCAGATACAGCCAATGACAGGACAGTTGCTGGTCCGAGCATCGGCGTCACGTGAAGCCTGCAGCCCCGATTTTCGCGCCGAAAAGCACACAGCTTCCACCATTTGAGCGTGCGGTGACTGTCCAGGCAATTGGGGGATGTGGAGAGCCAGAATTGCTGCGAATAAATAATAAAGACGGTTCTTGATCTCCCCGAGAGAAAGCTTTCTTCCACTTCCCTCCAATTCCTCCCGCCAACCGTTTCTGCGATTTGGATCCTGCTCCAGATCACATCTTTCCCCATCATCTTTCTTGCCTGGCCCTGGCATCTCGCCGCTCACAAAGATGATGTCGATACGACCATCGAGGCGTGCCTTGTGCGCCCTCCATTCTCAAAAGACCTCTTCCTTGAACTCTTCGAGGCCGTTTTCATCCTCTGCAGCCACTGCTTCTATTTCCTCACAAAATCGCTTGAGCCAGAGAACTTCCGCGAGAGAAGTATCAAAACGGGGCCAGAGTACCGTCACTGCTCCATCTTCGTACGTTGTTCATATTTTTTTTTTCTCCTTCGCTTTTGGCTTTCCTTGTTCTCGTGTTTTCGGTATCTTTGTTTTTAACGCTTCAGAAAACTCAATTCATACCATACATAGTGTATAGTATAGATTTATAATGGTGTTTGCTAACTTGGCGCATGTGAACAGACAAACACGACCATATCCCAGCCCTGCTTTTAATCAATATGTTCCTCAAACTGATATATCACCCCTCCAAAATCAGAAGCTACCCGCTCTGGATGACTCGTATGTTTCCACTCGATTGGACTGGCGCCGTGTGGGTTTGATATCTCTTGCTTACTGTTTCCTACAGATTTGTCGGAATGAGCGGAGGAGAGATTTTTCATGAGATGATGCTCAGGCAAGGTGTGAAGCACATATGTGAGTCATACCCCAAAAATTAAAATTAAAATAACAATAAGAAAAAGAATTACCTAGCAGACATTCGTCCGTAAAATGTTGAGTTATATACTAATCACAGCCACTATTTTGCAGTTGGATACCCTGGTGGTGCAATCTTGCCAGTCTTTGATGCTATCTACAACTCTAAACATTTCGAATTTGTACTTCCACGACATGAACAGGGTGCTGGACATATGGCTGAGGGCTATGCTCGTGCATCAGGAAAACCAGGTGTAGTGCTTGTCACTTCAGGACCCGGCGCAACCAACGTTATTACGCCGATACAAGATGCTATGTCCGATGGAACTCCGATGGTAGTTTTTTGTGGCCAGGTTGCGACAACCGCCATTGGAACCGATGCCTTCCAGGAAGCCGACGTAATTGGCATATCGAGAGCTTGCACGAAATGGAATGTCATGGTAAAGTCCGTGGCTGAGCTCCCCAGACGGATTAAGGAGGCCTTTGAAATTGCTACTAGTGGACGACCAGGACCCGTTTTGGTAGATCTCCCCAAGGATGTAACTGCTAGCATCCTGCAGAAGCCTATCCCTATGAGCAGCACACTCCCCACGCAGCCAAGTGCTGCAACCCTCGCCGCACGTGAGCTTAATGCACGCTATCTGGACGCAAACATCCAGCGTGCAGCTAAGTTGATTAACATTGCCAAGAAACCCGTGCTGTATGTTGGCCAGGGTCTCCTTGCGCGCCCAGAGGGCCCAGAGTTGCTAAAGCAGCTTGCAGACAAGGCAAACATTCCTGTCACCACCACTCTACAGGGCCTAGGTGGATTTGACGAAATGGATCCGAAATCTCTTCACATGCTAGGAATGCACGGCTCAGCGTACGCCAACATGGCTATGCAAGAGGCAGATTTGATCATCGCCATGGGCGCCAGATTTGACGACCGTGTTACAGGGAACATCGCCAAATTCGCTCCCCAAGCTAAGGCTGCCGCCTCAGAAGCCCGGGGTGGAATTATTCACTTTGAGATGGTGCCAAAAAATATTAACAAGGTCGTCGAAGCAACGATAGCCGTTGAAGGTGATTGTGCAGACAACCTGGCTCTTCTGCTTCCACAGATCAATACTATCAAAGAGCGCCCCGAATGGTTCGCTCAGATTAATGACTGGAAAACGAGATTCCCTCTCTCACTATACGAAAAGCAAACCCCGGAGGGCCTCATTAAGCCTCAAGCACTTATTGAGAAACTCAACGAAATGACCGCGCACATGAAAGATCGTACCGTTATCACTACTGGCGTTGGCCAACACCAAATGTGGGCTGCTCAACACTTTAGATGGCGACATCCACGCACCATGATCACTTCTGGTGGGCTTGGCACTATGGGATATGGCCTACCGTCCGCCATTGGAGCCAAGGTTGCCCGCCCGGACGCTCTTGTGATCGACATTGATGGGGACGCCTCCTTCAACATGACCATCACTGAGTTGTCAACAGCTGCACAGTTCAACATTGGTGTTAAAATTATTGTTCTGAACAATGAGGAGCAGGGGATGGTAACCCAATGGCAGAGTCTCTTCTACGAGGACCGTTTCGCCCATACCCATCAACTAAATCCAGATTTCGTCAAGGTATCAGAAGCCATGGGCGTACAAGCTAAGCTGTGCTCGAAACCAAGTGATGTGGAGTCGAGCTTGAAATGGCTTATCGAGAGCGAGGGACCAGCCTTGCTCGAGGTGACTACCGATAGGAAAGTTCCTGTTCTGCCAATGGTGCCAACAGGCAAAGGACTGCATGAGTTTTTGGTGTATGATGAAGGTATGTAGCCCCAACCCACGCATTTCTTTGCAATTTCAATCCCCCCCGTGTTTTTTGATATTACAAAAAATGACTAACCCTATATTACAGCCAAGGAGAAAGAACGAAGAGCTATCATGAAGAAGCGATCAGGATATTGAAATTTACCATTCCGTTGAACTTTCGCACGATAAGCCGGCTACCAATACCTTCTATAGGCCTGCCTTTTTGACAGATCTCTTTTGTGCAAAATGTCAGGCCAACCATTTCAGTTTTTTCTATTCCTTTGCATTTTTCTCACATTCTTGACAAGTTTTGTATTCTCTTTTTTTTGCCTCTCTTCCTTTTCTTCCTTTCTGATATCCATGGGCGTTGTGGAAAGGGTTTCAAACAAAATACACAACAAAAGTTGGCATAGCGCGGGTAGTAGCGCAACCATATCTCCAAGAGCAAAAAAGCATAGGCTGTGTTATGTGCTCTGAAGGATTGAAAAATGACTCGAAGATGTTTTCGGACAATAATGGGCATTCTCGGGTCTGGGTCCGCCCGTCCCATCTATCTATCCATATCCGTTCTTTCGTTTTTGCTGGCTGTAAATAGGTAATTTTTTCAGGTTTGATTTTTCAAGTTGATTTTCGGCATTGAGGATAGCCACAAGTACCCATTTGATGGCACATTACATTTAATTATTCGAGAATATAGTTTGAAGGGGTTTCTTCAGAATAAATGGCCCCAGTATTATTTAGATCTCCCGTTTTGTCAGTAGAAATTCTCCCCTCCCCCCCCCAAAGCATAAAACTGCCGAGGTAAAATTGGAAACCCAGTCCCTAGTCACGTGGCTACCTTCGCCTCCAGCTCTGATATCTGAAAGTTGTTCTGGCAAAATGTCAGACCAACCCTGCAGCTTGATGATGTTCAAACATTTCGGATCAGCCCCATTTGTTGAACTTCTCCTTTACTTCTCTTCATAGCAATACCCAGATCGCCGAAATGAAATGAAGACGTGAATTGTGCTGCAAACTCAAGCAGATCCCATAAAAACTGCAATCACACACCTCCACCATGGCATCATTACCCCAACACTCGTCTGTGGGAAGGCAGCGACCATCTCCCCCCCAGCAGGTATCCAACAACACCTCATCATCTAGTAGCGGAGACCTACTTCAATTTGAGACAGATACCTCCCTCCCTGCAACCCCCTCCATCGACCACCCAGACGTCGTTTTTCCTAGTGTTTCGCGGACTTCTGGCACTCGAGAAACAGCGAGCGCGCAACAGGTACCGGACATTCAATCACATCAACAGCAACAAGATCAGCCAAGTCAACAAAGCCGAGACACTGCCACAATGGACGACACCTTACCCAACGCAATACGGCAAAACACTCCCTCAGAAACCCCCGCCTTAGACTCCGAACCTCGCAAATGCTGGATCTGCTACACCGACGAGACCGAAGATACCCCATTGAACGCAGAGTGGCGGTCACCATGTCCCTGCGCCCTAACAGCTCACGAAGCCTGTCTCCTCGACTGGCTCGCCGACCTGGAGAACCCATCCTCGCGAAAATGGACTGGCCGTCCCGCCAAAATGCACTGTCCCCAATGCAAGTCCGAAATCGTCATCTCGCGCCCGCGAAGCCTTGTTGTCGACCTGGTGCAATCTGTCGAGCGGCTGGCGGGCCGCCTTGTGTTACCCGGGATGGTGTTCACGCTGGCCGGGACGGTGTGGGCGGGATGTTGTGCTCATGGGGTGTATTCCGTATACTTCATTTTTGGCTCGGAGGACGCGCAGCGGATATTCCAGACTCGGAACGAGTCGATGTGGAACCCGCGGTTGAATTTTGGATTACCGCTCATACCCATCGTGCTTATACTTTCGAGAACGAAATATGCGGACGGCATGCTGCCAGCTATACCTGTTCTTTTCTTCGCCACCCACCAGCCCGGCAGCCAGGAGCTGGAGATGGATTTCTGGCCGCCCAGCGCTGCGATGACGTTTGCTGCGTTACCATATGTGAAGAGCTTTTATAGTATGATTTACGAGAGATTGTTTGGGAAACTGGAGAGGAAGTGGATTGCAGAGGTACAGCCGCGCTCAGGTGAAACCGGTGCTGACGGGCAGGAGGGTGTGGACCACGGAGGCATAGCTGACGTAGGAAATGGTGATATCCTCATGGAGCTTGACTTGGAGATACAAGTTGGGCTTGGTGGTGGAGGAGGAGGAGGAGGAGGAAATGATGACATTGAGAATATACCCGGGTTACCAGGAGCTGTTGGCGAAGGCGTACAGGGAAATGGCGGTGTTGAACATGGTGAAGCTGCTCAAAACCAAGGAGCAGGCGGCGCCGATATAGCTGACCAAGGCAACCAAATACTTGGTCGGCAACAAGACGGAATTATTCATAGCACTGGCAATATCGCCGATACGGTTCTAGGTGCGCTGCTATTCCCCGCTATCTCCGCGTCAATGGGCGGCGTGCTGAAGATGGCATTGCCAAAAGCGTGGACGACGGCGCCATCAGTAGCAGCTTCATCATCGCCTATACTGGAGAGGAGCAGGTATGGCTTACTACAAAGTAAATGGGGACGGAGTGTCGTGGGAGGCTGCCTCTTTGTGCTTTTGAAGGATGCGCTGGTGCTGTATTGTCGGTGGAAGTTGGCAAAGACGCACCGTAAACGGAGGGTGCTGAATTATGATCGGACAAAGAAACAGGTTGTGGGGAGGAGGGACTCACAATAATAATGCGCATTCAGATGATACAGATACCTACCTACCTACCTGCATATCTATGGCATGCTTTCAATTACAATTGACGAATGTCAGGCTTTGGCACACCTTTTCCCCTTCACATTTTCTCAGCTCAAAATGGGTTCCCCCTTTTTTTCTACCTATCCTGTGCTTTTCCTTTTCTTTTAGCCCCAACCACCTCCCCTGATCATCACGACGTTTGTAATCCAGCATTGTAACGGCGTTTACTCTGGGAGGCTGGTTGTCTGTTATTAGCTGGTGGGTTGATACGCTTAACATGGCTCATATTCGCATAGTAGCTACTAGCTTTTCTTCCTTTTTTTTTTTTTTTTTTTTTTTTTTTTTTTTGGGCGTATAACTAGCTTACTAGGATACCTCTCTATTACGTTTAAGAAAAAGCCATAAATTCCTATCAATTTCTATTGTCCGCCTCTCCGATGGTGTCTCGTAATTTTTAACTTTAAGCTATGCGCTCAGGGACAGCGTCTAGCGGCTAATTCACCCAATTGACATCCGCCAACACGCCAACCCGCCTGCCCAATTTTCCTTCATTTTTGGCATTCCCATGCCCATCGATTTCAGAACATCCACTGCCTGCTCTTCGGCGTTGTCCAAGATTCAACAAAGCCAAGCGTGTCAACGGGTCTTTGGCAAACAAGTGGAGAGCTATTTATTTATTTGGTCCCAAAAGGAATAAATCGCTTGATATAAAAATTGAAAAAAAATAACCCCCTGACCCAACCTCGACAAACAAAAGCGGACAACCAACCCATCCAAATCCACCATATCCGAATCACGATGAGACAACAACTATCCCCTGTCCTCGCGTCGCTCGCGAGTGTCTTCAAGATTCCCATTACTCGTCCATCAGCACATTTTACGTCCCCATTGACCTCTTCGTCGTCATCGCTCTTCCAATCATCGCTGTCAAGCCGGGTATGCGGTGGACTGCAGACTTCAATATTTTCACGACCATTTTCTGCCGGTCCTGTGCTGTCTGCGAGGAAAGGGAAGAAATTGATTGATAAGCGCGTTAGTAAGTAGATTCTGATTCTGTATATAGAGGATGCTACATATTCCCCGTTCAATGGGAGGAGGCGGACGGGAGAAGGGTGGAAGAGATGGGTGGGTTTCACCAATTGCGTAGAATTTTTTCCCCCAATGCACGACGTAACGGAAAAGATATGAAAAGGCCAGCTTCTGGAATTCTCCAAATTTCCAACCCTTCTCTATTCGTTTTCTACGGCGCTCCGTTGTCTTCTTCCATCTCCACATTCTACCCCCACCCTTGCCCAAAACCCTCAAACTCCCCAAAAAAATATATGACCAAATACTAATCCGTCTGCCCACTCCAGCCCTAATTCGCTACTTCCTCTATCACCCCCTAACCCCACGCCCGCTCCGTTTCTCCCGCAACCGCTACCTGCGCCACTGGACCATCCATCGCGCCTGGCAACTCTACTGCGCCAAAAAGCGTGAGGCGCGCCAGCTCGAACTGGAACGGCAATGGAACAGCATGCGTGATGCGTGCGAAGAGCTACGAACTGGTGCAGGGGATGGTGGCAAGTTGTTCCGCATCTCAATGAATAAAAAGGGCGTCTTCACAGATCAGATACCGATTGAGTATGGTAGGATGCAGACTGAAGGACCCAGTAAGGAAGGGTGGAATTATGACTGGAAGAGATAGATGTTTTGATGGTTATTGAGGAAGGGGGAGCTTTTGGAGGGCTGGGGGCATTAGTTATGAGGGGCTGTGTTGATTCGATGCAGCTTGATAAGGGCGTTTTTGTTGTTGTCTGCTGTAGGAGAGACCGGGTGTCTAACTTCCGAAGAGGCATTGAAGTTGAAGATTGTACGCGCATACAGTCTGTTTTCCATTTACCAGCAGTTATCTTGTCATTTACCCTTTCCTTTATTCGTACGTTTTATTAACCTTCTTTCTCCTTGGGTTTTACCCTTAAGGAACATTGTACTATAAATTACGATATATAAAGGCATGCATAGAGCAGACAATATTGTTTATTTTTCCTTTTTTTCAAATGCAAATTCAAAGTCCCCATTGAAATCAACTAAAACACGTACATGTGCCAATTATCCGACATACAGAGCGCAGACCTGAGCTCCGTCTACACATTAATATTTGCTGAAACATTGGTTCTCATCTACTTAGGCCTAGTAGATTGAATAAGAATGTATACCATGCGGCGCATTTTATATGCACATGTGCCAATGTAGCCTTTCTTCCGATCTGTCAGGGTCGTCCCATAGCCTTAGGAGCCTCGAAGATAACTGAAAGTAAAAGAATAAGGGTACGCAAAGAAGAGGGGGAATAGATAAAAATAGATATGGGAAAAGTAAGAATATGTTATCGTAGGTGGGAATCCATCTGTATATAATCAGTTGCAATTGTTCGTCATTTTGATGAAGGTAGAGTATTAGAGGAATGGAGAATCCGACATATTCTAAACTAAGCGATGAGGCTAGAGAGAAAAAAGGGGGAGGGAGAGCAACAAGCCCAAGCTTGAAACGGGAAACAAAAGAAGCTGCTAATCTACTGAAAAAAGAAACTAAAATTCAGAAGCGCAAAGGTATTAAATATGCTGAACGGCCGAACACAATATTGAAATTGGGACTAAAAAAAGGCGCAACAGGGGGGGGTTTTTGAAGGAGAAAAAAGTACATGAAAGCCGGGATAAACAAAACACCGCATACAGGAGGTAATTTTAAAATAATAATAAAATGCAAGAAGAATTCACATGAAATTGATAAAGATCAGAACCACAAATATCAGCAGGAGAAACAACGAGTGAGCCAAGAAAAGAGAGGAAAAGAAAAGAAAAGACCCCAAGAACGCCACTAATGCATGGTAAAGTTGATTCGAGAGCAGCCAGTCACAGATAGCATGGAATTCAATTTTCCTCCCTTTCCTTTCTGCCAAACGCTATTTTGTGCAAAAAGATGTAAACTAGTTTTTCGAAGGATATTGGGAAAGAGAATTTACGGAGTGAAATGATGGAAAAATGAGGGAGAAAGAAGCCACTCCAGGATAAATGGTGCACGCGATATTTCGATAAAACCGTTGGATGGTTAGTGGGGTATTCAAACCAATAATGAGATGACAGAAGGTTGATTGTTTCCAAGAGGCGAGAGTGGCATTAACTCATAAAATGACACAGCATGATCCTCTATCCTTTTCAAAGGTTAGAAGGGCTGCGCGAGTTGCAGCTTCGAAAACGTCATCGACACCTTCGCCGGTAAGGGATGAACATTCTAAATATTTTCTTGCTCCGACCTGCGCCGCGGTATCATGACCCTCTTTGGGAGAAACGAAACGTAAGGATTTCTTTCTCATTTCTTCAATGGCAAAAGGATCTTCGCGCAGATCTTTCTTCAGGCCCACAAGTATAATTGGCACATCAGGGCAGCGCTCATTTGCTTCTTCAACCCACTATATCGTATCACGTTATTAGCAAATAGCGAAAATCAAACGTCTAGATTAAGCATCTTTGGTGTTCTCAGCAGGAACGCAGGAACTTACCTTGTTTCGAACGTTCTCGAGAGAATCTGGCGTGTCTACCGCAAACCCAATTAGGAGGACATGAGCTTTTGAATATGCTAGTGGGCGCAAACGTTCGTAGTCTTCTTGCCCCGCAGTATCCCACAGAGCCAGCTGGACCGATCGACCGTCTACGCGACAATCTGTGACATAGTTTTCAAACACGGTAGGGACCTTTTCGAATGTGATCTATCGTTAGTGGTCATGGTGGCCAAAAGGATCACGTACACTTGATATATAGTGGTATACACTCACATAATGCTGGATTTGATAGATTAGTTAGCCTCCAAGGTCACTATATTAAATCTGATAGAGCAGCGAAACTACTTACTGTTGGAAAATAACCAAGGGTAAACACGCTCAAAAGACTCGTCTTGCCGCACGCACCATCGCCTATTATCACCAGTTTCCTGGATAACGTTTTATCAGTTCAGTAGATCAAATGTTGGCACAAGGCTGCAAAGACTACCGCTCCACTCCAGCACAGAGGAATGCCACTATAACCGCAGGTATAATTCCATAAAATTTGATGCCCCATCCACGACCTCAAAATAAAAGAAGGAAAAAAGGGAAAAGAAAAAAAGAAAAAAAAGGGAAAAAGAAAAAAACCAAAATTAAATTAAAAATATAATTCAAACAATATTTGACCCCAGGATTCAAAGGATCCATTATCCACATACCTTCTCATAACATTGTCTGTCTGTTGTTGCTGCTGCTGCTGCTGTTGTTGTTGTTGTGCCATTGTTTGTAAAAGTCTGGATTTGCCGAACCAGAAACCAGCAAATGACTAAACCAAAACGCTTGATATATATCCTCCCTTTCGTCTTCCAAGGAATGTTTTATTTAAGAATTCTAACAAGGGCGGAGTCAGGTTGGTAAACCGTGATGAAGGGTGTTAAGGATGAAGGGCAACCAGGCTGGGCGGAAAAGTAGGCCAGCTGGACGCAATATATTCGGGAGTCGAGTGAAGATGACGGAACGCCAGTCGTTTAACAGGCACACAGAACCACGAACTTCGTTGCGGAGAAGCTGTTGGCAACGAGAACAGACCAGCTGCCCGTGTGTGGAATGGACGCCAAAGTCAGATAGGCCGATGGGTTGATAGGGCGAAGGTTGGGAATGGGGATGAAGACGAGTCGAGAGAACGCCTTTCAAAATGGACGTTATAACGTCAGTAGTTTTCACCCAAAGCCAACGGTACAGAATATATACCCCGCGGACGTGGTGATAACGCGGGATTGCCGTTGATGGTCTCGGAGAATTTATGGCGGTAGATGTTGAAAGTAGGGAGTAGTAGGTTCGGCCAGGGAGTGAGCGAGCGGGCTGGGGATGAGTGTTTAGATAGATGATCTCGAATCGCATGGATGTCTCTGATTCTTGATAAGCGCTATGAACGGGTCCTGTAAATAGTTTCAGGGGAAAAAGGGAAAAGAGAGTTGGAAAATGAACCAACTCATAAGACAGGATATACACCGATTAACAAGATACATATATCATTCCCCATAATCCATCTATACGATATCCTTTTTTCGGCTTCTCAGGTTCACCATGTCTCTCGAATATCAGCCGCGTACGGTATTGTAATTGCCTCGTATGGGTGACCCTTGGGTGCTTCCTAAAAAGGCCTAGCAGATCTCGCCTACGGCGTCTATTTATAGGTCACGTGGATTCCGCCTCAAACCACCCAGAAGGGCAGAACATTCCATCGTGATGATGATGCTGTTGGAGCCATATCTCTAACCGCTCAAGCCTGCCCGATCCCAACCAGCACAACAGCAGATCGATGTCGGGCCTTGATCTGCCCTAATCTATCTGCCAAGGACTTGGTCGCTTTACCCCAATTCTTCACCACTACTTCTCCCTCCTCCTTTCCCTAATTCTCTGACTTTAGCTCAGTTCTTCCCCCCTCCAGTCTCCTCCACCATCCAACTGCTCGGCATCTCTGCCGCCGGAGTCTTTATTTCACGTCCCATTCACCCAGAGCGGGCTACGTAGCACCTGAGTCTACCTATCCGTAGTACTTTTCCCGCCCTCCCCCTCCCCATAAGCTCATCCATCGATTCAGTCTGACAATCTTCTTGACCAGATAGCACCATGCCGTCCAACCCAAAGCGCGCGGCGCAGTCGCCAACAACCATATCCAAACAGCCAACCGCTACAAACACATCTAAATCTATTCCGTCCAGATCGCCACCTCCAGCAGCTAGCAGCAAAGAAACTGCCATTGAAGCAAAGCAACACAGCGGCTCCAACACGGCGTCTTTTGCGAAACCGAATTCAGATACAGCTGCGAATCACACAGTTGCAAACCACGTTGCTCCAACAACCGCGGCTGGTGTGAACCGGAAAAAGCAGAAGAGAAGACAGAAACAAGCGGCACGCCTAGCTGCAGAGCAGCAGCTTAAAGGTGAATATCACCCGCCAGATACCATCAACCAGAATGGTTACACCCGTAACACACATTGGGATGACTCTGATGTCCCACTCGGTTCGAAACAATACTCCTCTCCTCACCACAACCAAAATTATTTCGACTCTCATCTCGACGATCCAAACCACTATGATCCTGCCGAAAACGACGATCTCTACTCTACCGACGACGAGGGTCACCTTTACGCGCAGCCGCATGCTCAAACCCACCCCGATAGGCGTAGTATAGATCAGCATTCTGAAGCCAGTGGAAGCAAATCCAAGAAGAAGAAAGGTAAAAAGCATCGATCTACCTCCCACGTAGCCGATGAAAGTTCAACGTCACTATCAACCCCACCCGCTTCTACTTCGCGACCAGCCCCGCCACCTCCGCCTCCGCTATCTAACGCCGCACTTCGATCCGCGCATAAGATATCGAAGGACAGGATATGGAATACATCGACCCAGGAAGAACGGGAAAATATCAAAGAATTTTGGCTTCAGCTGGGTGAAGAGGAACGAAGATCGCTAGTAAAGGTCGAAAAGGAGGCTGTTTTGCGGAAGATGAAAGAGCAACAAAAACATTCATGCAGTTGCACTGTATGTGGGAGGAAACGGACGGCTATTGAGGAAGAGTTGGAAGTTCTGTACGATGCTTACTACGAAGAGCTGGAGCAGTACGCTAACCACAGCCAATCCTCCTTCGAGAACGGTGGCCCAATTGTCCCTCCCCGACTATATCAACCACCGCTTCGCCCACTAGATAGGCATTCCCACCTATCGAATAACCAACACCCGCCGAGGGGGAGAGTTCAGGAATTGCCTGACGATGACGAGGACCTAGACGAGGACTACGACGAAGATGACGAAGAAGATGAACCTTACAGCGACGATGAGCTTGAAGAGGCTACTCGAAATAGTAGGGCTGATTTCTTCGCCTTTGGAAACAGTTTGACGGTTAAAGGTGGGTTCACTTATTATATGACATGTGCACTGATGAATACGACTAACCTTTCGTAGACGGTATTCTCACTGTTGCGGATGATTTGCTAAAAAACGACGGCAAGCATTTTATTGATATGATGGAACAATTAGCCGAACGGCGAATGCAGCGCGAGGAAGACACGCAATACGCTGCAGCGTCTGCCGCACATCAATCTCTACATGCTGGACATAATCACGGACCTCCCCTCGACGAAGAAGATTATGATGATGATGAAGACGATGACTACGATAGTCAGGATGATGAGGACTACGAGGAGGATGAGATGGTTTGTGTGAACATAATGTTTGGTTTTAGATATTCGTTGCTAATTCTCCCTTACAACGTAGGATGCAATGACGGAAGAGCAGCGAATGGAAGAAGGAAGACGAATGTTTCAAATATTCGCAGCTCGTATGTTTGAACAGCGTGTTCTAACTGCATATCGAGAAAAGGTCGCCCACGAACGCCAACTGAAGCTTATTGAGGAGCTAGAAGAGGAAAACAGGTTAGACGTTCAACGCGAGGCAAAGAAGGCAAGAGAAGCTCAGAAGAGAAAGGATAAGAAGAGACAACAGAAACAAGCCAAGGAAGAGGAGAAGGCGAGGAAAGAGGCGGAAAGGGCAGCTGAAGCCGCTGCTGCGAAAGCTATCGAGGAAAAGAAGCTGGAAGAACAACGGCGAAAGAAAGAGGAACAAAGAAAGAAGCGAGAGGCGGAGAAAAGGGCCCAAGAAGAGGAACGTATACGAAAAGAAGCTGAAAAACAGAAACGTATTCAGGAGGAACGTGAACGTCAAGCTGAGGTAGAACGGAAGCAAAGGGAGCAGAAGGAGCGAGAAAAGAAGAAGCGAGAGGAGGCAAAGAAAAAGGAGCGCGAGGAGCGAGAAGCGAAAGAGAGGGAGCTTCGAGAGAAGAAAGCAAAGGAGGAACAAGAACGTAAGGCCCGGGAAGAGCAAGCTAAGCTTGAGAAAGAAGCAGCTCTCAAGGCCGAACGCGAGAGCAAAGAGCGCGCCAAACGTGAAGAACAAGCCGCGCAGGCTGCGCAAGCGGCCACTGCTCAAGCTGCCAAACGAATATCCCAGTCAGGGCCGACATATCTTCCTCCAGGTCTTCAACATCCTCATGGGCCATCAGCGCTGCAGTCGCCACATTTTCAGGTTGCTACACCGGTTGTACCGAAAGCCCCGACTCCGGTTCGTCCTCGTCAAACATCCCAACAAGGGTCCCATGCTTCTTCTCCCAGATCTCAACCCGCCGGAACAGATACATCACACACCTCTGTTTCCCCTGGAAATGCCGGCGTGTCGCAGTCATCAGGCTCCTCGAGTTCGGTTTCCGCTAAGTCCTATGGCCCGACTCCGATGCTCCATCACCCTCAGCCCTCTGCTCCTATGTCACCTTTGGGCGGACCGGGCCGCAGCCCTCATTCTTTGGGCTTTAACTCTATGCCTGCACTGAATGGAATACCCTCTAGCCTCGCAGGGTTACCGGGAATGACATCCCGTATCCCGTTGGGCCACGAAATGCCTATGTATCCTAACCAACAGGGACCCCTGGGAGGACAATTCAGAGGTTTCCCTTCCCCAGATTGTATACCAATGGCTCCAGGAATAAATGGCACTCGCCCGATGATCCCAGGCCGAGGCTTCCCTCTAGATACTGGACACGGTCTACCGTTTCCTTCACAACCTCTAGGACCCGGTCCGATCTCGTCGTCACAGCAACCTCAGATACCCCGGGAAACAGGACGTGGACAAACACACTCGAGACAAGCGTCAGCATCCTTTGAAAGAAGCCCCCTGGAAAATCTGCCCCAGAATCTGCCGATATCCCGACCAGCCCCTATTCAGCGCCCCGCTAGTACTACCCCTCATGATACCCCACGAAACGAATCGAAGCCCGGACAGTCAGATATTGACGACTTGAGCGCTCAGCTTGGCAGTAGTGCTCTTCTCGACGATACTGATGTGCCTTTGACTTCCAGCTTATCTCAACCTATACCCACAGGTTCTCTTCCTGGCGCCCCTGGAGCTGGGAGAATGGGATTTGGAACGTCGCCATTATTTTCCGAACCCCTTGGCTGTAAGTTGATATTTTGCTACCATTTGAATCTACACTACCTTCCGTTACTAACAAGTCATTCAGCCAAGCATCCAAATTTCCCACTTGGCGCTGCGGGTTCAGGTAATACATGGGGCTCACAAGCACCATTTGGGGCTCCCGGATTCCCAGCAGCAACTTCTTGGGGTTCGGGACCAGGTTCAGGTTAGTTTATCTTAACAGGGGATTAATAATATATCTTACTGACTTGTTGATATAGGATCTGGGTGGTCGAACAATGCGTTCGGTATCATAGGCGTAACACGACCTCACACTTCGCGGCCTGTTACGATTCGTTTGTTGGTGGCACAGGCTTGTAAGCAGCTAAATGCAACCAGTCCAACAAAAGGCAATTCAGGCTTCCATAACGTGAACCATGTATTGCGACAAGTTGAACAATTAAACCCACCGAATGAGCCTCAAATCACACTTAACGAACTGTTGGATATCTGTGATACGGAAGGTAACCCGCAAAATGGTGGTGGCTCCTTTGCCATCAAAACGGAAGGGACGCGCGGCACTTTCGTCAAGTTTGAGCCGGATAACAATAGCATGCCACCAGGTCCCAGAGGAAGCATTGCACCAGGGGATATCGGCAGTCCCATCCCAGGCAGTAGCAATCTAGCACTTGGTGGCATCGGCGCAGCGAGCGGTTCGAGACAATTTCCAGCCCCTTCGAATATGTCTCCGCCGACCGGATTCTGAAGCTAGTGTCCATTCTATTTAGTATTTCCACCTCGGGGTGGGCTCATGTATAATCTTCATGAAAAGCTGTTAAAAACTCGCTTTATTCTCTTCCGCAGTACCTCTGAGCTGAGTATACAATGACCTTAGCTCTCACTGTCTCCCTAACTCTCTATCCTCTCTCACGAAAAACACCCCCATTTCCCTTCGGTTAACCATTTCCTCAACATCGATACGATCAACCAACACGTCATCCGTTCTTCCTTCTCCTCCGTTATTGTTAACCTCCGACCACTAACTTCTTTCCGCTTCTTGTTTCGCTCTATTCTGCTATCCCTTTTTTTTCCTCTTTCGTCTCATTTTAATGATCCGGTCTTTGTTCTCCATGGTTTGCCTTTTTTTTTCCACTTTTTTCACTTTTTTTTTCCCTACGTGTCGCTGCCTGAGGTACAGCTTTCATGTACTGCACCACACAGCCAGGAAGGCACATTATTCAGGCAGGCAGGCGGGCAGGTTATGTATGGCAGCTGGCAAGCTGTTAGGGTATCTATTGTTTTCCCATTGATTAATTGTTTGATTGCGTGCTTGATTGTCCAATTGTGGCTTTGGTGAAACCTGCAACAGATTATGGGCGTTCCAGAATTGAACTTCATTTTGCTTTACATTTTACTTTTCGCCTCAAACTGACTGTTTTATGCATTCTCCCTTTTTCATGAATAAGTAATGTTGGGAGTGAAATGGACAGTGAAATTTTCTGTGCGGCGCGCATGCATGTATGAAGGCGCCATTTAACAACCCCCATTACCTAGTGGCTCTAGGGGTTGGTAAACGGAAGTCGGAGTAGATGACATCTAGTATAAAGGGAAGGCAACAGCAGGGCGTTCAATAATGGACATGTCTGTCTCCACGCAGGACTAGAAAATCATTTCCATTCCCATATATTACTATTACCATATATCAGAAGTAGCCACCTGGTGGAGAGCAGTTCAATAGAGGAAGGAACGGGATGTTCCCAAAGCGGAATTAAGAGCCGCAAACGAAACCTATAAACAACACCCCCCCCCCCCAACCTCCTCCTCCTCCTCCTCCTCTCTTCAACCTCTCCTAACTTCTTGTTTTCTTCCCTCTTCTCCTCTCCCTCTCCTCCCCATCATAATTGTCAGGAGTATCATCCTGACTGCTGACTGTGACCGCCTTCGCACAGCGACAAACGCTCCGTCGGAGCACTTGCTACTCTGGGCAACAGCGCATTCTTACGGGAAGTCAGAGGAATATCAGTGATGGATAAACTGCTCACTGCTTTCTGCTTACTGCTTGATACTTGGTATTAAGCACTGTGATACAGATAAGATAGGTAGGTAGCTCTACAGTTTAACGTGCCAGCGTGGTGTGGGGGGGTGCTCAATCCTAATCAAGTCTGAAGGGTGTCCTGTAGCCTACCAATGCAGGTATGGAGTGATAGCCCTCGTTTTTGTGTATGTCTATCATTTTGGCAGCCGTGTACCGTAGTGCAATGAAATAAAATAGCTTCCATATAGCTACAGAATGAAAGCTATGCAGTGATTCACTCAGGGGGTTTCTATATGGCCGACTGTCTTGAGGGAAGAAACTTCATCTTTCGACCCCCAGAAGTAGCGCGCGTAAAATACAAAACGACTTGATACTAGAGGGCAGACAGGGGATAGTGGAAAGTGAGAATGGCCATATAAACCAAGAATTTCATTCCAAGTTACACTCCGGTCTCTCGATTCTATCATTACCATTCATTACTCGAGGTAAATTACCCCTATCTCTCTGTTGCTGCGCTATGCATGGACGTGGGGCCTGGGAATAACCGACCTTGCCAAACATCCACGCGAGAGGAGTAGTAACTCGTGACAGAGTGCCAGGGAGAGGGGGTGGTGGTGGTGGTTGGGCTAGTACAATATAAATATCCCCCAGCAGATGATGCCTGATCAAACCCTCTCTCAAGCCCTTCCCCTGCACATCCTCACCGACGCCAACCGATGGCAGATTAGGTGTTCCCGACTGATAGTCCCCACCGACCCCACAATAGTTGTTGATATTATATTCGCGCCTCTTCGTTTTGAAATGGCACGTTTTTGGGGTCTTTTTTTTTTTTTTTTTTGTATATAGTTTTCGTTAGGTTTACGGGGAGGAAATACGATGGAGGGCCCTCCCCTCCCCCCCCCTTTCCGAAACAGAAACAAGAAGGATATGATGACACAAATTGATGGGTTGGGAAATAGAAGGTAGCTGTTAGGCGTACAAAATAAAAAATAATAAAAGATGGTAGCGGGCAGCAAATAATGCGGTATTAATAGTAAATGAAAGGGAGACAACTAATAACTCCCCATGGCTTAAAAACTAACGAATGGAAATGAAAAATTTAATCTGGTATGACACACACGCCCGAGGCCGACCCAGGTGCTCGAAGAGGGCTAGAGAGGGCAAAGAGGAAAAGGTAAAGAAGTAATTGGGACCCAGATACATATTTCATCTATTTCATGTACAAAAATGGTAGCAGCCCCCGCAAAAAGAGTGGGAGAGGGAGATTTTTAAGGAAACCAGAATTCTCAAAAAAAAAACAGAAAAAATTATACCCTCGGCTCCGTCACAACACCCTCATAATCTCGCGACTTGATATAATCCAGAGTCCGCTGGAAATGGCGCTTCGGGTTATCAAGACTGGAGTTCGGCACGCCGTCATTCTGGTTTGTGGAGAGGTTCGAGTGGATGAGTTCTATGAGCCCGTTTAGGTATTTGGTCGTCACGGTCTCGTTTCCTTGATCGAAATAATATAGATAGCGATTAAGAATTTCGACAAAAAGCTCTACCGATACTGCTGTGTCCATGCATGCGTCCGCGACACGTAGAGCTCTTTGGAGGCATTCGAGTACGCGTTTGCCATCACGATAAAGCTATACGAATAATATATCTTGTCAATCATCACACACCAACAATTGGGTAAAAGGATAAATAATAAAAAGGCGTCGGGTGGATCTGGAATATTGGCTCTTACATCTTTCGCGTCCTCTTCCCCTTTCGGTTGGTTTTCAACCGCCCACCAAAGATGGCTTGCTAGGTACACCGCACGGCACTGATCTGGCTTCTTCAGCAACTTGCTACCATGCAGCGCAGCCTTGGTGATTAGGGTATCGTAATTTTCTTTTCCAAATCCCCTCGTTCCGTGCAATGCGCTCGCCAGAATGCAGACAGCTTGGAACTGCGCTCGTGAATCACTTATGGAATCCTCGTAGATAGTAAATGCTTGTGCGAAAAATTCGTAGCTGAATTCCTCGAAGTGAGCTTGGTCTGCCACTTGGCCACAAAGGACGAAGAGACGAAGAGACAACTCAGCGCATCCGGGATTTACGCGTTGATATAAATTACTGATGCACTGGTGCATGAATCGGTAGAGTGTGGAGGATTGAGCTTGCCAGTTATCATCATAATGTTCGCGCAGCTTATATTTTCGGGCTAGCTTCAACGAGGAAGTAATTATAGCAGGGGTAGTATATCGAATACGTTCGTTTCCTTCTGAATAAGCTTTACGGGTCTCTTGCAGAAGCTTTTTGATAGTTAGCATAGAGATTACGAATTGACAAGAACAACACTCACCTTGAGCTGAGTGTCATTATCCGGGCCTTGGATGAAATGGACGATTCGTGCAAGCCATCCCTGTTCCTCAATTGTCTCTTCCGTCTCTCCTGCTCGCCGTTGTTGCTGAACACCGGGATAGCCAACAGGTTGCTGCATGCCCTCTTTTATTAGGACTCTCAATATCTGTAACACACCATCGAGATGTTCTGATGTCGAAATTATTGTTCGGTTTCTTAAAATTCCCCGAGCAATCTCACCAGCAACAGCTCTCCGCGTGGGGTATGATTGAGCAGCAAAAAGTGGGATGTAATTGGGGAGTGAAAGTGCTGTAAAAATGGAAACATATGTACGGATCGGCGCAAGGAGAAGATTTAGGAGGTTCGACTGCGCAGCACCAGAGTGTAGATCAGCACTATCGACATGCTCCAATGTTTTCTTTGTCGCATATTCCAGAACTTGATCCACGTATTCTATACAAGAGGTTAATGACATAACTTGAACAATAAGGGTTGGAAGAACAAGGACGTTTCAATACCTAATCGCTCGGGGTAAATGTTCCTGTCTCTCGTCAGCCAACGCCAATATCACTGGTGCAAAACCCAACTTACAGTGCTAGATTCACTAATGATACCAATAAGGCTATTGTGTCTTGTATCGGAAGGTTTCTTGTTCTGACCAAACTCACAACTTGGTCGAAGAATATTTCATAGAGCTTGATATCGACTGGCAATTTGGATTTCGAAGCCCTTTCATCCTCGCCATTGGCAACCGGTGAAGGTTCCTGTCCCACATTTTCTGCGGCATCTGTTTCCTTGTTGGGTTCTTCTGTTGTGTCGTTCTTATCCTCTCTAGAAGCTTCCGTTTTAGTATCCGGTTTCGTTCCTTCGTCTTCCTTAGCTAATCGCAATTTTTCCAGTAATCTAACAGTTGCCTCCTCTTCAGCTTGTTTTTTGCCCTCAGAAGTATCGCTATTGTCTGAGTCCCGTGCCGCATAAGAAGATAACCGGTCCATTAGACCTATCACAATTTTCTTCATATCGACATGGGGGTTAAGTCTGGCTATAGCGGAGAGTAGGAGATCAAGCGTATGCAGGTGGTATTCATCAGGGAAGACCTTCGTCATTACTGTAGTTATTCATCAAATCAGTAATCGAAGTTTCGATTTTTTCGACGAAGGGATGCGATCCTCACCTTCCAGCAGATACTCTTGCGCTAATACATCCCTGCATTGAACAACTTGCTCCAGAAGAGGCTGGATTATTATCGTCTTATAAGTCTCCAAATCTACCAATTGACTCAGCCGCACCAAGTTGCTTCCAACCAGGAGCTCCAGCTCCTTCCTCTCCTGTGTCCTGAGCTCCCGTTCCCTCGAATGGCCTTGGTGTTGCAGCCTAACCCAAAGTTTATTCATCTCCACGAAATTAGTCAAAATGAAACTAATAGAATCCTGTATGTTGCCCTGCGGGCCATCTCCGGAACCAGTGGGTAGATGATCCTTCGCTTGGCCGGACAGATAATATCTCAGGAATAAGCCACGAATAGGATGCTGGACACCCCTGCTCATTTCCATCATATCCTTCATGATTTCCTTAACCGGCGCATCCTCAATGCCCATGTAAACGGTTCCGACGGTGATCATAAGATACAATCGGGGGACGATATTTCCAGCATATTGCACTAGCTCGTACAAATCAGCGAGATGATTGACTGGGTGACTTTCTTTGAGGTAGACGGATAGGTGGCGGAGAGCGTCATGAACAGCCATGTACAGCTCGTAGTACTGCTTCGGGCCAAGACTAGGTGTACGGAGTTCGGAAACCAATGTAGACCTGATATTGGGCGACGTCTGTTAGCAGCGATATCATAGATATAGGGTCCCGCTGTCGTTCGTCGAAGACATGGGACCTGTTCCCTTTCCTCCATCTACATACCCGCATTTCAATGCGTCCATGAGCTTTCCAGGAGTCTCCAGACATCTTCGCATCATATGTGCCTGCTGTCGTACGACACCAAGGGCGTCCTCGAGCAAACGGCTCTGTTCCTCTGGAACATTGGGCGGGCTTGCCATTGCGGCAGCTGCGGGGCCACTGGGTCCGGAGTCGATTGTCTAAGCTTGGGAATGTAGACCGGGGAATAATTGCAAAGCCCGGTTTTATGTACTTGGGAATGCGAGTCAATAGTGATTACATCACAAGAAGGCGATGTCCATAGATAGTTGTCCTGTCCAGCGGAGTTGGATGGAATGCCTTGCTGTGCTGCCTGGGGTTGAGATGTTTGCTAGAATGTTTGTTCCTGGTGCTGGCTGACACCAACCGACGCTATTCCAGAAAGAGGTTCCACCACCTCCGTTCAAAGTTTAGCCAGACGATGCTCTCGGCTGCAACATTGACAAGTTGACAGTTATATAAATAAATATCACGGCAATTTGATTCCCTTCCGACTATCAAAGTTACCTAGGTGGCAAGGTATATGCCATTCACTGCTTGTGCCGAATGTGATGTGTATGCCTCCAACACCACTAGTGTACGTACAAGCATCGAACTCCCACCAGCCCTTCGCTGAACGCCTGGTTGTTATATATGGTTTCACTATATTTGGCCATATATCTTCGGCCGTGAAAGACCTTTAGGCCTGTGTATCAGACTGTAACACTGTCTGCTTTTATGAAAGCAGGGTAGATTTATAGACATATATATCAAGTGGAACGGCGCCTACCATCTACCGATTCATTCTTGATCTCCTCCCTCCCTCCCTCCCTCCTAGAACTTAAACCTAAAAAGCATGCCACATTCTATTCTCCTTCGAATCCCCCTGGAACTGCGCGAGGAGATAATCAAATATTCCCTATACTCGCCGCGCCCCTTACCTGACGGGCCCTCGTTCCCACATAACCGGGTACGGCTTTTTGACGTCGACTTTGATTCTCTATTATCTCTATTATCCCAACGTCTCAGGCATGAGAGACCACCAGAATGGATCATTCCAGTTGCGCAGGCGCTACTCCTTGTGAATCACCAGATTGCCGCAGAGACGAGGGCCATCCTAGCCCGGTATCCCCTCACATATGACCTTGACATCATGATGATTCAAGAGCGCTATCTGTGGCCAACGTGGTTGTCAGTACCTGTTCTTTCAAATAAGATTGACAAGTTGAGGGTTACCTTTCGCACGTTTGGTTCTGCGTTGTCTCCACGCGATCATGAAGATATGTTCAGTTCTGCACCGACTGGCCTGTTTGATTACAGACTATATACCAATGATCCACCGCGGCTAGTGTTGTGTCTCCTCAATGTTATCGAGCGGATTTTGCTGCGGGGCCTGCCATTTCCTTCTCCAGTTCGGTTAGCCAACACTAGCCAAGAATGGGATACGAAAACCATTGAATCTCTTTTGATTTTAGAGGATGATAGTTTTAACGACGAGCCAAAGACGCAACTGGAGCGTGTTCAAGCGAGGACAACTCTTTCACGGAGGATTCCAGACAGGGAGGTCGTCATCGGCACACTTATTCTAGATTTACAAAGTCCAACTGATTGGGAAGGTCAGAGGATTCCCGAGCCTGAGGTTGGGTTTGCTGAGTGGAAGTCATATTCGTATTACTTTTCACACCAAGCATCGTCACCATTACCAGCGGGAGGTACCGAACCCTCTTTGGTTACGGATATCCCCGTGGTAAGACCGGAGTGGCTTGCATCAATGATATCTGATGAAGTTACGTCCTTACTCTCCATGAAGTATCGAAGTATCTTCTGCAATGATCTCCTTTTCGAGCGCGTCGGCCGTATACAAGTGAGGGTTGATGGTGCAGTGATTACGGAGTTAAATCTTGACGAAATGCTAGCAAATTTACAATTTACGGGGGGGTGGTTTCCTAGGAGTACTGTGGTTGACTCGGCTGACCAGCGCAAGTGGCAATTCTTCAGCTGGAAGGAGAGAACGAAGAGGTTCAGAATGAAGCGGGGATTGCCTGTTGTCCATGCCGGAGATTCCTTAGAGATGTACAAATCTCGTCTGCTGTGACAGACGCCCATACTGGATGCGTGATATAACTATCCTTTTTGGCGCATTCACGAGATAACATCACCTTTTGCGGCGCTATGTAAGCGATATAATTGCTTTAGGGATAGGACGGGGCCACCCCTACACGAGCGCCATCCCGAAAGAATTTGGAACGTTCCTCCTGGTAGAATCGCATAGCGAGGAGGTTCCTCTGCAGACGGGTGTCGCTTTATGTGAATCCTTCAGGTGTGCCCAGTATCTATAAATATGATAGAGAATTTCTGAATATAAAGAAATGATAGAGATTTTAGCAGGCAATATCATCTACTAGAGAAACGAATAGGTATGTCTAACGCTCCGTTTTAATTCTCATCCTAGTTAATAGATTAATGATATTACATTTGCTTCGTAAAGCAGAAGAAAGAAGAAAAACCCATATACCCTAACTCCATTTCTAAATTCATGCAGCTTCTTCCAATTGAATCATGTAAAATGTAAACCAAATTCACATATGCTTCCCGTACTCCTTTTCGTCAGGTTTTAAGCTGCCGGGGGAAAAGTATCATGCGCCGATAAACGTTTGTCTTCACCTATGCTCCAAATAAGGAGAACAGAGGTAGCAAATAACAAAGAATAAAACATAAATAAAATAAAATAAAATATGGACTGTTAAGCCCATTAACTTGTTGCTGTTACCAAAAAATTCATCGCTCGTTAAGGAAATCATAATGGATATTTGTTCGTGTTTGCATTTCAATTCGGCAACCTGGTTCTTAGGGTTGGTAGATGATAGGTTCCATTATTCGACCTGTATCTCGGTGGGGGTATGTGTGACGGAGTTGGATAGGAAATTCTGATCGTTGTGTGCGACGGCTGCAAACGCAACCCACCCGTTGGCACTGGTTGGATGTAAGGAGGGCTCGGGGAAGAGGGTACATATGTGCGGGTGGTTGAAGATGGGGATACCGAAGCAGAGGACGTTGTTCGAGGCGGAAAGGTTGGCGTTACAGTAGTCACGGTGGAGAGGTATGGTTGTTTGGTTGATGGGCGCTCAGTAGGTGTCTGTGAGGAAGACTCAGTTACTGTGCTTGTGGGGACGACTGTTTCTGTAATCCGAGGCGGGATTGTGACAAGGAGGCCAGAGTGTGGTTTTGTTGTGCTTTTTGGGCCACCATCAACGGGAACGACTGAGTATGGTGCTCGTCTTCGTGCGACTTGCGGTTGTGGTTTGAGAGATAGTGGAAACGAATTCGTTATCGTAGAGAATATCGCCAAGAGTAGTATTATTGATACGTTGGGTCTCATGGTGAAAAGCATTGCAGTCAACTTTCGAAGATTTTGACAGCTGCAGAACTCAGAAAAGATATACGACTACTGGAATGCAACTCTGGAAAAAAAAGAGAAAAAAAAGGGAGTTTGGAAAGATCCCCCGCAAAAAATAAAATAAAATAAAATAAAAAAACTCCAAATGTCATCCTGCCCCATTGTTAAATCGCAGAGGCTGGGTTGTTGCTATATCAGTCGCCGTAAATGCGGAATGGAGAGATGGGTGGCTGGGAACCCAGCCATCAGATTTCATGATTATCCGGGGACACACAACATGTGTGGTAGTCAGTGATACGGCGCACTTTCACGATGATGAAAGTGGTTAATTAATTTCATCTGGAACCATCTGAAGCAGTGGGAATTAACACACAGGAGATGATGTGGAAGAAACAATATCAACAAATGATGGATGGAACATGAGCAGCCCTGGATGGAGGGGAGTTGGGGATCAACTTGCCAAGACATGTTGTCAGGGGGACTAATCGCCGGCACCAACATTATCTCCACATTTCTCGCGCTATTTCTGTGCGCTAGTTGTGCCAAGCGCCTGATCCAAGTCTAAATACTGGGAATTTCACTGTATGAAAATATACTCCGTAGAATCCATCAGGACTTTGAGGAGAGGGAGAGAGTGCCTTCTCCGCAGCTAGTATTACCTCATATTATAGTGACTGCGAGTTGCAGGGGGATATAAGTAATAGAGAAAGTCTTCAGGCTCCACATGGGATAACATCCATCACCGAAGAGCTACATCCTCAACCCGGAGCAGCCCACAACCCATCCCAGCACATGCCCAACCTGCACATTCTTTATTCGGGTTCCAAGCAAGTGAAGTAATTGCAGTCCCTTCTTCAAAAATCGCCATCGCAAGGTTACCGTCGCCAATCCTCCTATCTCCCGCCAGCTTTCTTATCAGCTTCGGCATTTCTGCCTTGAACCCGTCGTAAAATTTGCTAACTCCATGCCCCACCATTTCATCTTTCTGTTCAATACCACCTTCTCTGTTCTTGTCGGGGATCCATTCATGACTAAACCACGTCTGCTGCCAGTGCTTCTCCTTGGGGTTCATCAACCTGCGAAGTGGATTCGTGACCGCGACAGTGCCGCTAACATTACCAGCCAAAAAGGATGGGTGGCAGAGATTCGCTGGGGTAATAGCAGAGACTAAATCATATGTTTTTAGTATTGAGGATGCAGAGAAGAACCGTCGGAGTGGCTGGATGCGAATAAATTCGGTGTCATCGGAACATATATAGGTTCGTAAGAAGGGTGAATAAGATACTTCATAGGATCCTAACCGTGAACGCGAAGCCTCTGTAACGTCTGCTCGGGGATCCAGGAGAGAAAAGAGTTTCGTTTTACCATCCATTCCCGTGGTAACAAGCATATGTGGATATGTTGGGTATGATGACGTGATATTCAGAATGTAGGAAGTATGAACCGAAATGTAAATGTATGGCGCTGGATTTGCTCCTCGTTCGGTGGCATTGGATGGTGATGCCAAACTCCAAACTCCGACAAAGCCGCTGGCGGTGCCAACAGCGAGGTCGCTCGGGGAGAGCCAGCAGAAACAGGTGCAAAGTGTCGATGGTGGCTTGGCCTCAAAAGCAGGAGCGTGAAGTTGGACTGTAATAGAAATATTAATATCCGACTATCTGGATAAGGAGAATGACATTTGCGAACCATATTCCGTCTCACTAGCCATCTTGTTTAGTTGCACGTCCAAAACCTTGACGCTGCCATCTCCCCAGACGCCTGCCAAAAGCCCGATATTGACCTCCTCAACACTCTCATCTCCTTCTCGCTTATCCCGGCCCATTGGACACCAAGATAGGCTCCTGATATCACCAGCATCAGTGCATATTACTTGTCGTAGGCGCGGTTTTACCGCCATATCAAGATGTCGGACATCGTTGTCTTCTTTTGTAGACTCAAAGGACCAAATCTGTATTACAGATGGGTATGGCGGGGAAGGCGTGAAGGCTGGGGTGCCCTGGGAAATCCCACCAAACGACTGTTTCTGTAAATCCGATATTGGAACAGCTACTGCAAGATATTGCGTAGTATCCACACAGTTTGGCGCCCAAGATAAACACTTAACCTTGTTTCCCAAATTCAGAATCCATCCTTCACGATTTCTTTGTGACCGAGGTGCAGAACCGTTCTCTACCCCTGACATGGGTTCAGTTTCAGGTAATGGAGGTTTTTGAGTTTCCACCGCCTCGCGGGCTTGCCTATCACCATTTTTAGGACGTCCTGGCTTTTTCCCTCCCGGCTTGATTTCACTCCATGCCTCCCCAAAATCCAGTGATTCGCCCACATCTAGCTTAAATACTTTCTGAGATGACGCAGGCCCAATTATCACCGTGTGCTTTTTCTTCCTGGCCCGGGGTAAATAGAGGTTCCCTTCCTCAGCTGTGATACCCACTGTTCTTTGTCTTTTGCTAAACTGGCCACTGGTATTTTCACCATAATACCAATCCCAACCAGATGTCGCCTCTTTACGCAACATATCACCACTCACGCCCAAGGCGGCTCCGATTTCATCAACAGACATGTCGAACGTCTCCCGTAAAGTATCCCTACTGGGAAAGGTCGCATCTCGACCTTTCGTCCATCTAGCTCTAGTGTATACCATGGGCAACAAGTCCTCATCGCTGGCACCGAACGTTAATTTCAAATAGGTCACTTTGGCACCATGAGCTGATGGTTTGTAAAGACCTCTTGAATGGGTGGTCATAGGGTCCTGTTCGTCGGCACGCCCAACAGGCCTTGATCGAGTCTTTTGTGCTTTATCTTCTTCGATATCGGACCCCATAGCAGAAATTATATCATCTTCTCCCACCAAGCCTATTCAGAATGTAAATATAGGTTTCCATATCAATCAATTAGTAGCATAGATCTTACGTTCGGCATCGTTATCTTCCTCTTCATATTCCTCATCGTCCCTGCGACGCGTGCCCCGGCGTGGAGCCCGTCTTGCACCACGGCCTACCGATAGCTCGGATCCTTCTTCCTCTTCGGGACTTAATTGCTCGGACTCAGAGGATCCAACCTCAAGCCCGGTAACTTCAAAGACATCCGTCGTGTATTTCGGAGCTGCAGTGCGTCGGCGCGCAGACCTCCTTGCCGGCGACGAAACCATCATATGTTCATACCGTAGCACGTAAGCGTTGCAACTGACATACGTTGTTTATTTAAGGAACAACTGAGATAAATGCCTGGATCGCCACAATAAATTGTAAGTTTCCGACTTACCATATCAGGTCTTACATCTTTTTCTGGAGGGAGCGAGCCCTTGATCTGCTGGTTGACAGGGGACTTCGTGGCGCTGGAGCGTTATCTTATGAAATTGATGTTCAACAATGGGTAGGTTTGATCCATCTGACACCCAAAACAATTGTCAGCTCTTCTGGGCGTCAGCCCCCTCAGCCCCCTCAGACTTCAGTCCTTCGGCCTGAGCATCCCCCCCTTTATTCAAAATCCTTCAATTCAGGGGGGTGACATCCCCAGAAACTATTAAATGAAAAGAGATACCCTGTGTAATAAACATCCTTCGTTTCGAAGGCCCATTTAACCACTGCAACATTCATCTGCAAAAACTCTGACACTCTCTGCACCATGTTGAGCGCGTTCCAAGCAAGCTTCCAACCTGGCATCCTTCACAGTTATGTATGAAAGAATTTACCCTCAAATAGAACTCCATTTTTGAAAAAATTAATTAGAAAAAACTGAACTGATCAAAACCATTGTCAGGCCCCAAAACTCACAGCTTTTGAATATGGGTCCGATCCAAACACCAGAGGCAGCAAACCTCATAGTTTGCTATTTATCGGCGGGTTAGGCGATGGTTACTACACCGTACCATATCTCCACGATATTACTGCAGCTCTCGAACCTGGGAAATGGTCCGTGTTCTCAGTGCAACTCTCCTCATCGTACAATGGATGGGGCTTGGGCAATCTAGGCAAAGACGTCGACGAGATTGGCAAATGTGTTGAGTACGTGAGAAACTACAAATCCTCCAGTGTGCCTGGCCAAGCTGGAGGCAGGGAATCGGGCAAGATCGTAATTATGGGCCATTCTACCGGAAGCCAGGATGTACTTCATTACCTCTATTCCCAAAACCCAAGTCCAGAGGCTACAACTCCACGACCCGCCGTGGACGGAGGTATTTTGCAAGCCCCCGTTTCGGATCGAGAAGCCATAATCAACATCGTGAAGACGGGAAATGATCACGGATCCCCAGAGGAGCTGGGTGAGGTATACAACCAGCTCGTCGCCTTGGCGAAGAGCGAGAAAACCGTGGGGGGTAAAGACGCTCTCTTGCCGCTTTGGATGCTGGAGAAGGTATACTTATCCGACACGGCCGTCACTGCTACGAGATTCCTGAGTCTAGCAAGTCCTGATAGCCCCGAAGCTCCAGGGCAGGATGATCTGTTTAGCTCCGATCTTACGGATGCTAGACTTCAGGAGACGTTTGGTATGATTTCGTCTGGTGGGCTGTTGAAAAAATCACTTCTTGTTTTGCCAGGGGGTGCCGATGAATATGCGGCTCCTTGGCTTGATAAGGAAAAGGAATTGGAGAGATGGAAGGCTGCAACGACGAAGGGTTCATCTAACCCGGACATCTGGGACCCGAATAGTGGCATAATTATTGGAGCCAAGCATTCACCAAGTGGGCCGGATCAAGTCCAGCCACGCGAGGAATTGGTTTCAAGGGTTAAAGCCTTTCTGGCCAATATTGAGATGGAGGGCTGACATTTTCTATACAATCATGTATTATCTAGGCCACTAGAGAAACAGCTCGGTTTGATCTTTCCCCCTACCTGGGACGAGGATTAGCGCAGGAATCCCGGAGTAGATACAGATAGTTCGTTATATCCCATATTTAACAGTACCTCAGTCATGATTCTTTCATTTAATAACAAAAGTAAGGGCTGTAATAATATACAGCTGAGAAACAAAACGATATATATAACAGTTAGAATTGTGGAAAAGGTATTATTTACAAGCAGATGAAACGACCAATAAAATATTTTGCAGACACTCAAAGATGAAACCACCTGGACCTGAAACCCGCTTGTGCCATTGAATTTTGGCAAGAGAGCCCCATAGTGTGTTTCCTAATATTCGCTATGTGGATACAGAGGAGACATATCATTTATTTGAGCCAGCATTAGCTAGACAGGAGCAAAAAGTAAAGAAAGGAGGCAGATACAAAGGGGTTGATTAAACCTTCAGCCAAAGTGAGAAGACGCCCTTCAAATACTCCACGATTTCGTCACCACCAAGTTTGCTTTCGCCATAAAGACGATCAACAAACGTAATCGGGCATTCCTCTACCTTGAATCCCATGGCCTTGGCACGAACCATCATTTCCATTTGGAAAGTGTATCCTTTGCTCTCCGTGCTCTTGATAACGTTCTCAAGCACGGGCTTCTTATATAATCGGAAACTTCCCGTCAGATCGCTTACCCCGGGCATCAACATCACATCTGCAATCAAGTTCGCGCCTCGGGAGGTGAGCTTGCGAACCAGATCCCAGCCATAGACTCCGCCGCGCAGATCTCCACGAGATGCATATCTGGTTCCAGTAACAATGTCGCAGTTTGTTTCCTTCTGGATCTTGATCATTTCGGGAATAAATTTGGGATGGTGGCTGAAGTCGGCGTCCATGATGATGACAAAGTTGCCAGTGGCCGATTTCAGGCCATGAACATATGCAGTTCCAAGACCAAGCTTCCCTTCACGGGGTCTCAGAACGATGTGCTCCGGGCCCCAGAGCGATTGGAGCTGTTTTGCGACTTCTAATGTTCCATCCGGAGATCCATCATCGACTATGATTACCTCCCAATCTAGGTTACTAAAGAAGGGGTACAAAGCCAAATTAGCTTCAATCCAGAAATTGACAAACACAGCGGAGACTCTTTTACTTCTCTCTGAATGTTTTCTCAATCAGCCAGCAGATTATGGGAAGATTCCTGCGCTCATTGTAGGTGGGGAGAATGACAGAGTATTTGTTGTTCTGTGAAGACATGGTGTTGGAACAGGGGCAATGGTTGAATTGAGAGACAGAATTCTGGTCCACGACTTGGAGGGTTGGACGGTATCGAGGACCACGGCTGGGCATGCGGAACTCTGCTGTTTATAGGCTGGAGAGTGGGAGAGACATCTAGACAATGAACAGCAGCAATTGACGGCGAGCTGGTTGTGGTGGTTAAGTATAAATGATATGTGAGGTTGCATGTTGCTGTTTTCTGTTTTAGGGTAAGGGGCGGAGAGCTGGTCCGTGCTCCTAGAGCTTAAACAACCTCTCTCACCGCCTGGCAGTTCTTCCACCACCTTTCATACATACATTAGCCGTCATCTTGATGCTTGTTGCTTGGTGGTGTTATACCCAGAAATTGCAGCACTCTCTGAAACTGATATGGAATAGGCCTATCTGTTTTATTGCGTTGAGCGTTATTGGAAAGCAATTGAATTTGCAGCAAATTGTAAGCCTGAACCCGTTTCACACTAAAAATGGAACCCCCCGGACCCAAACATCGCCGCAATGCATCAGTAAAAGGTACAGTGGACAGCTATCCTTTTATTTGTCCTACATTATCACGTAATTTGTTACTGAGACTAATGAATGCTCTCCTAGCTGCCCGACCGCGGAGCTCCACCAAAGGGCCCCTAGATGCACCAGATGAGTATGATCCATTCTTCCGCTGTTCCCATATTCCAAATAACTCCTGGCTAAGAGAAGGATGAACCAAGCACTACTACAACACCCACCGTCCTCCCAACTCGACCGAAACCGCGCACTCCTATAGACCGCTCGAGCGCATCTCCAAATTCCCCACATCCCTTGTTGTTCACGTTGTCGACTATAGATACCATACCCATGGGTGCAAATAAGAATTTAGCATACCTCCAACGGCCCGAAATCTACCACCCTCTCTCACTACTAGATATATCACCGGCTTTCCGTTCGGAAATTCCCACACCTTCTCCAAATGAACCTTTAGCCGCTTCCCTAGATACCCTTGATAATCTCTTGAATGATGGCCACTTCCTCCTTGCCGCGCATTTCTCAGCGGCGATTCTATCTTCATCCGCAGTGCCCCACAACGACGAAAATACGATGTTTTCTCTCTTGTACATCCGATTAGCTTGCCTAGAGCTGACCGGAAACACCCTATTAGCAGCTCAGGAGGCTAAAGCATTGGAGGATCTCAGTTCTGCGTTTTACTATGTCGATATGAAACTGGAAGGCGAGGCGCCAACCAAAGATACTATTGCAGATGGCCAAGCTCGACATATCGTCCCATGGCCACTTCGTGTTCTTGCAGCGAGGTTACAGAGTATTGGATTCGGAGACTCGAGAAGAGGTATTGCGGCCTTATACGAGCTTGGACTAGAAGCTAGAAAACATCTATCGTGCCAGGGACTTGCGGAAGATGAGAAGAATGTTTGGAAAACGAGATTGGCGGATTTGGGGATCAGAGTCGTGAATTCTTTAATAGAAATGAGCGACTTGGATGCTGCAAGAAGGTCACTCGCAAACTTGAAAACCCCACACAAGCAAGAAACGTTAGCAACCACACGGATGGTGCTACTGCATCTCAAGGTTGGAGATGTTGAAGCTGCGCGAAAGTTGTTAGATAATACTACAATCGAGGCAGAGGGGATTTTACACTGTCTGTTGGATATGGCAGAAGGTCGATATGGTGATGCAGTACCCGGGTGGGAGGCTCTTCGTGCAAGCCATATAGGACATGAAGATGAAGCTCTAATTGCACAGAATCTCGCAGTGTGCTTATTATATATGGGAAAGCTAAATGAGGTAAGTCGACCCTTAACTTATTTGAGGATGATGGCAGAAGCTAATTATTTTACCTTGCTGTGTAGTCTCGCGACCTCCTTGAATCGTTGGTTAACAACAATCATTCGTTTCAAAGCCTTACGTTTAATCTGGCAACCATATATGAGCTATGTTCTCAAAGGTCTAGGTTTCTCAAATCCAACTTGACTGAACGGATTGCCAGCCAACCACCGTCGAGATACCGGAATTGGGAAAAACCAAATGCGGATTTCAAAATATAAAAGCACTCTTTGCCATCAGCAAAAAAATTTTTGGTACAAAACAACTCAAGTGTCAGACCCATATACTGGAAAAGAAAATCCTCGCTTGTGGTATCAAATATTTAACACAATCAAATACTAAAAAAGCAAATCCCAAGCCCAACACCGAAACTCCATGCTCAAATGCCCAAATAAAATCCTCTTCACAACCGGTAACTTGGCGGCCAATGGTAGTTTCATTAGTCGTGCTATCGCCAAGCTAAAGTCCATTCCCGCTGTCCGTTACGTTTTCGGGTCAACATTCGGCTTTCTGACCCTTATCAGAACTTTATCACCTTCTCTTTTCCAACCCAGACCTTCCTTTTCCACCAACGTTTCCCATGTCCAACCTTCACTTTCGCCCGCGCAGCATTCCACCAAATAATTCACGTCCACTGAGAGATATGCTCTCCCAACTGCTTTCAATGCTCGCCTGCGTATACCGTCAACCGCCCAATTGAGCAAGGCCTTTGCATATGCATTCTCGTTCCGTTTAGTCCTCCAAAATAACACCCAGTCATCATGCATTATGGCCCTAAGAATACTGTCGACGGAATTATTGCGATACCCGAATGCTATCTTCGAGCGTGCCCGGAGTTCATATGCAGCTGGCATATCTCCTTGTCGACAAGCATAATCTAGGATCAAATAAGTCGTGAACTCGTGTAGGTCAGATGGGTCCAACGGATTAGTAGTCGAGTGAAGGTGCTTCAACAAGCGCTGTAACGGAGGGTAGTATGACGGTGGGTGTTGAGCAAGAATAGACACACGTATGCAGAATATATGGACGCGCTGAGAGAATGCGATGGAAGTTTTGGAGCTCGTTGCTAATATGGCTTCGCGCAGCTTACGGAGGGAGAGTAGGAGGATGGAAAGTTCTTCAGCTGGTGGAGGACTCTGCTCTGGTAAAGCAGGACTTTTGGTCCCCGCTGGAGGAGGGGTGGGTTTGATGGGTGGTTTTGGTGATCGGGACCGGGATCTCGCTCTAGATGTGGGCCTTACTGGTATAGGGACCGGAGGGTTCTTGGTTGGATCTTCGGAGCGGTTTCTTGGGAGCGAACCGAACGCGGCATCAAGGTTCCCGGAATGGACGTTGCAAAAGTGTACATATCTGTCGACAATCTTCTTATAGTATTGTTCTTGGGCCTTGGGTTCAAGGAGTCTGTATAGCGCGAGTTGGTCAATGCCAGTCACGAAAGCGAAAATATATATTCATTCATCCTTGATTATGCTGTGCACAACACCTACTTCGTATCTCCCTTTGAAATAAACCCAACCTGACTGAGTGAATCGGCGCCTGTCCTATTTCCCCCGCCCCAGCTGGGAACATGCTTTGGTAGCCGCAACGTATCGTCCATTGTGAGTTTTAGAAAGCAAATTCTTCTCTCTCACACTTAGTTTGTAGATGCTATGTTTCGGTCATGACACCCGCTATCTAGCCCGCAGCTCTTGTGTTTCGCGATTCCAAGCTTTTGTTTGCTGGCATTTCGTCGAATGCGATTAGGAAGCTTCGAGCCACTCACAAGATATCCCACGTGTTTGTCCTGTTTGCACAACGGCCAAGAAACTTTTATAGTTACCGAGAAACAAACCGCCTTTCCAAGGTTTTTGTTTTGTCAACATTCGCGACGGCAAGCGGCAATGCCTCTGCATCAACGGAGAAAAAGCAATTGCAGCCTGCGGGAAGACCATGGCCATGCTTCTAGCTCCACAACTGACGAGTCCGTGACAGAGAAAGCGACAGACGCGGTCACCGAGATCGCATCCAAGATAAGCCGGACGGTCCGTTGGGATGACTTAGAGCACTGGCAACGGGATAACCATCTCATCCACACGGGATATCGGCCGGCGTCCAGCTCTTTCGCTGTGTCATTTCGTTCATTGGGATATGTGCATAACGAAACCGTGAATATCTACACCCACTTGTTACCAGCCATATCATCGGTACCATTTGCCTTACACCTCTACAAAGCCATTTCCGCTCGATATGAAGGCTCTACGCATGGCGACGTGCTCGCATTCAGCTGCTTCTTCGCCGGAGCTGCCTTCTGTCTTGGCATGAGCTCGGTCTACCACACGATATCCAACCATTCTCACACCGTGGCGCGCGTCGGGAACGCGATGGACTATGTTGGGATCGTTGGCTTGATCACCGGCAGCTTCATCCCAAGCGTCTACTATGGCTTCTACTGCATGCCCAAACTCCGGAAAGTGTACTGGGCAATGATATCGTTAATCGGGGCCGGGTGCACTGTTGTTTCAATAATGCCAGGCTTTAGAACCCCCGCCTGGCGGCCGTTTCGCGCTGGTATGTTCGTTTCCATGGGGCTCTCAGCCGTCTTTCCGGTGCTACATGGGTTATCGATCTTTGGGGTGGAGCAGATGTTGAAGCAAATTGGGCTATTCTGGGTCGTACTGCAGGGCGCTTTGTATATAATCGGCGCGGCTATATATGCTGCGCGAATGCCCGAACGATGGTATCCTGGGAGGTTTGACATCCTAGGAAGCTCTCATCAAATATTTCACGTCCTTGTTGTTCTCGCTGCCATCTCACACTTGACCGGTCTTCTGCAGGCGTTTGACTATCGGCATAGCGGGTTGGCTTTACCGTGTTTATAGCCTTTAAAAGCGCAGCTCATAACATACAATGCGCTTTTCCATCAAATTTTAGATGAGTTTTAATTTTTTGTTCTTGGGGTTTTAGCCTTTATCGGAAATCCAGCGACTATCGCAGGATTTTAGGTTTCAAGTAGCAACTCGTAGTTAAAAGAATGTGGCCCTCATGGTAATAGCAAACCTGATTCTAAGAATCGGCAAAATTCCGCGATTTCAAGTCCAAACCCCATAGCCTTCGTGCCGGAACCGAGATCTATTCTCCCATCATTTTCTCCGCCCATACCACTCTCGGAAGCGGCAATTGGCTGAACTGGGGCCAATCTTTGTCCCTCGGCATTCGGCGCAGGCTCCGGGGTAACTGGCATCAACGACTGACACTCCCCGCTGAACAGAGGCCTACATAAACTGTTAATTGCCGGCTAACTTTGCTTATTCTTTTTATACCTTCAATATATACCCTCTGTTTAAAAATAAAACTTTTTTTCATTTTTTTCTGGAGCATTGCTATTTTCTTCTCTGAGCGTTTGTAGAGAAAACAGACATACATCGGCTACTTCTCCTCAGCTAAGTCTGCTTATTGAATTACCGATCACCATGGCCCCTCAAGACCGCATTGCACAGGTGTCCTCGCACCTTAATTACCCGCAAGGTCTGCTTGCTGGCCAAGTTGCCATTATTACTGGGGCTGGCCAGGGTGTTGGCGCTGAAGCCGCTCGCCTATTTGCCAACGAGGGTGCGAAGGTTGTTGTTGCAGATCTCGATGCCAGTTAGTAAAGAGCTACATGCGCCCCGTCCTGTGTTTGCCTACAAATTTCGAATAAACGAAATGGTTGGGGTATGTTTGAAGGGAAGAGAAGCTAATCTTATTTTCAATTGCGAACAGAGAAAGCAGAGGGTGTTGTGAAATCGATCAATGATGCATCACCCGGACGAGCCATTGCTGTCGTTGGCGATGTGACGGATCCAGCATACCCGAAGCGAGTAGTGCAAAAGGCTGCGGAATTTGGCAACGGGAAGATTCATATCATTGTTAATAACGCTGGGTATACGTGGGATGGAGTTATTCATAAAGTTAGATTTATACCTCCTATTCTCCGCCATTTATAGATACGGACCCGCCACGCGGATACATATGGTCACGGCTAACATACAATAATAGCTCTCTGATAAGCAATGGGAGGCTATGATCGCCGTCCATGCTACAGCCCCCTTCAGACTCGTCCAGGCCGCCGCTCCATATTTCAGAGTAAAGGACGGCGTGGAAAGAGTCATCGTTAACATCAGCAGCACCAGCGGCATCCACGGAAACGCGTAAGTCTTGAACCTCCTCCACAAAAATGACTAAACACCCCGAATTTTACCTTTTCTTAACCGCCATCAACTAAACTAACGCACACGCACACAGTGGCCAAGCCAACTACGCCGTTGGCAAAGCTGGTATGGTCGGCCTCACCAAAACCATCGCGAAGGAATGGGGCCCCCAATTCGGCGTGCGCGCCAACACCATCGCCTTTGGTTTGGTGTTAACACGGCTGACCGCAGCCAAGGAAGCCGGCGCCTTCATCACAACACCTGATGGTGAGAAAGTCGCGCTCGGGATCCCCTCGGCCCAGTTGGCGACTAGGGTTGGGAACGACGCGACGGATAAGTACCCAGATATCCCGCTGAGAAGAGGCGCAAACCCCACGGAAGCAGCAAGGTCAATTTTGGCAGTTGTAAGCCCCCTGCTTAGCTATGTTAACGGGCAGACTATTATGGTTACGGGAGGGCGGAATATGTAAGCTGGTGGGGGGTTCGCCTTTATTTTTGGTATATGTTTGTTATATAGATGTGAATGGAGGATTTTATTGCTCTTTTGTGCTATGCTCCCTTACTAGCTCCTTAGCCTTTTTTTTTTCCCTTCCCGTTGCATTTAATGGAGGAGTCGATGACAGGGCTTAAAAGTCGCTGCGGATCCAGTTGGTGATTCTTGGTGTCAATAATCGTATGTATGTGTATCTAGTAGTGCCACGTATCGGAACACGAAACTGAGTGTACTTGAATGGCCAAAATAACTCATACACCACACCGCGACTGAAAGACGAGGCTTCTCAGTACGCTCTTTGTTGGTCTGTGTGCGTACACAAGCCGTGGACAGTAGAAGCCCTCCTATTCATCGTATCAAGTTTGCTAGTTTCAATACGGCCTATATTCCGACGTACTTGCAGGTAGCAGCGATTGCCTTATATGCGGGAATACATGAGAACTATCTTAAGAACAAATAATCGATGAGACGCACATCCAAATATATATATATATTCCAAGTATTAAACAATCCATGTGTATAGATGAATAGAAAGCGTTGTAAATAATGAAAAATGTATGAGCAGCAGTCATATGTTTGTATAGAAAAAAAATATCGAAGGTGAATCAAGCTGGGTATCAGTGTGACGTGCGAGAATAGGTGTAAGAGATGAAATGAGAAATGAGAATAATAAACAAGGTGAAGATAGAAAAAAAACCAAATCGCAAGCAGCCTTCAAAAAATACCAACCAACTCCGTAAAAATATGCACCAATCGACACGAACCACCAAACCAAAGAATCGAAAATCCCCTCGTTATATAGAAACGCGCCAATAAAAAGCGAAACGCCAGAAGGATGCCCTGTCCGTACTTTCTTTTTGTTGTGGTACGCGAGTCCAACGCCAAAATATAATATTTCCCTTCCCAGATAAAACGAGACAACACCTCAGCCAAAAGCTAAACTTTGTACAGCTTCGTCCGTACGCGAAAAACTCAACAGGATATTTTATTACAGGGCGTGAAAAGAAGAAATTGCCTCCAAGGAGTAAGGAAAGAAGGACAAATTTGGGCAAGGAAAGCTAGGAAATAAAAAAGGAGCGAAGTATATAGACAGATGAGATGGGTCGAAACAAATATAAAAAGAAGGGGGATTTCCAAATCGGATAATGATTGACATCCAGGCGAAGTTGTAGGGATTCGTAAGTCCAATTGTCCGGTGGACAATATCCAGCAAAGGGTTGTTGGTTCTTGTAGGGAATGATATGTATTAGGGGATATAAATAACTCCAGCGGGATGGGCCAAAAAGGTATCAAACTCCTGTACTCGGGCACTTTTCGTCGATTTTGTATGGGTCGATAAAGAGATTCGTTCCATAATCTTTTATTAAAAAATAGGTATATGGTTTTCAAGAAAGTCCATGGTAGAAGGAATAAAAAAGTTCAAGAGGACATGGAGGCCTTTTCAATATACGGCAATGACGGGCTCCATAGGATGTTGTCGCGCAAGGTTTTTCTCAGCAATGTCGGTGAAAGGGATGAAGGATCCCCAGAAATTGGGCGCCAGTGGAGGTGGCACGTATCTAAATTGGCTTGGTGCTTGGCTGTAAGGCGTATACTCCGATGACGACGAGGAAGAAGATGAAATGGAGGACCCGTCGTCGGAGAGAGAGGTGTCAGAAATAGCTGACATAGAATACTCGGCTTCGATTGGTTCCACAGGAGGCGAGACTGGGTAAGGAACAAAATTGACAGGGCCATGGGACTCCTTCGGGTATTGATAACTCTGGCAAGGTGGCGTGGATGGCAGAGATACAGGAGATCCAGGGCGAAGTGTAAACCTTGGACACTCCACAATCAATTTTCGCAGCTCCGATATTGAAATTCGCTTTTGGGGATCGCATTCAAAAATACGCCTCAAAATGGAATTGAGTTCGACTGACAAAGGCAAGATTGTCCTGAGAAATTGTGGGTCCTTAAGATAGGCGCGGAAAGTAGAATCTTCAGTGGAGGCTCTTTTCCAAGGATTCCGCCCACAGGATAAGTTAACCAAGATGACACCAAGGCTCCATACATCATTTGGCGCAGAAGCATATGGTCGTGGAGTAGATTGCTGGCATTCTGTGTCACGGTTAGATCAAGTGAAAAATACAAATAGCGCGATTGAATCAGGACTGGTGGAAGAAGGAAGGCAAAGAAATAGACATGTATTGAAATTACCTGGTGACATATAAAACGTCGAGCCGCAGCCGAAGTCTGATGTATAGAAATCGGTTGTAGCGAGGCCAAAGTCGGCCAGCTTCACCGTCATTCCATGATCTGCGACCAAAATATTCTCTGGCTTAAGATCCCGGTGATATATTCCAATGGAGTGGCAAAACTGGACAGCATCCAAAATTTGGAGAAAAGCACGCTTGGCAAGGAAATCGTTTCCAACAAACTGACCTCTCTCAGTAATGTTGGAAAAGAGGTCGCCTTCCGGGCAAAACTCAATAACAACGAAAGTACAATCAAGAGAATCCATTATGCGGACTAAAGAAACCACGTTGGGATGTTGGCTGGCCAAATGATGGAGTTTGATTTCCCGTTGTTGAAACTTCCGCTGTCTGGAATCGAGTCCTGCTTTGTTGAGGGCTTTGACTGCGTACGGCACATGGGTATGGATATCGATAGCAGAATAAACAACACCATAGGCACCCACCCCAAGAACGCTTGTGAGTTCCAGCCGGTTGGCGAGCAGTAAACCGAGCCTATCCTCCGGAGCATCGCATATTGAAACAGGCGGCGGTGATTGTGGTGGTGTTGGTAACATTGTGGGGTACATGGGCCGAAGCTGGGGGTTGAGGAAGCACTGTAAAAATAAATGGCGTATTGCAATGTCAACCTTCCAGAATTGGTGACTGTATGGTATTACACCTGAAGAGAAGGGAAATCCGTGAGTCCAAATAGTTATTGGGTACCTGATCCTTAAAAGGTGGACGTATAGTATATATAACAAGTCGTGGTCGTGAAAAAGATTTTGAAAGGAATGATTGGGAGTAATGTTGCCCAGCCCAAGATGCGCAACCAAAACAACAAATAAGATTATATAAATATATATATATATATTTTTTTTTCCGCAGACGGCGAGGAAGACAAGTAAGGAGAGGAAAAGAATAGAGTAAGGTAGGAGAAGGTTAAGTAGAGAAAAGGAGGGAGAATGAAGTTGGGGTAAAAGGAGGGGAGGGGAGGAAAGTCGAGAGGGAGATGAGGATGATGTTAAAAGGTAGATAACTATCTAGGCCATCGCTGATGATAGAAGGCGACAAAGGTGGTAAGGATGTGAGTTCAACAAGTTTCCACCGACGATGGGTCAAGCACTAGTTTGATCTTGAAGGTTCGCAAGAGGTTTAGTCTGGGCCCTTCACCATTGAGAAATAAATAAACCATATCCACAATGACACGGCCCATGCTCTTTACACTCTCTGGTTTATGAAAGCAAGGCGAATCAGGCTACAAATAGGAGGCAAGGGTGCCACAACATCAATGGGCCCATGGAACTCTGCGAGTCCGTCGTTGTGCGAGCGCCGAGAATCGCCTTGAGGGCCCCAGACGCTATCTATTGGTCATTCCATTTGGGCGAATCAAATCAGAACACCGAAACTGGTGAGCCGACAGTTGCGGGAAGTCCCAGCACTTCAGTAGTGTCTCATCCCAGAGCCATGCATCAATTATGGGGCGAACTGGGGTACTCGGGCGAATAGCCAAAGAGCCCACCCCTTTAGGGTGGTATATGACTCCAGCCGAGATGCATACGAAGTGTGAGAAAGAGGCTTGGAGCCGACTAGCCTGACCCTTGGCCCATACTTCATCGAGGGTTTTGTCTAGTTAGCGCCAAAGGCACTTTCGTCCTTAACGGTTAGTTCACACGCCAGTGAACAAAAAAAGAAAAGAAAAGAAAAGAAAAGAAAAAGCCCGCTTCAGAAATTAGGTACTATGAATGATCCATGAATCCATGAAGTCAAGGGGTCTAAAATAGGCGTTGTGTCTCCGAAGCTCAGATGAAAAAGAGGGAAACAGAGATCACTCGGGCACTCTCTGGAGTTAAACACAATGTGTGATGGATGGAAATGGGTGAATATTTAGAGGAGCGCCTGCGTAACATAGGGCAAGATTGCAAGTCGGCAACTTATTATGATTATTATTATGATTATTATTTTTATTATTATTTTTATTATTATTATTATTATTATTTTTATTATTATTTTGTTGAGGAATTTCCGACCACATCACCAAAATCATACTGGGTCATACTGGGGCGATGACCATGATGTGGGAAAATATGGACTGCGGCGGGCAGATCCCAAGGGCCACTCGAAGCAAGAAAAACGAAAGCAGATGGAAGTACTGGGTGAACGGAGAGGCAAATTGATGGGCAATTCAGTCTGTAGGCGTTTCGCTATTTTAGGCTAGCGCTGTCGTGGCGGTGGGCTATCAATGATCCTATTATTGAGCCCGCGTTGAGAGCATCGAGTCAAAGAGACAGAAGTGTCCTTGGGCCATTCATCGCCCTGAGTGATGGTCCAAAATACGTGGCGGGCCGCCATGCTCCGTGCCCTTCTCGAGCGTAGTTTCCAGCACAGGCTAGCAACACCGCCCCTTGTAATCCTGGAGGCCGCTGTTGTCGCAGCCCACTGATTGGGTTTGGTTTCTGACCCCCAAACTCGCAGAGCAGGATTTATTAGTGTCACCATTTTCATTTTTCGTTACCTGCCAGCCTGGCTATTATTCTAGTGGCTTGGTGACCTCGAACTCAGGAACCATGACCGGCTTCGTGGAGGCAAGAATCTGCCACATTTTGGTCGCTTGACCAAAACAACCATGCCCGTCATGGATTTGGGCACTGTCATGCTATGGCATCATGCGGGGACCATCCCGCCTCCATAATATGACTTCATGAGTTGACCCTTACCTTGTTAATTCAGCTAATTATGTGTGTCTGTAGGCTTTGATAAGCATTCAATCACTGCAAACTCGTGTCAAAACTTAACAAATAGCGGCTGGTCAACAAATGACCAAAAGCGAGACAGGTTGTCAACCATTGACCCGATGGACATACCGCTATTTTCATCGTCGCTCATAATTCTTATGCGGTATGCCAAGCAGGGGGGATTTGATTTCTCGCCTCCTTGTTTAGACCACTCAGGCAGATCTTTCTATTTGCAGATACTGTCAAAAGACTGACTGCTAAGTTCTGTTAACTGATATTAGGAAACTAAGATCGAAATAAACAGCAGTTCATGGTTCTTGAGGCGCAGGTTCTTGGGTAAGAATTTCAAATGTGATTATCCTTAAAAATAGAGAATTGCTCTTCATAGAAACATCAAAGCAAACCAGCCAACCAATGCTAGGATACTAGAAACAGCTGTTTCGATGATCAAGGCCGACTTCTTACCAAGTTAGTTACGAGCAATTACACCAAGCAAGAAACCGTTTCCTTCAACAGAGTAATTCATGATCTTGTTGTCAACACAATATCAGAAATCTCCTGGGCCACTCATTACTGTTCTATGGTCCACCAGACGAGGATGCATGGCTACTTTAGGACATGCCAAAGCCAGGAAACATTCATTCAATTATTAGTCCGTAGCTCAATCGAAGTTCAAGGGGTCGCTTCGACACTAAGCCTGCCCAGGTGGCTTGTGAAGGTTCACGATGGTTGGGTCAGACAGAAATGAGATCAGCTGTGGCAGATCAATGGACCCAAGGATTTGGCGGAAAATGCTGAGTATTATTACGTGCATAACTTGCAGCTGACTAACATTTCAATGGCAGTGAATGCGTCAATCATGGATGGGTGGATGGTGTGTGCCCACTCGAGGGCTTTGATCAACAAAATTAGAACAAATGGTTTGGGAGTTAACTGTTATGAGTTAGCTTGCTGGAAAGTTTTGGTGTGCATCTACTATCTAGGTGGTGATGCCGACCTGCCTGCCCACAGTGCCCAGTGCCCAACAGGCAGCCCCTAGTGGCATGTCGAGAGCGAGAGGGCTGGAAAAAGCTTCCATCGCACTGATCAGTGTCAGGCGAGTGGAGCGTTCTGAAAAATACTGAGGGGTGATCCTGGGTGAAGGAAAATCGCTAACCAACACTAGAACATCTTAGGGCCTTTTTATGTCCGAGAATTGCTGGTTTATTAAGGGGGGCGTTTGAAACTCTCCTCCTGGGCTCCCGCAGGGCTCCGAAGGCGGTGGAGGACATAACCCCTCATCTGCCACCAAAATAACAAAGCGGCTAATATTGCAGCCGTTGGCAGCATCAGGCCCTGCTCCACTGGGCCTTGAATATTTTAATTTTCATGGCTGGATGCAAGGATGGACACACGATGTTCAAAGTTGTAGACCCCACTCCGTATTCTCCAGGGTACCGTTTGCTCGCTCTGGTTCCAGAAGCACCATCTGTCGCTTTCCCAAGGTTGTTATCAGATTTGAGGTCGCGAAAGATGTTGAAGAAGCCAGGCTCCCACTTTATTTACCAAACTTGCTAAAGGAGAATTCCATCGTTGTTCATTTCCCCTTCTAGAATGCCTTGATAAAACAATGTTGTAGACTTGAAACCCATCAATGGTTCTAATCGGCACTCTCAGCCTCATCCAATAAGAATCAACGCCATCATGATACCGCTTTGCATCTCAGCCAATCAACAGCTGAGATTCCCATTTTGCCGCTGTGGAAAAACATCACATGATCTGTAAATCCCATCGTCCTGGTATCGTCCACAAAGGTACGGAGTACGAAAAGAGAGGTGACGGAATTATTTTTGGTCAAACTCCCTTGCGGGTACGAACAGTAAAGGGAACATGGGACCAATGTAAAATTTGTGACCCCAGCCTATTGCCACCTCTGATTTCGGGGCCCCCCGAAACTCTTGTCCCCCCAGCAGAACAATTTGATTCTGTTGAACAGTGATTGGTCCTGGTTGCGTTTTAATTGCCACATGTAAATATTTTTGTACATCTTGGCTGACTAGAGTCAGCCAGAAAGAGCCTCTTTTGCTTTTCAAAGTCTCCAGCGCGCTATCGTGACTAGTGAGTTGGTTTGTTGACTTTTCCTCTTATTCCTTCTGTGGATCCGAGAACTGGACCATACTCCCGCGCAGCCTATGATTAGCATCCGGGGAGGCAGCGCTTATGGCATGAATAACGATGAAATGATGTCTAATCCGTCCAGGCAAGAAAAATACCAAGGTTACGAACATCCATGATTCTAGCCAGAAGATCAAAATCACATGACGACCACAAGTGCTAGGCGCTAAATCAGAAACCATTGCATACCAGCCGTTCCTTTTTTGGACCTGATAATGTAACGGACTCTTCCACATATTCATGCATAAAAGGCGAAGATGGCGTTTTCATTCATAATATGTGATAGGAAGAAACAGGGCTGATAAATTACGATATATGGGCAAGGCATAATTAATCGGAAGCGGTTAATATATCTGCATCAGTGAAGCACTGCAACAATGCACACACCAGATACATACATGGACATGCAGCTGCTCACACCAATGATGCGGACGGGCTTCGGAGTTTTAGTCCAAAAAAGTGAGGCTGGCATACTTGGACTGTTTGTGTGGATGGCGGGCCTGGGTTTTGCTTGGTGGGTTCGCCAGCTCTACTTAACTCCGTTTTATTATTCGCACCGCCCAGTCACAAATCAAAAACATGGAAGCGCGACTCGTTGGTTTTTCCATGGGTGTGCCTCTTCGGCGAGCATGCATTCAGCAGAGATGGAAGAATTTGAATAGGCAGGCCGTGAATGCACGGACTGCATTCCTCAGTATTTGCCAATGAGGAGCCGAATTCATACATACCTAGGTAAAGTGTCTAGAATTCATATCTACCACAGACATGCTTCCTGGTGGGCATGATATCATATATGGATGGAAGAATCAGCATGGGCTCAGAGCATCAAATATCCGGTCAAAAGCCTTTTCACTGTAATGATTAGTCAAGCACTGCAAAGGTATGTGGGTGTCTAGATAGTTTGACAGGTTGAACTAACTGTGCATTTATTTGCTCTAGGACCTAGACATTCTACTAATTTATATACACCGCTGCCAAACCAATTGAGTTTAGCTCAATAACTGATTTTTCATTAATTAATATATTCAAATGACCAGAAATATTAAGATTTATGCAGAAGTTTGAACTATCTATCTACTAAAAGTATTATAACAGTTCCAGAGTTGCTTGACTTACAACTTCATTTATTCCCAAAATAATCATAGAATTATATATTCATATACATTTCATTACTTTCTTTCAGAGAATTTCATTTTGCATCTGCTTCTGAGGACCCCCTTGGTGTCAAAATGTGACATGTCGCCTCTACAGGCAACCTGTTGAAGATGTCAACCAGATCCCTAGCAACGCCTGGTACCTCGGTAGGTACTACGCTGAGGAGCGCCACAAAGTGGCTTAATCTCGAAGCTTTCCCATTTATGGTTAGTACCCTTTGCCACGGAGTGGATCAATGTGAGTCTTGGCAGCATCATTAGACGCTGGCAGCAACAAAGATTCGCAAAAACTACATCTCACAACACATCATAGCATCACTAATACATAGCAAATACCTAAATTGCAGCCACATTCTGTACGCCTTTTATCTTGTCTGTTTGTGCAATCAGTTAAGTTACCGAACAATCCCACTGCTAGCTACGGTATGTATGGGCTAACCTAGAACCCAATGAAGGTCCATGGCCGAAAGGTCCTGGTGGAGCAGGAGACCAGAATATCAGAATATCAGAAAATCAGAATAACTCGATAGTTCTATCAAAATTGAAGTCAATATGCCGCGGCACTTGCATATGTAGTACTCAATGGGCAGATCTGCAGTGTATGGCGCACTACTCATTTCGCAATCGCAATGGACAATACCGAATGCAGAAGCAAAATCATCGGCCCTGATCGTCATCCTTTTCAGGATGAGACGTTGCAGGTCTCCCATATCAGAGGACCAGTACCTTGGCTGAATCCTACACGCATTATCTCTAAACCGTTTTCTCTTGTGCATGCTCGAGGGTATCCGCTCGCTGAGACCATTAATCTCGCTGAAGATCAACAACGCCAGGAAAGGAGAGTAAAGGGAGACGTCAGATATAAATGGAGGTCAAGGGATAACCGAAAGGGGAGGCATGCACTAATAGTTGAACGTCCAACGGAGCCGGGAAAAGGTGCACACATTGTACCCAGACGGACAGACTCTTGGAGGGCAACGCTGAGAGGGATCAAACGCATGGCAGTGCAATGGCCCTTCTGGGACATATCATATGTGACAGCAATAGTTTTCACTCTTGGTTCCATTGTTTGGGTCATAAATTCATTTTTTGTTTTCCTGCCACTGGTCCAGCCGAAGTCGGAATTCAAATATGAGATTTTGATCGCGGGAGGGGTGTCAGCATTTGTCGGCGCAACAATTTTTGAAGTGGGAAGCTTCTTCCTCGTACTAGAAGCAATCAATAAACATGACACTGGCTGCTTTGGATGGGCGCTAGAACATGTCATCTCAGAGAAAGGTGAATCCCTGCTTCGAATCTACCCTGATCCAAAGAGCTGTACCCACCATCATGTAAACGAGAAAAATCTTGTAGGACGGGGTGGCAGGGAAACACCAGATATCGACAACTCGTCAGGTGAGCAAGGGCAATCGAGAACGGATTCCCCCAGGTCACCGGAATTCAAATGGTTTCCAACTCTGAGAGACCTTCGAACGCATTATATTTACGAGCTGGGCTTTCTGGCTTCCTTCAGTCAACTTCTCGGCGCTACCATATTCTGGATATCTGGCGTTACCGCTTTGCCTGGAATTAACAACCATCTTAGCGAAAATCTTGCCGACGGTGTGTACAGAGCTTCTCAGATAATAGGCGGGGTTGGATTTATCATAAGCGCGTAAGTTTTCGAAAATCAGGCCTGACAGTCCGTTCCGCCTCTCTCCAGCCGATGTTGGGGGAGGACTTTCTCACTCACCAGCTCAATACCTAACATTGTTCCAGGGTGCTATTCATGCTCGAAACACAAAAGAACTGGTACACCCCGGCTCTTCGAACACTAGGGTGGCACATTGGCCTCTGGAATTTCATAGGCGCAATCGGGTTCACTGTTCGTTTCGCTTTCTTTATACTTGCATATCTACTAGCTGCGTACGAAAAACTAACGAGCAAACTTACATCGTGAATCACACAGCTCTCTGGCATTTTTCTCCTTGCGTATAACAACTCCGGTTTGCAATACCAAGCCAGCCTCTCTACATTTTGGGCCTCATGGGCTTTCTTGATCGCTTCGGTAATTCAATGGTATGAGAGCTTGGATAAGTACCCCGTGGAAGATAAGGCGATCACCAGTTGAAGGGGGGAAATGAGATTCATACTCAGACGCGCAGTAATGGCCACAATTATACTGTATGTGCGACGGTGGGATCGCTACTGGGAATCATGGATCTGATATATTAATAATCCTGCGATAATATGGAAGATCAACTTATCGTCTAGGTTTGATTCATCTGAATTATCTGCTACCACACAAGATATTGCATAATCCTAATTAATAATCAGGAAGGAGAAAAACTCGGAACACAATTTACGCATTTTGGATATCTGTTATCTATTTATGAGTACTAGGGCCACTTCGTAGGCAATCTTGAAAAAATTTAAAATATGCTATAGTACGGGAAGAAAGAGGAAGTAACAGCAGGGGAACAAGGCAAATCTATTCATCGTTCGCCCACTAAATTTGCAAAACAAATGAACGAAGAAAATGAAAAAAACAAACAGGATATCCACGCCCAAAACACCACGCTATGTCTAGATTCCATCCATCCACCCACCCCTTTCTCCCATTCTATTACATCTCAAACTTTACCCCTAGAGATGAACGGATGTTTCAACGCTTCTGAAGGTGTACACCTTTTCTCCGGGTTGATACTCAAGCACCGATCCAACAAATCAATAAACAATGTGAGTTCCTTCGTTTCTGAATCACTCATCCCTTTCGATCCTTTCCCCATCAACCTTGTTTTCAAATCCCTCGTCGGCTTCTTAAAATCCAAAACTCGCGTCACCATCCGGCCCGTAACTTTATCCTCTTCCACGCTGCGGAAGTTCAGAAACTCGTCGAAATGGAGATAGGTAAGGGTGCCTCGCCGGAGGAATTTGGGCGGGAGTTTACCCCGGCATTCCATTATGGAACGGAGCATTTGGTTGTTAGTGCGGCCAGTGAAGAGAATCTTGCCAGTGTACAGCTCAAAGAGGGTACAGCCAATGGACCACATGTCAATGGCATAATCATATGGAATTCCTAGGATAATTTCAGGAGCGCGGTAGAATCGGCTGACAAGGTAAGGAGTGATCTCGTTCTCAGAGGCGGGGGACGCGGAACCCAGATCACATACTTTCAAAAGGTTTCGGTTTTCGTTGACGAGGAGGTTATCAGGTTTTAGATCTGCGTGGAGGATATTGCATTTGCGGAGAAGACTCAGACCTAGGAACATCTGGTGGGCGTAGGTACGGATAGCCCTGAGGTTAATGCCCACATCACGACCAAATTTCTTCAGTACTTCGCGGAGATTCATGCTCAGATTCTCGAACACCATGCAAAGGTGGCCTTTGTGGTCAAAATTCCTCTCAAATCGGATTATGTGTTTCTTGTCATCTGGATCTGCCGCTAGTAATTGTTCCAATAACTCAATCTCCTTCATACCGGCTTTTCTCATAGTATCATTATTGCGAATGATTTTAACAGCGACGAGCTTTCCTGTTTTCGAATCCGTAGCACGAACCACTGAAGAAAACATACCCTTGCCCAGATTTTGCTGCACGTGATACCGCCCATCCACCAGCTCGCCCAACATGACGTTATAGTAACCTTCAGGATCATCCCAGTTATCCATCATGCTCATATCTAGTTCCTGTGGCACACTTGGCTTAGCAATGGCTTCGGGGGCTTTGGTGGCAGTGGGAGTCTCCTCAGCAAACATATCGTCCTCTGGCGCGAACATATCTATATCTAGAAGGGTTTTCGGTTTAATTTGGGCAGGGTTCTCTATGGTTGGGTCGGGTACGAGGACATCTTGTTTCGCTGCTTTAGTTTCATCGTAAGCACCAGACGATATCTTTTCACCAAAATGTCTTTTGTCGTGACGCATCTTATCCTCTCTCATGTCTTCGGTTGGATCATAGTCTGCAGAAGACGATTCATCCTTGTCAACGCCGTTGGCAGTCACGATGTTAGCGTTAGCAAGGTCCTCATCTCGCGAAACTTTTAGTTCAGTTGGAGATGGAGCGCCAGACGTATCCTCGGGCGTCTCTAAAGGGGTACTTAGATGTGAATCTAGGGATAAATTAGCTGCAATCCTGCCATCACGAAACTGGACACTTAAAAACCGACCTGCTGTTCTATCGTTACGAGTCATAGATTGACCTGAATTCTGTACTGTGGAGTCTGTCTCATTCCTAGCTTCCAGGGCCTTGACGAGGAGAGGTGTAGACTGATCACGATACTTAGCTTTGATGGCTTCACGGCGCTTTCGGCGTTGCTCAATCAGTGTAGCTTCATCAACTGGTTCCGGCGGGGACTCGTTGGTTTCATTATCATTGCTTGAAGCAGGCGTACTGGGAGGGCTGTTAGGAATCGTTCCGCACTTGGGAGGAGGGACATACATATCCCATTTACCCGATTGGGTGGCGGTGGATGAAGACTGTTGCATCTGATTTCCTCGAGATTCAGCCTGTTGTCTCTTTTCTCGAGCGTCACCTGGGGGCTTCCCCCTCTCGCTCACTAACTGTTCAGTAGATGACCTCCTACCACCCTTGTAGGGTTGGCCGCTAGGGCCACGGGTTTTAGATAGTCTATCACTATCAAAATCTCGTTCATCACCTGAATATTGCTTCGGATTTCTAGTATCGCGGAACGGAGAGCGGCTTTGGGTCCTAGGGCGTTTCCTAGAATCGTAATAACCGTCATCTCGGTCATGATCGTAATATCCTCTTCTGCGCTGTCTCGAGTTGTGTCCGCCCTGATATCTATCATCGTATCTGGAAGCTAAACGGTTCGAGGGCATCGTTCGACCGCCCCTTTCGGAGTCATAATCAACATCGCGTCTTCGTTTTTCGGTTTTGAATCCACGATATGGGGAACGGGATCTTGTTTTCGATCTCGATCTCGATCTCTCACGGCGAAACGATCTGGAAAGAGAAGCGGGGGATCTTGGCGCAGAAATATTGGTTCTGGTATTACGGTCAACGTTGATGCCATTAACAGAAGTCTGCGACGTAGTTGCCTTCGTGTCTGAGCCTGACTCGATGATCTCACCCTCTGAAGGGGTCGATGGAGACCTCGACCGTCGCGACGCCATCACGGCGACTTTTTTCAGTTTTATTTTTTCCTTACAAAGAAAAGAACAGTCCTTTGTAGACCGTTGGGTATTTTCTTCTTCGGGGATAACTTCGAACAAAGCGTTGGGGGATAAGCTTGGAAGTTGTGATATCTTCAGTTAGCAAGGGTTCTGTTCTCGAATTGTTCAAGGATGGCTTTGGGTGATGGTGAAATGCCCAACCCGACTTAAATTATCCCCACAACACGCGGCGTGCCACTAGAAGAAAGTCATTCGGTAGCTGAAGCGGGAGGGAAAAAGCGAAGAAGGGCCTATTATATAAGGGCTCACGATAATTGATGGTGTTGTGATGGAAGGACGAAGTTTGATGCCTGTACAGTGGTGGGAATGGACGAAGATGTTGAAGTCGGAAGCGGCAAAAACCTTGGACGATCTAACCTCATTTGGCTCTAGTGTCACCCCGCCACTGCGCCAGTCTCAGCCTAACAATTCTCAGGGCAACCTCCGTCAAATCTCTGCAGAGAGAGGCTTTTTCTTCACGGACACAACAATCCTAGAAGGCTGTTCTCGTGTAAAACCTTTTTTTTTTTTTTTTTTTTTGCGATAAGAGAATACTTATTCTCCCTTGTTAGTCTACCCATCCACTTACCCCCCAAGGATACACTCAACTCCAACCACAGCATTTCGCGACATGGGTGGTCAAGGAAGAGATGGTTAGTACAGACTCCCACACCACTTGGCTCTCCTCCACCTGGCACTGATAGTAACCCTCGTCTAGGTGGAAAGGCGAAGCCGCTCAAGGCTCCCAAGAAAGAGAAGAAGGAACTGGATGAGGACGAACTTGCATTCAGAGAGAAGCAGAAAGCCGGTATGGGACCGCGTTGTATTTTTACTCACCCTTGCGATCATGATCATCCCAAGTTGTACGCAGAAAACACAACACTAACTTCACTTCCAGACGCCAAAGCCAGAAAAGAATTGGCAGATAAGGCAAAGGGCAAAGGCCCTCTCAACTCGGGACAACAGGGAATCAAAAAGTCTGGGAAGAAATAGAGAAGAAAACAAACAGCAGCCACATACACACACCTGCAATTCCCACTCGATCGATTCCATCGAAATGAGGATGGAAATGTGAAGGATGAAAGTTAACTTTGTTTGTGTGCGACAACCTACAATCACGAATAAACGAAGTAGTTCGAGATCTGGAATGATGGATAACGAAATAGGCGTCCTCTTCATTCGCGCTAAATACCCAAACCCCCCCCCCCCAATCCAACACCGGTTCGATGCTGACGGCAGTGTTTCATGTTTTTGCGAAGGGTTTTATCTTCTTCTTCTAATTTTTTATAAATTTTCTATATCTGGGAGATCAACACTGATGTATTTACTACCGCTTCCCCTCCGAGAGCAATCATGTTGATAAAGGAAAAAGAAAGTATATCGGGATATTTTTTTTTTCTTTTCCTTTCCTTACTGTTGTCATCTACTCAACTGGAGTACATATACCCAATTTAGCGATGATGGCGTGGTGTAATAGGGTCATGATAAAATCGTAGTTCTCGCATATACAAGGGGAAAAAGTTAAGAAGCCAGAAAAAAATAAACAAGGTATCATGGTAGTTTCTCTGAAACCAAACAATTCAGGTCCGCAGCAAAGCGCCAAAGTTTGCTAAGAGCGCCGTTCATATACATTATCTGAGAGGGGGCGAGGTAAGCCAGATAAGCTAACATGCATGAATGGAAAGAAACAATGAAAGCACCTGAAGGCTCGGGGGCTATCAAGGAAAAGGCGACTACAAAAAGGAAGCCGGGTTTGAGGAAAAAAGAGATCTTGTCTGGCCCAGCCATCAAAAAGCAAAAAAAGTGGTTGGGGGATGGGGCTTGCTCGAAAACGAGAACGAAGAAAGAAATAAAAAAAAAGTAATGGTGAAAAGAGAACCGTCAGAGCAGTTCCTCAGTCATCACCAGTAACCCTTTTAACCCAGATACTAGACGGTTGATAATATTCATCCTGATCCTGCTTCTTCCTTGCCCTCATCAACTTCATTCCCACATCGTGTTCCTCCATCCTAATCTCCATAAGCTCGTTGTTCAAGCTGTTGACAGATTTCTTGACCTCGCTCCTCGTTGCCAGGTCATACGCGATAGAGCTAGGTTGTATCACTTGTGTCAACTCATTGAGGATCGTGTTGATATTCCCCTTACGCTGCGCGAGGTCGTTGAGCCGAGCTTCCATCGCATCGATGCGGTTGTCGGCTTCCAGCTCGGGGGGGCTGCGGGGTAATGTTTTTGCAGATGACGTTGTGATTTCTGACGGTGTAGGTTTGCGTCTGGTGGCTTTGACGAATGTTCGTGATGAGATGGTTTCTGTCCTTTCCGTGTGTATGGAGGGGAGGGGTGGGGCGTCTTTATCTGCTGTTCGCGCGCGTGGTGTTCCAGGGGGGCTGCTTGGCGCTTCGGTAGTTGCATATGTAGTCGCGCTGAAACGGCTCGACGGCTGTTGTTCTAGATTTATGTTCTGGAGCCTGGCAGCGAGATCTGGATCTGGAATCTCATTCTGTGTCGCCCGAGGGGTTTCAGATTGCGCTGGTGTCCCGCTGCTCATGGCATGTGAAGCAGGAGTTGAAGGAACTCTGGCAGATGTTGGGGTGTTGTTGCCTGCTTTTAAGGGAACAATGGGTTTAATGGTTGGATCATTAGGTACACTGCCCGCGTCTCTCGATTTAGATACTGTAAGGGGTGGAAGTCCACTAGCAGCATTATCACGTGGGAGTGATTTGCGTTCTATCCCTGAAGTACTCTCTTTTTGAGGCTGAGTTTGAATACTCAGCGGCGGCTGCGGCCGTGAGGTTTTCTTGGTCTCTATAGGTTTAACGATGGCTGTTCGCCCGCTCGCACCCTTCCATGGCTCTCGCGGGCGGGGTAAGCGGGCCGGATCGTCTTTATCATTCTTATCAGTGTGCCGCCGCCCTTCCATCAATTTTCTTCTCGCTTGATTCAACTCTTTCCCTTTGGCCAGAAAATTAAAACCCTGTTTAGATGATTGTTTTGTCGTTGGACTCTCCTTGGGAGCAACGCTACCAGGCCTGGCTTGCGCTACCTTGCCCTTCTCATCGTGGGTAGGTTCCCCTGAAAAATCATCCCACCTTGTGAGCCGGTTCGATGCTTGACTGGGGGATATTGGATTTAACGTTGTAGACGAAGGAGATGATGCATACGATTGAGATGGCGCTGGCGTGGGTACTGTGTTGGCTTGTCGAGTAACATCTTTGGAGGGTACGGGCACAGCACTCGGGAGCCGCCCTTCTTTAAGAGGTTCTTTAAATGGATCTCTAAGAGGCGCTCTGGGAGGCGGAAATTGAGGAGGATCATCGTCTATGGGGGATACATCAGGGCTTTCACGAGGATGGCCGGTGGGCGCAAATACAGGAGAATCTGGCGGCGAAATATCGGTATATTGGCTGTCACGGAACTCCGATTGATAGGGCTGGGGGTTCCTTCTTGATGGATGCACGTCATTATCGGCTGACGACATGTTGCCTACTGCATAGGAATCGCGTTTCGAATATATGGATGATGCTATTGGCGGTCGGGAAGAAGGGGTTGCTCTGCGTGAGTCCGGCTCCGTCGGTTTACTTACAAGCTCAGAAATAACATTAGTTTAACTACTGTGCCCCGTAGTCATGTTGATGTATCAGATTGTGGAGAAGAGAGAGAGAGCTATGGAAACTGGGAATGCTCACAACGGCAATGGTGGTAGGCCTGGACCATGATGTTCGTTGCCTCGACGGTTGTTGTCGGGCTTGTTCTGAGGATTAGTGGGAGAATTGATAGTCGTCATTGTCTGCAGCGTTGCATTATCGAAAGTAGTAGTCAGTAGCGTGGGATTGCCAATCACGGGTTCTCTAGATCGAAGGTTCTTTTTCCACATCGTTAAGAAGCAGAGGAAAACTGTGCGAAGTTCAAGCAAGTTTTCCTTTTTCCCTGCAAGTTGGTTAGAAAAGATAAACTGGTATGTTTCAAGGGGCATAAGAAAGTGGAGGAAACCGCCTGTCGCGGGCGCAGGTATATACCCCCGGTAGCGGGTTTCAATTCACGCGTACTGTGAAGCAATGGCTTAAAGCCCCAGGCCCCAGAACCCTTTAATTTGGAGGCAAACGGCCCACACATGATGATTATGCACACTTACATAGAGGTGTGGCCAATCAACAGGCACAAAATGCCCGAATAACAGCCAATGGCAAAAGCCATTTACAGGTGATTGGGCCCTGTTGGTTGGCCTAAATTAACCCAAATTGCAAACAAAACACTAGGAGCCTGGCTGGGGAGTGGTCCGCAGGAGAGTCTGGAAGGCCCAGCCAAAGAATGGAGATGGTTGTTTGTTCACAAGGTTGTTAAGCATTTATTATTTTCTTGATACTTGATATATGTACCTAGGAGGCAGTTTCCATGGTACCTACGCTGAGTAGTATGGATGTCAAGATCCATGGATGCCAAATTGTTCTTGTTTACTCCCATTCCTTTCGAGCCGGGCTGTTTCAGTTTATATCACGTGATATTGGTACCGCTGGTCTCCAGGAGCTCCAGAACCGAATTATGAAAGAACGTAGTTTGTGTTGCCTTCCAACATCCACCAACTATCCAACTATCGATCCGCAGTTAGGTCTCGAGGTTCAGCGCTGAGCATTTTCAAAATGGCAACAGGTACCGCATATCCCGCCAGTAGTATTTTGTTTCAGACTTTCTGACACCGCCTCCGTTTCCTAGATACTGCGCCGCAGCCCACCGAGGTGTAAGTTTCCATATACCCCCACCCACCACCCAACCACCCCGTCCTCCCAATACAATAAATATAGCCTTGATCCGAAAGTAAAAACATATGACAGCGATTACATTGAAACTAACAGTAACAAAATGAATCAAAAATAAAATAACAACACAACAGCGCCTCCATCGCATCACCAATAAATCTGATTCTCGTCTCCCTCTTTGTCCTCCTAGTCTATTTCCACTTCCGTCCTCGACAACAACTCGTCCTTCCAAAAGGACCACCACCTGTCGTCTTCCGCACCTTCACTCCAACAACCCTCCTCCCATTCAATGGCAAAGATGGTGCACCAGTCTACCTAGCTGTCCGCGGACGGGTCTTTGACGTCTCTTCCGGACGAAATTTCTACGGCCCGGTAAGCGCAGGGCCAATATGTATATTTATACTTAATATAAAATTCGAACTAACAAAATCCATTTGCACGTTTGCGTACAGGGAGGGCCCTATGAAAATTTCGCCGGCAGAGATGCGACCCGCGGGTTAGCCTGCCAGAGTTTTGATGAGGAAATGTTGACCAAAGATCTCAAGGGCCCTCTGGATGATTTGAGCGGGTTGGATGCTGATCAGCTGGATAATTTGCGCGGTTGGGAGGAGCGGTTTCTGGAGAAGTACCTTGTTGTTGGCAAGTTGGTTGCGGAGGGGGATCCGGAAGCGCCCAAGTCCGGTTGATCAGTGATATCATATCCGACGGGTAGAGGAATTTGGGATTTATTTCTTTCATGCGATCGATATAATAGTTTTATATGTGCATAATGAGCTGTCACTATTGCTAGGTATTTTTCATTTGACGAAGCTCATAGGATCTCATCAACAACAGAGGTGGCATGGCAGATGAGGCCCTGACTCTCGGCCTTGGTTAGGGGATTTGGGGGACCCTTAAATTTTGAGGACGTTCCAGCCAGCATATTTCGTTCATTATTTGAAAAGAAGCGACAAGGGAACGGAGGAAACGCCTGAACAGGTGTCTTATATATGATCAGATACACCTTTTGGAGTTGCTATGATGCTATCCTTAACCCCAGACAGGCAACCCTGGACATTTTTTATACAAAAATGAACGAAAATATAGAGGGGGAACGTAATTTTAATTTTTAATTGCCATTACTGTTTGTTGTCTGGGGTTTCCTTTAGCTGCTCCTTGACCAGTGCTGTATGCATTGCTATCGCCTACCATGATGAAGGGACGGACTACGCAACTATATTGAAAAGCGCAAACGAATTAATTAAATATGTTAATAAGGACGGCTTCGATCCGAAAGAAGACAAAACATATAATCTGCTTTTTGGAAATAAAATGCAGCAACAAAAAGCAACCAAAGCCCAGGACGTACGCAGGTATAATAATATGAGAGAAAGGGGCAAAGGAAGTAGAACAAGAGGGCGCAAGAAATTTGTCTCCTTTTTTTTCTTTCCTCTCAGTAGATTGAATTATGCTTGTAAGCCATCATTACAGCTCAGTCATCATGGCAGGTCATCAAAGCAGAACAAAGGAATAAACTGCAAATTGAAGGACATGGAAAACATAATATTTTAACAGGGTGGGGGGGAAATGGAAAAGGGCCATAAGGGACAATCCCAAGTGAAAACCGAAAAGAAAAAAACCTGCTTAGATGTTATTTAAGACAACCTACACTTGCAGCACACCCATATTTTTTTCGCTCTTGTTTCATAACTTAGAGAGAGGAGTTCCGAAGTGTTTTATTTAGAGCTCATCAACCACTTGCTTGGCAGCGTGGGAGCTCTTCTCCTTGATAGTATCAGCAGCCTTCTGCCCTTCCCTCCTGCCACTTAACGCCCCGATTTTCAGCTGGTCCATGACCCACTGCATGCCACCCTGCAACCGGGAGAAAATCGTCGCCTCCTGCCTAAGTTCTCCGTAGCGGAAGAAATCAGCGTTCCGCTGCGCCTCCGCGCGCAGTCTGTTAATATCCCAGCTCGTATATCCTTTAAGACCATATGACTCGAGGTACTTTTCCAGATCAACCCGGGACCAAGTGTTGAATGCAGCGTCTTTGGTTGCAGCAGCTTGCTTTGCTAAATAATTCGTGACGGTAGCGAAATCTGCTCCACTAGTTTTGGAAGCTTGGTCATATGCGGATTTTGCCTTTCTCAAGAGCTCCTCGCGAGTATAGTCAACGTTTTCCATCATCTTCTGATGCTGGGAAGACAAATATTTTCTAAACACCAGAAAGTTAGTATGTGGTCCACGAATTTGATACGAAGAAACGGCATTTTCTCATACCCTAAATTCTCCTTGGTCCAGGTATCAAAAGTCCAAGCAGAGTATCCAGTCGTTGCTTTGTGCCTGTGGAGGCGTACTTTGGCAAGAAGTTCATCTCGTTTCGTTGCCTGCGGAACCTGCACACCACGAGCATCTAAATAGGCTTTGAGGCGTGAGTCAGACCATTGATTAATGGCAGAATTGAACATATCTTCCGCCTTGAGCTGCGCATCGTCCGTCGCACGAGCAAATTCGTTTCCGGCATTTGAAGTCGCGGCACCATAAGCGCTCGAGATAGAAGAAGTAGGGTTTTGCACCAAAGAAGCACGATGTTTTCTTGCAAGGGCAATAAGCTCGTTGCGTTTCGATCCTTGCGGGACTTTGATTCCGTGTTTGTCGAAGAATTCTTTGAAGTCAGATTCTGACCAAGCATTAAACAAGGCCTCCGATAACGTTTTCTGCGCAGATTCGGCCGATGAAGATGCCGATGAGGCAACTCGTTGAGCTTCTAGACCAGCAAGGCGGGCGTTACGACGTACGCTAGCGATCAGCTTATCCCGAGTTGATGGCTGGGGTACATGATAGCCATGACTATCGAGGTATTCCTTTAGCTCCGATTCTGACCATTGCTCATAAAGCCAGTTCCCAGGATAGAATGTAGTTTGTCCTAGTTTTTTGGCAACGCCCTCGTAGTTTTCTCGCACAGCCGCCAATAGCTTATCACGTTTTCTTGGCTGTGGGCTAGCAATTCCATGTTTGTCAAGGAAGGCTTTCAATTGGGAATCACTCCAACTAAAGGCATTGTTAGACTGATAATTTGTCCTGGCAGAATTTGAGGGGCGCATACGAATCAAAAATCCACTCCTTTGCATCACTCAGAGAATCAGACACGTGCTCTGTTGTGTGAGCGAGAGGAGTGTGTACGCGCGATTCCCAATTCGTTTTCACCAGCTCCTCAAGATCCTTTCTATCTGCCGGGGTGGGATATGGGATATCTAGATGGATATTAGTCAGGGGTGGGCAGCTTCAGCGTTGTCAAGACAATCGAAGGAACTCGCCGTGGTCAGAAAGCCAACGTTCAAGCTCTGTTTCGTGCCATCTGTTGTATACTGTAACAAGCTTCTAGTTAGTTCCTCATTGTACTCCATGGCATCTACACTATACACCGCATCAAAAGTCACAGGCACACATCAGACTGCATCGACGTTAGATCATACCAGCTCTACTAAACCAGTTCCTCGAACCCGCTGTTTCCGCCACGGCTAAGGTGACCACGAGGCCCAAAGCCCATGAGAATTTCATGTTGACGTTTCTCAAAGCACTATGCGATATCAATGGTGCGGTAAATCTGTGAGAGCAATAACAAGTGTATGAAGAACGAAAAGTATGGGCACGAGATTCAAATACTCGATGTAGAGCGGAAATACAAGGGGCCTTTATATTGCCAACTAATGAAGGATTGTTTTTCATTGGGTTTAACTTAATGAAGGGCAAACGACATCATTCTCTGGAATATATGGGCAAAGACGACTCAGATCCCTATGACACTGGTGTGACGTAGTGGATGCAGAGCTAAAATATGGGAATTTGCCCTGACTGGTGGATGCTTTCCCTGGAATTTTTTTAGTTGAAGACATATACAAATTCCTTGAAAAAATCATGTTTCATTCTTGCCAGGTCATCCTCATTGCTTTTACACAGTAATCCCATAGCAAAGAGCTGTCTTGCCAACACAGAGACGATTGATGTTCGTGCTCGTTGACAGAGCTTGATGCTACCAAAGTAGGTATTATGTCATTGTCACGTGATATGTTTCCGTGATAAAATAATGTCTTACGTAATTACTCAGGGCTTTGGCTGCGACCAATCAGCGTGCGGAAATGCTGCATCTGACAACTCAAACGCCTTAAAACCTTCGAAGAGATCAGCACTGCTACGAACGCTTGGACATCTCTTAGGCATCAGTTCTCTCATTGTGTTTCCGCTCGTTCGGTTTCTGCAACACAATGATGTGAGAGGTATCTGTACGGAAAATCTCGTATATCAGTTGAAAAGCTTCATCTTGTCCATGACCCGAATTCCGATCGCCCTTTGAGCCGGTGCCCTCCCAGCAACTCATCATGAAAGGCACGATGAGCCCTCATTGCAAGGCCCTGGCATCGCCAAACCCTTGGAATTCTGCTCTCTCATTGTAAGGATCAACCACTGTGATCCTGAATTCTAAGGCACTTTTACTGACACACGTGCTATATTATAGAGGCATCCTCTTTGGCATTCTACTCTCATATCTACCTCAACATTACAGAATTATATCCCGACGATCTTCTTTTGGAATATCTCCGTATTTTATTCTACTAGGAACTACGTCGGGAACATTTGCTTTTGCAAACATACTTGTACTCCCAAGAAGTGGGGAGGACATCGCTTGCTGCAAAGAGATTAATGGATTCCCCTGCTTTGCTGGGTTGCTAGGCATATTCCAGGTCGGAGTGCAAGCACTTTGCTTTTCAATAATGTGAGACGACCCATAACGTCCTCTACTCATACCTTCCATCAAAAGAGGATAGACATAAATTAGGCAGTGTATTAGGAGTATATTGACACAACCAAATATTTAGCCTTTTCCTTTTCGTTATCTTCTTTCCCCGCTCCACTCCTTCCACTCTGACCAAACCCTCATCCACAACGACGCCTCCCTTCCGAATCGCCCTCCTAGTCGCCGCCATATGCATTCTCCAAACAATCGCGACCGCCATCGTTGCCATCATTATTGTCGTTGCACATCCAGACCAGCGTCAATTTTGCGCCAACCTTTTCGGTATCACCGCGGCCATCCTGTCGTCCATCCAATACTTCCCCCAGATCTATACAACCTTCCGCCTACGCCGCGTCGGTAGCCTGAGTATTCCGATGATGTGCATCCAGACACCAGGTAGTCTAGTGTGGGCGGCTAGTCTTGCAGCGCGGCTAGGTACGGAAGGCTGGAGTTCATGGGGGGTTTATGTAGTTACAGCCTTATTACAAGGAACTCTACTCATTATGGGCATTTATTTCGAATATATCAATCCGTCGAAGACAGAGAACGATATAAGCTCCGAGGGGACCCTGGAAACGGAGTATGGTGCTAATGGGATTGTGGCTCCTCACGGAAATGAGAGCGATCTTTCAGAAGAGACTCCGTTGCTTCAGAGCGCGGGATAATTTACATGGACACTTGATTGGGTATATACATATATATATATAAGTATATGCACTTAGGCTCTAAAAACTCAATAGAATGCCGCTTTTGCATGAAATTCTTCGTTGTTCTGAATGGTTCCCCTTCCCCTTGCTTCCTTTTGAGCATGGCACTAGACGGAATGACATAATACCAATATAGTTCGATTTTGTCCAACAATTATAGAACATGGGTACACACAAATGGCTTATACATTTTTTTCCTGACCCCAATGTCGCTTTTATTGCTTTTATCCATTGGCAATTTCGGTCAGCTATTCGAATCAGCCAGTCGTGATAAAGAACGCCGAAAATGGAAAATGGAAGATGGGGATTATCTCCAGAAACGACCCATCGAGTTGAAAATCGCTCAGTTCAGGCCATCTTGAAGGAACCCAATTTCAACAGGTAAAGGTTACAGCTGCATTCCCAAACCTTTGAGTACAAATCGCTCACTCAAAGGTCATCCCAGGTATCTTTACCCATTAGCCTCTTATTTTCCCTTACCCTTAAACTGCTCAACCTCTTCTTCCAACATTCTAAACTCCCCTTTCTTACCAAGCTGAGCGTAAGCCCTATCATATCTCTTTTCCATGTCCTCATTATGTTTGTTGACGTCTTTCTCGGCCTCGTTTTGTTTCTTTCGTTCCTCAGGACTTAGTTCCTCCTTCAAAGGACGTTTGGGATGTTGCGGGTCAACGCCGCTGTGCTGATATTCGTCACTAAGGGTAGGATGAGCCTTGTTAGATGGAATACGGTGCTCGAAGTCTTCTGTGAAAGATTCGGGTTCGGAGCGCTCGGGGGGTGGCTCATGTTCGCGATGGTAACGTTGTTTTTCTTTGTCTATATGGGATTGGGTTACTTAATTATTATTTGTTGGGGTTTGCAGATGTTGAATGAATAGTGGGGTTGTAGTCACCATCATTATTCCCACTACCATATGCGGCGCCCTTCTTCTCTTTCTCTTTAGTTGCCCCCGACGATGATTCAGTACTTGCATATCTTTTAAATCCTTTTCCACTCTGGGCTCCAGGTTGATATACTGCCGTCACTGGCGAGAACAATTGCGAGGAGGATGTGTGTGGCTGCAACCTCGCCCGCGGGATAGTTGTCCGTGAAAGACGATGCATTCTGATATGACCTGCTCCCCCTTATTTCCTCTTTTGTTCCTCCACTTATGCTCTTATCTTTAATTTTCAATGTTTCGGCGTAATAAAAGATGCTAGTAGACAAGGAAATTCCGCACTAGAGGCTTCCCGATGTTTTCGAATTTAGTTGGATAGCTTTTGAAACTGTGTATAACGTGTTATTAAACGTTTAGAAATTCAACGAGAATTGGTTTGCTTTTTATCGTTCCCTCAACTTGAGCTAACAAAAGGTAATGAGGATAATAAGAGGGTCATATGTATGTGCCTGGCTAAATATCAACAACTTCTATGAGGTAGGGTATTTACCCAGTCGCGAGTAAGTTTAGCTTGCCTAGTTTCTGGCGGTGACGTAGGATATGGAGTAAGAATCGCCCCTTGATGGAGTAGGTAGGCCTCCCTTCTCTGTTCCCTGCGCACGGTGGGTAATAAAAGCGGAGTATAGTTCTGAATATATTTCCTCGCTGTCCCAAAATAAATATGTAGAAGTGACGTCAGTGTATTGATATTGACGGGTGGTCGCATGGTGATAGCAAAATTGGTGAGAGATATCTCATATATATACTGAGGCACAGTATTTAAGTATTCCGTCGATCAGATATGGCGTTCCAATATCAAACGCCACGCGCCCCAGACAATAGGAGGCATCAAGTAAAAGAGTGACTCAGAACTGTCGCCGGCAGGGCCAACCAAGTAACAAAAACACTAGTTTGGGAGTCAGGGACCACCTGCCACATGTCCAAGATACCTAGGTACTAGGGAAGCTACCCAATTTTCTCTCTTCGAAATAGGAGATTGTAGGAAACGAGGCACTATGAGCCTATGAGATCACGATCCATAGCGAGCTTTACCAGACGCTCTCAGCTTACCACTGGTAGCGGCGAGGAAACTTGGCTCGCTGTTCCATCCACAAAGGATGTAAACTAGCAATGACGTCATTCATGCCTGCCCAGCGAACTGAAGCCTTCCTGACGTTCGAAAATTTCCTATATTTGCATGGTTTCTGGCTCATCGCTATGTATCCTTTTTTTTTTTTTCTTTTGACCTTCAAATCTCAAGAATACAGAAAGGAGAATGATACTTTTATCCAGATTCCTTTAAATGACACTATATGCCCTACACCAGGAGCAATTAGGGCTCTCTAATTTCTAAGTCAGAAACAGAGAGACAGTGTTACTGAGGTCAATTCTGCAGCCTCTTTAGTCGATAAGTCCATTATCGTTTAGCATCTTTCCAGGGGAGTCGAACGAATGGATTGTGCCAAATGCTGCTCTTACTGTAAGTATATCTGGTGCTACTGCTTGCTCCTCTCGACTTGAATGATGCAGGAGGTAAATCAGCGACAGCATGTATGAATTGAGGGAAAGATGCAATAAACGCAAGCGTGCGGGCGTCCCTTATGGACTGATGTGCCGCATTTCCATCCTTCGCTGTCTGATGCTCAGTGCCAAAAGAGAATTGCTTCCTCCTATAGGCCTGGAGTTGAATGAGTACTGGGTCGAGCCGGTAGGAAAACAGGTCGTGTCGGGCCGGACATGCCGTTCGCTACTTCAAAAGTCAAAATATATACATTGAGTCGTTTGAATCGTCGAATTATCGGATTTCTACGATGCTAAGGCTTCGACGTGGAACAGGCAACGGATTAAATAGGGGTTATGAGTCACGTGAAGAGATTCCCCAGGGCATCAATTTATTCTGAACAAGTCACAGATAAAATAGGTCTCTGGGAAACGGATCGCATACTATGTATGGTACACAGATATATGCGCATCTTACCCCTCTTGAAATAGATCCTTCTGGCCCTGACTTACGCTCGGCTTCTACGTCAATTTTTGGCCTGCATCCATCTTGAATCTTCTCTCATTGCCAATGGCATTCAAAACAAAACACTCAGTGGGGTTCAGTTTGAATATTGTGTCTAGCTCCACTGAAAAAAAAATATATATATATAGCCTTACAAGATCAGTTGGTCCACTCTGTCTTCGTATGCGTTGGCAATTCTAATGATGAAGTTCATGTCTACTCTGCAAGGCACTGATATTTACTGCGTGCAACTGGTGTGATTGCAAGTTCACTTTCGCATCTTACAGGTTAGCTCCTGCAACTAGGACCATCTCCCCCCCATATATATTTCATTGGAATTATTTCTTAACGGAATGTAAAGGTATGCACAGGTTGCATTTCAACTTATTCTGGGGAATATAGGAAAGCAATATCTTTATTGGTAATTACTGTAAAACGATGGGACAGAGTGCAGAATTTGTCACTGAGCTCCCAAATTGAACTATAGCCTTCGCCACGGACTAAATGGCTCACTGACCCACCTACATATCGCTACCGTGAAAACGTTGGCAGATGATGCTAGAGATATCGGGGTGGCAGCCATGTCAGAATTGTAAGTTTTCATCTTTCGAATTGATTATTTTTCATGCTGCATTTTGTCTCCCGCGATATTCTGACCAACGGTATGCTCCTTTTCTAAGGCCATTTGACCAGAGCTGATTTGCGCGGGCATCGAAGAACCATGTTAATTGGACCCCAGAGTACTCCGTAGATGTCTATCTAATAATATCAAATACCATGGAGAGACCCATTTCCCCATCTCCTTGGTATTGTAAATTGTTATCGCATCATCTCTCGGAAAACCCGATGAATCATCCAGGCTCTCTTTTTTAACAGCGTTATACGTCTCCCTGCCCACCGTCACCTCGTCGCCCCTCTGAACCGATCCACTGGCAATGACGAGAAAATATTACGACATCGATAGATAGAATTCACAGTTCCTACCCCATAATCGTAGAGTTTTTGCAAGGGTAGAACTACCAGATCTGTGATGCTAAAATCACCCCTAAAAAGCCAGCGAGAAGACAGTACTGAAAAGCAAGCCCGCCAGACAGTTAACCCATAGCCGATTTTCCTTCTAGAGAAAGAAAAGGAAAAGTACGTCGTCCTTCCTAAAGACCATGCCCGTTCCTTGTTTGTCATCGACGAATATCTTCAGCAACGACAATAGGCGCTGCGCTCTCACTTCACTTCCAAATACATAATATCAGACCCCCACCGCGATGTCAAATCAAACAAAGCCGAAGAGATTTGTTCTTTTGAAAAGGAGGCCATCTAATTGTATACTTCGTAAAAAGGAGTTTTATGATTTCATATTTCTTTTCCCAGTGCAATTTTTCTTTTTGTCTGCTTTCTTTTCACTACTAAAGAAGAAAGGCGGGTGGGGTAAGCGAGTTTCAAGTAACGGAGAGAGCAGGTTGAATGGGGAGAATGCCTGGTTACGAAACTAAAATGCACACGTAGTTATTATACGTAACAAGATCGCATATCACAACTAAAATACCATCTCAATCAGGTACGACTAACCAACTAGATTCTCTCACAGGGAAATAAGTAAGTAATACATTTCGTACTTAGAGGTCAATTATAATATAACAAACAGATGGAATTTTAAGAAGAAAGAGTCAAGAAGAGAAAGGAAACAAAAGAAGAAGAAAAGACATAAAAGAGACACAGCTTGCTTGTTGAGGTCGTCTTGTGTTTCGGCTCTTTGATCTTATCCACACACCCTCATTCAACTACCTCACTCACCCGCATATTCACATACTAACACACACTTCGTCTTCATTGGCAACCATCATGAGTGCCCTCGTCCACTATCTACCCAAGGAAGCCAACTATACTCCTAGCTAAGCTAACGGAAGAAGAAAGAAAATATATAGATAGGGTCGTTACTTATATGTACTATGTGAAAGGGAAGGGAAGAAAGATAGCCTGTGTAACAGAAAAACATGCTAAATGTCAGGAACATGTGTGTGCGTGTGGGTGGGGGCCTATACATGTGAGGAGATGCTCAGGTCAACCGAGTTAAATGGGGTGGAATTCTTCTTCCCGAGTGGCCTATATAGGTAGATTCCAGGACGAAGTATATATATAGTATGTGTGGGAGAGCGAAAGTAAAAACATAAGAAAAGACGATGGTAATGATGATGATGGTGGTAAAACATATCCGATAAATCGTCACAACATGACCTTCGGAAAATAAATAAGGAAAGGAAAAAGGGAGTATCTCACCAGTAATAATAGAAGCGAAAAAGGTGGGAAAATGTTAAAAAGCAAATAGTAGAAAGAAAATAGTAGATATAATAAAGAAGCAACGAACAAGAGATATACCCTTTGACCAAATACCTTAAGCATATATCAACGCCTATGCCTGAGAAAAACCAAATATATGTGAAATGCCAGCAGAAAGGGGGTTGGATTATTCCCCTAGGACCCAAACGCCTTATTTTGCTCTTTATCTCCCCCCTCTTTCTATCAGGCGCTAACCAACGATCCATTGACAGAAGCAATCGTCATCGTCCCGATCATTCACGGGGTTGTCACTACGCTTGCTGGAGAGTGTTGTTTCGGCTTCGTCAACAGGAATTCGCGACCCAAGTGGGCCTGATATAGTTCCATCATACATCACCTGCATCTGTTCGCAGTATGGGGGAATCCCATCGGTGGAGGATCTTTTTTCTTCCAATTTGATCATGCGAGGGTACTCCCCGGGTAGACGACTGGGTAGCGCTAAACGAGCCGTCTTTAGGCTGCGACGGTCTAGGTTGGGCAATGAAGTTGTGGTTGCGAACGTTGTGGATGTCGGGGTTGTAGTAGGGTGGCCCGAGCCTGTTATTGTCGAAGACTCGGAGATTGGTTGGTTGACATATATGAAAAGCTCCAGATAAGTACTATTCCACCAACAAAAGTAGGGCCTGTCGCTTGGTTGTGACGGTATGGGTAATGTATTTTCAGCACGTCGACGGAGCTCGCGCCCATCAATTGCTTGCTCAGGGGGAACAGGAGGGAAATTAGATTCGTGAATAATCACAAGTTTATCAAAAGGAGTGAAAAAGAATAGGGCTGGTCCCAATTCCGGTTCAGTTTTGTCGAGCATCAATTTGAGATCGAAATTCGTTTCCTCCAGGGATGGGGCCTGGGCACCATATATAAAGTTTCCATCCCGCTTGTAAGGTTGGAGCTGGAGGCTTTTTGACCCGTCTGATTCCTCAGAGAGCACACAGGAAAATGAACCCTTTTGCATGCACTGCCATGATTTCGAAAGGTCAATGTCATTGACGCAGCTATTAGATGAGCGGTGTAAGGAAGTGGCAGGGATGTGGAATTGGCCAGTAGGAACTGGAAGAAGTGAAGGAGTGGTTGTTAAATGTGCTGCGTCCAACATGGTGGTCGCTGTTACCGTAACAAAAACAGATGTAGGACTAGAGAAATATTAGCCTTTGGGCAAAAGAAGAAGCAGCGAGCTGATAGAATATCATTTTATTTCTTACCGTCCACCACCCAAGACTGAGCTAGCACTGGCTCCCCCTGCTTTCTCTCCTCGCTGGTTTCCAACTACACCTCCCACAACACCACCAATTACTGCTCCAATCAATACGACAATGGCGATGAGGATAATAGTCCATATTTGAAGACCACAGCACACCCTGGTTTTCCCTTTTTGGATCAGCATTTCCTTCGTACTGCCACTTGGATCATCCGTTTGCGGTTCTCCGGCGGCAGTGCTTTCTCGTCCAGTCCTATTTTCATCCACCAGGGTTCGCGAGGATACCCCTGACTCTGGGGATACCGGTGCCACAGCCTCCGTCTCTGGAGGCGCACTGACATATTCGTGCGCTCCAAATTTTTGAGGTAGCCCATCTGGATATCTCGTATAAGGCGGTAGTTGTTCAGCATGGCCGTCTACACCGACAATATCTCCAACTTCATCTGCGCCTTGGTTTCGACGGGACTGAAATGCCTGCTCACGGCCAGGGAAACCAACTGGGATTGGTGAGTGAACCTCCACATCTTCTTCCTCTGGTACAGTATTTTGTGGATACATGGCATACGGATGCTGGGGAGGCATTGGCTCAACTTGACTTCGTTCTACGGGCCGTACAGTGGAGGTGGAAGAGTTAGATGGGGAGCGACCCAACCCAGTGGCTTGAGGGTACATGGCATATGGGTGAGTGGGCCTTGTCTGACCGGTATATGGGCTTAGGGCTCTAGGCATCGAGAAACGCGAGGAGGTACTAATACTTCGATGTGCCACGGATGAAGGAGGATGGGTTGTTGAAGAGGCAGAAGACGAGTGACGGGTGACAGACGAGAAAACGGCATTGTTGGAGCTGGTGGAGGCACGACTTGGAGCGGGTTGTTCGGGATCAGATATCGGTTCTGGTTCTGGAGACTCCGATCGCTGCGACATTTGCGCTTGGAGGGAAGCCACAGAGTCTCGAAAGGGACTTAGGTATGAGGACAAACCATTCTCCTCGTCCAATGTTGTCGATGAGTTCGAGAAAGCGTGGTCGGATGGTGCGGAGTGGTCTAAGGGAATGTCTGGGTCAACAAAAGAATCCAATGGATCGAGAGAAAAGGCATCACTGAAGACGTCTGTGATGGGAGACTGTTCAGCGGAATGGTGTCCAGCGGATAAGGGTGATTGCGGGCGATGAGGCCGAGAAGAAAGGGAGAGGTCGTGAATTTCTTCAGGTGATGGTGATAGGGCACGCCCAGACATAGTGAGTGCACTGCCCACTTGGGGAAGCGATCCCCTCCTAGAAGTACCACAAAACACCACCCCAAAACCCACGACCAGGCACGAGCAACGGAGCGAGAGACCGTCGAGAAGTAGTATAAGAATCGACAGAAAAGGTAGATGATGGAAAGAAAAGTAGAACAGGAGAAAATAGGGATGGATGGAGGAGGGAGGTGAGGTGAGGTGAGGGAAGTTTGAAGAGGCTGAATGGACTGGGGTTGTTGACAGAGTCAGAGAGTTGGGAGTTGGGTGTAGGAGCGACGATGAGACGGGGGAAGGGATGGACTGATTGGGCAAGGAGTTGGTTGGTACCTACCTAGGTAGGTAACGTACAGTACTGTATTGTGTCGCTGGTACCTAGGTACATCCAGCTTAACTAATGGCTAACCACGGAGACTGAGAGATGGTACTATTTCTATTATTTTTTATTTGGGCATTTTAATCCCCAAAAATAACACTTCTTAAATGTGCAATAATAATATAATTGATAATTGTGCACATGGTCATCATGTCCATTGACCTATTCAAATAGTGCCGATTACTATTCCCGCCATTCTTACAAAGCTTTTATTTTATTTTTAATCTTGGTGTTTTTGACCCTGGATTTTTGGCTTTCCTGAGTCGAATTCCGCCACAGATGAGGAGCTTGATGCTAAGGTACTGCACCATACAACCACGGACAGTAACCCTGATCACATCCAAAGCCAATACCTGTAATCATTGGGAGGTGGTCAGCATCCAAACCTGTCCAGGGAGGTGGAAGTGGAGGCAGAGGAGTAAGATTTTGCGGGCTGTTCGAAGTGGCTTTTTAACGAGACAAGCTGTTGGTACGGATTGGACAAGAACATCGTGCATTCGATCCGTACACGGATGATATAACGAGAAACACATCACCACAGCCGCTCCTATTATGTTCGCCATGTCCATGTGTTTCTGGTATCCCGCAAACGCCTTGAATACACCCAGTTTTGTTAGTGACCCGGCCGCCAGTTTCCCTTGCCATACGGTATCATTACACAAAACACGCTATCTGGGTACATGACTAAACTGCGTATCAGAGTGGATCCGCCAGTTTCGTTCACCTCCACTACCTTTTATCAAACCACTAACGATATTATGACAAGAAAATGACCTTATGGCATGGATGATGCAGAGTCGTGGTGGTAACAGTGATGGAGGGTTGACACGAAAGCCACTCGAGGTGGCTATCATATTCAAAGCTCAATTTATTTTTTATTTTTTTCTGAACGGATACAACTTCAGCCAGGTTTCTCGATGCAAACAACCCGCCTGCCTGCTGACCTGATTACAGCCCTCGCTTTCTTGCTCTCAAAATATTCATTGGCTTGCAACAGAATTGTCCACAAGTTGAAGGAGTTAACTTGCCCACATCCGAGACCAAGGATGACTAGCCCAAATCCCTGGGCCTGCTTCTTGACCCATCCCCGCTCTTCCTTCACAGCCATCTGAGCCATGATCCATGCGGTTGAATTGCCCAGGGTGTAAGTCCGTAGCCACAATCCCGTCGTCCAATCCCATTGTTGACCGCGGAGAACTGTCCCTCTTCGAACAAGGCTAAGGGAACCAAGAAAGACATTTTTTTTTAAAAAAAATTTAAAAAAAGCCAATGGTGAGATAACCCTGTAGACAAACAAAGAACAACAACTGTCGCAGGCGTGGTGCTAAACCAGAAACTCTCCTAAATCATCTTGGAAGTATTATCCTTTGGTCAACCAGTTTCAAGCGCTTGTTTTATGTCGTAGCAGAGATGAGGCAGAAACAAGCTTTTGTACACTCCAATTCCTGGGCGAGAGAACTGATGTACCCTCTTCTGGTCGATGTTTTCCACGTTTTTCCACACCAGCGTTGGTTGTTTTGCACAAACACCTTCTGATTTTTTATTGAGTCGAGCCCACTATTATTCCTCGGCAAAGTCTCGGGGGGGGGGGGGGGGGCATGCACAGTGGATTAATATCTTAAAACAACCAAGACAGGAAAAGAAATCTGTCCGGATGCACCTTGGCCCTACGTCATTATCCTTTTCTTTCCTGTATCCTAGAATATCAAACAAAAGCAACAGCAGCCGTCACAAGCATAAGTATAAGCATAGGCAAGGGGGCAAGCTAGCAAAGTGGTTGTGCAGTGGTAACTATTCAGTGTAGGAATCCATATCATGATCTGTCGACCAAAAAAGAACATCTAACTGTCATGACGATCCCTCCTCCATGGTCCAGCCAGATGTTCAAGATGTCTTTGCCGATCTTGGACCTTCCAGCCTTGCGGAGTGCATAGGCTAAAAAACATAAAAATAAAGAAGCTGTCAAAAGTAGCTGCTGGGCTCCAACATTTTTGGGCTGGGATCATGTGCTCTCTCTCCATCATTATTTTTATTATTTTATTCCTCACGATTTTATATTTCCTGCAAATACAGGGAGTGGAGGCGTAGTACAACTGTACAAGAGAGGACCCATAATGCACCATTTTCCACATGTTTATGTTCAGTACAGATATGTGTGTGCACTTTTGATATTGTACAACAAACCTGAAATGTATCCAGGTACACACACCTTATCATTGATTTACCGCTGAGATCCATAATTTACATTTTCCCCCAATAAAAAGTAAAATAAAAAACACAAGCCGAAACACACACAACATAAAGTTTCTGCCACATGGCAAGTCTCTGGATGGGAACTTAATATCTTCACTCTGACCAAACATAATTTTTAAAAAATATCACGCAAGAATGCCTGGTCATTTTCCCCCCCTCCTCCCTTTCTCTGCCTTTCTTATCGAAATGTATTCTTTTTATTCTTTCTCTTCTTAAACACCGCTAGCGTCGATTTCCGTCAAGCAAACCCACACGCACGCCCATCTCTCTCTCTGATATTTCCCCAACACCAGCCAATCATCAGCACCTGCACTTCGGAGGAGGCCTTGATTCAGGTACCAGAATTCCAATGTCTGCAGTGAGCAAAACAACCAGTGGCCACTTCTCCATGGTGATCAGTGATCGTCAGGCTGTTGATTGCGAACATTTCTTTGAAGGGTTAGAGTAGAGGGTATATATAGGGAGAGCGTGTGATTGCGTGTGGTGTATACATACTGTGTTATTACTACTCTCTGCTACTATTGCGAGACATGCTTGAATTACTATTGTTAGCGGAAGTCATGCTCTTTCTGTTGGAATGTAATATTGGCTTGATTCTCTATCTATGCTTTGTGTGCGTTGCAGAGAGCTATATAGCCCTGAGAGATGAAAGGAATAACATCAGGCCGGGCGGATAGATGCCTCTGACACCGGGCGGATGGATGCCTCTGACACTTTCTCTACCTCTCGGATGGCGGGTATTTGGAAGGTTGGCATGTTTAGACCTAAGTTCTATATGAATAGAGAGTATGTGGATCTAGAGAATCATATATGTATTTATATATACTACTCCCTGGTCTCAAATTGCGAACGCTTGAAATATCCCCTGCTTATAGCGATGTCGATAGACGTTTCTTCAGGAAGGACGTGAATGGATTACCTGCGTTGGTATGGGTAGTCAATGAAAATAGAAATACTATGACTGGCCGGGGGAGGGATAAATATAATCTTCTTCTTTTTCCTTTTCTTATCCCCGAACGGAACGGATATTCACCCCTGACACCTGCCATGTACATATAGCAATCCTTCACCCGGAATGTTCACGGGTCTGTCGATGGAAAACGTAGATAGATCTTGAATACGGTGAATATCCAAGGAATAATAATAAGAGACTAAAATGGTGCGCTTGTATGAGTGTGCCACATATGACGAAAAAGTGCGTACAGGTGGCCACAGAAATAGCTTTGCAGATAGGTGCAGGCAGAGAGGACAAGGTGCACCCACTTCATTTTGAAGCTCCGTTTCCTATAGAGCTATCAAGAGATTGACATTGATCTTGTTTAAACGCTATTAACAAATGCGGGCATGCTTCTAACAAAAAAGTCATAGAGTGAAAGGTACTTTGACTTTATTTTAAATCCTCAGGTTTGCGAGACCAGAAACTCCATTTGGATCGTCGACAAGGAAGCAAAGGGTGGGCGTTTTCAAATACAGAGAAGTCGTTAATTTGGACATCTACGGCTTCGCGCGTTGATGACGTGAGAGGGGGTGGAACGGGTATGGGTAACCCTAGCTATGTGCCCGGATCATCGATAGCGTCAAGAAGAACGGCCCGAGGAAAAACAAGTGGCATCGCAATGGGGGAGAAAGTTGTCAACACTCATGGGGGCGGTTGGAAACAGAAGAAAGCAAAAGATTCGAATGCCGGTTTCGAATGGAAGATTGATTGCGAGAAGATGAGATCAATTGGGGGTATACTTTATTGCATGTTTACATGTATATAGATGGGTGTTGCTTTGTTCGGCAGCCTTGCAGTATGATTCGGCTTTGATCATAAAATATCACCCCCTTCGCCTCAGATCGAGAATTCTCGAGAGCTGAACGGCTCCCTTCTGACCCCACCCACCGACCCCGTGCTCGATATCTGGACGAACGACAGCATACCAGGACCAAGCTCGTCGATCGATTTCGTCCTTGTTGAGCACGGATGCCCACGATTGGCAGAGGATATCAACCGCACCAAGTAAAAGGGCAAGGCATTTCTCCCTTTGAGACTTCGAATCTGCAGAGGATTTCTTCTTATTTGCTTTCCCGATGTTCGGTTCGGTTAGCTGTTGTAACGTAAACGATTTTAATAAATATTCGCGGGCTGGCTCTGGCCTGTGGATTGGAAGTATTGAGCTTATCTGGCGCGGACCCGGGACTTTCGCGTTTGACCTTTTCATAGCTTCTGGGTCTAAACCCCACAGGGCAGGCTGTTCGTCAGAAAGTTTGAGACTGGTGTTTTCGCTGCTTTCCTTTCCCACGCTCTCCGCATTAGCAGCCTCCCCAGCAGTCTTCTCCGATGGGGATTCCTCATGCCAGTTGTATCCCCATCGTTTTAAAACAGCAATCTCTCTTCCGAGGACTTTCACGGTAGGTTGTCCCTGTGCCCATCCCTCGTCTTCCGCGCTTTTTCCTGGGTCGATTCCAAGGCTAACAGCTTTAGTTCGGCTGTTAGCACTCACGACTGCTTGGGCCAAGCTTAACCTGCTAGATAGAGGCTGTTCTGGCATGGTATATTGTAACACCACAACTGCAAATGCTAGGACAAGAGGTGCCCGATTTGTAATCAGGATAGTGGAAGACATTTCGTCTACGTTGGACGATAGTGGAATTGCCAGGGCCGATTCAAGCGAAGAGGGAGATGATGCTTCAGAGGTTAAACCGCTCTTTTTAGATTTCTTCACGGGTGAATTGGTACCGTCGCCCTCGTGGGCACGCTTCTTAGCAACTCTCCTGGCGGCATTCAAAACTTGCTTTGCAACTTGTTCTTCACCCAAAATGGATTGAAGCGATGCAAGATCCTTTTTCAGGATCTCCTCCGGGCTAGGTTTAAGATGTTAGCTATCGTTTCAGCAACGGAAAGCAGTACATATATGAAACATATATTTTGTGTTCTGCATACGTGAGTAAATTAGCTTTCTGGAGTTCTTTCGCTTTTGTAATTGCCAGCGCCAGGGGCAGTTTTGATTCTTTGGAAAGGAAGCGTAGCAACACTTGAATTTGTGATGGAGTAGTCATCTTCAACAATTATGAATTTGAGTTTTAGTTTTAGTAAGTTAACTGACATGACTTTCCTGTAGCAATTCTTGAACTTGGTTCAAACTGAGATCTCTTTGATGCCTTCGCCCAAGTTCGATGTGAGGTTGGTGAAAGTTGCGGGATGGTTTCGGCGCTTGTTTAGCTTCACTGGACAGGCAACTTTAGCCGAACCTTCATCAAAACGGCGAGCTCACTCTCAAACTGCACCATGACGAGCTCTAAGTTCTGAGCAGTGAACAACGCAAACGCTCTGGTGCCATAATTGGGTTACCTAGCCGCATTACAAAATGCCAGAGGATTCGAAAGTCAAAGGGTTTCCTGACCTACCGTCCAAGCTGTCCGCCCCAGCGAAAAAATCCCTATTCGAGCGCCAAAAGGCTGAAGCCGAAGCCAAACGCGCAAGGGAAAAAGCAGAGACTGAAGCAGTCTACGAGGATTTTGTGAAGTCATTCCAGAATGATGCTGATGCATCTACGGGCCCTAGCGCTAGCGGGAGGACAGGCCAATATGGCCGTGGAGGCAACGTACATTCGGGGGGCCCCATCGCCCCTTCAAAACGACACTTCACGACCAGCACGATGAGATCTGGACCCGAAAACCTCGGAGGGCCACACTCTTTTGGTTCAAGAAAACGGCCGTTTGACGCGATACAACCATCTCATAAAGAAAGAGACTCGGCGCATGGCCCTTTTGGCTTTGAGAACTCTCCTCCGAGCCACGTTGACACCGCGGCCGCATTTCAAGCTTCAGAAGACGAGGACGACAAACTTGCAGACAAGAAGGAAGCAGAAAGAGCCGCAGCTAAACCCACCCTTCATCTATCATCATTGCCACCAGGGACATCTCCGGCAGTCGTCAAGGCCCTTGTTTCGCATGCACTCGTGGTGGATAATGTTAAGATTTTACCTTCAACTCCCCAAGGAACGGGAGAACGACGGATCTGGTCTGCGATTGTGACCCTGGCGAAAGAAACGGCTGCTACGGAGATGGATACTGTTGTTAGCTCTTTACAAAACAAATATCTTGGGTGGGGTTACTATCTGTCGATCTCACGACACCTCTCTTCAGCTGCCATCAATTCCACCATGCCGGTTATGAGTGGATCAACTTCTTCAACTTCGAAGCCGTTCGGAGCGCGACCAATGAACCAAGGCCCAGGAGGTCATTTCGGTCGCGGTGGTCCACCTGGTGGTCATCGTGGTGGCTTTGCGCCACCATCATCTTATGGACCAGGTTATGGTGGGAGGGCTGGATCTACCCTTCAAGTCGAAGTCAAACCTCCCTCAGATCTGAAGCAATTAAAGCTTATTCACAAAACTTTGGAAAATCTCTTAACACACGGCCCCGAGTTTGAGGCCCTTCTTATGAGCCGACCGGAGGTTCAAAGAAACGAAAAATGGGCATGGATATGGGATTCAAGGAGCCCAGGTGGTGTGTGGTACAGATGGAAGCTATGGGATATCTTAACGGGTGCAAGGAGAGTTAGAGAAAGACACTCGCGAATGCGACCTACTCCTACTTCTGTTTTTGAAAGTGGGCCCGTCTGGGTCCCCCCTGAAAAACACCTACAATTTGAGTATGTTACGAAAATCGAGGAGTTTATATCTGATGAGGACTACGATTCCTCTGAGGAGGATGACTCGGATAGAGAGGATGAAAGGCGTCTTGACTCTGGGGCTCCCGAGGGCAACAGCGATGGTATCGGTCACTTAAACCCTCTTCAAAAAGCAAAACTCGCACATTTGCTTGCAAAACTCCCTACTACAAATTCGAAGTTGCGAAGAGGTGATGTCGCTCGGGTCACGTCTTTTGCGATTAGGCATGCCGGACGTGGTGCTGATGAAGTAGTGGATATGATCGTTTCTAATGTTTCCAGTCCGCTTGCTTTTACTAATGCTAACCCAGAACGCCAACGACGGGAGACGGAACTTCGTGGTGGGAAACCTGACGATGGTGACGAGGCCAACCCTGGCGAACATGACCAGACAAGCCAGTCTCTAACGAAACAATCATCTAAAGAAAACCTGGATACTTCGGCCGCCAAACTGGTGGGCTTGTACTTGATCTCTGATATCCTATCTTCGTCGTCTACAAGTGGAGTCCGCCATGCCTGGAGGTATCGACAACTGTTCGAATCATCTCTAAAAGCACATAAAATTTTCGAACATCTTGGCCGCCTGGAAAAGGAGCTCGGGTGGGGTAGACTGAAGATCGAAAAATGGAGGAGAAGTGTTGGCAGCCTTCTAAGCCTATGGGAAGGCTGGTGTGTTTTCCCTCAATCAAGCCAAGAATACTTCGTCCAAGTATTCGAAAAGCCGCCCCTTACGGAGAAAGAAAAACTCGAGGAAGAGAAGCGTGCCAAAGCAGAGAAAGCAGCAAGCGTATTTGCCAGCAAAGGAAAGAGTAGATGGAAAACGGTCGAAGAAGACGCCAATGAAACCCTTGTGGGTACGAGTGGTGCCGGGAATGTTCTAGAAGGCGACAAAATGGATATTGGTGATGATGATGGTGTACCTATGCCCGATGAAGATGACGTTGATGGAGAGCCTATGGACGATGACATTGACGGCATCCCAATGGAGGACAGCGATATGGAGGATGTGGAAACTAAGGTGCTGGAAGAGAATGGCATGGACGACGGCGAACACCAAGCTGCCCGAATGGGTGTATCTTCGCCCAGGTCAGGCGATCAAGCTGTCAGCGATGCCCGTCAGAGTGAGCAGGCTGAACATGCTGCCCAACCAGCACCGAGGCGTCGTCGACCCAAGGCAGAGGATATGTTTGCAGATTCGGATTCCAACTAATGTCCATTCTTATTGGCTCTTCTGCCTCTTTTTTCTTCAATTTCTTGATTGTTGCCTTGGCATATTGCGTTTCTGTTCAAAATCGTGTATTGATTGATACCCAATGCATTCAATCTGGGCTGCCACACTGCCTGTATCTCTGATATGTTATTTATAATACTGCTGGACTATGCGACAAGGTATTTTATTTCAATATTCAATGTATAATCCTCTCCAAAAAACTTGCGGGTGTGAACTTTCTTGCTTGCGTATGTGCTCTACGCCTACGTAGTGCCAAACTAACCCCTTTTTAGCCATGTTTGTTTTCGCTTGAATGCAAAAAATTTACCCCCGCCACAAAAACCCCACCGCAACTCTATTTTCTGGCAGGCAATCTCAACCATCCATCATCGGCAGAGATTCAATCATATAGGTGTGATACAGAGGCGTTTTGCGATCGATCCTAGACAAGATGGCGGGTGAGTCTATACTCCAATATATTCCTTCGCGCTTCTGTTTCCTCCCTGTCCTGCGTGCCCCTCTTGTACAGCATACCTCACCCTTATCGGCATTTGTCCAATGGTTCTTGTCAATTTTGGATAGCCGGCAACATTATCACTAACGAAAATCGCTCTACTAGGCTATCAAGCTGTTGCTGGTATGTCAGACCCGTCCTCTTCTGATCCTTGTCTCCCATTAGTCGGATAGATTTGGCTGGGATGTACTGGAAACACTTATCTTACCGCCCAATATCTGAGTAGAGCAATTCGTCAAATTTTATTATGACACTTTCGACGGTGGAAAACGAGAGGACCTCTCTGGTGTTTACGTACGTGGAGAACCTGAAAGGAAGATACGGAGGAGGGGTAGCTGATGATAAGGATGACAGCGCGACAAATCAATGTTGACTTTTGAAACCTCTTGCGTCCAAGGCGCCGACGCCATCATGAAACAGCTTCTGGTCAGTACGCAGCAGTGGCTAGAATGATTTTTTATTCCTTTCGAAATCTGCTGAAACTGGAGAAATAGGGTCTGCCATTTCAAAAAGTTAAACACGTTCAATCGACAATCGATGCTCAACCAACAGAGGAGGGTGGAGTTGTGGTCCTTGTGATCGGTGCTTTGATGGTGAGTTTAGCTTATTTTACTTTTTTGCTTGTCTCCCATTGCTGATGCGGAAGAAACGCGCAAAATTATAGGTTGATGAAGAACAAAAGCCAATGAACTACTCGCAGCTCTTCCATCTCCGCCCTGACGGAGCAGGAAGCTACTACGTCTTCAATGATGTCTTCAGACTTGTGTATCCTCAATAAACGTTGGATCCAACTAAACTATACCAAATATGGGGCTATGGGGCGCTTGAAGGTCGAGTTGGTGGTGCATAACTTTCGATACCACTCAGGTCTCAATGGTGCAGCCGGTGTGTTATTCAGGGTGTATATCGGAAATATGGCTTGCGGAGACAGCTAAAATGCCTCTTCCATAGAAAGAAAGCATCCGGTTACCATCTCGCTTGTGGGTAATATCCATTTTCTGTTTTATTTAGACCATTGGCAATGGGTGCAAATAGTAGCAAGCAATGCAAAAAAAAAATATTAAAAAATCCCATTATCATTATCAGTTTCTTAATCGTGATGATATAAGAGGGTCCTGTTACTGTTGTAAGCGAGCGCCGCTGTGTATGTACTATTTGGGGCAGTGAATTGCCACATGGATCATTTAACTACTTAGTCCCAGCCACAGTCGCATTGTTGATATATGAAATTGATGAAGAATCCCTCGCATCCCAGTGGCGTGGCGGTTGGTGATAGGGCTGATGGCCCAAGGGCACAATTTTATACAGCAGCCTAGCGCCAAGTTATGCGCCACAGCAACGGGCGAGAAAGTCTTGGCATCCCAAAACAGAGATTGGAACAGGTTGACCTTATCAGGCATTCCATCTCACTTCTCCATATACTCAATCCGCTTCATCGTGACGAACTTTCCCTTCCACCCGGACGCTGTTATACTTTTCGAAATATACACAAACCCTTCTCTTAAACCGAAGGGCGTCAAGTTGAAACAGCTTCCAAGACAGTCGGCTTTGTTCCTCCTGGTTTGCGCAACACCTCTTAAGACAAACCATAAATAAATACAGCTGAAGCCCTGCTGACGCCTGAACTTTGCGCTTGTTCTCCTCCTTCTCCTCTTTCACCTTCGATACTATATTGAGTCTACTGGTGCGTATTCAACGAACGGCCTCAGATTAGCTGTTCCCTAGCTTGTTCACGGATCTATTTTATTCACGTCAGAGAAGCTTCTGCCTATTTCTGAGCTCCATCTAACGCAAATCATCAACTTCTAGCTGATCGGTCTTTGCGAACGGCATCCTCTCCATCCCAACCAGTTCGAATAACTGTTTCCTTAGGCGGATACCAAGTCTAAGCTCGATTCCGGAGCCTTGACAGCAAGCCTAAGTTGAGCAAAAAGTCCCACCGGCGAACAAAACCCGCTTCTCCCGGCCAAACTCAATACATTCTTCGAAATGACGCTTGCGGAGGAGTTTAAATCGAGGAATTTTAGTAGGTTTCTTCTGAATTTTCCTCCTATGCCATGGCAATGGGATGACGAAAACTGACCCCAAGCAGGCATTTATGGACAATGGTTAGTGCCCAAATCTCCACAAGAGGTGTTGCCTGTGTCGATACGGGGTATACCTGTTTGATTACTACGGATGCCACTGTGTTAGAACCGTGGGAAACTTCACGACTACCGTGAAATGCATCGGTTGTTTCAACGATTGAAAGACATACCCAGATCGATGAGTGGACCCTTGCGTGGGGGCATTAAGTTTTATAATTGTTCTGGAGTTCTTTGAATTGCAAACTAACTTCATTGGAAATAGGACTGGTGTCCTGTGCATAATCCTATGTTTCGCACTGGGAATTGCGAATATTTTCAATAAAGTCATCGTCTTTAGTATAATTTGCCTGTAAGTTGTGCTACGGTAGTTGCCCGTTTCCAATATTTTCTGTTTAACTGACATAACTTACAGAGCCTCGTCCTTCGTCATAATCTTCATTGAAATCCCTCTTCTTCTACGAATTTGCCCGACATCATCTAAATTCGATGCGTTTATTCGACGGTTTACGACGAACTACATGCGAGCTTTGATGTACGTCATCCTCAGCGCCGTTCAGTGGTTGAGCATTATTGTAGGCACATCCCCTCTCATCGCTGCAGCCGTCGTTCTCTTGATTGCAGCCATTTTTTACGGACTAGCTGGCGTTACAAAACAAGAATTCATGGGCAGCAAGACGCTTGGTGGCCAGGGTGTTGCGCAGATGATTGTGTAAACAAATGTGGAATTATGGCGGACCGGCACAGTATACGCCCACCATCAAGTACGCATACTGGGCTACTTGTTTGCTAAAAGAGAGTGGAAGGGAGCTGAGCATTAAATTTATCGTTATTACTTCAAATTGAGTTCATGACGATTGATTGTTGGTATGATTGTACTGTATGATTTTGCTGTTACAACGAGACCAAAAAGGTGTTGGAATATTATCCGTATTGTACCCCTTCCAAAAGTGGTCTCGGTTTCTTGGTTCATGCCCATGTCTTCTTTCACCTTCAGGGCACTTTGGCGTTTTTGATACCTGTATTTCTGCTCAACTGCTATTGTCTTCCCATTATGCATTGTTTCCACATCCAGAGAAGTTATCACGTGCTTTACCCCGAAAATTTCTGGGTTTAACATGGATATTTCCCCTTTTGACCGTTTCTCTTCTCTCAATAACCATACTGGTATTGACCCTTGGGAAGTACGGCAGTTTTCTGAACTTAGAGAATGTGAGCATGTGAGCGCCCTTGTCCAGGAAAAGGAAGTTCAAACTCCCCTTACTTCCGGCGCAAGAAGAGAAGATATAATCCACTGCATCCAATCTCTCTCACCTCTTGATTAGTCCAGAATTTCCAAGATGTTTGTTTACCTTATTTGTTCAAATAGACTGAATTTCATCTATTACTTCCTCGACCTGCGCCACGAGCACAATATTCAGTCGCATCCCCTTCTCACGAGGTACGCCCAAGCTTTCATGCCAACCGATTCCAGCTCAACAATTGGGAATTCTGAGACGGCTATCTAGCACCGTGATGCTCTAAGCATTGAGGCAAGATTTGCATTGTTCTTAGCACAACACTTACTGTGTACTCAATTAAAATAATACCAGTTGCATGCTACTCTGACTGGGATCCTTTGGGTGGTAGCAAGATGCCATAGGATCTGGAGTAGAAGCCCTATCGTACGTTCTAGTACTACAAATTTAGATTATGATATATCCCTCAATCCCAAACAGAAGTGAGTTAAGGGCCAGTAGTCGAGAAACTTCAACCCACCTGTAACTACGATTTGCGGCCAGTGGGCCCAGCTCTAAGCTAAAAGTCTGAAGCCAAGCACATAAACTTATACGCAACGACATCAAGGTGCTATGGGATATATTTGCGGAGCCTGTGAATGCACGACTTTTCAACTTTGGCTGACGATTAATACCAATCGGGATTGCACGTCTTCTGCCTTGGCCGCTTCCTCGTTCTGAAATAGAAAGACATTGTCATACAAGTTATCTTAACGTATGTACTCAACGCCACCTCCAATCGATCATCTTGTTCACCCCCCCAAATATCTAAAATCAATTCCTCCACTCAACTGTTCACACTGGATAAAATTGGTAAACATTATGACATACAGGGTGACAGATGTAGCAGCTTTGCGCTTTTCTGCTTTGATAAACCGGCCGACAGACAACACTACATCAAGAAAAATGGTAATGGGCATGGACAATATATTATTCCTCGAGCGAGTTCGATACTGCTGCTGTGTTAGTGTTCATCTTGTATTCTATTGTCCTAGAGTATAATTGCCAAACAGAGCATGCAAGTTGGGGCTTGCCAAAAAAAATAAACCAAAGGCAGCGCTCACTCACCTAGTGGGATCAACTTTAAATCGACCTTGATAAGCATCAATCGTGTAGATTGACACCCTAACGCAATTGTGTTGTCATGTATGGCCATGGAGTTGCCCGAAGAGTAGCGGTACTGCCCAGGAAGCCACATAACATTTTCTAGCTCATAAACTACCCACGGCTGTCGTAAGCAAAGAGGAGCTACCGGACAGAGTAACTTGTCCTCCTTCCAATCAAATACGGACAGGGGAAGTAGGTCGAGAGATGCAAATATTGAAGGTGGTGGGATCGGTGATTCCGCGCCGCCCATGACTTGCTTATTCTGCAGGTCGTATTCCATTATGATTTCTTTAGTGTTTGTGTCCCAAACTGTGACAGTGCGAGCCGATTTAGAAATGAGGGCTCGGGCATCAGATGAAACTGTCATGGCCGAAATTGAACTATGTTGCCCTTGAAGGACACCAAGTGACCCGCCAGTTGTAGGATCCCAAAGCCGCAAGGAAGAATCCATTGAACTAGAGATTAAAAGGCCGCCGTCGGGTGAAAATGCAAGTTTATTAACATCGAGTAAATGTCCCTTTAGAACACAGCGTCGCCTTTTTGTCGTCAAGTCCCAAACAATGATGGCATGGTTTTGATATGACGCCGCTAAGACTTTACCATCTGGTGAGAAGGCGATTGTTTTCACCACCTTATCCGTTGCCTCAAGGCTGGCATATAATTTACCCGTCACCAGATTCCAGAGAGTTATCGTATCGTCTTCCGTGTAGGCAAGGAAGCTGTTGGAAGGAGAAAACTTCACTTCATCACGAAAGTCTAAAAAATCTGGAATTGTGAATTTCGAGACGCCAGTTGACGGATCCCTCAGTTCAGTTGTGTCATCGCTAGAGTAGGAAACGATAGAGTGTCCATTACCTATAAATTTCAGCTTGGTGATGCGAGTTTCGTTGATTTCAGGAATGCCAACATTCATCGTATCCCAGAGCTTCACGGTATTATCACAGGAGCTGGACGCAACAAGCTGGCCGTTTGGCGAAAACTTCACTGAGATTACGTCCGATGTGTGTCCTTCAAGTAGTCCACATAAGCGTTTGGCCTGTAGATCGAAAAGCTTCACATATTTCCCTGAAGCTGTCGCAAGCAGCCTGTTGTCCAGAGAAAAAGTTACACATGCATTTGCCTGATTATTATCTTCAATGGAGCGACAGAAAGACAGCGTTTTTAGATCCCATATTTCAATCATTTCATTCGATATACACGCAATTAATTGACCATCTGGCGAAAATGCAAACGGTGAGATCGTATGTGAATTGTTGGATTTTACTTGTGTAAGAATCCCGCGAAGTGTCGCAGTGATGGGATCCCATATCCTTACTGCGCCATCCAGGGATGAGGATGCGATAAGTCTTCCATCAGGCGAGAATATCAAGTGCAGGATCTTCTGTGAATGAGTGAGCGTTCCGAGCGAATTGTTTGTTTTCGCTTCCCAAAGTCTGACTTCTTGGTCATTTATGTAACCGGCAATGAATTCACCATTTGGGGAGAAAAATATTTCAACTAGATCATCAAATTTTTCAGTTACTGCAAGTTTTAGACCGGCTTCCCCATTAAAAAGGATTTTCGAGCGACCCGTTTTTACGTCCCATACACGGATGCATCTGTCGTGAGATTTCGATGCAACACGCTCGCCATTGGGCGAAAATGCAATCGAATCAATGCGAGTTATATGGCCGGTAAGAGTGGAGTGCAGGACAACCCTCTTCACATCCCACACTCTAATCTTATTATCGAAAGCTGATGTGCAAGCGAGGAATTTGCCATCGGGCGACAGTGCCACGTTCCTTGTATCTGTCCCCATACCAAAAAGGCTTGGCGAAATGTCTGGAAAAGAGCCGCGAAGGGCACCGGTCGTTGTATCCCATGCCTTAGGCATGTCCTGACCTGACGTAATAAGAATCTGGCCATCAGGCGAAAAGAATATTTGGTGGGCCGTCCCCGAATGCTCAAGTGTCAGCAAGGAAGGGTTCCAATCCTCCTCGGCTGAAACGACGTCCACTATCCAAGAGGGAAGGTGGTCCCAAAATTGCTGGCGGATTATGCTCTTCTTAGGGCTGAACACAAGAGCGGAAGAATATATTTGTAATGGGGCCATTTCGATAGCGGATCTGAAGTTTAGGATAAAACGCTTCATATCATAAACTAAGGAGAACAATGATGAATTGGTGTCGGATTTCGCCTGTGCCCGTCAGCTACCAGTCCAGTCTGAAGATCTCTTTTGAGGCTACTCACTATAAGAAGCGTCTCTAAAACTCTAACCATGACTATTCCTTCCGATATATCCCCCATGAGGCTAAGGGTTTCAATCCAATGAAGAAGGTGCTTCCGGAGAAAGATGTGAACTTCTCCGCCATCGACGAGCTCGGTCTGACCTTTTTGAAGATGATGAATCCAGTATTTACAAGCATACTGAACCTCTTGAGGGAGGAATGTTTCCATTGAACTTTTTTTCACATCAGCAACGGAAGCCCCGGGGTGTCGAAGGTCGCATATATCTTGTTTTAAATGTTTTGACATGAGGTTAAGACACTTGGTTAGCAACTCGCCATGTGCGGCCTCTTCTTTGATCGTGAATCCGAGGTTTGCACACCTTTCTTCGCTGAAGAGAAAGTCACGAAAAGAAAGATGGAACAGTTGGATCGGTGAGTTTTCCTCGTCAGGAATATCTAGCACCGAATGAAGGGATTCGAGTATTTCCATAATATCCGACGATGGGAGATCAAGTATCGAAGTTATCGCAGATTTGGGAAGGGCCTCGAAGAGAACGATGATAGACCCGACAATCTGCTTGAACAAGGATGCCACCTCTTCCTTGTCTTCGTCGCTGCCTACGTCGAGCCCGTGTTTTAAAATCTCTGAGTACATTTTGTCAAGCTCGCCGGTAGCCGATCGACTCATAGACTCTGCCTCGAGCAGTCCAGTCATACGTTTTTCTGGGAATCGAGATTCAGCAATAAACCGACACACTGTCGCGGCATAAATGAAAAGACGGTCGGCTTTCTGAACAAGAGTCTGGATACTCTCATCACCAGGCCAGCTTTTGTCGATACGTTTTTTACTCTTAATTTTCCCTAATTCGTGTCTCAGAAAAATTGAGATATCGCCGTCAATAACGACCTTAGGAACCGAATGGAGAGTTAGGTCATGATGAACGATGTCGGGTAGTTCGCGGAAACTAGCATAAATTGATCGTTCCGGTCTGCTAGTTAGGAACACTTTAACCTGCAAAACCTCCAGGTCTTTCAGCCCGGTTAGGAGCCGCAAAATTTCGTCGAGGTGCTCATCACCCTCGCACTCATCAAGCGCGTCAAGCACAAAAACTAGAACCACGGGCATAAGCAATTTTCTATCTAGCCTAAGAAGGGGTTGGAATATAAGCTTCTGCCACTGGTTATATAACGGCTGTTGCCCAATATCGCCATGCTTTTCTATAGCATCGCAAATGTCACTTTTCAAATCAGGCAAGGCCTCGGCTAGCTGGACAGCAATAGTCGTCAAAACTGCGGTGGCATCTCCCAGATCTTTCTTGCCCCTCGAGAAGAAAAAGCTTGCTCCAAGTCTCCCCTTTTCGTTAAAGTGATGGGCGATGGTTCGCGCGAGCGTGGACTTGCCTGTCCCGGCAAGCCCTTTAAGCCAATAAATACATTCCTCACGATGGCCGTTGCCCCAATGCTGAATATCGCGGAGGATATCAACACGGGTTCCTTCCAGGCATCTTGGGGGAGGGTGATCTGCCTTGGTAAATGTATTAAAGGCAGCATATTCCGCGCGATGCAGTTTTCCAAGCAATTGTGACTGGTTGATTTTCTGGATAGGAAAGAATGGCACATTCAGCACAAGGTCATGAAGACAAGGCACACAACAAGGGGGCAGGGTAAAGTTACCTCAACGCCGGCTTTAGTATCTAGCAAGAGACTCAACGATTTATCCGCGTTGGTTTGAAGAATAGAAACTCGCTCGCCTATCATTTTTAAGGTTCTGCTATCAAATGTGCCCAAAACTTTGCTGATGCCTTCCTCTGTGCCCTTTATACTTTCTATCATGCCCTGCCAATCATCGGCAATTACACAGTCTCTCAAGAAGCGAAATAGCCCCGAACGCGAATATTGCTGGGAGAGACTTATTTGATACTTCAGTATTTGCGAGTAAATGCTGACTGCCTTAGCTCTGAAGGAGACATTTAAATCGAGCAGGTATGTTGGTACGCTGTGTGAGTGAATGAGTGACTTAGGACTTATCGGAAGTTTAAATTCAATGAGAGTCATGAAGACACTAATGGCCAATAACAGAACGGTTCTTCACGGGTCGCTCTTACCTTGAGTTTGAAGCTGCAAGCGTACAGGCAAGGTTTTCACGATAGGTGTCTTCTGTCACCTTGCACCGAACCAGAAGTTCTGAGAGATATTCAAGACCTTCCAGTGCGTCATCATCTTGCGTGATTGGATTCGCAATTACCTACCAAAGGTAACAATTAGCACAGCAGAGAGCGTCCCAGTATAGGGTGACTTACTGGGAGAAGAATCATAACTCCTGTCCATGCTAATGCGGCATGTGGCTCTGTGGAGGCTACGGTGCCAATGTAATCCTTCACTGAAAGAATTGATTGCACAACCTTTCTGACCTGATCTCTGATAACAACATCTTTTCCGTGTATGGAAATTTTCATTTGCGAGTTTTCAATGTCCTGAAGCTTCGAATTCAGTAATTTTTGAAGCTGAATCTCCCTATCTTCGCCTTCAGGTGCTAAAGTTCCAAGACTTTTCGGTTAATATCTGATTTTTCACAGGTCAAGCCTAGGAAGTTAAGAGAAAGCCATCCAGTATGGCTTATTGTTCTTTGTTCTCTTTTTGTCCTTTTGATGAATGGCAGTTTCATCACACATACCTTTCTGTTTCGAGTCCTGAATGGCAAACAGGTCTCGCTCATAGGCATCTACAAGCTTCGCATCTTCTTTTCGAAGCTCATTATATGCATCATCCCAGAGGTTATTCAATTTCAGGTCCTGGCTAGACTTGGGAATTTCGTTTTGTGTGCTAAAGGTTTCTGGAGTAGGTTTGGGAATCGCATCCAAGGAAGAAGTTTTCTTTATATTCTCTGAGCTTGCAAGGACTGTCGTGGACGCGGCAACGAAAACCGCCGGATCAGCTGGATCCAACTTTGGGATATGCGATTCTGGGGTCGTCGGCGCCTACGCAGAGAGAATGTCAATATTGCTTCCGAATAAATGAGAGAACAAACAGACATTCACAGTCGTTGTGACATTGTTTGTGACATTGGCCTTCTTTTTCCCCCAAAGACGTTTCAGCCGAGTCCGGAAAGGCATAACTTTCCCCTATCCGAGAGAACGACTTCGTGTTTTCGACCAACGATAAGCAGACCAAGCCCAATATTATCAAGGGCGCTCGACAGATAGGATCCAAAGCAGGGCAACTTGATCAACTTGGGATCATGACTTATGCTGAAAACATGTTGCGGAGCCATTTTCCTTATAAATGAATTCCTTGACCAGGCAGCTGGAAACACAGCCTTGTGTGCAACGCACTGGCGACAATGGCGCTTGAACGCGGGGTAGCGTGAACGGTTTCAAGCTTGGGGATATTCATTGGGCATGAAGCCAGCCCTGGAATGCAGGAGGCTGACTGCGGCCTTGCATTAGGCGGTGCATATTTTGCAAGGCGGCTATGGTTCCAAGCTGGTTGTTGATTGGCACACGTATGAGATCCTTGCGATTCGAGCGCAAACAAGTCTTTATATCAGCGCTTCGAATCTCCTGAAATGGCGGTTTTCGAATCATCCTTGACTGAAAGGCCAAGCCGGGAGAACCACAATCAGTTTGGCTTGGATATCATTGATTGTTCTGAGCGCTACGAAGCAAAGAAAAGAAGGTCCTTGGTTGCCTGTAGTTCGCATCCATAAATAGCGGCGGCTCGGCTCGTAAGGAAGCTAAGCAAAATCAGGAAATTCGAATTAAGGCCCACGGGGCACATCGAGCTTTAACACCTTGCTCTTGGGATTTCTAGGCTGTGAAACTTTTTGATAACCTGTTGAAGGAAAAACGAAAACACTATTTCATGAGTTCCAAGGCTGGTACGAAAGGACATTTGGGCTGACGCGCTTTTTTCTTATTTTATAAGCCCAACTCATAGTCCTATGAATATTCCACCTCGGAGACAAAGATGCCCTTCAATAATTAGTGGGCACGTAGTTTAGAGTGTTCCCAACACTGCCAATCCCGCCCGTGAAAAAAAATAATAAAAAAATAATTCTTTATGGCACTGGCGAAAAAGTTTCCGTGCAAACAATTGGCCTGGTTGGCAAGAGGAAAAGAAAAATTCCAATGGATTGGAATTAAGATGAGCAACGTGACACATAATTGACGAATTGTGCTCTCTGTTTCGGAGAACAGCAGACTGCCTACCCTCCTCCCCTCCCCGATGCCCAGCCTGGGATATCGTTGGACACTGGCTGAATGTGACTCAGGCGTGCGAACACTATTCCAAGCGGAGGCATCGGCCAAATCGGGGCAGTATGGTGGCGAGAACGCTAATTTTAGGTAAATTTAGTGTAAGTTTTAGTTAAGGGTACAGGTACAGTAGAATCTCGGTAAAAAAATGGGCCTTTTCCTACAATCAGGCATCTAGTTGTCGGCTCCGATTCCCAAGGTTGATTTTGCTGATAATGACTGGGGCATCCAAATTTACGTCTTAGAATCCCAATAACTCCCAAGAAGCAAGGGGAAAGGAGAAAGAACCTTGTGTTGAATCCTATCATCATCACGGCCGCTGTAGCCTGGATGATAAAGAGTTGTTTCCCACACCACTCAACGTCATATCCAGTTACTAATGTGCTTGAGGAAATGTGCCCTGTTACTCATTTCAAGTAGAAGAAAAGGTTGAATTGCCTTGTTGTAGTAGACACAGTCCAATGCTACAGATGTAATCATGAGAACCACTACAATTGCAACAGGTACAAAAGGAAGATAGCTTTGTTAGAATAGAGGAGTAAGTAACACTTATATTCAGGAAAAGAAAGCCCACGATGATACCTAGGCACTCATTCACATCCCCACACCTGACCTGTCATTTCTCTTAGGGTATCATAAGTATCAAATATGTACTGTTCACAACTATCAATTCTGCATGAACATAACAGATAGTGAGTGACCTGGGAGGCTGCATTGGCAATTCATATGAGCGATTGGAAGTTTTTGTGTGTGTGTTTCAATTTAGAGACCAGGAGGAGACTGTAGCATTGAAGGGACTTGAGTTTTAACCGATCGTTTTCATAGCCTCCTTATTTGCATGCATTAGCTGGGGATTCTTGGTGTGGCTGGTGGCTGGTGTCTGCCTGCGCCACTTGGGCCCCCAAGGCTCTCAACATCAAACACTTACCCCATGGTTGTTTCAAGTTCCCGCCATGTAGTTACGGAGTTACTGCAACGAGCATTATTCTCGCCTTCGTGCCGATTTTTTTAGGCTGCACCGCCCTCCACCAGTGGCCAGGACTGTTGCAAAGTCCAATTGCTGGTGGGGAGACTCTTTGACCGGGGGAGCCAGTTAATTGACTCCTTAGTGACTCACATCATTTTCTGAGATGGTGTTGGACTTCAACATCCTGACTTAGTTGCTCCGCTTTGCAATAATAATAATATCCAGGCACAGCAAGCATCCAAGCGATGAAATTCCTATGATCCTCTCTCAAGCTGCCTAGCCCTCCTTGCACCAACTACCAGATAGCTGATGGGTCCGTGGGTTTTCCTTAGCTGCTGTTTGCCCAGTCATTATTGTCCGCCATCGCGTTGTTAGTGAGTCAATTGGCGACCTGCTGCCTGCCAGCTTGAAGGAAAATCCACCATCAAGGAAACTTCTTTTTTGCTCACTCGAAAATTTAACATTGTCGATGGGTGGTAAATAAATATCAGCTTCTCCCCCATATTTCTTTCAAATTTTTTTTGACTCGTAACTTTTCTACGCCTTGACCAGATTTCTATCTACTTCTCTTCACCCCCCGAGAGCTTAAACTTCTATCAAACTTACTCTCCACGAATCCCCCCATTTGTGACAAGGTTACATACAGAAATTTCTTTCATTTTTCCTGATGAGACTGATATTGTCCTCCCCCTTCTTCTTCCTTAATTAAAGTGATATCGCGGTTCCAGCAATGGGTTGTTCTAATTCCACCCAGGTGGGCCAGGAACCCGACGATGACCAAACCGCGGTCAAATCCCTGGACCACTATCAGATCCGCGCGCCCTCAACAAACTCCACCCTAGATTATTCCCATTTGAAAACGCTGGAACCGACTGCACAAATGAGTCTCCCTCTTGCAAACAAGCCACCTTCAATAACGGATTCCGACTCAGGTTTCGGCCTATTTGACGACGAATTGGAGGAGGAAAAGGAGTTCGATGTTGCGATGATGGAACTAACTGACGAAATATTCACGGAGCAATATCCCGCACAAACGAGTCTCCCTATTGCAAACATGCCGCCTTCAATAGCGGATTCCAACTTAGGTTTCGGCCTAGTTAACGACGAATGGGAGAAAGAAAAGGAGTTCGATGTTGCGATGATGGAACTAACTGACGAAATATTCACGGAGCAATATCCCGCAGACGAATGGTCTCGGGCCCAGGCGGCCCAGGCGGTGAGTATTGAGAAGTGCTCCATTTGTGTCGAGTCGGTTTCCAACGATGGATTCTTACTTACTCCATGCAAAACGTGTCCCAACCGTACCTGCAACAATTGCATTAGGAAAATGTTCATCTCAGCTTGCCGCGATGAGTCGCAGATGCCGCCACGTTGTTGCGGTCCTCTTAATATCGGTGCGGCTGTTTCAGTTCTTAGTGCGGAAGAATTAGAGTTGTTCAAAAACAAACATGAGGAATGGACGACCGCCAACCGTGTCTATTGCCCTGTCCCTACATGTTCTGCCTTTATTCCTTACAGACTCTTTCCCTCTGATTACGTTCCCACTTCCACAAAGCTGGCGAAGCCAGAAGTGAAAGAGGACGCTCCAGTGCCTCTCGGCCCAACACAACTACACACCCCACCACCAACACCTCCAGCCTCGGCTTCGCCGCCGCATCAAGAGCCTGCATTTATCCCATGCCCAGGCTGTTCCATTGAAATATGCTGCGCCTGCAAACAGCTAGCGCATAAGGGCACTCCATGTCCTGAGGGTGCAGGCGAGTTGGATCCCGAGCTAACTGCGCTCTTGGAGAAATGGAAGATCAAGCGATGCCCTAAATGCCGTGGGGCAGTGCGATTAATGTTTGGCTGCAACCACGTAGCTTGCAGATGCGGTGATCAATGGTGCTGGCGTTGTATGAAGCCGATTGGAGTGTGTCATACATATGGCTGTGCTTACGACGGGGCAGAGGACGAGGAGGAGGAGTATGAGTCCGACTGGGACGGCGTGGACGACGAGAACCAGAATGGAACTGGAAATGAAGAAGGGTGCAATCAAGTCCCTCCTGAGGACCTAGACATAGACCGTGGGGGTGATAGGCGCTGGAATACCGGAACTTACGAGTTTAATTTAGAACCCGATGCGGAAGTTCACGACCCGGTTGATTGCTATCACACCTGGATCAAAGCTAGCACCGATGACGTGAACAAGAACCAGAAGTATGTCTGTGAGCGATGCTGGCGTGATATCTTCCCCAAACCATATACCTATCCCGAAGTGGTAGAATTTTTGGAGCACGGGTTCATTCCCGAAAAGCCAATCGCGGATGGTGAAGAACAAGGGGTTCCTGACTTGAGACTTTTTATGTGCAGTCGGTGTGCTATAATGCTTTGCGATGACTGCCGGGACGGTGACACAACTGACAAAATTGCTCGGAGGCAATGGGAAATGGCGTGAAAATGATGCATGAATAATCAGGCGTTGATACATTTACGATTTTTTGGCGTTCATATGAGGCGAATACGCATAATTCCGCTTCTCATTTTATTATCCATTTTTCCAGCATTCCGCAAGCGAATGTTTTTTCTTCTCCTTTCTCTTCTCCTTTTTTTGGTTTCGTACTTTGAATGTTAGCTTGTTCTTTCTTTACCCCTTATTTATTTGGTTTCATTATAAAGAGAATTTTTGTTTACTTCGTTTACACACCTTATCTCTTTATTACTCCCTTCCTTCCCCTTGCTCTTTTAATTCATTTTACTTTGGCCCGTGGATTTGACGTGGAGGACCATGTATCCGGGCATTTAAATACAACCTAGGAGGTAGACTACATCACATTTTCATTAACATGGCCGGCATTTGCCAGACAAATACTTTCCCCAGCTAAAATATATATTTTTTGGTATAATAGACACAAAGACCAATATCTAGATGAATAGTAAGTTGGCACAGTCGAGTGGGTGGTAATAAACAGGAAGGGATTGGCAGGAGCCGTGGAGTATCCATGTCACGTGAGACATCAGCTACAAGGTTCCGTTAACTATATTATCACGATTTCCAGATAGCTTTCCGCTGTTGGTGCAGAGGAACTGACGAGAAGACTTCAGTCCTCAATTGAGCTCGTGATACACAACACCATAAATCAAGAGCTAGAGCAATACCATCGCCAAGATGAATATACCATCCTCTTACCTCCATACTTCGTTCCGTCATTCCGCCTACCAATGCATCCGCCAAACACAACAGTCGACCAGCGTACCACTCCGCCATGTCCCACACCGGCAGCGTCAACGACAACAGCATCGTTATTTATCCGCAAGGGCCCCAACGCCCATGTCCCGGTTTACCGTGAACCCTCAACGCAGAGCTGGCGCGCAGGATCCCACTAACTCTGTCCCACAATATAAACGGACCATAGCCCTATGTGCGGCTGGCATTGTCGCATCTGCCCTTGGCATGTATGCTATCATTGGTACATCAGGGTTAGACAAGAATGCTCAGAACGATAAACGGGACCCATCACCGTCGTCGTCATCATCATCATCGGATAGAGGCTATGACAGAGGCAAAATTATCAAACTCGAAGGCCCCCCAGGCCTAGCAGACAACCCAACAACCACCATAATCGACGGCATAGAGCAAGTTCCCACGGGGAATTCCACAATTCCTACCTTCCCCAAAACCATCAAACTCCCCAACGGCGGCTCTCAAGCCCTGTCCACCGGTGGACGAGCAGGTGATGAGTTTCCCGCTAACACTAAGATGGAAGATTACACCTTACTCGGCCTAGGCATCCGCACCGTCTCCTTCCTCAGCATCCAAGTCTACGTGGTGGGTCTCTACATCGCCAACTCAGACATCGCAGCTTTACAACAGCATCTCGTCAGACGAGCCGCGACGCCCGTGAGCGCCTCTGCAGTCAATGAAAGCGCCGTCACGGCCACGTCCCTTGTTCCCAACGAGCGGGAAGCGCTTAAAGAGATGCTGCTGGACCCGGAGCAAGGGCAGGAGGTCTGGAACCAGATCCTCAGGGACACCGGGGTCCGCACTGCGTTGCGTATTGTGCCCACGAGGAATACGGATTTCTTGCATCTGAGGGACGGATGGGTGCGGGCCATTACGGCGCAGGCGCAGAGCGCAAATGCCCGGGCGAAGGAGGTTGGGGCGAAGCAGGGTTCATCAATACCAGCTGGTGCTGTGGTGACGTCTGAGTTCGAGGATGATAGCTTTGGTACTGCACTTAACGACTTTAAGTCGCTGTTTGGGGGCGGGGTAAGGAAGAATGTGCCCAAGGGCCAGGTTCTGTATCTCCTCCGGAATAAAGTGGGGGGCCTGGAGACAATGTTCCACGCTGGGAGTGGGAAGCGGTTGGTTTGGCTAGGCGCGATACAGGATGAACGAGTAAGCCGGTTGTTGTGGATGGGGTATCTGGCGGGGAAGAAAGTTGCCAGTGAGGGGGCGAGGAAGAGTGTGGTTGATGCAGTAATGGAGATTGTAGAGAGGCCGGTTGGGACCGTTGAGCAGAGGGTTGCATGATGGTATGAAGTATGGGCTGTAAAACAAGATAGATATTGTTGTCCGGCTTGATGCAGATTTGGATTGAATTTGAGCACGCAAACTTGCCGGAATTTTAGGCTGAGGGCATTGTATTATATTTTCTTGTCAATATTTTTTGTCACCTATCAACGCTGTACAATTTAGATGCACCGTCCTGGCTAGATGTAAGAGCTGGCAGCTTCATCACTTCCAATTTCTGTTCCATTTATCTGCAGTGCGCTCATTGAGCATTGGTTTTGTTAATTACATTGATAGCAACCTAATGTAAAATATTTTTTTTTTTTTTTAAAAAAAAGGAAAACAAACCCCCGAATTAACACTGTTTCCCTATCGGGATTCAAAAGGTAAAAAGCTCATCTATCCCATCGCCCCCATCCCACCGTCGATCTATCAATGTCTCCATGGGAACCTCTCTATTATCCATTTACCCTCCCTGGTATTGATCCTCTAATTCCTTCTTCCAGTGCCTCCAAAGAAAAACAAAACGCGTCCAACCTGCATGAGAGGGAAGGGCCCTCATTTGTATAGAAATCACGCCTTGGATGCTTTAGTAGCCGCAGCAGCACTCAACAAGGCAGGCAATTCCGCCCTGCGGGCCTGGAGATCGGAGTTGCCGCCAATATGCTTCTGGCCAATGAAGATGTTGGGCACGGTGCGCTGTTGGGTGATTTCTGCCAGGGCATCTTGGATGGCGGTGCCGTCATCTGCTTTGTACGATTCGGTGTTAACATGGTGGCCTCTCCTTCTTCTTTTTATTCTTTTTGTATTTGACTCAGGCGAGAGGAGGTGGAATAGGAGAAAAAGGTTGGTAGAGAGGATGTAGTGGTATATTTAAAATATAATTTAAAAAAACGAACCGATTTGATCCAACTCGAGAACGAAGAACGGGATGCCCTGTTCGTTCAAAAGAGACTTAGTGGCTCTGCTGTAGGAACAGTAGCTTTTCGAGAAGACGACTGTTTATTTGATCATTTTGAATTTGATGTTAGCCATTTACCCTTTTAGTAGACGCTTTTGGGTGTTTTTTGGATGTGGATTTTGACATCGTAAAAGCAAGAGTCTGCAGAATGGGTGTATATATATATAAAGAATGCTTGGCTTATAGCAAGACTTGTAACAGCTACCAGGGTAAAAGGAAGGTGATATAGACATACCAACATTGTTATCAGCAATAATGCCCTCAACCTTGGACTTTGGAGTAGCCATAGTTGTAGGGTTTGGGCCAGCCAAGGAGCCGAGAAACCGGCGGAAAATGGATGCGATGTTGGGCAATTGGGTGAAGGCTTAGAAGCCTTCTTTGCTTGAGATGAAAAGGAAGCAGAGGCGTGTATTAGAAGATCTGATGTTTGCTGGCAGTTGTGATGTGGTCGTGCTGAGTGGTGACTGTGAAAATTGTTTGGTGAGATTGTCCAAGTCAAAGAGATGCGAGGCGAGATAGCAAGGGCAGATGTCAAACTCAAATTCACTGAAACAACAACACAATCTGGCTCTGTCTGCCCAGTGTTACTGCTAAGTGTTACTGCTACTACTATTAAAAAAAAACAGCTCTTTTAAATGCTTTACTAATAGAGGTGACAATGAATAATATCTAACCAAGAGAAAACGGAATTGAAATTATTTCTCCGTATCTGAATCGCTTCTCTTATTGTAGCGTACGATGACCGCATTGGCTCGCAAGATGGCGTGAGGCCATGATTAGTCATCTGCTCGGATTTTCTCTGCTAACGTCATTCGAGATCTTTCTCATCTCTAGGAGGCGATGTTAGATGTTTCGGCGCCAGATTTGGGACGACTGTGAAAGACGCCCAAGGACCCCATATGATATTTTGTTTTGACGCATTGAGTTTCATTAATTTCTATTGCTTCTCTCTCTGCTAAAAATAAAAAAAAAAAGGGAGGATCGTCAGTGGGTTTCCGGTCGTATGCGACTTGACCGCAAGGATATCATATCCTTCCGTTATCAGATCCCTGACCGCTATCCAGCTGTTCCCTTTGATTGTCACAGGTCTTATCGGTTGACGAAACATTGTCCGCGTCTTCGACATCGGCTTATTTTCTCCGCCATTGTTATTTTCGTCGTTCACTCGCTCCCCGAGAATATTGGATTGAAGCAACGGAGATGCCAATTACGGGGCTTGTGTGTGTGCGAATAAAAATTAAAAGTGAAAAAAAAAATTTAAAAAAAAGCCCGGGGGTGCGTTTTAGTTGGTCCAAGATTTCAAGGTGTTTTGCCTACCATATCTTCGATGCAATTTCTCGGTATGTAGATACAGCTTACCACTGCGTAACCCGTTGTGGTAGAAGGCATAACAGGTAAGTTACAACTGCCAGTCGCGGGCCGGGGATATGTGCTACTAGGTGGAAATATATGCGGTAGATGGCGACTGCAGGATTATCATATTTCCCCGTTGATTTTCTTCTTGTCCTCCGCTCCCTTTCTGGGGGAACGGAGTGGTATTGCTAGTCGGGAGACAATAGTATGCAACGGAATGCGGCGCAACGTGCCGTATCCACTCACTCCTTTACCGGAGCACACCTTTTCAGTTTCTTTTTGTACTGCAGTTTCTAGTACCCAATAAAAAAAACTCGGCGGAGTCCAAGAGGTCGAGAAGAAGATATATAAGAAAGCAGAAAGATGAAAATATCAAGCGCTGTTCGAAGAAGCAAGAGAAAGCAATCAAAAAGAAAAACGACTAGCGTGAATTTCGGGTGAAGAGAGAGGATCCATTCTGTTTATTTTGATAATAATGTTTTTCCTATTTGCCCTCCCCTCTTCCTTTCAAACTTTTTCTAAGATAGGAGGGAGGGATGGAATGGTAACGGTAATAAGCAATGGTATATATGAATGGTTGATAAATAAGTCCGGAAGGTTGTTTTTATGTACCAGAGCGGGATGAGATAGAGAGGGATAGAGAGATAGGATAATCATCCGGGAAAAATCTTTGTAGGGCTGGGAAGTTGTTGGTTTGTGGCTTGAAGGCGGTTTGTAAGTAGGTAGTCCGCAAGAGGAAGTACATAGATCAAAAGTAACATCAGATAATAAGGAAAAAATTGAGGCGGAAAGAAAAAAGAAAAAAAAAAGAAAACACATCGGCTAGATGGCAGGGACAGCAACAAGAAAATTTGTAATATAGGGAGTACAAGAAACCAGATTCGACAAGACGGGGAAGGAAAGGAAACGAGGTTGGCGATATATTTTTGTTTAGGGAACAGCGGTAGGAAGGGGGACAACAGCACGCGGGGGAAACGGGAATAGAACGAAGGCGACAGCAAAAAGGAGCAACAGCAAAAAAAAAAAAAAAAAAAAAAAAAAAGACGAAGAAGAAAAAGCCACTTCAAAACAAAATGGACTATATAGTTCAACAAAGAAAAGATATCATGAAATTCGTGAGAATACACAGAAAGGAAAAAGGATAAACAGTTGACAAGTAAAAAGAAAATGGGGGTATGATGGTGTGAGTTTACTGGCCTGCTCAAGTGAATAGAAAAATAGAAATAGAAGAGGGAATAAAACCCAAGCGGAGAAAGGCTGGAAAAAAAAGGTAAACGGCCAATCCCACTGCCAGGGAGAAAAAGAAACTGAAAAAAGTATAATGAAATGAAAACAACGCCGATGGGCTACAGATGGGCTTCAAAAATAGAAAGCAGAGAACATAAAAGGAAAAACAATGATGGGGGAACAGAGACGATATTTCAGCCCCTGACCATCTTTGTATGTTTTGAATGTACACGTTCTCGACATAAAAATAACTTAACACAAGATTTGAAGAAGATAAAAAAAATAAGGTAAGAATAAGATAAGGCGGTGAAGGTATGTGAAGGACGCGAGGGCGAAGGTTTGACACGAAAAAAGAAAAGCTATTAGCTGGCGGGAAGTTTGTTGCAAGAATTGTTATAGAAGTCGGGGAGAAATTTTGTGGAGTGGGTTTTGTATTCCTTTCCCCTTTTCTCTCCCCTTTTCGTATGGCATGTAAGTTAACTAAGAAGCATGTCATCCGAGCGTTTCGTGTGAGGTAGAAGGCTTCGCTGTTGTTTAAATAAAATGTACGTTTACATGACAATGCAACAGCCACAGCCCTTTTCCTTCACTGGAGGATCATCCGCAGGGGGGGGTCTTGGTTTTGGTTTCGAAGTTTCTGATGGCTTGGGAGATAGGGATGATTGCACTGTTGGCACAGTTTTGTAACCACCGTGGTCCGTCCCGCCTGTACTTGGGCGATTGTTGTTGTCCGGGGATTTAGGTGTCGGCGTGGGTGGCCAGAAGGATGAAGCGGTATTACTTTCTTGAGCTCTCTCAATATCCAGACTGGGAAGGGTGGGTTTGTCAAACTCATTGACAGCGAGAGGGGCGAATTCCCGGTCATACGCGGACGGGACTTTGCCCTCTCGTTCCCACTGTTTTTGTTGGAGTCTTTTCGCATGGGTCGGGAGAATTTGTTGATCTGGTGGGAGGTGTGGATCGGGTTTATACATGGTCGCCAACCATGGCGGATCGCCCTCCGGACGGTTAACTGCAGTTCGGGGGCGATCGTCCCCAGATCTGGTAGACGGACGCTGATTGGATGAACTGCTGGTGCTGTTATTGTTGCTGCTACTAGCCGTCGCTTTGGGTTTCGATGTCGATGACTTGCGATTGTTCGGTGGATTGGATGATTTACGGGCGGCACTTGTCGGTTTGGAAGTCACCCTAGGTTTTGTAGGAGAGTTTTGTTGTTGGTAAGTTATGCTGCCGCTCGGGGGTCGACTCCCAGGAGGAGTTGAATCTGCAGAGTGCTGTGCTTGCGTTAGGGATCGTGGCTGCCGCTCCGTTTGCTGCTGCGATTGCGATTGCGACTGCGTTTCTAGTTCGGGGGTGTCATCAGTTGCGGCGGGTAAAGGATCGCTGAGCTTGCGAGTTTTTGCATATGAAATGCTGTCATCATCTCCGTTCCCAATCGTGTTGGTTCTTGCGCGATTTAGGGGGAATTCCCGTTCTAGATGTTCAAGAGGGATGGGGTGAGGACTTGTCGCAAGAACGGGTATTTTGGAAGCGCTTTTCCTAAGTCCAACGGCTTGGCGATATACTGGGGAAACGTTTCTTCCTTCCTCGTACGGATCTGAAGCGATTTCTTCTGGTAGACGGGGGTCATCAAAGGCCACCGGGTCGTTGTCATCTGGTTCTTCTTGTTCCTCATATTCAACAGGCACAGGGGATGTGATCCGTTGCTTTTTTTCTTCGCGTGTCCCAGGCCATTGTTCGCCAATCTCCACGGTTCCATTTGTGGCATTGCTATGGGAATCATGACTCCGCCCTCGTCTGCTGCTTGACTTGCTTCCGGCACGAACCTGTCGCTGGTGGAACTGAATGCCAAATTGCTGTAATTCTTCACTTTCTATTTTGGCCAATTTGTCCCGATGGATCCAATTGGCGCTGTCCAATTCTTCGTTACCGAAACCAACCTTGTCAGTCTTCTTTTCCCCCGATTCCATCACGCTCACAGCACTCCTGTTGGCTGATTCTCGACCATACAAATCCAAAAGGCTATCCACTTCACTGCCCGTTCGACTGAGGGTTGGATCCCGCTTGCCCAAAGCATCCACTCGGCTGGGTAGGAGATATCCCGTGTCGCCCTGCCTGGAGCCAGACCGCGATGAGTTCCGAGACCGTGTGGTTCCGTTCACTAGAGGTGGTGGATTATGTCGTTGACTAGACTTTGAGTATGTGGCGGTCGAATCGTTCGAAGTTCGTGGCTTAGAGACAGTTGAGGCATGTGCATTTTGCTGTTGGGACTGTTGGGATATAATTAGCGAAGGGGAATTTTCCACGACAATCAAACTTGACACAATGAAGGAAGATATATAGAAAACAAGAGCAAATCAAAGTAGAACAAGGAATGATGTATATTTTTTTCGGCCTATGTCAGCTCACCCGATTGGTATATTGGGTTCAGGGAGCTAGGAAGGGAATCAGAGGGAGGCAGAGGATCACAACACGCCAAACAAACAACACACAAGATGACAAGCGTAATTAAGCACCCACTGAGACATGAGATAGAGACAGAAAACAGACAGAGACAAGAAACAATTGAGAGGGGACGGTGTCACACGTACATCTTGGCTGATTGGGACGGAGAAATCCCATGGCTGCTCTTTTCCATTGACGCTGCTTGGCGATGGCAGAGCATCTACAGAATGCGTTGCAGCAGCTTCTGCCATGCCAGCACGCCCTATTCTATTTCTATTGTGCAACAAATCTGTTCTGGAATGAGCCAGAAAGATCTACTCCTTTTCCTTTAGGGATTCCTTTGCTTCTTCCCTTCTCCTCTCTCTTTTTGTTGGTTTTTACAGGTCAAGCCACTCCAGCCTGTAGAGCACACCGGATCCCATTCAAGCCGGGTTTTGCAGTGTATTTGGCCAGACAAATCGTGCGAGAAGGCTGGGTTCGTAACACAAACAAAGCCTATGGAAGGATGAGAGGAGGAGGTGGGGTTGTGATATTCGATTGACGACGATGTGCTGCTTGGTGGTACACTCGAAATGCCACAGAAACGGTCGAGAGAAGAAGTATGGAGAATATTGAAGTTGGAGAGAGCACGCCGGGGGAGGGGGAGGAAATGGGACAGGAGGTGAGTGTCAATAACGGCGTGGGATCAGGGCGAATTGGGCAAGAGATCAGCGATTAAAGGAAAGGAAGCAAAAAGGAAAAAGATTGTAGTCTCAGTACGTATGGCCCGAGAAGGAGAATTAATTAAATGCAACACCTGCTTAGCTGCTCAGCCCAGAATAAAGATTGGGAAGAAGGTAGACAAGAGGGAGAAGTGAGAGCGAGCGTTAGAAGGGGTGATGTTTTCTCTCTTTTGGCGTGGAACTTCAAGACGGGGAATAATAATGGAGACAAAACTCCAGACTAAAGGGAGGCAGCGAGTGGATGAGAAAAGCCCAACCAAACCGCTGTGGTGAGAAACAAAGCACCACCAGGCACAAATGAGTGATGTGCCTAGAGACTGTACAAAGCGGGCAGGGAAGAAGAAAGAAGAAGCAGCCGCAGTAGTACAAGCAGAAGAATTAAGGAGAGAGAATTGGTTTTGTGCAGGAAAAACAAAGGTGTTTGGGCTGGACAGCCAAAGAGCGTGGGTGTTTGGTGGTTGGTTGGTTCGTCGTGCTGGTTGGGTGTTTCTGGTGTTCACCCACTGCTAGTGGTTTGAGAGAGAAAGTGAAGGGATTTGATTTAGTCTCCATTAATTTTGTCCCTTATTATTCGATGCTAACTTAGAGGAGCAACAGGACCAGATGCGGCTGGTCAGCGGCCAGTGGTCAGTGAGAACCCGTAAAAGCTTCCCCCCCCCCGTCGCCAAACATCGCCCTTGGAACAAGCACAGCATGGATGAACTTCTGAGCTGACTTCAACACGCTGCATCTACATTGCGTATATATTACCCATTGCCGATTAGATACATACCCACTGGCTCTTTCCAGCGTCTTATTTAAAAATGTACATGTACTGTACATACATCTACAGTACTCTTATTTCCTCCCTCTTCTTTCGTCTCCTCTATCTCCTACGAAGAATTAGCCAAGGAACAGGCCATCAAAAGATCGACAGGGGCTAATGTGATTGGTTCAGCTGCTGGGTCGGCTTCATATCCGCCATCAACCCGGAGTATCCAGTGGATGGCGACAGCTACCTAGCTACCTACAGAACCACCCGCAAAGGGGAGTCAAAGTCTCGAAGGAGGAGGGAGGATACAGGCAGGGTCCCAGATTACCAGCTGTACAGAATTATTATGCAATAGAAAGGCGAGAGCGCGGCATGACTGAACGATGTGGACATTTGGACAATTTGTCACATATGAATGGTTTCGAACCGCCCCGCCCGCGGGAAGTTAGTTAAGTTAAGCCTGTCATGAACTAATTAATACCGGCCCATGGTTTATATCCACTTGACGTTTTCCAAAGTTCCTGATGTGTAAATATATACCAAGGTACAGGAATTTTATTCCCACATCCCCGTACGTATCCATGGATCGACCTCGGATGGGTATCCAAGATATTAATTGGAGGGAGAGGGAGAGATCTATGAAACTCAATGAGCAATTTTAGATTTTTTAACTTTATTTTATCTGCCTTTCCTCCTTGTTCTTGCTGTTTTTATATCGAGAGTTTTTTGTTATCTTTCATCTCAGTTTTCAGAATGACTTCTGGAACCACCTCATCCTTTTAATCATACCTGGAAATGTTATCATGGTAGCCCAAATAAAAAAGAATATGTACCAACAAACCCAAATCAAAAGGTGAATGTATATTCATCATTGAAGCAGAAGTCTATGTATTGTTACTATTATCAGAAACAAAAAAGGCAGCAATCAAAATTAAGTCTTTTTAGTCATTCATCAATGTTGAAGATGTGTTTGTTTATGTTAGCAGAGAAAAAAAAGAAAGGGAAGAAGCATGAACAAAAAATATCACCCTCCTTTCCTTTCTCATCTAGTCATTTAAATGCAAAAGATGATATCTGAAAATTCGAATCCATGCCCCCAATATGCATTCCGCTATTAGTTTCAAACTTTCCGTGGCTGTTGTTGATTTTGCTGGAGAAAAAATACTTTGTATCTTCTCTCGCCATCACCCCCACACCAAAATGCGCCAACCAAATAAAAATTAAAAGAAAGAAAGAAAGAAAGGAAAAGAGGAAGAATAAAAGAAGCAAAAGCATGAAATGCAAACGACAGAAAGAATCAAAATCCAAACCTATGCAGCATAGAGTAGGAAAGGAGAGGGAAAGAAAAGGAAAGGTAGAAAAGTAACACCCCCTCCTTCCCCCCTCTCTCTATCGTCCCCGATGCGCTTCATCAACCAGCTTCAACAAATTCTGCACCGTAAGAATAAGCCCCTTCCTCTGTTGCCTCGCCGCCTCATCGCCATCAATCTCAATCCCATCAACCTTTAAAATAACCTGCATCATCGTCGTCTCGCTGAGCTTGCGGTGTTCAAAATCCCGCGTCTTGGGGTCTGTAGGTGGATGCTGGATGAATTCGCGTAGTAAGGGCTCGAGGGTATTGTGGAAATAGTTGCCGAGGAGGCTGAGCTTCTGCTGGGGAGAACGGACAGAGTTGAGGTTTGGAGAAGGTGGGGGGATGCGGGAGGGGCGGGGAGATGTGCTGGCGGAGGAGGTGGGGCGGTCGTTGGTGGTGGCCAAGGGTGGGGCGGAGAGGTTGGGGGAATTGCTGGTGTAGGAGGATGGTGGGGATTGTTTGGGTGCTCGTTGCGGGTGTTGTTGATGGTGTCGTTCTATAGGTAACGCAAAAGGTATAGTTGTGCTTTGTGCTTGACTGTCGTTCGCAGCGCTATTGGCGCCCTTCTTGTGACGTCGCTTTCTACGTCCACCACCACCACCACTGCCGCCGTTGGAAGGGGGAGACGGGGACTGCTGATCGGCAGCCCCAGACATTTCGTAGTGTGCAGGCGTCACTAAGCTCTCCTCACTCGACGTGTCTGGGAGGATATCTGATATCACGCACATTGTTGCCGAATTCTGTTTGAGCCCGACATCCTTGGCCCTCGCAGAGTCATCTTTCAACGCGTTTCCCTTGTAGAGAAGTTTTATTTGCCGTGTGTTTGCGACGTCCAGTGCATTCGCAGCGGCCAATTTGACGTTCCCAACCGTTATCAGTCCATCGCCAATCGCATAGGCGGGGAAATCGAGACGGTACGATTTCCCTCTGTGTTTTAGGATGATCACATCTGGCTCAGACTCGTCGTCGTCGGCAGCTGTGAGAGGATGCTGGTTGCCCCGCGGTCCGGTGGGGGAGTAGCCTAAATCATGCCGCACTCTGTTGTAGTCGGCGTCATCGACAGTCACGTAGCTGTAGTCTTCATCAGTAACGGTTGGTGGGGACGTGTTTCGATAGGGAGATGAGCGCTCTCTCCATGGATTCCAGCTCATCGCAAGAAGCGCAAGAAGCGCAAGAAGCAAGGCGGAAACGGTGACCACAAGACGGGTGGTGGGGGATGAGGAGGCAAGGAATGGTAAAGCCTCAAATGGCTTCGCAAGGCTGTCTAGCCACAGGGGTGATGACGATGCTAGGTCAGCTTTGGACAATGTGATCGCAAAGCGTGAAACGGCGCTGCGGAGGGATTCTGGGAGATGAGGTGCCAGAGATTCCAGGTATGAGGCGGATGTAGCGCTGAGGGAGGAAAAATGGGAGGAAACGAGTGTCATGGAGCGATTGTGCCAAAGGGAAGAGAGGGATGGGGGGGTTTGGTGCTGCATCGCATAGTTGGCATCTGCAGCCCTCAGGTTTTTTTTGGGCGTTGACTTTTTCTTTGGCGGATGTTGCGGGTCACAGGATGGCGAGCGACTGGGGCCTGGTTCCCTTGTAGTAGCGGTAGTTAAAGGCTGCAGGGACCCCGCCCAAGCCAAGTTCCAAAGCAATTTTTATTCAAAGCAATTTTTATTCAAAGTAGGAACAAAACCATATTTCCGAAATATTACTACCAATAGAACTGTGAATAATTGTTATTTTGAGCTGGAAGAGGTTTATTTAAATTTTCATAAAGAGAGTGTTTGGCAGAGAAATTGTATGTCTATGCTGGTCAAAAACCCTTCCCATCATTATCACAAGGGGTGTTTGTCCTGAGGATGTCATTCATTTTGATAGTTGGTTAGATTGACTGTGGCAAAACCCTATAAATTGGGTGATTACTTCTTAACTACAGCATTCCGTGCCATGTGAAGCGTTAAGAGGGATGATTGCACAATGAGGTGAGGATTAATTATGATGTGCGTATATTCTATTCTACGAAGCCCGACCAATTTGCCAGATGCAAGGCGTCATTGGCCCACAAATCTCCGCTCGAGTGCTAGGCATCCATGACCCCCTTCCTGGGCTTCGGATGCTAGCTATGCAAAGCATTGAGCCCCTGGACCTCTCCACTTCAGAGCCGCACCTGTCCTTCTGCAGGTCTCCCACCAAACCATCTCCCAAGACCGGTCGTACTACCCTCGTCCCTAATGTTCCCTTCCTCGGACTCTTGGCCTCCGAGCCATCTAGGCCGTTGGATGCCAACATTGTCACCACGGAACCACTGTGGAGTGTTCGCCGTCTCAAAGGTGTTTCGGACCCGGTGCGCGAATGACTGGAAAAAATTCTCTTCTTCTTCTTCCTCTGGCCCAACTGCTGGTGCGCGACTCGCCGGGGTAGCCCTAGCTGTTGGATCCGGATGCTGGGGACTCGGGCGATCTGCGGGAGGTACCCATATTGTAGGGCCACCAGAAGACGCAGGTGCTGCTCGCCCATATACTGAAGCCGCCGCCTGTGACGAAAGGCCCAGAGAGCCTGGTCCATTTAATTCCCTTTCAATCAGTTCCCGTCCTTCCCGCCAGCCCCCGACTCCAAACCCACTACCATTAATTGACACGTTCTCATCCTCATCTTCGAGTAAACTGAAATCAAACCAGCGCTTAACTCGCCCGTACAGGTTGAATAACGTCGCACAAACGGGTATCAAAATAAAGATTGGAAAGGCATAGTCAAAACCTTTGCCTAGTGGGGTTAAGTTGATCAAGCGCCCAAGGAAGTGGTAAAACGTCGTTCCCTTCTGGACGTCTCGAGGAAGGAATGTAAGAAAATTGTATGAAAGCGGAACTGTAAGTTTGGCGATTTGGCCTGCATACCAGCAGGCACTTTCGCCGTAGGTATTTCGAGGAACCAGAGCCCGATTACCCCAAACCTTGGCATCCGTGATCCCTACGAATGCGGCCGAACACATGTAAAAAATCCACGCTGCAGATGCGACCTGGCCTAAAAACCCAATTGGTTCGGACTTAGTGGGATTGTGGACAACGGAAAGGGTGACAATAGAAACTCTCGGTGCAAATGATTTGACGATCTCGGACCAGACAACGCAGCCAGACGCCAATGAAAAGAAGCCCGCGAGAGCTAACCTCGCAGCTGGTAACATATGCACGTAGATATAGTACCGTAGGGTGGGGGTCATAAATGGGAGTGACCTCTTCGGAGAAGATCGAAATGAAGGATGGGAGAATTCGAGCCGCTTGGAGGCGGAGGAGTCAATGATCGATTGGGTATCAGCAGCTTCTCTGACAAGCCGCTCCCATGTATTGGAGAACCGCGCATTTTGATGGCGTGCTCGACCCAGGCGTCTGGTGATATCTGCGAGATATCGCGTGGTGATTATGGGTGGCACACTTAATCGCGACTCGCTGGCGCCAGCAGATGCCCGAAGGCGTGATTCGGGAATACTGGTCATATCGACCAGTTCGTCAATCCACTCTTGCAAATCGTGGGGGACGCCCGTTTTCCGCTTTCGTAACTGGGACACTTGAAACTCAAGATCCTCAAGATCGGCCATGGAATCTGTGAGGCGATCGTGTATTCGAGGAGCACGGGCTTGGATCCTTCTAAGCTTGTTCCCCGGGTTTGCATTTCTTATCAGAGTTCGAGGTATAACCACCAAGCCATGGCCCATCAGGTATATTGCAAGAGCCAACCCCCAGAAATAAGCCAGAGCCATGACAAGGGCTTTGAGAGAGGTGAAATCAAAGCCATTTTGTATCGAAATATAGACGAGCCCTGCAATACCAGATCCAAGAACGATTAATTGATAGCGCCCGTTCGAACGCAGCGAGTATAAGATACGGTCTTTCGGGGTGCGATATCCGGAATCAACATATTCGCCAAGCAGAGGGAGAATTACCCTATGGGTAAGACATTAGCTACTGGTGGCGATAGAACGAATGGATGCTTTCTTGGAGCAGAAGGGAGTTGTAGGAGGATATTTCCAAAACTCACCAGGTCATAACAAATGTCAACCAATAAGCAATCCTCCACGAAACAAGCATCACACGCGGGGGAAGCCATATCCCCGAACTCGGTTCGTCCCCTCTCGTGCTCGATGTAAGATCAATAGGAACAAGCAGAACTACGCTGGCGGGGAGCGCAAGAGCCAGAAAGACAGGAAAAGAGAGGAAGGCCGGAGTAGAGCGCAGCGGTAAATAGCGTCTTAGGAGAAGAAGAACCAAAATTGATATGACTAGAAGAGCAATGATCATGAATATCCCTGAACCCACAGGGGCGGGACTAGATGTAGCGACTGACGAAGGAGACATGGCTGGCAAGCCCAGGGAACATCGATGGCTTTCGGCGCAGTGGGGCTGAGTGGTTAAAGTATTCTACCGACGAATCATGGTAAGTCTCGTCGAATCTACAAACCAGGGTATGAGGGTAGTTTGACGAGTATATGTATTGGGGACGAACGAGTGTAGGCAGAAGTTAGGTTGGTGAAGTCAGGTTGGTTGAGGTTATAATGACCTTGGAAGTGGTTTACAATTGGTTGTACGCAGCGTAGATGGATGCTGTCGTCATGTACTCCTTACGGAGTCCAGTGACGCAGTGCTTAGTCATTGAAATGCAGAAGCAAATAGCTTCCAAACCTGGTTTAGCGTATCGTGTTGGATGTCGCGGCTCAGTCACGAGGCGGCTAATTTTATACCGACACTAGTCCTATTCAAGTAGTGTGCAGGGTTTGTGGGCGGACCTCGCGCCAGGGAGCTCCCTCCAGGGCTCGATCACGGGTCCTGCCACAGAACAGCCAGTCTAAGTCTCATCGGGCAGAGTGGTTTACCACTAGTAATTTCCGGCACCAGCCCAGCTGGACCCTGCCCCCCAGGTGTCGTTTCCCGGTTTCCGCGACCTTTTTTATTCTTAGGCACTCAATAAAATGGCTGAGAAAACAAAGACATGTGGTGCAGTTAAGTGTGCGTGTTATTTAATATTTTAATAATATTAACTACAATCATTATTACAGAGTAGTATGCAACCTACCCCGTGGTATGTAACCTATCCTCCAAATCCCACAACTTCTGCGTGGTTCTTTTATCCAGCTCTCGTTGCAGTTTTGCAGCCAACCACACCACCCAATCAATACCTAATAGGTACCGTAACAGCGAGCGCTGTCTGACTAACCACGGTGCCCCATCCACCGTGGATCACTGTTCTAACCTTCAACTAATGAATGACCTGCCAGAACTAAACCTTCAACTCGCGGCGTCAACCCCCCCAAGCCATCTTCAACAGTCGGGTTCGTTTGGCTGAGACAGGGTTTCTAGGCCACACCCTCATCACCGCCCGTCGATCATCCCCGATCCCTCTTTGTTTTTTTTTTGTTTTTCCAACTTGGTTTGCGGCCCTTTTTGGCTCCCCTTGATTTCCCTCCCGCCAAAGGCTTTTCCAACTCTTTCTCACTCTTCTTGAATTACCCTAAAACATGACCCCCAGTCGTGCCTAGGAGCTTCCTGAGGCTGCATATGCTAGTTTGCCTGCCACATCGTTGGCTGCGAAACGCTAAGGCACAGGGTAATAACTTGCCCTTGTTCAACCTGTCTGGATCTCCCTCGTTGCCTTGCACTTCGCTCATACCTACCCGCCTGCCCTCCTCCTCCCCACCACCCCCAAAACTCAAAAGCACCCTTGGACTGGAATTTGACAGGCAGGCCTTCACCTCTCATCCTCTTTCGATCTTACCATAGCCCTGCCGTCCGTCGTTCACTCCCTCGCCTTCCATCACATATCGCGCCCGCCCGCCGGACGACCCTCCTCTCCTCTGCCGGGTCTAAGTCCTCGTTCAAATACTCCTCCTGCATTCCTTTCGGCTCGGTTTCAATAGTACATGTTCATCAATCGAACCCAATTTGGGTGGCTACGAGAGCCCATTATTCTGGAAAGCTTCCAGTTGCAACTTGACTCGCTCATACACCCTTCTTCCTGACAAGCCTTGCTTATCGTGACGTCGGTTGATGCTTAACGCGAAATCCTACCGTCGGGGAACCTTTTGAAGGTGTTTTAAGGTTCCCGATCACAATATGAATCCCACCAACTTCGCGAACCATGGAGGTTCGATGCCGATGGGAGATAAACCAACGTTTCCCCAGATACAGGGCCAACCGAAAAATGAACCTACTCATCAGGTGCTACTGAAACATATTTTTGCGGCTTTGCAATCACAGGGTCCATTTCAGGGTTGGCAACGAGACGTACCCATTCGGGATCGAGGCTCTAAGATCTTTCAAATGTAAGATACCGTTTAGCCATCTCTTGTCTGTTTGATTGGCTTGGTTGCTGGTTGTTCTGGTTATATTTGGTTCCTCTGAAATTTGCTTTTGGATGTCCTGTCGTGTCGAGAGTCCCCTCTGCCAGATTTCACAAACACTAACTTGTAGTTATTCTTCGCCTGCTAAGCATATCTTCGCTGCGCCTGGTTGAAAATAACCTTCACAAGATTTTAACCGCCGCCGTAACCTATGAAGAAAAGGCATTCAAACAATCAAGGGACAGGGTAGGTTTTTGTCGCGTTCCATGGCTATCCGAGCGAAATCGCTGACTTATTTCAGGCTGAGTATGAAAGGGAATGTAGTAACAAGCTGGGGCAAATAAGGGATAGTAGACAACAACGTGCGGCGAACATGATGCAGAGCGGTATGACGATGTCACACGGTAGCCCTCATGCTGGCATAGCCGCTCCCACCCAAAATACTACACAACCAAATGTGTTTCCTGGTCAAATTCAACGGCAAATGCAAGGGTCTCCGATCCCGATTCAACAACAGCCACAACAACCGGCAGTGAGAATGAACGCACCTAACCAACAACTCCAAATGCAGCACCCTGGCTTCCCCCAGAACGGGCTGCAACGAATGAATGCTGGCGTTTCTCGCGACGAGCTGAGCATGCTTCAACCTCACGAATTAGAACATGTTCGCCAGAGAGCGGAGCAAATGATGCAACAAGCTCCACCAGCTGCTATACAGAAGCTCAGATCAAGCTTTCAAAATATGCCCCCTGATCAACAACAGCGACTGGCTAGGGCAGGATTAGATCCGGTCCTTCAGTTTTTCCGCGCGCAGGCCGCGAGGGAGCTGAAAAAGAAGAATAATCCTCAGGAGATGATGCTCCCTCAGAACCCCGTTCCCGATGCTGGGAATAATACGATCGCCAATCAGCTGATGAATCCACACCAAAGACAAATACCTCAGTCACTCATGGGCCTCCAAGGCAATTCGACGATTCCCATGAGCGGACACCAAAACCTTGACAGCCCATATGTAGGAAGTGTTGATCATATTCAAGGACAACAGGCAGATGGGGTCCGCTCCCAAGAAGCGGGCCAACTGGTTGTCCCAGCCAGCGTCTCCCAGGTGGGGAGCCAACAACAATTTAACGCGCAGCCAGGAATGTTTCAAGATGGGCAGCAAAATGTTAACAGAGGCAATATCAATCCTATGATACTTGCGCAGCAACATCAGCAGAGACAGAACATTCATAATTCTCAACAAGAAACTGGGCAACATGCTGCACATTTCCAAGCTCAAGTTCAGGCGCATGCTCAGGCTCAGGCTCAGGCTCAGGCTCAGGCTCAGGCTCAAGCACAGGCTCAAGCACAGGCTCAGGCGCAAGCACAGGCGCAAGCACAGGCGCAGGCTCAGGTCCAGGCTCAGGCAGTACAGCAGGCTCAGATTCAAGCTCAAGCCCAGGCTCGTGCACAAGCTGCAGCTAAGGTACAAATGGCCATGTCGTCGCAGGCAAATCCTCAAATTCCACAATCTTTGTCGCAACAGAGCCCCGCAATGTCAGCGATCAACCGAGCTGTAGTTCCCGGCCAGATACCTCAGTCCCAAGGTGGTCCTCAGGGTCGGGCTCCATCAAGACCCCCAGGTATGGGCCAAGACCAACCAGTGGTGCCAGGTCCCCAACCCGGTGTTCCACTAGGGCTTCCTCCTAGCCTTCGAAATCAAATAGCACAAATGTCCCCAGAACAAGCAACTCAGTTTATGCAGAGCTATCAGCGACGTATGTTCGCGAATAGCCAAGCCATGGCGCGCCCAGGGCAACAACCGGGTGCTCCTGCTCCACAAACTTCACAGGAATCTACCCAACTACCAGCTCGCAATGGGCAGTTGGCCAACGAGGCAGCGATGCGAAATGCAATGGCCATGTCACCTCTGGGTGGGCCGATGCCCCAGAATCAAAATATTCCGCGCCAACAGCTTTCACAACAACAGCAGCAGCAGCAGCAACAGCAACAGCAACAGCAACAGCAGCAACAACAACGGCAACAGCAGCAGCAGCAGCAACAGCGGCAACAGGAAATTAAAATGCAGTTCGCTCGACATCAGAACGCGAATATAGAAATGACGGAGGATCAAATCAAAGAAATGGATCGCGTTCCCTTTCCCCCTCTCCTTATCAATACGAATACCAATATGTCGCAGCCGTTGCCAAAAGGTGTTACGACTTGGGGCCAACTCAAACTTTGGGTGGCACAAAATCCTCACGCCCTTGGCGATGCCACCCTGCCGAAACTCCAAGCAATGCAAAAATTCCACTTTGCACAGTTGAATTTGCGCAGAGAGGCGGCCCGGAAAACTGATCAAGAGTTCCAGGCGTCCGGGGGCATACCCCCGAGCGCTCCTGCGCAGTCCCAACCTTTCAATCCTCAGCAAGGGTTCCAACCGGCACAACAACAGCGCCCTCTTACAAACATGCCTATGCTACGTCCTATTACTGCTAACGACGTCCAGGCTGCTCGACAAAAGCTGGGTCCTCAGGGGCATAATCTTACAGATGATCAAATCAAAACACTTTTGGGAAGAAACCGGCAGAGGCATTTGATGGAAGCCCGTAATAGGGCGGCGGCAGCTCAGGCTTATGCAGCTCAATCAATGAATCAAAACCAGGCGCTTCACCCGTCAACTCAACCCCAACCCCAGCCTCAACCTCAACAGATCCCCGTTCCTGCGGTGCAACCGCCCACAACCCAGCCAACTCAGACGCAGATATCGCCTCCCAGCGGCAAGCCTTCGGCACCTATTGGCAAGACCCCACGTACGCAAGCTGCTAAACAACCCCCTAAATCTCTCAAGCGACCTAGCAACGATGATGTGGTCGAGGTTCAAAATCCAAGCACGCAACAGCAGCAACGGCAGCAGCAACATCATGCATCCACGACTCAGGCTCCTGCGGCTCAGTCAACCTCTAAACCAGCGGTTGCTGTCACCCCGCAACAAAAGGCGCAGTTGGAGGGTCATATGCGTCGGCAACAATCGCAATCGAGACAACCCATTACGAAAGCCATCGCCGATGAGATTTGGAACCGCCTTCCTGAGCATATTAGGCAATTGTATTCGGAATGTGTTCAGCAGGATCGTAACAATACCCCTGTCGCAATGTCAAATGAGCACAAATTGATGATGTCAAAGCTGCTCACGGATTCTACTGATATGCTTGGGCGGATGGAGGCGCTGATCCACTGGGTTGCCAAATTACCTAACCAAGAAAAAACTCTTCAAGCCCTATTGCAAATGGTAAGCTACGAGTAATGCACAATCCAATGCGTCGACAGTGATGACAACCAGCTAACCCCACGTCTTTAAAACTAATATAGAGAGTCGCATTGATGAAACAATTCAAAGGTCCGGATTGGCAACTGGTTGACCAATTTACAATAACACAGCAACAAGTTGTTTCTGCAATCGCGTATATCAAAAAGTGGTTCGCGGCGATGATCAGTCACCTCCCAAAACCAAACCAAACTTCAGCAACCGCACGAAATGCCGCGCCGCCTCAGGTTCCACAGCCTCCGCAAAACACACAAACACAGCCTGCCATTCCACCGCTTAATGCGAGTAATCTTCAGCAACTTGAGCAGCAGCAAGAAGAAGCTCTGCAACGTGCGAGGCGAGTCCATAGTCATGCAGCTCCCCCCGCCCCGACGACCTTGCAACCACCTTTCCCTCTAGGGGCCCCATCTCCACAGGGTGTTCCCCATGCATATGGACCGCCTGGCTTGACTAAGGATAAATTGGTAATTCCACCAACAAAGAAGCGGAAACAAAATCCAGCGGCCAAAACACCTACCACTTCATCGACTCCTGCACCACCCGCATCGACACCCCAGAGTCAGAAACCGACCCCAGCAGAAACAAATAAACCGACTCCACCTGTTTTAAGCTCCTTCCGATGTCCCATATCTGAATGCGAACATCATATTAGAGGCTTTGCCTCTCAAATAGCCTTGGACACCCATCTCGATGATCTCCACAAAGCTGAGGAACCCGTTGCAAATTCGCTTGAATTTGTTTTGGAGAGTTATCGTACCGGTTTAGGTATTGATCAACAAGAAAAGAAAGCGCAAGAAGCAGCAGAAGAATCCAAACGGAAGACCCCCCCCGGGCCTGAAGCTCAGCCCCATCTGCAACCAGGGAAGCCAAGCTCTACCCCTAGAATTAAGAGCGAACATATGACACCCGGAGCTACCTCCGTCGGTCGCTCAATAAGCCAGGCTGGGATAAAATCTTCACCGAGCTCGAACAATGCAAAACTATCACAGGGACCAACCACCAGCAAAGGAACAGCTGGGTCGAATGTTAAGGCATCGCAGAGTAAAGACAGCAAAAGGGACGCGGGTAAAAGCGGCGAGCAGGAATTACCTCCCGAAGATATGGTCTTTGTCAAAGACCCGTGGGCTGAAAGTGCGATCTCGCTCGAGACAATCCGCTCCGCGTTTAGCGATTTGGGCGACCAGATCTGGTCATTCCCCGGGCTCGGGTCGGATCCTATTGAAGAAATATTGAGCTCGGAAGCCTTCACGAATATTCGGGAAAGGGATACACCACAGTCTACGGACACTGGGGCTAATACGCAAACCCCGAAGGATACCGATAGCTCCAAGGACGACGAGCTAGATGTAATCATGAGCTGGTCGAGCGATGATAGTTGGATCCCGTCGGACTGGGTTAATCTTCCCGGACAACTCGAAGGGGGGTTACTGATGAACGAACCCTGGGAGGAGGTTAATTGGGACGCCCTGGAAGAAAATGAGTATGACCTGAACGGGAACAATCTTGAACAGGTCGTATATTCGATATAGCCTGTTGATCTACTTTTCTTTAAATTATTTTCTCTTATTGCTATTATCATTTCTTTGGATTCCTTAAGAAAGGTTGGCAAAACAACGAACTATCCCGATTGATGATTGACTTGGCAGGTTTGAAGATTTTGATGTCTATTTTTTTTTTTTTTTTTTTGTTTCATTCCCATCTTGGGTACTTCAGGCAACTGTTTTTATACATGCTTCATGTGGCCCATTTGGCCCCCTCATTATTATTGTTTTTTGTCCTTCACCTCTTCTCTTGTTCAATCCTTTACCATAATATTTCTCGTTTCTTTTCTTTGAACAGCAAGGTGTTTGTGGCTCTTAGATTTTCACAGGCGTTATTCTTACCATTGTTCTTTTCATTTTAGTGCACTATGTTAAAACGCCCCATTGGCAAGGTTTTTTGGTTCAAGCTTTTTGGTTACATTTATGATGTGCCCTTTTTTTCTATCTTACTTTCCCCCGTTTTGCGGATCCGAGGAAATGAAAAAATTGTGGCTTTAGTTAATATTATTTTTATGCAGAGATCATTGGATTGATATGGTCAATTATAACAGGATATATTCCCATGCCCAGTTCATAGGCCCTTTTAGAATTGAAAGTAGGACGCTCATCACACAGTAACTTGGGTTTCGACCGATTTTTTCTAACTACAACTTGCATCCCCAACCATGATGAAGCCCGGAACACTCCTAAACCACCAGTAGCATATCTTCTTTGTTGATATCAATTCGAACCCTGTTTCACACGCCACCGCCGTTCTTGGCAAACAAGATTACTAATCATCACGCGTCATACCCGCGCCTGCGTGGGTGGGTTAGCGCGATAAACGCTGTTGGTCACAAGATACCAAACGGAGTCACCAGTCGCCATCTCTTGTCATGACGGCTGCGTCTCGACTCTCCAGTCTCCCCGTTGGCAATGCAACACCCTGACGAAATGGCGTCCTAAACACATATCCGGATATCTTACCTCTACTCCAAAAGGGCGCTTTGTAGCCTTCCTTTCTTTCCATCCAACTTTTCAGATTTCTTAACAGGCGACGTACGGCTTCATTCACCATCCCGATAACGGCACACCCAATACTGACGAAGCCCTGGTTGCTTGGATATTATTACTTTCAAAATGGCTTCCAAGTCCCTCATTCCCTTTCTGGTCACCATGATGCTGGTGACTGGTGTTTGTAATACGATCCTTACAAAATACCAAGTCAGTTTTTGCTGCTATCTCCAATGCCTCGGAACTCCCCTCAGCTGACCAAGGTTATCAAAATAACAGGACATGCAATGTGTACGCAACTGCGATTCCCCCGACCCGAAAAAGAGGGTGGTGTTTGAACAACCTGTCGTCCAAACGTATGTTTTCAGATTTTTCTTTTTTTTGGCGTAAAATGGACAATAATAATGTTGAATCAGACTACAAATGTTTGTCGGAGAAATGGGGTGTTGGCTGGTTGTGTTGGGATGTAATCTCTGGAATCAGCATATCAGCCATCGATTTGGCGCTTCCTCTGAAACATCTCTTCTCGCCGGTGGCTACGAGCCTGTTGATGGCACAAACGATGATCATGCAGAATCCGATGATGAATTGGACTCCAATTCCCCGTTAAATGGAAGTCCTCGAGCGTCCACCACAAAGCTATCTCCTACAGAGCATGATGACAGGACAAAACTGAAAGGTTGGAAGATATTCCTACTGGCGGCACCAGCATGCTGTGATATCACGGGTACCACGCTTATGAATGTCGGTTTGTTATTCGTCGTTGCAAGCATATATCAGATGACGCGAGGCGCACTCGTCCTCTTCGTTGGTTTTTTTAGCGTACTTTTTCTACGCCGAAAATTATATCTATACCAGTGGCTGGCTTTGTTCGTTGTTGTCCTTGGGGTTGGCCTTGTCGGACTGGCCGGTGCTATCTTTAAAGATAAACATGAAGTCTTAGATGGAGTCCACCAAACGGTAGTTCAACTGTTTTCAAGGGCAGTGCAAGATGAGGACTTCGTTGCCGAGACTCCAGTGGCTGTAAAGACTGTTATTGGGGTGCTATTGATCGCAGGAGCCCAAATTTTTACAGCCACCCAATTCGTCTTGGAAGAGTGGATTCTTGAAAATTATGCTATGGATCCTCTCAAGGTTGTTGGTTGGGAAGGGATCTTTGGATTTCTCGTCACATTTGCTGGAATGATAATCCTTCATCTCGCTATTGGCAGTACCGAAAACGGCAAGCACGGATATTTTGATGCAAGGGAAGGGTGGCACAACATGACTACCAACAGGGCGGTTGCTGTATCGAGTTTACTGATCATGATAAGTATTGGGTATGTAATCCCCGACATATCGGCTTCTCTTAATTTTGATGCCTCTTACGCTTCTGAAGATCATAACTGACATTACCCAGTGGCTTCAACTTCTTTGGCCTCAGCGTAACCCGATCCGTGTCAGCCACTTCTCGAAGCACCATCGACACATGTCGCACTCTCTTCATCTGGATGATATCTCTTGGCCTGGGCTGGGAATCCTTTAAGTGGCTCCAGGTAGTTGGCTTTGCCATGCTTGTTTACGGCACTTTCCTCTTCAATGATATCATCAACCCTCCTTTAAAAGCCTGCCTACCTAGGCACGCACGAAGGGAAGCACTATTTCCTGAAGAGCCCATCGAGCATATCTAGATAGGTATATTTTCCAAAATTCTAACGTTTGTGTGGATTTTCTTCGGTAATAGACGACCCGTATAGACGACTGTCTGTACTTGGAGTTTCCCCAATGCTGTTTTCTTGAACGTCCTTTTATATTTATGGTACAGGTTGGGTTTCGTTTCTGGGCTGCGGTTTTGGACGATTTTCTTGGCATACGAGCATTGTTAATGCTATGTCTACGGCGCTCTGGTGTTGCGTAGAAGCGTGTTATATCGACTCTTATTTTCCAATGCATGGGCAGGCATTACTCTATAGTATGTTATTTGTCATTTGTCATTCCTTCGTTTATCGAACCTATTTGCTGCATATCAATTTGCCAACAATCCAACGTTTTCGTATGACTCGATGCAATGCATTAAATTTCAGATCATATCAACCGAGCAATCTTCCCCATCACTATTTAAAACTTCCCAAATAAGTAAAGGTTCCTCCTGTTTACTTCAGCCCATCATAAACCTTCTTCTCAACATCAACCCACAACGGAAACAACTTGGGATCCGCAAATGGTAGAATCTGCGTACAAATCACACCGGCAATCCCGTGCTCCCGATCACACCACCAGAACAAGTTCGCAATGCCCGCCCACATCCCACTCTTCACGCTCCTGCCCGTCACACTGTTTGTGATCATGAATGACAAACCCCAGCCCTGCGGTTCATTATTATTCAGGGGGTAGATGTCCGGTACACTATTGACGAGGTCGGGTTTCTTGTTCAACAGCGTACCTTGTCGACCAAAGTTGGGCATATGAGGAATATGGTTCTCGAACATTAGGTCGACGGTAGATTTGGCGAGGATTTGTTTGCCCGTCTTGGGCGACGTGCCGTCGTTTAGCAATGTGGTGAGGATGTCTGAATAATGGAGGTGGATGGGGGAGGCGTTAACTCCTATATTGGGAATCCGTGTGCATACGACTTATATGCGAGAAGAAGGAAGTGAGAAGGGGAATGGTAATTATCAATTAACTTACCCAAATAATCCTGCGGATTGGCGAAACAGCCCGCTCCACCAGAATTCAGCATGCCTTTGGTCTCCTCCTTGTTCTTGGCAAGCAGCGGCCACCGAAGCAAATGATCTCTCTGCGATAAGGTGCCATCCGGATTCCGCGCATGCATATATGCTAGCTTTGCCTTCATCTCTGCTGAAGGAAGCATGGTGATATTCTTCAGTCCGAGAGGCGCGAAGATGTTCTTGTGGAAGTAGTCATTGAGCAAGACGCCGGTAATACGCTCAACTAGGATCCCAGCCCAGTCAATGCTCACCTATAGAATGGGTGGTAGTGTGAGCGTATGGACGTTCTAATAGTATCTTCTGTTTCTGTTCTTCTGGATATGCAATACGTACACCATACTCAAATCCCTCGCCCGGTTGAAAGATCAACGGCTGCGTAACATCATACACATGACCAGAGAATTCATCATAGCCAATAGGTCGATTGAAATCTCGAACTTGCTCGTGGAAAAAGGCGTATCCAAATCCAGCTATTTCATTTTTTCAAATCAGCTCGTCTATCACATGCTCTAAAAAGAAATGCTAAAGAAACCAGAACGCGAACTAAGATGAAAAGGCAAATACCAGTATGCGTCAACAACATCTTCAACGTAATTCCCCTCTTCTTTTCCACCAGCGTCCCATCCTTCTGCACGACTTTCAAATCTTTCAATTCCGGGCAGAGGCTTTCAACCTGCTCAGCATCATCGAGAGAAAGTTTCCCTTGCTCCACCAGCTGCATACAAGCAATTCCGGTAATCATCTTTGTAAAAGAGGCAATCCAATAGACAGAATCCAGTGTCATAGGCTCCTCGACTCCCTTACCACGCTTTCCTGCAGCATGGGCAAAAAGTTGCTTGCCTTCTCTGTCAGCGACGGCGAAGGTTACCCCTGGGATTCCACGCTCTTGATCCGCACAGGCATTTTCAAGAGCCTGGCGGATGGAGGTGACACTCTCGGGGGTGAGATCTTTGCCCATTGTCGATTGGTGTTGGTGGTTCTTCGGGGGTCTTTGAATCGAAATTGAAAGAGAAATATCCTGCTCTTCTACTGTATATAATTTTATCTCAGGAATATGTAGACCTGTTTGAGGATCTGGAAACGTAGGGCAAGAAGTTCAGAATGTATTCCCAATTCCAGTTTCTCCCCCCATCAGGCACCTTCGCCCCTTGGCCGCACCTTGGCCGCACCCATCCCCTTGATGTTTCCCACCCCTCCTCTCCCCATTCTGACTTTTGGTCAGCATGCCTGGCTATTACTACCCAGTAGGGAGTGGGAACACATCACACTTCTGATGGATAACAAGAACAACCCCGCCATGCCACCCGCGCTTGGCATAAGAGACTGCATTAGCTAGCGCAACCTGGTAACTGGCTTGGTTCAAATGAGGAGTTTTGGCAGCAGTTGACCCACATAGTTAGTAATAGTCTGCCGTAGCTCTGCCACAAAATCCAGAAGAACAGCACATGTTGAGACATTCCTGAACAGACAAAATATCTGCTTTGTTTAATCTCCTTTGTTTTGAAATAATACTGACAAAGTCTAACAGGTTTCATTGATTCATTCCATGCATTAGATCAACCATATTGAATTAAAATTGATGTACCATCTGGGTCTTCTTTCAAGTGACTTGTATACTAACAACTTTAATAGAGATAGAATAAGAAGTTTTCCAATATATATCATGTTGACATACTATAGATAGCCACCCACTACCCAGCTCTTTCAACAATCAACCATCTTCGCCCATTCCATCATATTATTATAGTGAAAAAATACTCTTCAGAATAGAGTAAGCAATGTCAAATGATTTCTTACACAAAAAACATTTAGCACTGCATAGATCATTTGAACAAACACCTCACAAATATATATAACAATGTGAAGATGTCAATGTTGTAGATTTAAATGAGTGTAAGATATATGAGAAGTTAGTGTGACATATACATGATATATTTCTTCTGTTGCAGTGTCATGAATTAAGTGATGTTTGTTTCAAAAATATGACTTTGAACTTGAACACAACATTCAATCAAAATCTGGTTCACAGACACCAAGCAAACTGCTACCATGCATTATACATTCACCGCAATCTTGCATAAAACATCTTGTGGTGAATTTGCAGCTAGTCTGAACACAATGACCTGGCTGATATAACTCTTCAGAAGAATGAGAAAAATTCTCCACCTCCCGCTGGTCCAACTCTTTGTATCCTTCTGGCTGCCCGAACATGAGGGGCTGAAGATGGCTAGGTGGGGACCAAATTTGTTCTGATTTAACCGCGAAGCCATCAACGCCAACCCACTTTTGTTTCAGAATATTTTGCTCCCCGCTGGGGAACCTTGATGCAGCAATCATCAACTGTTCATTGGTGAGTTGCGCATAATCTATCACTTCTCCAGTTGAGGAGAAGGATCGCAGGATGCCATCATCACCAAAATGTTTGACCCCAAATGGATCACCCTTCAAGCCGCGAATAATCTCAGTCAAGCTATTCTCATTCTACAGCATTGTTAGCGTGTGTTCAAATTATTAAAATGAAAGCGAAAATGAAAGCCACTTGAGTTCTTTCAACACATGAATGGTGTGGGCTTACCGGTGCTCCCGTAGTGCCAGCATACTATGGATAAACTAATGGTTAATCATACTGAGTCGAATTGCATCAAGGCCTGGTTCTGCTTTGCTGGTAGGAAGACTTACTACAAGCATGCCTTGCAAGGCCAGGGCATGGAAGCCAATAGCGGTTAATGTCGGAAATTTCATGTCGACAAGATAATTGTTTGATCAATTTCAGAAGAACTCTCACTCTAGACTACTATCAGCTTTTTTTCTTCGCTTGCGCGAATACAGGAATTTATAAGTTAGTTGGTATAGTTTTAGCTTTGGCATATGGGCGGATGAAGGGAGCTGGATTGCACAAAATATCAAATCATTAAGTAGAAATATTTTGGAGGATTGTTTGCGGAGTATTTTATTTTATTTTTTCCACGGTTTCCTTTCCTCGTGCACATCCTACTGTAGCATTGCCGGAGAATTTGCCCCCATGGATCAACCTGTTCACCAGAGAAATGGAAGGTTGCCGTGGAGCATCCAAGAATTGGACGACGGTTGGTACCTCGGCACACAACATTCGCTAGTCCCAAAGAGGCTTGACCTAACTGGACCTGAGCAGTTTATTTTGCGAAACCACTTAAATTTAATCACAATCTGCAAAATATACACTTCAAGAAATGAAAATAGAAAATTTTGAAGATTCTTACTACAAAATGAGTATACAGATGCAGTGTCATAATGCAGAAAGAATACATCTGATTGATATGAATAAATTTGCTTAACTTTTTACTAATGTATTTAGTCAGCACGCCACAATGGAATGCAACCTTCTTGCACGCGCCAGTCTGGAGACAACTTCCAGTTAAACTATTCTCTTCGATGACGAGGCAATCTAGCCATACATCCAACATGCTGGTTTTGTATACATGGATGTCTTGTAGCTCCCTCCGTTCTAACTACCGAAAAAGGGGAGCAGGAAGCTCGGGAGAGATCAGTGAATGGGCGAGCGTCTCTGCAGCAGGCACCCCTCCCCCAAGAGCTATCTGATATAAAGGACATAGTTCCGTCCCCGCGCCGCGCTCCCCCTATCTTTCCCCTTCGATTAGGTCTGAAGAGATCAACAGCGATATGGTTCATTGAATATCAATGGAGTTTGTTCATGTTAACCTCGGATAATAAGAGATTATAATGCGAATTATATGTTAGTACGGAAATCGTCAATCGTCATTTGTTCAATAGATATGATGGGAGAGACCACCAGGCGAAAAATGTATATACATAAAGAGGAAAAGAAACGGGGGACTCAATGTGCGAATCAAAGCGGTTATCCGTACGAATCACCGAAGCGATAATCAGGTATTAGGTAAGAAGGTAAAAATAAAATAAGGATAAGCGAATATTTACAGGATTTGACAGCCTGGGGCAGGAGCGGGGTTGGGAGGAAGCAGAAAACTTGCTATAATTGCTTCCTTGTTTTAATATTTCCAATTTCGCTTGTCCAGCTTGCACTCGCGGTTGTCTATAGTGTTTTCCAGCGAACTAATACAAATGGGTGCTTTTATACTTAGGTCATAAGGCGTAATAATAGGATGGTACTTCCGATGGTATCTAAACAAGGACGTAGAGTGCGCACATCTAACAGAGCAATCAGTACATAACTCATACATCCAAGTAGAATTTCCTTCAGGGAACCAACGTACAAGGGAGAGCCCGATAATCATGGAAATCCAAAAGCAAACATTCTAAATGAGGTTCAGTAGTTAGCAGCTAGACCGTTTACTGGTTCCGGAAAATGTAAATAAACTACAAACATTGAAAACTTTTCGACCCTTAACAAGCTTGGAGCGCTGCACAGCAACAATGGGTAGCTGCATCATCATGGCAAGAATGCCATACCCCCTGATTTTCTTGGTGATACAACCCATCACCAACTCATGTCCAATGGAACTCACGAAGAATGTGATAAACATGGCCCAAGAGCTGGAAAAGTGAGTCAAAGACGAGAAATAAACATGGCGCCGAAGGAAATGATGGACTGGGATATTCCACTCTCTGGAGAACTCCAACCTATCGAATGGGGCAAGTTAGCATATTGGGTATCAAGATGTTCTGTAGCAGAAGGGTAAAAAATGTCCATACCAATCGCAGGAGTTCCACCAGTCAGCGTAAAATTTGCGGTCCGCAAAGCGCGTAATTTCCGCAAAAGCATTCAGCGTATATTCGAAAATGACAAGAAACACCAACAAAAAGGTTATCATGAAAGGCAATAGCAGCATGCTGATAGTTTCTGCAAGGACCAGAGCCTTCTCAGATCTGCTGCTCAGGCCTTGCATTCTTTCCGCAGATTCGTCTAGAACCGGAACGATGAACTCTTCGCTAACATGCGTAAGTAAGAATATACAGCCAAAAACGGCCAAAGTTTTAAAGAAGACTTCCATCCATCGTATTTCCTTCGTGCGCGGATATTCTAGTTCGTAGCACAACGTAGGGCAGAGCAGATAGTCCATATAATTGTAGATCGTAAGGTTCTGAGGGTATGAAACTTGGCCGAGAGGAGAGGTTAATTCCGTCGCAAGATCTGAGCGGAGTTTAGAAAGCGGTTGGGATTCGTCTTCCTTCTCGTTATCTGATTCCGTATTCTCTTCCATCAATCGACTCTCAGATCGTGGATAGCGCACAGCAGCAGATAGGGACCTGGGCTCGGGCTTATCCAAAGCTGATAGGCGATGCTCCGTCTCACTCAAATGTCCATTATAGAAGGCGTAGGAATGCATTTTCATAAGAAGGGTTAAAGTGTGTAGGATAAAGAATACCTGGGCAGTCCAAGTCCAATGAAGTAGGAAAGGCAAACTGGTGAGAAAGAAATACGTTAGCAGCTTTTTTAACTGCAATATTATGCAAGAAAAAACATACGCTACCCATAAAGTGAGCCATGCTGTTTGAAAGCAGCTTTGTAATATCATTCCTCCCCTTGACCATCTTAGCCAGCCCTCATTTTTCCTGAATGTTAAATGGAATGGAAGAGACAATGCAGTACTCGAAACCATAGCAAGGTCACAAAGACCAAGCTGCCAAACATTCGCCGACAGCAAAGACCACACTTGCACTCGTAATGGATGACCAGTGTCTTTTATATTTCGGACAACCGTGGTCATGACCATGATAAACAGGCTAACCCAAAATAGAGAGAAGAAGCCGCGGAAATCTCGATAGTCGCTATCAGGGTCAAAATGAGATACCCTAGGTTTGTATTCGATTGAGTAGAACAATCTTCGTCTCGCCTGAGCTCGTATCTGCTTCCTTGCACATGATATTGACTGTACGGATGGGGGTGCATCTTCGGGAATAGGGGTAGATCGACCACTTTCAGGAGGAGTTAGCCGCTGCTCTAGTTTCGAGGAATGCAGGATTGGCGGAGGGGGATTGAGAAGGGCGGGCCTTTTTCTTCTTTATACCTTGATAAATCAAATGACATTCTATCCACGCTCGCAGATGGAGTGAGATAATGGTCTTCGCTCTGGTGTTTATTTGCCCGGACTGCTCGTGGCCGCAGGACCCCGGTTCCCGCACCCCCATTCACGTGCACAGAGGACATGGTGAGGATTTCTAGGGGCAACGGGATAAGGCTCAATTAAAGGGAATGATGGCGGGATATAGTAGGGTAATCATAGCAGGATAACCCTAATAAATATACAGAGTTGGTGAAGGAAAATGCCAGCTCAATGCTGGGAGGATGAATATATAAAGCATGTCCGCTAAGGCCGGTACCTTCCCGGTGATGTCAGCGGATTAAGTGCAGCTGCACGCTGCTTTAGCACCGTTAGGAGTTATGCTAGCCTAATCCACATAATCGTTCAATAATGTCAGCCGCAACGGCGTACTGAGTTGCCTGGCTTGCGCACGAAATGTTAAAACAGCGACAAGAACAATATTCGTATTTCTATTGTCAGCCTCCGAAAGAGACCAACAGCAGAATATATATAAGTTAACTCTTTTACAATTATTAATGTTCAGCTCACACGGATATTGGTTCGGATCGCTCTGGAAGAAACTCCCCTCGATTAAAGTTGTTGAATACGGAGGACGCTTGAAGTTATTTGATTATTTGCCATACTTAACTTGACCAGACATTTGTGTCCTTTTCTGTATGATTCTTTTAATGAATTCTAATTGATCAATTTTCACTCCGCAATGCGAGCTATTAAAGTAGATTAGCACACACATTGCTCACCACCGAGGCACCCATAAATAGCAACTGGCAGTGCTAGATTCAGCTAAACCCTACGGACGAAAGCCCATGGATCTACCCATTGTTATCGACATGCACATAAGTACTGTACAATCAGATAGTTAGTCAGCCGTTGCATATGTACTTAAGTATGCCAGATAGTTAGTTACAAGTATGTTTCATGCTACCTCATACTCTGGGCATTATAATGCATTTACGTATTCCCCATAGAAAATATATATAGTACCTGAGCGAATACACCCTCTCCCTTGCTGACAATCTCAGCTGCGGTATGACCTACCATATCCTAGGAATAGTACTGCTCTATTAATTGTGAGTTTGTTCCCTAAATTCTTTGCGCGGTCTCCAGTGCCATCAGAACATCTGCCAACAAGCAGAAACACATCAGAAGAAAAACCCTAGATGTATGTATAGCTAGTCCAACTAAAAGTGTTGCGTGAACGCATATATATTTCCACATCTGGTGAGATGCCCAAGTTTCCATTGGAAGTACGGATCTCCAGGTCGCTGGGTAAACCGTTTCTCAAAGCGTCTCCCAATCATCTCGCAAATCATTTTGCAACTGCGTAAGTATTCCACGGGTGTATCAGGTTATGGTTGTATAAACACTACATCTAAGGGTAGAGAAAGGAGCAATGAATAAAATTTACGGTAGCTATTTTAAGCGGAAGAGAATTAAATATTCAAATACAGATTTCCTCATATCTCGCCTCCAGTTTGCCAACCACAACAAATGCGAGATTGTATTTAACCACTCGGCCAAAAGGACACCCTTAGCGTCTAAGGGTTTCTAAGTTAGTACAGAAGTTTGATGGTTTAATGTACCTCCCAGATTGAATCTCTATTAATTAGAGTGCAGATATGAGAGGAGGAGTGATTGGGAAATAGTGAATGGGATGCCGTGTAGCTGATACTTGTTGGCTATCCCTATGTAGACTGATACTCTCGGCTAATACTCCTGGCTAATACTCTTGGCGAATGCCTGTGTGAGTCTGTCTTTTTTTCTTCTTCTTTTTTTATTTTAAACTAACCAGTTCCAGTCTCGAACCTGTGCTCCTTGACAGAAGAGTATATAAAATACCTTGGTGAGCTTGGACTGGCAAAATGGGTCTCAATGCCAAGTTTTGATATCCAGAGCCAAGGTCACGTGCACGGGATAGCCGCTAGATTGAATAAGGTTAGCGGCTTTGCTCACCCACTTGGCCAGATATGTAAGCGCGCTGACAAGGCAGCTCATGGTTGCCCGACATGAATCTTGCAATGTGAAAACACAAAAAATAAAGACCCGGATACGCCAACAAACGATCCTAGGAAGCCAGGGAACGGCATCACAGGTTTATTCCTCCATATCACAACGCTGGTTGCTCTTGGTGACCAGTTACTTTTCGCCGTCCCCCGTTTGGGGTCCTTGCGACCACCATGAGTTCCCGTATGTTCAGACCCTTCCCTTCCATCTACACTGCATTGGGGACCATGTACTCATATAAAGCCTAGTCAAGCAATTCATTCGGAATGTGCGAGCGTCCAAAACTATCGCAGACGAGCGATCAGTGATTCAGAAGGAGAGCGCGGCGATTCGAGCCAGCTTCAGGGAAGAAAGTGCAGACTCAAATATAAGGTGTGTTGGACAGAGAGCAACCTCAGGCCTCGGGAGATCACGTTCTCACACGGTATTTTACAGGAGAAATAATGTGGCCAAACTACTTTACCTTTTCACGCTGGGTGAACGGACGCACTTCGGTCAGATAGAGTGCCTCAAACTACTGGCATCGCCTCGTTTCGCGGACAAACGGCTGGGTTATCTAGGAACCATGCTACTTCTTGATGAGAACCAGGAGGTCCTGACATTGGTTACGAATTCCCTAAAAAAGTCGGTCTCGCGCTACCAAGCCCCTCCTCGTTGAATGAAATAAAAAAATCCTTTGCTTATTATGTTGCGCAGTGATTTGAACAACTCGAATCAATATGTCGTGGGTTTAGCCCTCTGTACATTGGGGAATATTGCCTCCATCGAAATGTCGAGGGACCTCTTTCCCGAAGTAGAGTCTCTCATATCCACGGCAAACCCTTATATCCGCCGAAAAGCCGCTCTTTGTGCCATGCGTATTTGTCGAAAAGTCCCCGATCTCCAGGAACATTTTATAGACAAGTCCAAGGCGCTTCTGTCGGATCGAAACCATGGAGTCTTGCTGTGTGGCCTCACTCTTGCGACTGAGTTCTGTGAAGAGGAGGATGCAGAAGGCGGGCATGAGGTTATTGACAAATACCGTCCCCTGGTACCTGGGCTCGTCAGAGTTTTGAAAAGCCTGACGACATCTGGGTATGCTCCAGAACATGACGTGTCAGGCATTACCGATCCATTCTTGCAGGTAAAGATACTTCGGTTCCTGAGAGTACTCGGCAGGGGTGATGCGGCCACAAGCGAATTGATCAACGACATCCTTGCCCAAGTCGCTACCAACACTGAGTCCTCTAAAAATGTTGGAAATTCCATTCTCTACGAGGCTGTCTTGACTATTCTCGATATCGAAGCAGACTCTGGCCTTCGGGTGCTAGGAGTCAACATTCTTGGCAAATTCTTAGCTAACAAAGACAACAACATTCGATATGTGGCACTCAACACTCTCATTAAGGTGGTGGCTGTTGAGCCAAACGCCGTCCAAAGACACCGAAACACTATTCTAGAATGTTTGCGGGACGCCGACATTAGTATACGAAGACGTGCTCTAGATCTTAGCTTTACACTTATCAACGAAGGCAACGTAAGAGTTCTTGTAAGAGAGCTTTTGGCGTTCCTTGAAGTTGCGGATAACGAGTTCAAGCCAGTCATGACAACTCAGATAGGAATAGCTGCGGATCGATTTGCCCCCAATAAAAGATGGCATGTTGACACTATACTTCGTATCCTAAAACTTGCGGGGAATTATGTCAAGGAGCAGATTTTGTCCTCGTTCGTCCGCCTTATAGCCACAACTCCCGAACTCCAAACCTATTCCGTCCAAAAGCTTTACGCTAGTTTAAAGGAAGATATCTCACAAGAAGCCTTAACTTTGGCTGCTTCCTGGGTTATAGGCGAGTATGGAGATGCTCTTCTCCGTGGCGGCCAGTACGAAGAGGAAGAGCTAGTCCAGGAAGTGAAGGAAAGTGACATAGTGGACCTTTTTACCAATATACTTAATAGCACCTATGCTACCCAAGTCGTGACCGAATACATTATAACGTCCGCAATGAAATTGTCGACAAGACTCACCGAACCTGCACAGATCGAACGTATTCGACGGCTCCTTAGCAGTAGATCTGCAGATCTGAGCGTCGAAATCCAACAAAGGGCTGTGGAGTACACCAACCTGTTTGGGTACGATCAAATAAAGCGTGGGGTACTAGAGAAGATACCTCCGCCCGAAATCCGCGAAGAGCAGAGAGTCCTAGGAGAGGCAACCAGCAAACGACAAAGTAGATTGCTGAGAGACAAGTCAAAGAAACCTGCCAAACCATCAGAGCAGGATTTACTGCTCGACCTTATGGGTGGCTCTGACGATACTTCCACCAATGTCACTGCCAATGCTAATGGATCCCAGAATACAGCTGACCTGTTGGCTGATATTTTGGGGGGCGAATCTTTTCCTCCTTCCACAACTAGCCCTTTCCAACCTGCAACTGCTCAGTCATCTAACATCAGCGGTATCATGGATCTTTTTGGTTCAAACGGCACATCTCCGACACCGCAAGCACCACAGCCTTCCCCATCGTCCATGGGGCTTCTGGGAGAGCTTAATTCCCCTCCCGCTCAAACATCTTCTCCAAGCTCCGTTCCTCCCGCCCAAACTGTATTTGAGAAGAATGATTTACTGTTGACCCTTCAAATTCAACGGAGTAACGCTGGTGCCCAGATATTGGCTCGATTCCGTAACACGTCTACTTTCGATCGCTTTTCCGGTGTTGGATTGCAGGTGGCGGTACCTAAATCTCAAAAACTTCAGCTCAATGCCATCAACAAGGCTGACCTGGAAGGGGGAGAGGAGGGTTCTCAGGGAATGAGAGTCTCTGCTATAAATGGGGTATGTGTTCCTTCTCGTCCTTTTACTCTGTTGCAACCATTTTTTTCCTACCCGATTATCTCTTGTTTGTGATCAATGGCTATCAACTAATTTCTTAAGCAACCGCAGCCCCTACAAGGGAAGCTTCGACTCCGTCTCAGAGTTACTTACTCCAAAAACGGGGCACCTCCAGTCACCGAACAATTGGCTTGGGCAGAACCTTGAGGAGGAGTGACCATGCTGGCGATTTGTCTGCCCTTCAACCTTCGACTAACATGCTTGTTCATCTTCATTTCCTCTTTCCGTATCCCACAGCACCCTATTGGGTAGGCTGTAATTTCTAGGCTTACGAGCATAAATGATAGCACATTCAAAGACACTTAATTAAATTCATTTTACATTATTCACTTCCATCTCTCACCTTACTTTTCCGTCACCTCTTGTTGTCCCTGTCGTTCTATCGAGTTAACAACTCCCAGGAGATCCCTGAATCACAATTTAGGCTCTTGCGACTTTGTTTGAATTTATGTGCCTTGCAAAATGACGTCTTTTATTTTACCTCGCTGCGCAGGTGTGGTAAATTCTTCACCATCCCTTTGCGCTATCATTGATCGAAAAAGGTAGATCATACTCGCACACCGAGCAGCTCTTCTACCAATACATGTCACCAAAATGACGCCATAATCAATGCCGTGGACATACAACAACATGGTTTAGGTTTACAGTTCCAGTTCTACCCGTGGATTTGCCTTTCTCTCTGCGTCAAGCTGCGAAGGTTGCACTTTTCCTCCCGTGTCCTTACTATCCCTCTGTGGTTCCTTCCCCTCATATCCTCTCCGCTAGCTGCTGATATGCTTAAGGAATGTATACCTAGGTAAGACACTCAACGGACAGGGCGTCTTAAGCTCTGACGCCCCTATTTCCTATCGTTTTTGCTTGCAACTCAAATTCAGGGGAAATGCAATGACAGGTCAAACTCCCTGCGAGGGACCAAATTTGCGTCATTTTGATTCGTATATGTTTTTGGTTTCTCTGAGTTACTACCAGAAGGGGCGAGTTTGGGTTCGGTCGCCCAATGATTCCCCTTTATTGAACAACCTGACTACCTACGCTCAGTGTCTTTCCTTCGTTCCTTCCTTCTTCCCTCCCATTAAAACCCATTTTGTTTCAATACCCTCAGAAAATACTATTCAACTCCACCGTCCTTTCTGGTCTATGTTAACAGCGGGTTCCATCCCACGTTGCTTTTTCTGTCTTCCCGGGACCCTTATTTCCCCAACGCCGGAATCTGTATATTAATGTGTTACGAAATTACAGCATATTTTCTAGCCTATCATGTCGGGGCCCGCACTGCGTTCTCCGTCGACCGACACTCTAATCGATCCGCGAGGGGTTCATATTACTGCGGAAGAATGCCTTGCTGTTTTGGCCCTTTTGGAGCTTTCGGGCCGTGGCCCTCAGGAAATAAGAGCAGCGGAAATTCAGCTTAGCTGGCACTGCGACTACGCCATCGGATCTTGGGTGGCCACTCCACCTGCAACCACTGTGTACTATCCTCACAACGTCAATCCTAGAAGCTTTTCCGCAACAAATACCTCCGTGAATTTTGAGGGCTCCACGAACTCCATTCTGGACGACGTAAACCCGCTCGTAGCGGAAGATAATATCTACGCAACCCCTCCACAATCCCCCATGACTGTTCTACCAGCAAATATACATCCAAGGATGCTCAACATGACTATTCATACCCAAGAAAATACATCTCCAGAAAGTGATTCGTCTGCCACGGGGATAAAGCATTCCGTCCAGGATTCTCCAGGAAACACGGGAACATCCAATACGTCCGCTCCTGACGAAATCGGCTCCAGCCTGGATGCACCGGCCAACGACGTGAAAAAGGCGGGCTTTTCGCCTAAAGCTACAATCTCTTCTCGTGGGGCTCAGAATAGGGCTAGTATGCGTAAACCAACCAGCACACCTGCAGCACAATCGGCACCGCGACCAACAAGACGGTCCACAAGGCAGCGGAAAGACAGTCGACGCATGGTCGAGGCTAAGGAGTTTGAGAAGCTCAAAGCTTATTAAAAGACTTCACTTGCGGTGTGTGCCAAAAATGGTGATGAAACCGTTAAACTGGTAAGAATAACAAATCCCCCTTCAGCACTGCATTTGCTGATTTCGTGCGCTCTCTGCAGATAATATCTCAATGATTTGATAACGTGGCGTTCGAGGGCCTTGAGGCGGGTCTAGGATGTATCTCTATCATCATTTGTATAAATTTACATATTTGTTTTGTATATATCTATTGATTTTTTTCCCAACAGCATTCTTGTACGTTTTGCTCAGATACAACCATCTTCCCCTTTTCTTGGTGCTTCAATGTTGGAATGTTTACTGTTATGACGTCATTCATAACAAACTTCCTTCCCCTTTCCAGATCTCGATTTTGTTTTCTATTTTGAACTTTATGTGGTGGAAGCCGGTAAATATGCTCTGTATTACAGTTATTCCTTTCTAACTCCTTGCTTGTACATCTCTCTTTTCGTTTTGAGTGCGTCCTCCCCTCTTTCTTCGTCAAGCTCTATGGCATTTTTAACCTTAAAGTTGGTTACTTATTTTGAACTCGAAACACTCGATGTCTTGTAAAAAATACTTTCTATACCATCGTATCGCTTACTACATTCTTCTCGATTTAGCTCTTGAATCTTGGAAGAGGTACACTGTACATCAGGTGCTTAGGCTTTTTTTTTTTTTGTATGGTGTCCCCTACAGTTACCCAAAGGTCTATATGAGTGGGTTGGGGTCCGTTAGGGATGGACTTACTCCATAATATACTGGTCCTAGATTGCAGGAAGGAGATGTTCACCTGTTCTTGCTCATGGTTTTGCGGCTTCCGAGCTTTGCTTTCTTCTTAACAGTCGTCCTTTTCCGATAACTAGGAACGAGAGCGGATTACCAAATAGGTGGTTGTTTTCATGCCAGGCATGTTTATAAGACGATGATGCTTCGCAGACATATAGTCGTTCTACGCGGATAAGTAGGAGAGCCAGTCTTTCTCAATGAAGTGCTACATTGGCTGAAATCTCCTGGAAGACCTAAACTTCGTTTCTTGGTTAAGGTTTTGATACTTTAAACGTAAACCTTTGATGGCATGTGTAAGCATCACAGCATTAACTACCATTGAATACTATCCCATTGAACCCTACAGATAGTTGGTTCAGCTGGGTTAAGTGACCGAGTGAAGCGAGCAGTGTCTGAAGTTCACGCCAAAATCCTCCTTACGAAACCGCACACATTCAGCTCATCAAGCGACCAGACACCCGATGCATGCTTAATTACTTGCCTTAGTTGTCGACCAGTCTCGCCAGTCTGGCCAGTCTGGGTAGATAGAAAGGGAAAAAGGGGCTGTCTGGCTAGGTCCACCCCTGTAAAGGGGCGTGCCTACACCTGCAGAGATACTTATTCATAATGGAAGCATCTAATTACCGTTCCTCTCGTCATCGATAAATAAGTAGTACAAGAAGAGAAAAAAGAACGACAAAACCCGTTATTTTCGAACAAATGCTTAAGATAGGGAGGGGTACAGCTTGCAATATTTCCAATCAAGTGGCCTTGGCACTTCGAGCTGCCACACACTCAAGTTTTGATGGATCTTTGAAACAATAGTATGGAGTAGCTTCGAAACAGCAGCAGTGACACTCGAAGCGTAGGGAGCTACCATGTACGGAGTACTCAGTAAGGTAGTAGAGCTATGGGTGGTAGGGCGACTACATCAAGGAATACTAAAACTGGGGAAATTTAGAATTTGGCGCAGGTCAGAACATAGCACTGTTAGTATCTGGCCAAGAAACCATGTTTTGATTAAAGTGGTGTATTTTCGCCAGGGGTCATCGGCAAACCCTGCTAAACGTATCCCGCCCAAGCCGAAAAGCTGTCAGGGTCAATTTAACTCCACCACTAACCAAGTCTCCCCGGGATAACGACCGCGTATCGGAATGTTTCAGCTTTTCCCTATCCACGTTTTGCTTGCCCCTGATGCAACCTTGCAAGCTACCCTTCAACTGCCTGGCATACTCGACGGCAGTTGCTTCGAGGAAATGTCACCTGTGACACTTCGCTTAAAAGTAGCGCTAGAGACTGGTTGGTTTTAACGTACCATGTCTACGGACCGCTGCCATCGAAAATTTTTCGATCTAAAGGAATAGGAGATTGAGAGTGACTGATCAAGGGTGCAATCTGAGGAGTTTGGCAAGATTGTGTTTACACAATATCAGTCATACTTCAGTTATTAAAAACTACATGGGAGTATGAACAATTAATATAATCCTAGTGTATGTACTCTCGGTAATGCACAGTAAATCCCTGGATGTCCACTGCAATCGCTGGCATCAATTTCCAAAACATATACCGTTGCCCAACCATTAAATATTAAACTTGCTTGAGATGAAACCAGCCATCCGCCTTAAATCTGCCATTCTAACTCCAAGGCAAAAACGTTTAACTAACACGTTGCAGGAAAATAAATGTGCTACCATTGTCAACATGATGAACGCCAGCCCGCACTCAAGTACGTCAAATAAAGCTCATTCTTTGGGGCAGGTCTAAGAAGTGCCCAAGGGGCAACAACCATTCCCATGCGATTTTCTCCACGTTAATGTGAGTTCGAGTCCCAAGTAGATAAGCTTCTTTTTCATAGTAGAGTAGATTACTATCAAGAAGCGAATGAATCGACCACGACTACGGCTTCCTCAAGCAAATCAATTGATTTCCCTTGGGATCAGATGGGGAGTCTCGCCTCCACCGGGTCTCAACTGACATCTTCATTATACAAACCTCTGTTGTACATGCTCTTCACGGCAATTTCCAATAGACTCATGAAGCGATCCTCTTCAATGAAGACATCGTCAAACTGCCAATCATTCTTCATGTCATTGGTCTGATGTTCCGTCCCGTGGCTGCTGAAGTATTTGTGCCCCATTTTCTTGGCCAGGTTTCGGAAACTCTTGTTTTTCAGTTTCGGAGGAAGTATTTCGGCAATCGTTGAATGCGGTGGTAAGAAAAGTCCATGTGTCAGGCCTGCGCCATGCACGCCAGCGAGGATGTCGGTGTGACGAGCAAGTCTTATTTGCTCGCTAAATGGCATCGCAGCCAAATCAATAAGATTAACCTCAATCCTTGGGAACTTGGCCTTTAGACGCTCAATATATCGCTCCTGATTAATCAAGCGTCTCTTTTCCTTGCGGTCTATGAATGTGAGCACAAGCGGGCTATCCCCGGGACGAGCGTCATCTCTGATGTTATAGAAATTGAGCACTCTTTTAACAAAAGTTTGCAGAAGCTCCGATTGTTCACATTGAAGTGGTTCCCAATGATTCTGCCAAAAGGGGCTACCACCTCCAGGCAAAGGAACTATGATATTGTCCAAGTTGATATGCGCGGAGGCTGACATGTCCTTCAGTCTGACCGTTGGCTGCTTCGCAAACAGTTTCCATAGATCAAAGTAAGGGTTGTCTGGGAGGTCATCCAAGATAATAACTTGGGCATTGGCGAAATCCTCCGGCATGAAAAAGGGGAGGTTCGTGTCTCGATTTCGAGCCATCTTCATGACGTCCAACGTTAAGGAGAGCGCAACAATCTCCATAAGAGAATGGAAAACGTTAAAGTGGCTGTCTTCACGTTTAATGAGGATTGAGAAATTACGTCGTCCATGAGCAAGATTTTGGGAAGGTTTTTCTCTCCGATCAAAACGCACAAAATTGTTGAATATCTGTTTCGGTCCCGTCTCATACCAATACAACGGAAACTGCTCAAGCTTTGGCACTCCCTGGCTTGATTCCTCAGAACTAAATGGCCTGAGGGAACAGTCCAGAATAAATTTCTTTCGACTGTAGTCGAAGGTCGCGGGTCCTGAAATACAGAATGAATCTGTTCGCCCTCCTGGGTCAATCTGAGTATGAAAACAGGTCATACTTGACTTGGAGCCGGCATCGCAATAACTAGTCTGAGTCTTGGCTAGATTTGTCAAGTATTGAACGTCAAATCGTTCTGCGCAGAATTGGTTCTGAGGCGGCGCCGCTGATGTTAGATGGTAATCTCCGGGGGCAGGTAAAACCAACGGCAGATTATCGGTGTGTTCAGGGGAATAGTCCTGTTTTTGGGCGGGATGCGCCTGGGAAGGGCCATCGTTTTGAGGAGCACTCCCTAGCCCCTGGAAGAAAATGTTTCGTCGAGAATGCCAGCAGAGTGCGAAGAATATAAATGCAACAAAGCTCCCAGCAATCACATAACGCCGTCCACGAAAGGAGGAGAGCATGCTGACGACTCATATACAACGATAGTCAGGCTAGAATGTGAGTATCAACATTTTTCTTGTTGGTGTTGAGATTTCTCAAAAGCCGTGAAAGAATGTGCTTCATGTTTGAACAGACAGGTCCAGTTTCAGCCTCCCTCCCGGCCCCCCCATTCCATCCCTGCAAAGTTCAACTGGCCAATTGTAGTTAAGTGGCGCCCTGTCACCCCACAGTCAAAGACGAGCCTAACAGGGGCCGACGTACACTGAGCGGGAATGACTCGCTGGCGACTGGTTGGGTTGCCTTCAAGCGCTAACTATCCAGCGTTTCTGTTGGCTGACCCTCCCCCCCCCCCCTTTTTTTTTTGAACAGGAACATACTCGCTCCCAAACATTCAGTCTTTGACCACACCCCCGGTATATTTATCTACGACTTCATTTCTAGAGCTGCATCTTGAATAATTTGAACGAAAAAAAAAAGTCCTACCTTTCCCTGAATTTCGAGCCACAAAATATGTCCTCAATCTCTGGCGATCGGTCAGCACTAGAGAAACTAAGGGCCAATCTAGATCTGTGGCCAGAGGGCTTGCAAAAGGATTATTTACCCAATCGATCCTTGGATTTAAACCCCTGGCTCGATCACCCAATGATCAATAGGCTGAATTTTCCTTACGGTTAGAATTGCCCTGCAAGCACATATTCAGTACATTTTTATTTCCAGCCGAGTCTTCAGGGGCTATTGGTCAATATTCTATCGCTGGCTTTATTTCATGTTGGCAAAAAACAGTAACCAATAGCTCGCGCCTCTAGTTGCTCAACATTTGAGAATCCTATTAAAACGCTTGAAACATCCCCCGGAGCGATGGCAGAATCAAAACTTCCCCCTTTTCTTTAGTCTTCACCAATACAAGATGAACATTGGCCTCAAAAAATGCTTTGAACCTTCTGATCGCTTCCTCACCCTCTTACCCTAATCCTACACCCTTTATTTACTGTTCCCTCTTCGGTTTTACTCGTTTCCTCCCAGTAAACCATTGACGTATCTACCATCTGTTTATTACGACATTCTTGGGATATCCCAAAGATATTACAGTCAGATGGATTTAGGAAAGGGCACAGCAATCCCTTTAACAACAGTTTTTACTCCACCATCCTCATGCTCGTCGAGTTGGACATATGAGGATGTATACTATAACAGTGTAACGGGTGGCCTCCTGATACAGAACGCCTTCAACACGCGCGACCGCAATTGTTTCCCCCCCTTTTTCGAAGGCACAGGTCGAGGGCAGATTCAACAGGTGTTTAGCCCAGGATTCTGCCCCGATGGTTATACCTCTCCAGCCGCGACAACAAACAACGGGGTAACAACTGCAGTGTGCTGCCCATCGTACGTTCAGCGTAGATTAGAAGCATTACCTTCCTCACTGTCAAGGACGTCACTAATATAACCCTCGCAGGAAATATACATACTTCACGACCCTCACGTCGATCAACTTCTACTCCGAAGTCACAGTATTTGCGGGTTGCATCAGCACCTTTCCTGAATCCAGCACAACGACGGTCCTCGCCCGCACTGGGCAGGAAAGTCTTGTGCACTCAGCCGTCACAGGCCCAATATCTATGTGGGGTCAACCAATTGTCGTCCAGTTTCAATCTGAAGATCTCTCCCTATTCACGAGCGCCAGCACTACCACCAGCTCCCGCACCAGCACCACTTCAGACCAAACCTCAAAACCTTCCCCCCCGGCGAATAATAATCAGCCTCCACCCACTTCTCCACCCACTCTTTTGCCCCCTGCTGCTAACGGCACCCAGTCGCCCGAACTGTCCGGAGGTGCCAAAGCCGGTATCGCTATTGGTGCCGTCAGCGGTGTAGTGTTGCTCCTTGCTCTTCTGTTCTTCATCCGCCGCAGCCGTCGCAACCGCAACACCCGTATACCCCTGCACCCTTATGTTATTCAAGAACTGGATACTGGCGCTCCACGGAGTGGCTTCTGGCCTCCAAAATACAATGTCCGCCCTATACACGAAATGCCTGCTTCATGAACAGACGAGGCTCTGTTGCGTGCATTAAGTCGCATACGCAACCACATAGATATGCGCAAAAACTTGCTGGTATCGCGCTGATATGGGGAAAGCCTGACCTCCGGATCGCTAGATCGCTGGATAACCGAAATCATTTTTCTCTCCATTCGTCCGTCATTCGTTTCACCCGCTATTTAATTCAGCCGCCATTCATACTACCCAAATACTCAATCTGAACTTGCTCGAGCAGTTGGAGTTCCCAAGCCATCCGCCGGGCGAGACGTGGGCTTGCTACAGGTGCTGCTAGACCGCCAGGAGCTCGAAATTACCGCCCCCGCGACGCTGCCTTGCGTAAAGAAAAACTCGACACGGCAGAAATACCTGGTGCACATCAAACAATTCACTCTGTTTTTTTTTGCCTCGAATATTCGATACATTCATTTTTGTGAATTAAGAGTAACCGGTCGCGTGGATACCCCTGCGCCCTCATTCACTCGCACTTAGTGGTTCATTTAGCTTGAGTTGCCCAGATGGGTGGCTGCCACTGCAGGGCTGATATAATATTTTTTCTTTTTTAGAGAACCACCAACCAGGGTTGGGATGTGGGCTCTCCGTTCTGCAAGCACGTGACTGTTTCGCTAAACCTACTATCTTTCTTTCTATCCATAGATTTTCCTACTCTGTAAATTCACCTCTATTTCATAATAAAATAAATTACCATTATACAGAACAATTGCGCCGTTTTTGAATGTCTCGCTTCTAATGAGGTGTAACAAAGGGCCAATATGAAGTGGTTTCTCGCATTATTGAAAATAAGATTTCGATTCATCGCAAGGATGAAAACTTCCGCAGCGTTTGGGAGAGAACATGATTTGCAATGCCTGAGAAGCTCCTGCTCCTCTCTTCCTGGCATCTACCGGTTCATCTGGCACATCAACTATTCTACTCTATATGGCATGCTTTGGGAGATTCAATGGAGAGACTGGAAAGAGTGAGAGTATACGGAGTAAAGAGAACATATATCAGTTCAGGCTGAGATCAATGTCAACCTGGTTCTTCTTCAGACATGTATGGGAGAATGGCGAATAACTTTTGAAAGAAGGGCAATAACAAATAAAATTAACTACGCGTTGACTACTCAAACAAACTAAAGGAAGAAGCAGTGATTAACAAGATCATTTGCAAAATATATATTTAATATATAACGTAAAGTGTAAATAATTGACAGTCATTTCATATCGTAAAACCAAAAATAAAAAGTAGAAAAATGAAAACACCACGTAATGATAAAATCAGACGCACACACCCATACAGAGCGAGAATCATCATAAGAGATCCGAGAACCTTCTTTCAGGCCCTTTCATGCCACCAACCTTGAAACCAACAAACGGAGGAACAAAAACAAATCCAAAAACCAAGACAAAACCACCAACCTGTGGTCCGGTTCCCTGTTCCCCCTTTCCCAAAAACCCTTCGCCTAGTCAGCCCCTCTGGATATATATAAAGGGCCTTGATGCTTTAATTAGACAGAAAAGAACTATTAAAAAAAACAAAACAACAGGTATGAAAAACAAATAAAGGCAAATAAAAAAAAAGATAAACAAAACGAAAAACTACACGAAGTTTGATGTTCGAGTTGAAATGGGCCAGTGTGTAAATGCAAACCTGCTGACGTCAAATTGACTATGACGACTCACACAGCAAACGAACCAAAGTGTAGTGAACGATTCCACCAATTAAAAATGAATGAATGAATAAATAAAGTGACCAGAAACTCCAAGAGTGGAATGGAAAAAATAAAATGAGGTATTTTCCGCCTTTGCACTCCCACTTGCCCATACCAGAAAACAATGGAAAAGATTTCACCCATTCCGCTTCCGAGGAGATGAGACAGTTCCAAAGCCGCAATCGCTATCTGATATATCCGATGAAAGAAAAGTATATAACTGGACCGGACGGTACGATATGGAGATCTCGCCAAAGGAAAAAAACCCCAAGAGATGGTGGTTCAAATAGCGGGTGTGGGGATAGAGTCGTCAAAGAGCAAAAGGAATAAGTTAGGCGATGTCGTTAAGGATATCGTCAGGTCATGGCGAAAATGCTCAAAAATGTTATTGAAAAAGAAAACAAGACTGAAAAAAGGACATGAAAGAGAGACCAAAAAAACCAAAAAACCAAAAAGAAAAAGAAATAATGAAATGATCTTTGCAACGTTGATTCATCCAAGTCGTAGGAAAAATTAATAAAAAAAAATAGTAATAATTTAAGAGAGGAAAGAAAGAAAGGCTTGTTGAGCCTATTTAGCTTCTTCAGCACGCGACTGACTCCTTTCGCGCGCTGTAAGATCGCGGATATGTTTCTCGATACCCATGGGGATCCACAGATCCCTTTCTCGAACCGTAGGTGTAGCTGATATCTTCCTCGCGGATTCGGGGAGAATATCGAATGTTACTCTCGGGGATTTTTATCTTCGGATGGTCATATTCGCTCGAGAAGACCTCCCCGAACAGACCATCTCGGCTAAGTCCGCTTGGGGTGGGTGGCGTGGTGCGCAGTGTAGGTATGGACCTAGACGAGTCGTGGCGAGATGGCATGGACAAAGGATCGACCGGGTAGTTGTAAGTTCTGGATCTGGAAGGCTGTGGAACAGACATGGATGGGCGACGGGTTGGGGAAACGCTCTTGTTCCGCCTGTACAAACCAGCATTTGGTTCGATACGGACAGCTCGGTGAGATACATAGTCTTCATTTTCATCGACGACCGTGTATCTGCCTGGCAACGGTGGGCTCGAGCCTAAGTGCATTTCTGGGGTGCCAGGGCTTGAATACCCAGAGTCTTGGGTTTCTCTCATTTTTGAAGATCTGGACGGTAGTGTTTCGGACCGACGCGATAAGCTTGGAAATGGCATGGTCTCTGATCGGCGAGGAGCATGGGGTTTTGAAGAGGGTCGAGATGAGGTCGAGGTGGGAAACCTCAAAGGCGCAGAAGTGGCAGTTTGCAGGGTAGGAGGCCGTGGGGATAGGTGAGATTTCAGTGACGGATCTAGGACGTCGACTGACCCCCTACGATCCTTTCCTGAAGAGCTGGGGCGTACAGGGTCCCTGGTTCGAGTCCTCCCGGATGAGCGTCGGGGGGAATCCACATGCGCAGTATAATGGGGAGAAGGCGAGGGCCACGACGAAGACGGACGACGTTCAGTTTCGTATGAATATCCGCTTTTCGATCGTTGAATATACTTTTTTGCATCATCTAGTTTCGACGAAGACCATTCATCAGAGTACTCCTCATCTCTGGTCTGCTTTGATTTGAATTCACTCGAATTTGACTTGTTTCTTCTTCGACGATCTTCATATTCAGTTTCCGGGGTCTTCGAACCGTAATATTGGTTGTCCGAACCGAATTCACTTTCATTGTCGGGTTCACTAACCACGAAAGTTTTCGGGTATTTCTCTGAATGTTCTCGGTCTTTTCTCCGCTCTTTGTCTCTGTGTTTTGCACGGTCGGAGCGACTTGATTTCACGGATTCACGAGCTTCACGTGCACGTTCCTTGCTCGAACGGACTGGCATTGAAGGATCGACATGCCTGGACTTCTTCTTTTCCTTTTCTTCTGCATTCTGCTTCCGCTCGTATCCATCATATTTCCTCGAGGAGGGTCGAGGTTCTTCAGAAAAGGGTACATCGTCATCACAGAAACGAGCCCCCCTAGGTACTCGCTCCTCATAGACTGCTCCGTTTCGGTATTCGTATGATTTTGCGAAAGCTGAAGTTCGATGGAATGACGACGAGCCTGCGTCCTCATCCTGCTGTGCTGATCGCTTCCTCAGCTCAACCTTATAGTCATATTCCGCTCGTTTTCTATCATCTGACAGTAACTCGTAAGCCGATTGTACTTTCTGGAACTCGGGTACGGCCTCTTTGCGCTGTTCTTCGTCTTTGATTTTGTCTGGGTGGCACTTCAACACCAGCTTCCTGTGAGCGCTTTTGATCTCAGTAATGGTCGCATCTTTAGTGATCCCCAGGACCTGGTATGGATCTATCGAAGTGGGTTCGGACATATCGTTATAGGGTGAGAGGCTAGACAGTGAATTGATTCGCGGAGAGCGAACGAAGAGGGAGGTAATCCAAATGAAGGGGGGGTATACGCGATTAGTTTGTCCTGCAGTTGAGTTAAAATGTAATTATAGCTGAGCAAGAGGCAACGATGACGGCGGATCGACCCTCAAAAATGACACATTGCGATAATTATTCTTTATTCGACAATGATGTAGTTGAATTGAATGTGAAACGATCAGGTTCGATTTGGTTGGGCGGTCTTTGTTGTAGCGGCAATACCCTTGGGGCGAGATTTGGGGGGGAGGTTTGACAATATGTAACGCAAAATAAAAAGTTGAAGCAGAAAAGAAATCAGAAGAAGGAGTAACGAAGAAGCTGGTGGTAATAAACAATAAATAAAAGCGAAAGAATCGTATGACAACTGCGCAAGTCGCCACGAGGAGGAAGAGAAGATGCGGGAGAAATCGAGAGCGGTGGATGTTAATGCCGTCGGCGACGGAACGAAGACTGGTTTAATTGAACGGGAGCGCGGAAACAAGATGATGGGCTGGTCCGGGTGAGACCTGCGCCACGGGCCTTTGCGAAAAAACAAGTGGCCAAGCAGAGCTAAGGGAAAATTCCAGAGCCACGCTGGAAGAGCGTGGAAGGCGAAAATGATGAGTAAGAACAAGCAAGGGATGTGAAAATATGGGATCAATGACAATGGTTGTTGTCGATGTAACAGTAAGAGAGAGAAAGAGAGAGAAGACACAGCAGAAATGACGAGGAGATAGTTCTGGTTACTAAGAGATATTTGGAGATGGGGTCAGGCCGGCGCCTGTAGAAGCGGTGAAGCAGCAAACGACAACGAAGGAAACGAGGAAGAAGAAGAACAAGAGAAGAAGAGGCGAAGAAACGGGAGAATGGCGAAGAAAAAGGGTTAACCAAGCCAACCTTGGAAAAAAGCCAGCACTGGTGATCACTAATACAAGGGAGACGCAGACGAAGAAGAAGTAAGTATGCCGAGAGCGAGCACGAGAATAAGGGGACAAGCCTGACTAGCAAGCTGGGTCTGGGGATTGTTCAGATGATGGCTGCAGTAGTGTGGAAAGGAGGAGGAATTCTCCCGGTTCTCAGCCTTTCCAAGCTGAAGATGCACAAAGAAGAGGGCAGAGACACCGATACAGAGAAGAAGAAGAAGAAGAAGAAGAAGAAGAAGAAGAAGGGAAGAGGATCCGCTGTTGATGTTGTTGTGCAGAGGGGAAATGCCGGATGTGTATCTCGATCAGTGCGTCTGGCCACGATATACCCAGAACTATACAGGAGCTATCCTGGAGAGTTGATGGAGGGAATAATCCAGTATTACTATTAGATGGATCATGTATGCATGCAATTTATTATCTCTCTGCTTCTGCTACTGACTTGTTATTTCTGATTATTCTTATTTATTTAATTCTACCGCCCGGTGCCTCGTGCCTTGTGCCTTGTGCCTCAACATCCCAAACTAAACCGCCCTCTCCCTGCAAACAGACAAGAACATGACTTCCTCACCCCCTCCAGGAACACTTGATGGAGGGGTGAATTCCGCTACTCCTGACAGGCCAGACCGAATAACTAATCGCGCCCACAGCGCCCGCCCCCGTAGTCGCAGTTAAACCCCCTTTCAAGGCTATCTCTATCGTATCGAAGAATAAATGTAGGTACGCTACACGCTTCATTCGAAGAAGGCTATGGTGAATTATGCAGCCGTCTGGAAGCGTGGTGGATGATGGGGGACATTTTAACGCAATCAGTAACTATCTGGCAAATCCGATTCGCTCATGATTCAGTATTGGCATTGGCAGCTTTGTTCTTGGCTGAATCATTGCGAATTACTAAATAAAAATTAAACGTGTCTGTCGTCCCAAGCTGACCCGTACGTACGAATGCGCCTTTCACACTTGCGCTATTGGTGACCTGATAGGATAACCCTTTTTCACCGCCGAATGCCTCATCCCATTGATCATAGAAAATCACATTGTCGGCCAAATCCCAGCCAGCTGAGTCGAATTCGCAACGAGGCTTCCCAGGGTTTTATAAATGCTGTCCGTATTTCGCCAAAAGGCTCCCCTCTTTAGATTGTCTATACCAAAGGCCATCATTATAATTTAGGTAAAATGTAAATAAAAACCTCATGCTTTCAAGTGGACACAAAGAAAATCTCCCTGGGATGGTGTTTCTGTGGTTTGTTCCTGGTGCGAAACTCTGTCCACATCAACTCTTGCCGCAGCAACAGCGGGGTAGAGTCAACTAAATTTTTGGCAGCGAAGCTAACTGAAACCCAGCCCTGGTCCGTCGGCTCATCGTCCATGGTAACTTGCTGCGGAATGCTGTAACTTCGCAGCAAACTTGGTAGCCAGCTGGCAAGAGTCGTTAACCAGCGAATAGGTTCAGGGTTCACCACTAGAGGCCCCATTGTCCTCCGCATCACTTCGTTCCCATGGTAGGCATGAAACGAAAAAGCATATTGGAGGTGACCAATAAGAATTACTCAAAGAATGGCATTGTGGAGTTTTTTTGACCAAAAAAACAAGTGATTCGAGAACTTCTGTTATTTGTTTGGCTGGATGAAGGAAAATAATCAAAGGCGGGGTTTCCATTTTCAATAAGACTTAGCCGTCAAAGAACACCTGCGTAATAATCCAGAATCTATGAGAATCGGTGTTTCTAATGTTCGACAATGAGAGCCGGAGAGCGTTATCCGTCGGTTGTGTCCAGGGAGTCGTAGAAATGACGACAAAAGTGCTGCATCCCAGGATCCATCATCCAAGGAATGCGGATACAGATGGGTGGACAGGCCAGAGCCAGGCAAACCAACAAAAAAAGCCGACGCTGAGGAGGCACGTTATGATCTGACGTACATAGCGTACGATCCATACCGGATTGACCGTAGCTTGGAAGAGGAGGGTCCTTTATTCCTTGGTATCACCATTTTTGTCGCCCGTCACTCTGATCACCTTCCATCATCGCCTGTCCACTTATAATGGAACGGCAAAAGGTGATGGATGGACATGCATGTCCTGTACATGGCTATCCGCGTAACTAACGGATCTGTCATTTGCACAGACACACCACAGGGAGAATCCTTGATTGAAACATGGAATTTGAGAACAACCTGGTATTCTATCCTAGCCTTATTATTATTGGCCTTTTTTGGGCGGGGGTGCGGACATGGAAGTTTAACTGTTAACTAGCATTTGTTAGCAACAGTTCGGAGCATCTTCTAGCAAGACCCAGACGGTTCTCGTGCCCTCTGACTTTTCCGACTTCCAAGATCCAAGGACCCTTGACCCCCTCGCATTGCTTGGAAGTCCATGGAGCAATGCACCCCAATAACCCGGAGGTGAGGCAAGATTAAATGTGGCTCTTACCTAGTCCCCTTCTTGCCGTCACTGGGGGGTGACTGGTGTGCAGCCCCGACAACTGGTCATCCGCATGTGGGGAGGGGACTGGCTTTTCACCTTGGCCTCCCTTCGGTCCGTCCATCTCGCTGGCTAATTCGTTGGTTGAGTTAACTCCATGCTGGCGCTTTGCAACCCCGTGCAGCATCCACCTGAAATTGGGTTGGAGCTAGCCTCCACAGGGCGTTTGAGCCAATTGCCCTTGTATCACAACTTGAACCTGCTGAGCATTGGGTGGTGGGGTTAATCAGTGAGGTTCACCACGTCGAGTCCCTGGCCATGATTATCAGCTTGTTCGCCCTTGGAATAAATGGCTTTATTTTTGGACACAATAACGGGACATCTTTGCTCTGTTTCAGTCCATAGAAGCTGTGAGAGTTTCATTTTCCTTTGGGAGCCGTCAATGGAAAAAATAAATCAAAATAACAACCGTAAAATTGCAAGGCTGCAACGGGCAGCGCGCACCTCTACCACGTTACTAATGTAAACAAAGGCATTATTGTTCAAATCGCGACCAACCAAAGTACGGGCTCCGTGTTTTATCGTGGCGATTCCAGACACCCACTCTCCCAAACTTAGTAACCTGCATATCTCACTCACTCACTCACTCACTCACTCAACAGCACAGACGGGGCGATTCGCACGCGCCGATCCGGTTGGCTAACAAAACAGAGGCGAGAGCCCACCCTTGAATTTTGGTATCGAAACAAATCGCCCCCAGAAGTCCCGAAGAATACAGAAGGGATAAAGAGGGTTACTGCGCATAACTGCAGCAAGGTGATAGTTATGATGTGATGAGTGCTACGAAGATGTACTCAATGCTTCTTAATTCTATGCATTCTCACCGTTGGCTGGGTCGGATGTTTGTCCCTCTGGGGATTATGGTTGACGGTTTAGGTTCATAAAAAGGTGTTGGTCGTCGAAACTCGATTTGCATCTTTAAGGACGGGATATCTTTCTCCTCACTCTCCATGCTCCTGTGAGAGAAACAAGAACCAGGTTCAACTTTTCTTCCATTTTTCTTACTGCCTTTCAATGAACCGACCTGCCCCTCCTTTTCGTATCGATAAGGTCGGCGCCAGCGGCCCACGCCAAGCATGTCTGTCAGAGCACTGGCAACATCCATGGATGGTTGTAATATTCCAACTTTCATACATTTTGATACACACCAATATCCCACCCATCACAGTAATTTAATTAATATCTCCCTATTTCATAGGCTAGGTTAAGAAACACATCGGTAGACCAGCATGAGCTGGCTTGAAATTACTTGAAAGTTACAATACGCTCCACTCCACCCCTCCAGCCCTCCACTTCTCCCAGCTCAGTTTATTCACCCCACCATCCTTCTGCAAAAGCCATTCTGTCACCAATGACCAGACCTTATCAGCCGCCTTCTCGAACAAAGTAAGAGAGCCGAGAAAGTCATTATCACAGTGACTGTGACGCAACTTGGCAAAATAGGCGCTGTCCCTGCATTTTCTTTTCACTTCAAAAGGTTGATCAAAATTTTGTTCAGAGGTTTTTAACCCGAGAAATGCGCACAAACCATCACCGATATTTGTTGAGGTTTGGACTTAGCCTCATCTTTTAGGGGGTTTGGACGACTGGTATTACAATTCTTCGATTCCAAGCCTAATTCTATTCGCGTATAAGGGTTTTGGGACTTAACTTTCGAGGTTAAGAAGGTGAGGTCACTACTGGAGGATTATTCCATGCAAACAACGAAATCGACGAACAGCTGAGTGACCTGATACCGGCCACCACCTGTGCTATCCCAGTTCGGTCAAATTTTCCACCAAAAGCTCCCGGGCATGGAGTTAATCCTATTCGTTGACAAGGGCTGCTGGGGGATCCAACCACAACGCCTCTGCGCCTAACTCACGACCAAGTTGCCTAAGGCGGCTAGGGCTCCGCATCAGACAATGGGTCCTTCACTCGAATCTCTCCCAACGGAGATCTTGACGATAATTGCCATCAACTTGGATACCTTGGGTCAAAGATTGCGCTTGATATGCACTTCCCGACGGCTCTATGACGCCTTGTTGCCCGCGTTGTACAGAGCTATTTACCGCTCTCAAGGAAATATCGTTCCGCTTCTTCGAACTATCTTGCAAAAGCCACGGCTTGCTCAGATGGTCCGCGAATTGCGTTTGCCTACTACGGATCGGTCGCTCTTCACTGCCGATGAAGATCTAGGCTATGAGCGCTGGACAACTCTGGCGACTGCCGAACCCATTCTACGCAAGGCTGTTGAACCTTTCTGTAATGATGACGTATATGAACAGGAGAGATGGCTGAGGGAACTTCAGACTGGTTCCCCAGATGCGCTTATTAGCCTGTTGGTACTTTCTGTGCCGAGATTAGAGAAATTGGAGCTCGAGCTGCCTGGGTATCACTATTTGAGTCGAGTAGCTCACTGGTCTGCTGGAGCAGCACATCGGGGAAATAATGTATACCCTAATAGTAGTGACTATGATGAAGAAGATATGGCTCCCATTATTCTCCCGCGCCTCACCTCTGTGCACATGTATTGGCCCGATGATACCCAAATTCATGTCGACCTAGCGTTCCCTTTCTTCCAGCTACCCTCAGTCCGATATTTTTCGGCGGCCGGTTTCCTCAAATCTGAGACCGAATGGAAGTACAAGCATCAATCCCCGATAACCCATATACAGCTGATGTATTGCTGCCTAGCAGATGGGGCAAAGCAGATGATCGAAAGCTGCAAGAACCTTCAGTCATTCATATACCTCCATTCTGAATCGGACATACTCGACGATAACTCTGGCCAAATGATGGCCCCCTTCCCTGAAATCTTCCGAGACTCCCTCCTTTTAGCACGACAGAGTCTTGAAACGCTCTGTCTGGACTTCAGCACGGATACAACAAGTGGAGGAACAGGATTTTGCACTTTGGGCTCCCTGTCCGAGTTCACGGCACTGAAACATCTTCACATCACTGCCTCTATCCTCATGCCTCTCTACTGCCCTCCAAATTCTCAAGCGCGACTCAGTCAACATCTGCAGGAGATCTTACCGAGGTCTCTCGAGACGCTTCATGTTGAAGGGGTGAGACATGACCGTGTCGATGAGGCCGTGGAGCGACTCTCATCATTTGTGAAATCTGTACCTCAGCATGCCCCTTACCTTCGCCAGGTGCTTGTCATAATGGTGAGGATGACGCTGGATAATGCGGCCCACAAAGCGTTCGGGGCTGTTGGTGCTGGGAGAGGCGTTCTCTGCGAGTTCAGGAGGTTATGTACTTGTTTTACACCTTCTGGTTACAAGTGAGGGTCATGGAAAGCGGAGGGCGGTAGAGCAGGGCGAGACAGACTGAAAAAAGGGAGAAGGTGAAAATCGACCAGAATAATAGAAGTCATTTCTGGGAAAAGGTTTACTTATTCGTTCTGGTCATGGGCTTGATAAATTTACAATATATAGAAAGAAAATTACACACAGACACGCTATAATGGATAGCACAGGCTGATGTGTACTCTACCTAGTACGCATGTACACACTGAGCATCTGCGTTGCTGTGCAGAATTCCAGTTGTCAAACCAAACTTCGAACGTTAGCTCCCTCACTCGGGGAACCCTTCGAAGCCGCCCAGGAACCACGTAGCGATCTACAAAAGAGACTCAGCCTCAACAGCGTCAGGACCTGATATACATTCTTGCCCTGGATTGGGTGGCAATTGCTATAGCTGAAAAGGGATGAACGGACAACAATAGCTCGTCTTGACCATATTATACTCTTCACAATCCAAAGAGCTATTTTCATTACCTTACCCACTAGTCCCACCATTAGCCATGTAAGTTGAATTGGTGCGGCGGTCATGTATGGCCTGAGTTGTCTGTAGAAAAGATTGAAGGATTTGATCACCGCCAGTGCTGCGTCTGTTTCATCTACACAATGCAGTACAGCAGTGCAACATCACGAGATTTCTTTTTTTTCAAGTTCATGCAAACAAAGAATTGCCCTAGGCACTCGGGCTTTCGGTGGCTATGGCGTTTAAATGAATAAAATTGAATATTAGTCAACAGGTGATGATGGATGGTTTCCCAAGGGCTAGATTCATATGGCTCATGTATATATATAACACCTCATGAGGCAGAACATTTTGTCAAGAGATCACAAGCTCAATATTGAGGGCACTAAATGAACTGGTGGGATGGTGGGCAAATAGAGCATTGTGGTAACAGGCTGCTCTAGGGTTTGCCTTTAGAGGTGAAAATAATAGGGCCCCAGGAGCATCCACCAGTCATGTATTGTGTCACATGCCTAGATCCTCACTCTCATTTTTGCTATACGTACCAGAGCTACTTCCTAGATAGTTCCCGATCATGGCAGTCACTTTTTCATACTGAAGCGATTGAAAGAAAATTGTACGGTACCAACCGAGGTGGCGTGGCCAAAAAAAAAAGAGCAAAAACAAGATAAAAAGAACGACACCAGCAGGATTCGAACCTGCGCTCCCGAAGGAAATGCCTGAACTTACAGCGACTGAACACCGTTTAGCAGGGCACCGCGTTAACCACTCCGCCATAGTGTCGGAAGTTGGTAAGAATAGCGTCCTTCCGTCCATATTTGTACAGCTAGTTGGCTCTATAGTATTCAACAGTTTTAAATTTGGTCTTGTCTGGAGGGGTTTTACAATTTTTTATGGAAAGGATTGTTTATGGAAAGTTCTATTTGGTAGTTCTCATTTATACCCCTTGTCTCTGAACTTATAAGGACAGTACAATAAAGTGCTCCGTACTCTTGCCTTTTAACCTCGCAATTTTGGCAATTCCGAATTATAGCTTGGTGCTATACATCTGCTGGTAGGTCTAGGTCCACAACCAGGGGATAATTGAATCTCCTCCCCCCCCGATGCGGCCAGTTCGTTGCCATGATAGCGGCGTTGACAATACACGTCTCGTTTCTTCCAGGTGTGTCCCTGCCGCCTTCTCTTACTAGCGATTCATCCTTTGCGGACGGCGTGGGCAACGAGGATCCCAAAGAACCATCATTTTGAAGACGAAGTTGTGTTCTCCCCGTGAGGTCGACTAGACATTGCTTTTTGCTGCCAAGAGGAGGAAGTTCCCCACGAATTGAATTCAACTCCTTGAATCTCTCACTCTGGGGGGCAACATCCCACTGAACCCTGTCATATCCTCGACCTCCATGGACGTGACCAGATATAGCTAGTCGTGGTCGAACTCTCCACAACGCCTGACGTAGATGTTCGCAGCCGAGTGAGCCGTGCCCATTATCGTCACAGTGGGACCGAGGCGGCGTGTGAGTCAGGACTATATCAGTATCTTGAGGTATCTGGGTCCAGATGTTGGGGGCTTCTTCAGGAGAATAACCAAACGCCCATTTACCGCAGTATGGGGTGTAAGGAGACCCAAATATTTTGAATACTGATCGCGGTCCTTCCGGTTTAGATAGTCGAATAGCGGCAGATTCATGATTTAGGTAAACGATTGAAGAGTTTGTGAATAGGGCCCGACAGTCGTCTGTTGACTCGGGCCTCTGGTTATGGAACGATTGCCAGTGTTGTCTGTAGAAATTACTGTCGAGGGTGATGTCATGGTTGCCTTCAGACATGTTCGAAATATATTAGTTTGCCCTTCGAAGTCGGTTAGTTTATGGTGAGAAATTATCTAACCCGCAATCACAATTTTCACTTCAAAATCCGCACTCTCGATCCATTCTACAGTTTTGCGTAGTTCACTCATAGTTCCTTGATTTGATAGGTCTCCGGCATGGATCAGGACGTCGCCTCCTGGTAATTTGAAAGCACCATCTGGGGGGCCATAGCCATGTGTATCTGAAACACACACGATTCGGGTTCGAACCATCGTTCGTTTATCAAAACGTATGCGTTCCGGAGCCGCAACGCTAGAAGCTAGAAGATAAGGTAATCTTCGTGCGCTTGGCTCGTTCAAAATAGTCGGGCGAAATAAACAGACACTCCCTCTGACAATTGGTTGTCAAAAGTTAGCGGAAGGGAACTGTAGTAATAGAACAATAACCCTCTGGTTCCAAGCCTATGTTCTTAGTGAAGAATGAATTATGAAGCCAGACAAGCCTGTGGGAGCCAGCGATGGTGACTGACGGTCCCGCCAAGGTACGAGCGAAACATTATCGAAAAAAGCCAAGGCTGCCGGTTTCGCTGAATGGCAATCAGGCGAGTTCCTCAAGCCATAGTACGAATTGTGGATTTTTTGGCTGGAAGGGTCTCAAATGTGATAAACCGTTGATATGGGGCAGCTCACAGCAGATTCATATCTATCAACCATTCCAAAGGCAAAAGTATGGGGTGTGATGATTGGGTAATAGGGGTAATTTTCACCTACCCGGCTCGGTTCAAGTACGAAGTAGTAGAATTTGATACCGCACAAAATGAGTTTTCAGAATATTCCTTCAGTTGAAATTCCTCTGGACAGTAACGGGAGAGAGGATGGCCATGGAACTCTAACAGCGCAACATCGATCTGAGGTTGGGGTCTGCGGAATTCTACAGGAAGCAAAATTCGTTGATTGGGCAATTTTGAAGCAAAGTGCTGGCGACTGTAATGATGTGGTTATGTCCTTCGAAAGAGAGCCATTCAATGATTGAGATATGAAGAGATGCTCATTGAATGAGGGGCGGAGACCTGTAACAGAGGCGAATCGATGGAAGAACAACCGTTAGAACCGTGTAAAATGAGACGCGCTGGTCTGATCGAAATATCAACCCTCTTCTGTAGGTTTGGTTTAATAAAAACCAGAGTGGACAGGTTTGGTAGCTATATAAAGGCAGCCGAAGCCGAAGTCTGATTGCAAGGTTCTAGATATGCCAGGGAATACATCAAAAAGGGATGGCTGTATGCTGTGACCATGGACTCTGATACGTGAAATAAGCCTGGATTGATTGATAGATGCTTCTCCTATGGCCGATAGCATGCAGATCGTATAGTACCATGGATCTCAGAACGTCGAAATAAAAAGTTTGCCAGGCGGGGAGAATCAGATATCACGTGATAAAATTAGTTCTATTGGGCAACTTAGGGCTGGGACCTGTTCTTCCACACAAACTAGCCTCGCTTAGCCATTTCCGCCCATCGATCCTCTCCGACTGCGTGGTTTGAAGAAGGAGACCACAACGACCAACGACACGACACCCAACCCGACAATACACTACCCAAGGTGTATCCCCGAGCATAGCTCATCGCCTTGCTGGATATTTGCCTCGTGAACCGGTGACAGAGCAGGATGTCCACCTTCGAGCCAGTGGTGCGTTTAATCTTCTTGTTGGCCGGGACTTGCGCTCTTCGATAAGGACTTAGAAAACTGACTAGAATCTTGCGATGGATATAGGTCGTCATCGACGGCAAGGGGCATCTACTTGGTCGCCTGGCCAGCACCGTGGCCAAGCAGTTGCTCAATGGCCAAAAGATTGTCGTTGTGCGATGTGAAGCCCTCAATATCTCTGGCGAATTCTTCCGCGCTAAGCGTACGATATATCCCTTTCCTTTTTGATCTTGGTGAAAAAGTTGCCATACAGGGCCTTGGGGGAAACGGGGGAAGTGGGAGGTTTGGGAAATTATAAGATGGATTTTCGCGACTGACTCGATTTTCGCCTACAGTGAAGTACCACGCCTATCTCCGCAAGATCACTCGTTTCAACCCAACTCGAGGAGGTGAGAAAATTATCCCCACACAACTCCTACGGGCCTGGGTGACAATTCCACTAATACGGAGTTGCAGGTCCTTTCCATTTCCGTGCTCCTTCCCGCATCTTCTACAAGGCTGTTCGGGGTATGATTCCTCACAAGAGCGCTCGCGGCGCCGCCGCCATGGAGAGACTGAAGGTCTTCGAGGGTGTCCCACCACCATACGACAAGAAGAAGAGAGTTGTCGTTCCTCAAGCCCTCCGAATCCTCAGACTGAAGCCCGGCCGCAAATACTGCACTGTTGGACGGTTGAGTCATGAGGTTGGCTGGAAGTACCAGGACGTCGTTGCAAGGTCAGTCCCGAGCAATAAATCCTGTCATGCAAACCAGGGGACGTTTATGCAAATTTTGACTACGGTCTGCTAACTGTCCTTTTACTTTTTAGACTCGAGGAGAGGAGAAAGGTCAAGGGTTCCGCATACTACGAGCGCAAGAAGGCCGCACGGAGACAACTTGCACAAGCCCAGAAGACTGCCAACGTGGATCAAAAGACAAAGACCCAGTTGGCGGAGTATGGTTATTAGATTTTTGGGGGCGGGGGGGGAATAATGGCTGACTTTAGGTTCTTCGAGGGTAGAGCTGGGTGCAATGTGAACGGCAAACCAATCGACCTGTACCTATACTATCACGAAAAACACCTTTAATGAATCAAGGGCAGAGTGATTGAAAAGGGAATGGCGAAATAAAAAGGCAAAAAACATGGATTTTTCTTTTTAAACTGGGTGCTGTTGGAATGATGCCTTGTTCATATGACTTCATAACTGCCTGTCTCTCTAAAATCTTCCATGGCGCTTAATCCGAATGGCTTCTTACTAAAAAAAAGTCAGAGGCATATCAGATGTATGGCCCTATTTGCTACTAAGTAATTTTCAGTTGTCCCGACTTTATTGTGATGTGTGCCGTGGCGGTGATCCATGGGGTCCGATTTATGGGGCAGTAACCAGCGGAGTTAAAACAACGACGTGTAAATTTTGTGGGGGTTTGCGCAGCGCTTCGGTCCAATCTCGGACCCGGAGATACGGCGACTGGTGACCCAGAAACCACGACAGCAGAAAAAGAGACCACAGCGATCTTTAAAAGGGCTTTTTTGCTCGGTGTTTCTAATTTTCTGTTCTCTAATTCTCAGCGAGGATCATTCATTTGTGATTGTGCGTTGTTCAGTTACTTTGTAGACATGTCTGGGGCAGCTAACCGTTTGCGCAATCTCACGCAGCACTTCCTCCCCACATCGTCATGGGCCAGGGATCCCAACGAGGATCATTTCTCCCATAACTTCAACCGGCACACGCTTTCTCCCACATTCTTCCTCCCGCGCGCAGCTGCTATTGAACCGGATGTATGCTCTTATATAAATGTTTCAACTCTTCTCATTCTGTTTCGCTAATTGGGAGCGTTTTATTACCGACAGGCCCAAGCTATCTATCACATCACCGCAAACAACAAAGTCTTGAGGAGATCGTACATTGAGACAGCGGATCGGGCCCGGGGTTTTGCTTATTACCTTAAAAAACACGGTTTCAAGAGAGTTGGCATATTATGCCCTAACACTCCAGCCTTTTTGGAATCAATTTTTGCTGTAGCTGCAGCGGGCGCAGTCAATGTTGGTATGCTCATGATTCCCCCCCCCCCCCCCCCCCCCCCAACCCCAATTTCTGCCGCCTCCCGTACCCTAATTGAAGCTTTAGCCGTCAATTACAGATTGAAACCAGAAGACATCGCGTATATTCTCAACCATTCCGAGGTCGAAGTCATCATCGTCGACAAAGAATTTGTCCCGCTTCTCAACGAGTTCAAGAAGACGAATGGTCATGTACCTTTTATTATCGACACAGATACGGACGCTGTAGAAGGGGAGCTTAGCGGGCCGTTCGATCAAGCCGTATTGGAAGGCCTTGGTTTTGATACGGCGTCCGGAAACCATGGATGGCAGGGGTTGGAAGCTCAGACGCCAGATGAGGATGCGCTCATTGCGCTTTCGTACACAAGCGGCACCACTTCGCGACCCAAGGGCGTCGAGTACATCCATCGGAGCTGCTATCTGGCAACTCTCGCAAATATAATAGAATCTGGACTAAACTTCACTCAGGGCCGGTGCCGGTACCTTTGGACATTACCAATGTTCCATGCTATGGGTTCGTTCATATCCTATCCCTTGAAGAATATATTGGTTTGACGGATCTTCTTCTTTCTTTCAAATTAACCGAAATTTCTTTTTGCAGGATGGACATTCCCATGGGCTGTGACCGCTGTCAGAGGCACACATTACTGTCTGCGCAAGATCGATTATCCGCTGATATGGAAACTACTCAAGGAAGAGGGCGTCACGCACTATTGCGCCGCCCCGACGGTCAATACTATCCTCTGCAGCTCGAAAGAGGCGGAGGCACTTCCATTCCCCGTCCGGGTTACGGTTGCAGCAAGCCCTCCTACACCACATCTCTTTGAACAAATGACAAACCTTAACCTACACCCAGTACACGTATACGGACTTACTGAGACGTACGGACCAATAACAAAGGGTTATTACTTGCCTCAATGGGATACAATCCCAGCACAGGAGAAATATCAGAAGATGGCTCGACAGGGCCATGGCTTCTTAACCAGTCTTCCGGTACGTGTGATAAAGACTGAAGTCCCAGAAGGTACGGTTATCGACGTCGAAAAGAATGGGGAGGAAATTGGCGAGATTGTATTCGTTGGGAACATTTGTGCCAAGGGCTACTATAAAAATGTCGAGGAAACGAAGAAACTATTCAGTGGAGGAGTGCTCCATTCAGGGGATCTTGCTGTGTGGCACCCAGACGGAGCGATCCAGATCTTAGACCGTGCTAAGGACATTATCATTAGCGGTAAGTATCCTTGGGATTCCTATTGTGAGTGTTCGTCCGATATTCTGTGAAATGCTAATAATATTTTTCGATGCTGCTTCTAGGCGGAGAAAACATATCCTCTGTTGCATTAGAGTCCATGCTTGCAACACACCCGGACATTCTTGAAGCCGGAGTTGTAGCTGTACCTGATTCTCATTGGGGCGAGCGGCCGAAAGCTTTCATTACGGTGCAAAATGGCAAGCAGCTTGAGGGCAAGGACGTGATTGAGTGGGCAAAACATGTAAGCGGCATCAGCCGATTTATGGTCCCCAGAGAAGTCGAAGTCGTGCGCGAACTGCCTAAGACCAGCACCGGGAAGGTGAAGAAGAACGTGCTGAGGCGGTGGGCGAAGGGCGCGGATCGGAGCCTTGAATGAGAAGCCATGATGATATCATTTTGTTGTTCTCCCCCGGCTCTGTTGTAGGATTATGTGAATATTCAGCTTGCTCTCGAGGATCAATCATATTAGCAAGGATTTATTGAAGCTGTGCTTTATTTTATTTTACTTTTTGGTCTGTCTAAATACTGTCTTTGCATTAGTCATGGCCTGCATCCTGGATTTAAACGCTCGCTCTTTATGTGTGGATTGAACAGTAGTCCCTCTCGTTGATGTAAATAGGTCATAGCGGATTGTCAATCTCGTAAGAAATTATACATACCACACATTTGTTCTGATCGTGAACATTTACCAGCAGAGTATCCAAATCGACATGCAGGGCGAGGTAAAATGAATGACTTCCAAGAATGCCAGGCCTAGTCGGTCACAAGGTTGCTTCTCCTGATCGTGTGAGGTCGCAAGGTGGATGAAATTCGCAACAACCCGCACCGGACCCAGGCTGGCACCAACGACATCATTCTCCAGCTGGATCCTCAAAACCTCCCATCTTTTCCCTGCCCTCTGTTACTGCTGGAGTATAGCTTCTCGATAATTTCTTCCCTCTGAAATATCGCTACACACATTTCCTTCTAGAAGTTCCTCCCTGTGTAGCCTAGCTCTCCCGCCCTGGCTTCTGCGCCATTGGTTATTGGTAGCCGTCCCCATGCAGAACTGGCTTATTTAGCACCCAGCCTTATTTCCCCCCCATATCCTCCATCCCACCGTCCATTTGGTTGTCCTGCCGCCGCCAGATCCTCTCATCACCAGGGAAAACCATTCTCGTCACACTCACTCACCGTTGACGAGGGTAATGACCTTCGTTCTCCATCTCTGCAACCGGCCACTCGTTGTCTCCCTCACCTTCCCTTGCTTCACGCCCTCGCCAACGACTTCAGGAACAACAACAACAACACCAACGCCCCACAACCCGCCGTCCCTCCGCCTCCGCCGACTTCGCCAGCAACTCTGCTCTGAACCGTTTTCTCGTACAACCCTTAACCCGCTCTTGCGTATGCAGTTTGTCTGCAACACAACGTGAGGAGTGCCTGATTGCTGTTCCGCATCCCGCAGAACTCGTTCATAGCTTGTTCCTCTTGCTCCGCTCAGAGGTCTCAACTCTCCAGCACATCGCCAGTTTCCTCTGCCATCCCGCAGTTCTCACGCACACACCCCGCCCTACAGAAGTCCGTCGCTGGGTATAAGGACCTCAGATATACGCCGAAGCTGTAAAGTGGTATAATACACAGCTTGGAGGGAAACAAAACAGTCTCCCTTCACAGGATATTCAACTGGTTGAAAATGCAGCGTTCAAGGGCTCCCCTACGGCTTTCTGGGGATGATGCCCCCTCAGAATCTTCGAATTCCACTTCTCCGGAGCGTGCGGCGGACGATGATACCGATTTTTTCATGCATTTAGCGAACGACTCGGAGTCCTCAGTAGGCATGGGCACGTTCCGGGACCTCAATGTCAACACTAGCCCCGATATCGTTCTCCCACCCATCTCCCGCCTACCTCCCGAGCTCCTCATCTCTATATTTGCAAAACTTAGCTCCCCTTCGGATATGCTGAGCTGCATGCAGGTCTCTCGGAGCTGGGCAATCAACTGTGTGGGAATACTGTGGCATAGACCCTCATGTAATACTTGGGACAACCTGGAAAGGGTGGTAAAGGTGTTTACAGAATCAAACAGCTATTTTCACTACTACGACCTTGTGAAACGGCTCAACTTATCCGCGCTGAATAAAAAGATCTCCGACGGGTCCGTTGTTCCTTTCTCGCGTTGCAAACGGATTGAACGGCTGACTTTGACCAACTGCTCGATGCTTACGGACAATGGGGTTTCTGATCTTGTGGATGGGAACAGACATCTCCAAGCTTTAGATGTCTCCGATCTCAAATCTCTGACGGACCATACCTTGTTTATAGTCGCCAGGAACTGCCCGAGACTTCAGGGATTGAACATTTCAGGTTGTATCAAAGTGACGGACGAGTCGCTTATTGCCATTGCTGAGAACTGTCGTCAAATTAAGAGGGTACAATTTCTTTCCCTCCCAAACGAACTACCCCATAATTTTGCTAACGCTATCTAGCTGAAATTAAATGGAGTTGGGCAAGTCACTGATCGATCAATACAATCATTTGCTGCGAATTGCCCATCTATGTTGGAAATCGACCTCCATGGATGCAGGCAAATAACTAGTTCATCCGTCACTGCCCTTCTGTCTACCCTCCGAAATCTTCGAGAACTACGACTGGCCCATTGTGTCGAGATTGACAACAACGCCTTCGTTGACCTACCCGATGGGCTGGTATTCGATAGCCTTCGGATCTTGGATCTTACTGCATGCGAACACATTGGGGACGCAGCTGTACAAAAGATCATTACCTCCGCGCCGAGATTGAGAAACCTAGTTTTAGCAAAGTGTAGATTTATCACTGATCGTTCAGTGTTTTCAATTTGCAAGCTAGGCAAAAACATCCACTATGTCCATCTAGGCCACTGCTCTAACATCACTGATGCCGCAGTAAATCAGCTTGTTAAATCGTGCAATCGTATCCGATATATTGATTTGGCATGCTGCAACAGATTGACAGATAACAGTGTTCAGCAGTTGGCTACCCTTCCGAAACTGAGGCGGATAGGTCTCGTCAAATGTCAGGCTATCACAGATCGCAGCATACTTGCCCTAGCAAAATCTAGAGTGTCCCAGCACCCTTCAGGGACCAGCTGTTTGGAACGAGTGCATCTTAGCTACTGCGTTCACTTGACAATGGAAGTATGTTGATAGTTTCGTCTACTACTTTTATTCTCCCTCCTCTTGTTCGGTGATTGAGAACACAGGTTAATCAAAACGTTTATTTAGGGAATTCATTCGTTGCTCAACAATTGCCCACGTCTCACCCATCTCAGTCTTACTGGCGTCCAAGCATTCCTCCGAGAAGAACTGACGGCGTTTTGTCGTGAAGCTCCAGCTGAATTCACTCAACAACAACGCGATGTTTTCTGTGTGTTCAGCGGCGACGGAGTTAGCGCTTTGCGTGATTTCCTCAATCGTGCGGCCATCCCTTATCGCCATGAAGTTGAAGAGGGCACGATGTATGATGACGCTGATGAGTTAGATGAAGAGGAGGGTCAAGTGACCGGCCTTATGAATGCCACCGTGATTAATGATGAGGAGGAAAATGAAATGGCGGATGGAGTAACCCCGGCTGCCCCTCTGGGATGAAAATCAGCGACATCAGCTAGTCATATTTTGTCCATCGCTCTTCTGCCATTCGATGATCAGTATTCGATGATCAGTATATTGGGATTATCCCTCTAAGTAGACACCAGCTCGATTTTGCAAATATTGCTACTTGTTCGTATATGGACATAATGCCCTTGTCATCCCGCTGCAAAGGTTCAACCCTGGTCATGAGACAAAGAGGGCGAGCCTAGTTCGGAAATGGATGCAAGCATTTTGCACATACAACGAATATATCGACATATAGAGCAAAACTCGCAGCGGCGAATCACAATCTAACGAGGCTATTTCTTACTGTGTGGCACAATATTGCCCATAAGGAACGTCACGCCGCCTGGCGTGGAGTGGAGGAGAGTAACAAAGGCCAGGGAGCGTCTCCATATAATCCTATCGCGGGTTCTTTTCAGAGTCGTTACATCCATGGATATGTTCGACGTTGCAAACTTTATTTCCCAAGTAACTCCATCCATGCATCAATCAACCGGGAATTTTGATGGGGGAGAGGCCAAAGCGGTCGTCAACGAAGAGCCGCCCTTTTTTTTTTTGATTTGTCTGTTCCACGTTTTATTATCAGTCTCTACTGCATGGCCATGATACAATTTTTTGCTGCGCCTTTCATTTCTTTTTTTCTTCCTCTCCCGTTGAACCCACGCTACCTGATACTTCTCGTGATATGCCGTCTACTCTGATCATTGATGGAAATTACGATGAGATGGAACAAACGACCCTGCTTCTAGTAAGTATCTAGGTAGCATAGAACAAGCGCACAGCCTTTTATTGTATTTATCCCCATTTTTATCTTCCCCCCCCTTTCCCTTCTCTTTTGACTCTGCGTTTTTCATTTTTCAGCTCTTCTTGTGTTTTTCTTCGTTTCAGACTGCTGGGCGACATGATTCCGTGATTCCCCCTTCCTCTTGTTTTTTTAAATTTTCTTTCCGTGAACTACTTACTCTCTTTGCCTCAGTTTCCTTTCTTATTTCATTTTGCTTGTTTCTTTTAGTGAATGGAAGGCAATAATTAAATGTAGTTTTTCTTTCCCAAATTAAAATTAAAATTATGATTTGAATGTAACTACCTACATTAAGAGAAGAGAAGGGAGGGAAGAAGACAGCCAAAAAATATATTGAAGTGAAAATATGGTATCGGAATTGTATTTATTTTTTACAGTTCTGTTTCTCCTCTTGGTTCCCTCTGCCCCTTTATCTAGTTAACCACAGCTGGTGTCAAACACCTGATTATTAATCAAGCGCCAAACGGATGCATCGAACCATTCAAATCTCCACCAAATACGCCACTCCATCTACTATCGTTATTTTTCTCCTAGTTTCCACCTAATTTGGATATTTCATTTGGTATATGACAGACTATTGATTATTGTATGTAACATGCCCCTATATGGGCATATTTTGTAATATAGCTAGCGAGAGATTCATGGTTATAAAAAGCCGTGGAAAACCTGTAGATATGGGGAAGAGGGGAGCCCAAAAAAATTCAATTTTTAACTTCACTTTTTCATTCGTACGCGAACATTCTACCATTTAAAAATCTCTCATAGCTGGCTTGACATGGGTCAAATTCTAACTTGGAAAACTTATGGGTTTCGTTTCACCTCTTCTCTCCATACTTCTGCCAACATCTGTTAACCCCCTTTTACTTTCCATTTACACATATATATTGATTAATTTGGGGAAATTTCTTAAAAGGAGATGAAAATATGGACTATGCCATGATATAATGACATGCTGTAAAATCTATATCTTTTTATTTGATTTATCATGTCAAACATGGACTGATATCGTAGTAACTATACAAAAGACTGGTTTCTTTTGCTTCCACACCACTTGTCTTCCACCGTACTTCTTTTTCTTTCTTCTTCCATTCTTTTCGCTTCAGAGGACTGTTGACAGATTGGAAAGCAAATGAAAGAGAAACGGAGGTGAAAAAAAGGGAAGGAAGATAAAATAAAATCGAAAATGAAATGAAAATCTTAAAAATAAGCCACGGCAGCAATACGTGTGGACATTCAACCCTCATAACTAATAAGGTCATATTCGATCTCCAATGCCATGGCGCTCCCGGTTCAGGTTTGCTTCGCTTCCAACTCTGATCACTCATTTTCATCCTAGTGTTCGACCCAATCATCATTTTCTCGTGGACGCTCATTCAGAACAGCGGCACCAGCTCCAGCACAGCGACGACGACTGCGCGCCATGCCCCCGGACTCAGTAATTGGTAGAAAAATTAACATACGTTCAAAGATCCGCCGACGGAGGCGCGGGCTATAGGAACTTTGCCGGGTCAGTTCATCAGCAGAGATGGAACATGATATCGACGATGAGGTCGATGGCATTACTTCGCTCACCCTATTATTCATTCCGTCAGGTGCTGAATAGAAAGTTTCGTGCGACACCGATGTTTCAACTGAAGCGGTGGTTATATGCGTGTGAGGGCTAGCCCTGTTGTGTTCTTCGGGCGTCCTTCCAAAACCTACGACGCAGAGCATGGCCTCATTTCTGTTGTTATTTTGCTGCGTGATGTGGCTGTCGTAATCTCCGTCCGCGGTATCAGTCGATATTGAGCTGGCTAGGAGACCTCTGTAGTAGCGCTGATGGGGGTAAGCGTTGAGCGTGCTTGATTGGGCGGTTATGGCGTTTTTGTTACCATCGTGATCATTGTCACTGCTGGCGTTGTCCGCTAATAGGTGCGAAATATGTGACGCTCTTTGTTGCATCAGGTTTGGCCTTGGCTGTGGTGATGAGGGAAATACGAACGGGGGAAGTGGAACCGATCTCGCCCTGAAAATCGAATTCCAGAGAAGGTGTCTGTTGTTGATCTAGGGATTGGGGACAATCGTGAGGGAAAGGTCCCATTGTTTCGTATAGATGTTTGCTCTCGTTGTATTTGTGGGGATGAGACCAGCCCTTCACTGTTTCTACGTGCTCCAGCTTGTTCAGTGACGAGGCTAGGACCGGGAGTATGTCCCCTCCTTCTTAAAGTGGGGGGCGGTAGGGGGAAAGCGTTTACTATCGCTGCCCGTTCGCAGAAGCTTTGTTCAGTGTGAGGAGATATAGTGGAAGTGGTGGGAACCCGTTTGCGCGGAATTAGCGATGGAAAACGAGATAGCCCAGTGGCGTTAGCTGTGGGCTGATATTTTTGGGGGTTAGAGCTTGCTGTTGACTGTCCTCTAGAGGCCGGAATCCTGAGAACGACTTTGGTACCACCCACTTGCATCCGTGGGAAACCAACATAAGCAAATTTCCGATGTTTGCAGCAAGAATTCTTTCGAAAAATAGAGGGACGTGGGATCAATGGCAAAGTCCCCTTCAGTCTGGATCTGCACTTCCTTAAAAACATCTCGTCCAACTTGAAGCAATCCTTATGCGGTCCAAGAAACAGGGTAAGATGAGCCCGCCGTAACTTTGGTTCGAGAGCGTCTGCTCCACACAATGCACCCTGCATTTGATAGCGACGTTTGGCAACGTTGGTATTCCACTCGACATCGTCTTTCACAAGAACGAAATCCAGACTATAATCGTCGAATAGTTTAACTCGGGAAAACCTTTTGAAGGTTGACGAACATTTCCGGAACATGTTTTTCGATTCACAATACTCTCGCAGTAGGAAATGACAAATCCCCTTACAAAACCAAGAGATTGTGAATTCGTGATCCTCGTTGATGCTGAGTTCGTATGCGTCCATTGCTCGACGGAGGTCTCCCACTGAAGCCCAGAGGGATCCGATGTTGAACCACACAGGTGCGAGGGAGATTAGAGAGGAACCGCGCCGAAGGACGTCAGTGTGCTCTTCGAGAGATTCAACATACTGGGAGTGTCTGGCATATAGGACTGCGGCAGCTAGGGAGTAAACAGCTTCTTTGAGATCCATTTGTGGACTATGATATTTCGAAATCTCGCTACCAAGCATGCGCGGAGAGGGGAGGTGTCCAGTCATATAACGAGGTCTTGGGTGAAGTGTTCCCATTCTGGTATTGATTTAAGGGGCCCCGGCCTCTCAAAGGCTTGGTGCAGCAGACTTCGAGCGATTCAGTGCGTATTCCCACAATGACAGGAACAGATCAAATGAAAGAAGTCAAAGAAACAGGGGAGCTGTCATATGATGATGGTAAAGAAAGTTGAAGTGAAAAGAAATGCAAAAGATAGAGCACAATTGCAAAAAGTTGTGTTGAGCCTCATTCTTGCTCTCGGCGCTGACATGTGCTTTCATGACAGATCACATATTGTATACAATAAAAGAAAACTGGATCTCTTCTTCTGTGTCTTTTGTAAATTTGACATCATGCATGAATAATATCTGTTCTCATGAATTCTTGTGAAAATCATGGGTTTTCCCAGGTTAGATAATCTGCAGTCAAGATACTAAAGTTTCAGACACCATGCTGTTTACAGTAATTGATTGCTCCCACTTTTTGCATCAATGACTAAAAATGTGTCCAAGTAACATGTATTTCCATGTTACTGTTGGAAAGAATAATATGACAGAGATATTCTGATTGCTAAACCAGAGAAATGGACAAAGGAGATGGAGCAATTTTCACTAGATCTGAATAAAAAGGACATTGTGGGATATTCCGGCAGTATCTCTACTCGCCCAGCTTTCTCCAGGCTAACATAAAGGAGACATATGACGAAAAACCATGGGCTTTCTCAGTTCTCCTTTGGCATATAGGAATTGAACCGCCCTTCATACAATACTTGGACTCGCTCGATCTGGTCATTTTGACACTGTAAAGTTGAAATTGCCCCGCAATTATTTTTGCAAGCATTAATCAAGCTGGAATGACTTAATTAGCCTACAGCATCACGTAAGGTGGCTCGCATGATGGACACTTAGTACTGCTCCAATTTCTCCTATATAGAAAAGCCCCCAGCCCAGAGGTTGAGATAAACAATTTGCCCAGGCGCTCGCTTGGCAATTTCTTGGCTTGATTAGGTAATAACGGGCTTGCCCTGGATGTGTGGGAGAGAGGGCACTCTCAGGGTAGCATTCTCTGAAGCAGGTAACTGACTATCAATATTAGTCAATAAGAGAAGGGGTTTAAAGTGGAAATTACTTAGGGCCACTTCATCCTTTCGCCATCCATATGACTATTATTTTGACATAAGAAGAAGGTAAAGCTAGATTGATTGGTGAAGGAATACTTGCATTGCTGGAACTCTGGCAGCCAGGGGGTATCATAAAAACAGAAGTTAACAGTACACACATATCAAGCATCAGACGGCCAATATAGAATTGAAAAGTATGGAGAAATTAAAGTAAATTCAGGCGGGGCGTCATCCACGATCCAGCGGTACAGGCGAAATAGGAGTTTGAAGAATGCCAAAAATCCGAAAGGGTTGATGGATTAGGTTGGAAAATTCAATATGTACATGTGCATATTAACCTACTAAACCAAAAAATAAATAAATAAATAAAAAAGGAGAGAAAAAGAAACAAGAAGAAACATGTTACCCTCAGCAAAGAATTGATGATATCATTGGATGGTGAAGTCATGACTGGCCTCGACAAGTCCGTCCGCTGATTTCGAAATGGCGACCCAGCTAGGTGCATATAGCCGCAGTTCATCCAGCGCCGGTATCACACCCGACTGGTTTCCGTCGCTCCACAGGCAGATGACCTTTCCGCTCAATCCGTTTTGGGGCGTGTCCCACTGCTCATCATCATCGCCATCATCGCCTTCCGATTTTTCAGAGCTATCATGCCAGTTTATATCGATGACCCAAGTCCTGTCCCACGTTCGACTCCAGAGTCTGATTTCCGCAACTCCCTGGCGGGAAGTGTGCGGCATACGGTGATCCACTGCGGAACCTGAAACTCGGAAATCGGCGACTGGCTTGTCGAATTTGAGTTTACAGGCTCGTGTGTTTCGGCCAGAAATTTCGACGCGCGCTTCGTTTTTGCCCACTGTTTTGGTAATGTTGTAGGTCATCCATTTGCTGGACCTGATTTCAAGATCCCCTTCATGATCTTGCCCGACCACGCGGGGACGGGGCCCGGCCCAGGAACATTTTTCGAGATTACCGAACGGGCTTTGGTCACAGGTGATATTTTGACCTGTTGCGCTTGGTATAGAGTTTATTGCATTAGTAAGATATGGCTGTATGCCGGTAAGAGAAACCGTACTCGAGCCGTCGTCTAGATTGACTTCCTGGATGAAATACATCTTTAAACGGTTGGCAGGTGAGAAGGGGAAGGCCACTAGATTATAAATTAGAGTACCAATAAATATGAGAAACAGGAATGTTGGGATATGGTACGTGAATCGGTGGATGAAGGGGAATAAAGGTGTGAAGAGAAGAGTTGTAAATACGGCACATGCTAAGTAGACGATGAAGGTCGAGATTCCGTCTGAACCAACCTGGCTCATCGAGGTGGTCAGGAAAAGGGCAAGTTGGCCGACAAGAATGATAACAATAGGAGCTAGGAGTAAGAGCTGCAATACCCATGTCCACCTGGGTAATGTCCAGCTCCATGATTGTTCATGTTTAAACGTGCCCCCTTCGCTGATATCTTCACACTCATCACTATCTCCTGCGACACCATCAGTGCCACTAGTCCGATAATTTGCAAACGTGGTTCGTTGACCGCGGAGTAGGGAGGTGGATTCTGTGGGACTGGTCTCTTCCCTTGCATTTTCAGGGTTTTCAGCGCCATTGGGGCCAGCGTCAGATGGTAGTTCGTCTACGGAAGGCGTTAGTAACCTGCTGCTGAGGCTGCTTGGGCGCCGCCCTGGATGCCTGATGGTCTGACGAGCATAATCTCCTTTTCGTGGAAGAGCGAAGAGTTCCAGATAAGATACCCAAGTTGCGAGAAATGCGCCAGCAAAGTAAAAGAATACGAAATATCCCGCAGCAATACCCTTTTGGTTTGCATAAACCGTGTTAATGACCAGTATGATCCAAGTTGCGACGAATATCCACGTGTAGCTATATGCTCTGTGGAGCGCTGAGGGTCTGAAAAAGTCGGCGGCGCGGGCTAGGAACCAAGCTAGGAATATCCAACCAGAGAGCATCATGCTCCACACTGAAAATTGGCTGCTATGCACGATATATGGATTGACTTTTTCAAGCAAATACGCCAAACCTATAGGAATGACCGTAGCTACGGTCAATATGATAGGAGTGCGGAATAACCCACGGAGACCACGTAAAGAGACCCTCTCGTCAGTTCCTCCCAGCGACTTGGACATCGAAAACAAGTACATTCGGTCTGTTTTTGATAAAATGATACTGGTGATGAAGATTACCAATGGGGCAACGACCAGTAGCGTTATAGAGAGTGCGAAAAGAGTATGGAGGCGGAACACCGCAAAGGCGGATCCAAACACATCAAACCAAACACCTAGAGTTCCAGCACCGCTGTTCACTTTGCTTTGGTCTTTCGTTTTGCCATCGAAATCTGTTCCCGTATATGAAACGAGGCCTTCGGTGGTTCCTATAGCACCAGAAAGCATGTGCCACAAGGAATCAACACTGGTGTGTCGGACATCATCTTGGTCTGTGTGGTATCGGCTTCTGGGGGCAATGAAAGCCACATCAAGCCCTCGAAGTCCGAGGATGCCATTGAACACAACATAGTCAGTCTGGCTACGAAGCAGGCCCATCTTAAACCCATCAGCAGCAAGTACAGAGCCAAATGGGTGTTTAGCGTTTTTGTAAAATCGTGTAACTTCGGTATCAGTGGTGCGGAATAGGGCCGCTCGACCTCCAGCACCCGCACCTTCAAGATTCAAGAACGTATGAGTAAAGTTCGACAGTGGATGTTGGCTATATACATGGGCTCCATTCAAATAATCTTCCTCGCCATTGTTGAATAGCAAGACGAGACCCTTACGGGGTTTGTTTCCGGGAGTGGTGAAGTATCTCAGGAGTTGCAGCAAACTCACGACTCCCATGCCATCATCGGTGGCGCCATACCCGGTTGACACGCTGTCGTAATGAGCGTTGACCAGAACCCCACCTTTTCCCTTCGGCTTCCCATTCGAGTGCTCCCACCAGTTTTCCGCGTCATCTTCGGTCCCTCGTATATAAACAACGATATTCGTGCCTTCAAAATAAACTCCCACAATTGCAGCTTTACCAACTCCGCCGTTGGAATAGGTCAAGTTAGACTGGTTATCATCAAAAACAAAAACATCTGGCATGTCGTCATTAGCCGAAGAATGCTCTCGGGCTTCTACGGTAGGGCGAATAATCGAATCGATTCGTCGTAGAAGCCACTCGTGAACCTCATCATTTCTCCGACTATTGTAAGGGTGAAAACCCCTGGTCAGGTGCTGGAGATCCCCCCAAGCTTCTGTAAGATTCACGCCCTTCGGGCTCGTTTCTGGGGCGGGGGGAACAACCAGATTTATGACGAGGATTGGAATCAAAAGGGCGAGATACACAATTGTTGTGATCAGGGTGACTGGCCAGGGTGTGAAGGCAATAGGATTGAACTTCTGAGCCTTGGAGGTTGCCATGGTGAGTGATATGGCCTGGGGACACCGGCTCCGTCTGGGAAGAGTAAACCTAGTAAGCAGTAGACGTCTCCATTCGCGAAATGCTGCTTAGGCTACCAAGACGAGGATGTTCGCGATGTTAGAGAGCGACAAGGCGGAGGGAGGCGGCAGTAAACTTGCGGGCGATGTTTTGCCAAGCCCCTCTCCACTCCCCCGTTCGGCTCACCCCACAACCATCCATGGATATTCCCCGCCTGTTGCCAACTTCATGCAAAGGTGCACAGATGATATATTATTGGCTCCATTGCAGCTCAGCTAGGAAATCCACCATATTGCCTTCATAAAGCCTCGAGGAATTCTACTCCGTTCAAAAGTTCGTTTTTCCTCTCTATTTCTGGCTACAGACGCGGGATATATCAGGATCATGATGGGCAGACGAACAATCATATTTTGATTGAATAGATCCTGAGGTCAACAAAAAACCACTGGGAGCCCGAGTTGTTTTGTACAGAATTGAGATTTCCATTTCTCCTTGAAAAATGGCTTTTGCATGCTCCATCGAACGCTCAGTTGCAGCCATACCACCCCGGTCACCGCAATTCCGGCCTGCCCTATCCTGTCATTACACCTGGAAGAGCTAAAAATAGTAGCCAATACGACAGCAACAGACTCAATCTCTGGCAATAACGGCCGTGATTTCTCGGTAGTAGCCGCGTGTAGCGGGTGAAAAATTAGTGAGGTATTTCGGACCAGCAGTAGTAGGTGTATTTGGCTCCGTGATTCTCGATCCACTCGCAATTTCCTTCGTCTGGTGGTCTACGAAAGTACAGTGCAATTCGTACGAAAAGCAGAATGCCGTCAGCCAACAAGTTTTTCACCCAAAGTAGTGCAGTTACCATTATTCCCGTTCTCATGTGCCTCTACCTATGCTGGCTTTCGGGTACGAAGTCCGCGATATATTGGAGAAATGTACACACAATGCATTCGGGGTGGCTCTGACAAGGAGAGCCTCGAGTAAGTCACCCCTCTAACCTAGCTTTTTCTGACAACAACTTATATTATTAGCTCAGCTGTTTGTTCCTGAATACAATTTAAATGCATATTAATTAGCCAGACTATCTTTGCTACGTGTTATTGTGATGCTGCACAAGCTAAGCATCAGGATTCAAACCTTCACCCCTGACCCAGAAATTTTCAACATAATTTAGTAGGTGAGCGTATCCCCTAGGTATAGGCGGTCCTCTTTTTCATTCCTGTTCATATCCTCCTCTCCATAGATAATAGAGTTATATACGACTGCCTGCGGAATACATGCAGAGATAGATAAAAGAGCAGGCATCATCACTGCCAGTTCTGGGAAAGAGCAATTAGGTTTGATATAACTCCCTAATATTGGTGTGAAAACCGGGAGAATCGAATACAGGAAATATAATTGTAAAATATATATACAGGTTATAATGAAAGAAAATCCATAATGATGGCGATGCCTTAACATATACATGGTTTAGATAATATTATACATCCTGTTTAGGTATGTTCGAAGTCGCAGGCTTTCTCCAACGCGTCCGCACCTCTGAACTTGTGTCACCCTGGACATCTTTGGTAGCCAGGATATTTCATCACTTCATTTCATCCTCCAACAATATATCCGTAGCAAGAAGTGGTTCGATGGGTGATGGGATGCTCCGCAATTAGCCTCTAGGGTCAGGCGAGCCCAAGGTAAAAGCTCGTTTCCACGTCTTAACCATCAGTTCATCTGTTCTCGCAGCTTCCCCAGATTTCCGCTGCAGTCGGCGTGGGAGTCGAGGCAAGTTAGTATTCCAGCGCTCTCCTAGAAAAGAGCCGGTTCGGTATTCGTATTATATACCAGCTTTCCTGGTTCAGTAATCACAACTCACGGAGCTGTGATCAATGTTTCAATCCAGAGATAGAGATGTTGGGGATATCATATAATAATGCTGTTCTTAAGGATATAAAAAGTCGGCATATCGTGGGTCAGGTATTCAGCCGGGACATGCTGATTCTGGATCATCTGATTCTCCCTTTCCCTCGCGAGACACTGGCCGGGAGGAACCAACTAGTGTTGAGGTTGTGTTCGAGTAAATTTGGCTGGTTCGTGGAGCGGAGCAACATCGGTCGCGCGACTCAGTGTGTCCGCTGTGGCCGCTCGGATATACATCCGAGGGATCCAGAACGATGGTTGCTGTATCTATTGCATCATCCGATTCTGATTGTGGTGGCTTAAAAGCTATGGGGGTGAGTCTCCGAGCACGGGTAATATCGGTAGTAATGCGAGTAGGGTCCACAAAGTCTGGAAATCCGTTTGACCCTATGGTAAAATCCAAGCTGTCTGAGTGGGAATTGGCCAACTTTACTAGCTGTCTTAGAATGGCGAACTCCAATTTCAGCTTGATACTATATATCGCTGCCCTAAGCGTTGATTCGTAGGGGTGTAGGTTTGCATATAGTGCAGCAAGTAGCCCGATATCCATCAAGGTAGCGACAATATTGATGGTGATAAGTTGGCTCATGATCCTTCTGTTTCCTTTTTCTGGAGAAAGACTCAACATCTTTATTGTTTCCCAAACATAGATAGAGGAGATGATTAACTCTTGGGCGGAAAATACCGTCATCTGTACCTTGTCCATGGTGAAGAAGACCTGGTCTAGAGATACGCGGGGATAAAAACCAAACGAGATGATGGCACAAGGTAAATGGAGGATAAGGGAGTCGGCGATGATCATAAACAGAATAAGGCGGAGGATTCTGCGGTTACGCAGGACCAGGTGGAGTCTCGAGTAGAGAATAAGGGATTGGCCTGTTGTCATCACCCACCAGCCAACTGATGTCAGAACTATTGGAGGCCATTGCGAACTATCGGACCAACCAACGAGGAAACCGATGGAATAAGGCACAATGCCCATCAAAGTCGTGAGCAGCAAACTCCAAAAATATAGGCCTCTATATGAGCTGAAGGCGACAAAAATCATAACGAATAGTTCTAGAGCATTATACAAGCCAATAACGAGGACACTTGTAATCGCCACCGAAGGGCCTAGAGGCAGCCAGGAAAATTCCGAGGCGGCATTTTCGGTTTCATTCGCCATGAGAAATCGTTTCCACTAACGCTCGACTGAGAGAGGTTGGCAGAAGTCGCGTTGAGATACAAAATAAATTCAGAATGGGATCATAGTTTCAAGAGAGATGGTGGACTTGCGCCTGCGAAGTCATGAACTGGGACAGGGAGAGAGAGAGGGGGGGGGGGGGGGAGAGAGAGAGAGAGAGAGAAAGGGTGGAGCATGAAAATCAAGCATGGATACAGCGGGAGAACGACGACGGAGAAAAATATGGCGAAGACGTTTGTGACGATGATTGTGTAGAAAACTGTAGAGAGCAAGGTGGAGTGTACAGTGGGACAGCTCCCAGCATTTGAAGGAGAGACGGCGATGCCAACGGTCAGGACGAAGCGGCCTCGACTCAGTAGTGTGGTTTCTCTGAGACCAGTGATAACACAATGCTAACTGCGTTATTCCCAAGAATGCCGTCTGAGAGCGGGTGGGAATGGACTGATCTCTGATCCCTGAGATGAGAAGTTGGCGTAGGGCAGTAGCAGAGTTAGAACCTAGAGGGGTATCTGCCTCCTCATTTGCAAGCTCTCGGCCACCTGGGCATGACTACTAGTGCTGAAGGATCTCACCTCGTGTGGGTGTCGCGGTGGGAGATACTTAAAACATCGCAGCTCAATCTCAGAAGCAGGGCGCTTTTTTTTCTGGTGATTTTGCTGATCTAGCGCCAAACAAAACAAAAGCATTTAACGTTATTATTGTCTGGCAGGACGTTAGTAAGGTGCTGTGGCTGATTCCTCATTGCTGGGGTGTGTGGGCTGTGAGCTTGGCTGGCTGCGCTGGCTCGATGTCTAGTGCTGGCTTAACTTGGACGTCAGTACTCCGTACTCAAAAATGTGAGCAAAATGCTGGGGTCATATTTCTCAGTGATTGAAAAGCTCACAGCATTCTGGGTCAGCAACCCGCTCTGACATTGGTTGGATAGTGTCTGGAGAAACAGGCACTGCAGCACATGGGCATCACAACTACCCTTGGCCTTGGCCATGTTGATCACAAGTATGTCACTGGGTAAAAATCAAGACGAAAGATAAACTCAAAAATAAGCATGAGTATGCTTATTTCTCTCCAAACCTTCCACTTATCAGCATTGCCATCAGCGAGCTGAAGGAAAGGGCCGAAATCTATCGGGAATAAAGACCTGCACACACCCCGCCAATTATTTCTCATTAAAAGTGTCAAAGGATCTGGCGTTAGTCAGCTCACTAACTTTAGTAGCAGGAGAAAGGAGCAGATCGCGGTCGAGCTTTGTCAGTCGCGCGTTTGTCTGTAGGCAGTTTTTGCGACAGTTCGCATCGGATGGAAGAGAGCATCCGCTGCTATCCCCATACCCATTTTCTGCACAGATTCTTGTTCGTACACACCTCCGGCTGCCCCTGACATGCATTTAACGGGCAGACCTCTCAGTTCTGAACAAGCCGCTATGGATCTTGGGACACTGCTCTTGGCTTTCATGTTCGCTACTTTGGTACAGTGCTCATTTTCAGTCTAAAAGGACTATCAAAAATTAGGATAGCCATTTCACTAGCAAGATCCAACTAATTTTTAGGTCTGGTGTTCGCGGCCAAATTGAAAGTAATCCCCTTTTGTCAATGGGGAGTTTCCGTTTTGCAATTTTCATTTGGTGACAAATAACACATTTCAACAATCGGTGTTTAATCAGGATAATGCACTTAGGTTTCGATAAGAGAACAACCTTGCTGCTTCCAGAAGTGGACTCACAGCCAGGATTCCCATTATTATTGCAGTTAAAGTGCCTACGTAGGGAGTTAACAGAGTCAACATGTATTATTAGAAAAGGTTGTTTGTGGCACATGTCGATCCGTCGAAGCAAGCCATGTCAACCGTCCTATCGAGATCCCTTGTCTTCCCTCCCGCCCAGGCTCCAGGATCACCAGAAATCTGCAGGACAGACAGCCGAGCCAAAAAGAAAGCCAAATTTGCCCTGCCCTGTCACAAAAATTCCATCAAGCTCTTTGCAACTCGTGGATTCCTCGTGTTCATGTCATATAAAATTATCAGAAATCCGAAGAACATCGGTCCAGTGAGCAAAAAAGCAAAACAAAAAAAAGAAGAAAAAAGGAGCAGCTTAAACCAAGTAACAAGTATCCGAATCCTTCCATTCCTTTCTTTCCCTGCCATCTTCTGTTTATTTTTCTTTTCCCTTTTTATATCAAGTTGGTGTCAGTTGTTCTTCAAGGGAGTAACAGTGCAGCATATGGCCCGGTGGTAAAGAATTAAAAATCAAGCTATTTGTGCCAGTGGCGTGGCAAGCAGGCCATTTGCGACAATGGGGTTCAGGAATTAAAATAGGATGAAGATTTTCAAATCAAACACATATACAGTCCACACTTAGTTAGTATGATTGCTCAAAACCGATCAAAATCGAATGGATGAAAAGTCTCCGAAAGCCAACCCACGAAAACCGCCATGCGCGCCATACAAACACAGCTCGTTTAACATGAGCACAATCCAGCAAAGATTTGCCCCAAAAATCCCTTGCGCCAAAAAGGATTAAACTCTGTTGGATCACATTACCAACCACCCCAGTGCCCACCCCCATTCTCACTCTTATTATTCCTCATTCCCGCTTCCATTCCCAGCCCTACCATCATTGATACCCCCATCTAGACCTCCATCTGGAGCATCCGATCCCCCACTTGCACTTCCACCAGTAGCTCGCAGCACCCTTTCGACCTCCCCCTTACACTCAGGCATCGCGCTCACCATCTCCCGTGCCAAAATGTCCCGGAAACTCGCAAAGGCCTCTGCTTTTCCCTTCAAATCCTGATTGCCGCGCTGTACGAGTTCAACGAATTCTCGCGTGTAAATGTCCGGGTTGCGTGCTGCATCGACGTAGTCTATGATTTCTGGGGGAAGTTGGACGGATTGGAGGGGCGGGTCGGGATCGTTTATGCGTGGGGCAGTTTGGGAAGGCGAGGCTGAAGGGTCTGGGCGAGAATGCTCCGAGAGGGTTGAGAGGGAGAGGGTTAACGATTTTCTGTTTTGTGGCTTGAGTTAGTTTTATGTCAGATTTCAAAGGTGGGCGGTGATGAAGATTGCGTAAGAAGTAGGTCTTTGTCTTTTTCTTTTTTTATTGTATTTCCCTTCTCTTCCTGCAGATTTGCTGCTTATGTTCCGTTCCGTTAGGAAGCTAGCGTTTAGGAATCAACAGAGACCGCACGTATTCATGGTGGCTCAACCATGATGACACACCGTTCCTCATCCCCAACAGGCAGGCGCATTTTATGACCTGGAAGTCATGATCTCAAGAGGGGGCTAAATCGCTCACATTTTCCGCACAAGCTCCTGCTGCGTTTCAGGCCCCAGATAACCATGGACGGCGGATTGAATTTCGAATAAGTGCTGTATCACATCTTTAAGATCATCTATTCGTAAAATAAAGTTAAAAAGAAGCAATTAGCAACATCTTCAAGGAAAGAGGAACAATGCCTAATTCTAAAAGGAAGACGAGGTTTAGACTAAAAGAGATCACATCTATCAGTACATACTATCGATCCCATTCAACGTCACTGGCGCCATTCGCAACGGACGCCCAATAGATTAACGTAGCACTTGAGCTACCTACCTTCATAGGTAGGTAAGTGGGAAAATGATCTGGTTTATCAGGCGTCTCAACTCCGGTTCTTGCGGTAGTTTGTCCTCCCAACTTCTATGCCGTTGTTTGTTGCCTGTGCAGGGAATTGATATAGATTTAAAATGGTTCGAGATGGAGGTGACCTTGGAAATGCGTACCTCTGCAGCTCTTATGAAGTTGAGGATGACCTCACATACAGAAGCGCAAGAAAATCACACTAGTACATATATGGTTAGTTCAACAACACCCCATTGAACTTCCCCCGCTAAACCTTAAATGAATCAGCCAAGAAACGGGTGTGCCTGGTACTTCAAGATCCCTACAAACTGAGGTACTCAAGAATCTCGTCCGTGTGTTGTACCATTGCGGTTTTGTGCCTGTAGCCTATTGATGTATCACGGACATACTCTGTACCAAACAGTTTAACCGTTGAGTTGCGCACAGTAGGGGAAAATATATATATATAGGAGTATGAGAGCCACCTGCGGCACGAAACCAACTATCCATTCGCCCAAATTGATATTTTCCATGCATGCATACGAATAAATTATATACAATCAATACGGTAGTATGCTATATGATAAAGTTGGCAGAATGAGATGTCATAAAAATGAAATGCTGGAATAAGACAAATGTGAAAAAAGATTAAGGCGCGAAAAGAGAAAAGGAGGCAGATTCTCTCGCCGTCCTCCATTACGGCAAAACCTCCTGATGGCCAAAGTGCTCAAAATCCCCACGATGACGAGAACTTAGTTTATGAAAGCAAAAAGGAAGAAGAAAACATAAAGAAATAGAATGGGAAACAGCAAAGGGACAGAGATTAGGGACAAAAAAAGGAGGGGCGGGGTCGGGGGCCGGGTGCAAAGAGGAACAGGTTAAAAAGCTATATGTAGGGTTATTCTTTCTCTTATCACAAAAACAAAAGGGCAAGGAAACTATAACTATAAATATAATAATAGAAGGGGCGTAATAGCGCTAGGATTTGTAGACCAGGTCGTCATTGGTATCGTGTAAGTGTCGACGACATGAAAATATAAAGTATGGAAAGCAAAGAGGAGTATTTAAGAAGCAAGAGAGAAAATTAAAATATAGTACTCAATTTAAAAAACTTCAAAAACACCCCTTTCCCCACTTACACCTCCTTCGTCCTCACGGCAGGGACGCGAGGAGGCGGTATATCTATCTCCGTCTCCACCAACTCTAACCCAGATAAACTTGGGTATCGTTTACTGAAATTCGCCTCCCAATCTTCACTTGGCCTTGCGGGTTTGATAATGTCTATGGAAGATTTGCGTTCTCGTTCCCTAACAACCGTGGCCGGTGACGGCGGATTCTCACCAACCCGGTTGCCGGTACGCAGGTTCTGTGGCTTGGGAGGTGCTGGGGGTTTTTGATCCGCGGTAGTGGTGGTGCGCGGTGCGAACAGTTCAGATGGCGTTGGCTGCTGGGGTCTCACAGGAGCGGGAAGGGGTCCCACAGAACGTGAGTCTTTTGGTAGTGGTCGAGGGGGTTGGTCAGGGGGTTTTTGTTGTTGCTGTTGCTGCTGTAATGCGACGGGTTTTCGGGGGATGTTGAATGGCGCGGGTCGTGGCCGGGGGGATGAGTGTTCAAACTGCTTCGCCTGCAAAGCAGTTTCTGTATCAGTGTATCGTCCATATCCAGAAGCGGTTTTGACCGTTGGTGGTTTATTGTTTTCTTTTAGGAGTGACTGGACCTTGTTCTGAATCGATGCCGATCTTGCGCCTTCACTCCTTCCCCCGCCACGTCCCCCATCATCTCCCCGTTCCGCTAACCGCTGGCGATACTCCGCTGCGGCATTTGCTACCCGCTTCTCCTCTTGTGATAGACGTCGTCGTTCCAACTCGCGACGCATCTCTGGTGAAATATCATCGTCATTTACTTCACGGCCATCATCGCTCATTTCGGTAACTTCTGAACCAGTTATTGGAGTGAGGCGTGCATTGATATTGTCAGGAGAAGGACTTCGGCTTGTCCGTTCCTGCGCCGCATTACTCTCAAAACGGCGGAAGGCATCACCAAACCGCCCAGCAAGCAGATTCTTAGTTCCAGATAAAGATATAGACGATAAACTCGAACGTTTAACGTGTTTTGGCCCGCTACTCGCACGTTTCTCCCGTTTTCGGTGCAATTCCTCTACTTCTTTGGCACGTAAAAAGTCGATATCTGACGATATATTTGCTCCCTCATAGTCGCGATCCGCCTCCGACCTTGAGTGATGCAAGGCGCCACCTCCCTCGTATCTACCTTGAGGGAAGCTGGAATCAAAAGAGGCTCTTGAACTATCAGCATCACGAAAATACTCTGGCTTGGATCCAACGAAAGCGCTAGCAGGTCGGGATTTCGAGTTTGCGGATTTGGAACGGGTGGTAGGATCACTGATATCAAGGGTTGAAGGTCGAGATCCCTCCAGTGACGGCCTAGAAGACACCGGGGACCTCGGTAAATCTTCAAACGAATATTTTTGTTTGGATTCGCGCTTGAAAAATCCACTCCGGGACGTAAATCCATCGCGAATACCAAGCGCTTTTTCATTGTCACTTTCCAATAGTTGGGCGGAAGGTCGCTTTTCATACGAGGGGTTCGGAAATCTGTGTATAGGATGTTGAGAAGGCGGGCTATCTGATGGAGGTAGCCGCGGAGAGGGAGTTGTCATTGTGCCAGTAGACACCATGACAGGCTTTTGAGGAATAGGCTGGTGTAATGGGGTAGTATGCTGTCGTGTAAGTTCGGCGCGTAGGTCAGGAGATGGCACAGAAATCTTCTCTTCTATATGTTTATTTTCGACAGGAGGTTTGGGTTGGGACCCTATTGCCGGGCTCTTCTGGGGCACAGGCGTCGGGTTGGCGTTGGCAAAAGCCTCATCCGCGAGAGCATTTGTAATTCGTTTGGAAAGATCCTCTGCGGGTGCCTTGTTCTCTGTCACTGTCGGCTCAAATTCGAATTTGGACCCTTGTTCGTGGAAGAGCGAAAATTCGTCCAAGGTTGGGAACCTGGAGGAGAGTTCATCGCCGTTGGGTGCTTTGCCTCCATCAAGGGCAGCAAATGGATCGCTTGATGCGACCCTTAAGGGCGACGGGCTGGGTTTAGTCGAGTTGTGATGCGAGGTAGGTTTAGTCGGTCTCCCTCGCCTCATAGGAGCAATGTCAGGAATAATCTGAGTCTCCTGCATGGGAGGGGAGAAGACCGCCCCTATCTTGGGTGTTTCGCTGGGAGATGGTGGTAGTTCTTGATAGCGTCTTGCTTCAGATTGTGAACGACCAGAATAAATCTGGAGCAAGTTAGCATACCGTAGTTTCGTTGAGGGAAGATAAAATAGATTTTGTCACCTACATCTTTGATGGGCACCTCTTTGCCACGCATGCGACACGCCTCATGCAGTACTTGATATATATTCGGTCGTTTTTGCGGGTCCTCTCGCAGCATAGACGCTATTTGAAAAACGAGATGGTTAGAGTAACACTGCTAAGGGAGGAAGAGAAGAGGTTTTTCCATAAACTTAGATACACCATACCTATTAGCAATTTTAATCTATCGGAGAAAGCAGGATACGCAGGGAATTTAAATTTGGCATTAAGGATTGCCATCTGCCCAACTTCCTCGAAGGGAGTGGTATAATAGCAGAGTTTGTATAAAAGGACACCCAGCGCCCATATATCACTCTTCTCATCGATTGGTTGTTTGCGGTAAACATCGATCATTTCCGGACTGCGATACTGCAAAGTCGTGTGGCGCTGGACATCATCTTCGATCAGCCTGCCCTCCGCAGCCGTAGTAGCAGCCGGCCGTGGCGGCGCCGTTGATCCGAAGTCACATAGTTTGTAACTAAACGAATTCCCATGCAGCGCTATCAAGACATTTTCGACCTTGAGATCCCTATGGAGCAAAGGCGGTTTAAGGTAATGCATACAAGCCGTACCCTCCGCAACATCCGTGAAAATTTTCAAGATCTCAGGCTCCGTCAAGCGATTTTGCAGTCGAGTATTCATAAAATCGATCAAGCCGCCTCCGGCACAGAACTCCATGAGAAGGAAAACCTCATACCCACCACCCTTTAGCTGGGAGGCGTGGGAGTCAAAATACTTGACAATATGCCGATGTCCCTTCAGTTTCTTCATTGTTTCCACTTCGGTCCTCATATTTGCCAAAGCAGCTTTGTCTGGCACGGCAACTCTCTTCAGCACGGCGGTTTCAACGCCATCGATCGGTTGCGGGAGGCGGACTACGTAGACGTGCGCGAATCCTCCTTCAGACAGGTACTTTTCGATTACGACACGGTGGTTTCCGACTTGAACCTTCGTCCCCGGGACGAAGGTTCCAGTTGGCGGTACAGCCATTGCCATAGTGAATAGTCGATTGGCTTATCCAGAATCACAACGAGAAGGGAAATTTAGGAGAATAGGAATCGAGATCGTAGGTTGTCGGAAACTTGCTAAGGGGGGGAGTTCAATAGAAACAAGGTGGTGCAGTGGAGGGTAGGGACGAGGACACCCATGAAGGGGGCAGCGAGGGGCAAAAGCTGCACAGAAAACTAGGGAAGCTGCATTGAAAAACAAACAACCAAGAGAAGCAAAAATGAGATAAGCCCCGGAACTCCCTGGGACAACAGTGGGTGACTTGGGAGAATGATGCAGCTCATGATCTCGAACCAAGTGATTTGTTGGTGGTCATCGATGCTGAGCAATTCGGCCAATCAGACAAATGCCGGTGGCAGCGGCGGAATATTTTGCCGGACTCCGGGGGGAATCGGCGCCTTCCCACGCGAAGTAACCTCGTGGGCTAAAAATATCCACGTACATACATGTGCAGTACAATACAGCATATTTACGGAGCCGTAATCTGTACTGTACAATGGAAATACCGGTGGGTATGTATCATGAGGGTGCCTGGCATGAGTGCTCCAGGCGGCATGACACTGCTGACAGGCAGCAAGAGAATAGAACAACACAATATGATTGCGTGTTGGCAGGAAGATGAAGTATCCTGTAAGATCGGTACAGGAAGTAAAGTTGTTGCCTGACACTGACACCAACAGCAAGTTAAACTCAGTACGATATACTCCGTAGCTTGTATGCATTTCTGCTCCCTCTCGCAATTTCTACCGCCTAGCCGGGATAGCACTGATGATGCGGATAACCACGTCCTACTTACTATATTCCGAAGCCTACGCCTACAGGGGTTGTCGCGTGTGGAAATCACAGGCTGAGCAGAAATGAAGCCGAGGATGAGGGATCAACTACCCTCGTCTCAAAAGCAGGAGGCCTAAATATATCACGGGGTGAGGCCTCAGATTGTGTCATGCTTCGATACTATGCCGCTATTACCCATGCGATTTATTTAGTATCGGGTTCAATCCCCTTCAATTTTGCATATAAAAAGTTGCGAAATCTTCACTTTGACTAGGCGTAATAGTAATAATATTCAGATAAGCTCGTTAAGGGGTCATAACATCATGCCAGGGTCGTGTAGTATCCCATCGAGAACATAGAAAAGGCATTGACACATCCAAGGAAGAGAGAAGGAAAAGAAGAAGGAAAAAATGCATCAGAGGCCGAATTGAAAAGTGAGCATCTCATCTCCCCGTCGAACACGGATGTCTTCGCCATCCATTCCCAGCACCCTTCCTCCAAACCAGTACCTCACCCGCGAATCCCACCATGTCCCTCCTACAACAGCAAAGGCAGGAATCTTTCTAGAACCACCTAAACCCCAGCTGCGGCCCGAGCCTATATAATCAGTCTCTGGGTCTAAATCTGCCACGGGTAGCGCCACTGCGGACCTAGACCTGGCATTATTTATCACACGGAGCGCGACCCAAAGCGCTACAAAGCCCACAAAACTGAGCAATATGAAACCCAATGTGATGAGGAAGGGAGTTCGATAGGAATCCTGCTGGAAGCGTGGGGAGAAGATGAGAGACGCGAAGACTCCCGCTAGGTTCCCGTATCCGTTTATCCCTAGGATAATGGTTCTTTTTCCCGGGTTCGGGATATTGCTCGCCAGCCATGTTACGGTCAGTGGGCTGGGGATGTAACTTCCGCTCAGTAACACGCATAGAGAGAAATAAATCGCGATAGCCCGGGCTGGGGGAAGGGACGTGGAGGAAGATGAGGATGATGAAAGAAGGACGGTAAGAATTAGGCCGAGAGCTATCACCATGAGACTTGCTAATATTGGGACGATACGTTTCCGGGACTTATCGCTCCAATGGCTGAACAAATAGAGGAATATAGACGCCAGAAGAAATGGAGGAGCAGTGAGAAGATTGCTGAGGGTAGGAGATGAAAGTTGAAGGGAAGATAGAACCAGTGGGAGAAAAACGGAGAAGCCAGTGTTGGGGATAGCAGAAGCAATATTCAGGAGGAGGATAGGGAACATTAGAGGTAGAAATAGCACCGTGGATAGAAATTCCGACTTGGATAATCCCGCATCTGATGAAAAGTTGGAGGTCTCCCGAGGCTTTTTCTTGGTGCTGCCGTCTTCTGGCAAGAGCCGAAGTCGCTGTTCATCATCGGACTGAGTTAGGGTTTCTTCTTCCGGAAGCTCGTCCGACAATGTTCCGGAATTGAAGGTTTCATGTCTCTGGTAATCCGTGTCGCCTCGGTCAATAAGGATACGCTTTTCCGCCCACGCTCTCTCTTCTTCATTCAAAAACCACGCAGTTCCCGCGCTTCGAGGCAGCCAGAAAAATCCAATTATCGCAATTACAATAGTTAGACATCCTTCAACCAAGAAGAGAATTTGCCATGGCTTTAAGGTTTCTGGGGCCGATGTAGTAACATTTTCGCCGTCGATTGGCTCCTCACTCGGTGGGAAACGAGAGAAAACAGAAAACGCAATTACTCCTCCAAGCGCCCCCGCTACTCCGTACGATCCGTAAAAGAGGCCCAGCCGACGTCCAAACTCGAAGCGTGTATAAAAAAGCGACAAGTAGGATACCGCAGTCGGGTAAAAGCCAGCTGAAGCAGCATCAAAAAAAAATAATTAACAACACTGTAAAATAAAAATAAAAGTAACTCATCTCATCAAGATTAATCAAGATTAAAGAGAGCGCGCACAGAACCCACCTTCCAACGTCCCAAGTATAATCCTCAACATAATAAGTTGCCATCTACGCCGGACCCAAACATGCAGCAGTGTACAAACTCCCCAAAGCGTCATAACACTCGGCACCCATCTGCTCATTCCGAACTTCCTCCCTGCTGCAGCCCCGACGGGCTGCAAAGCGACAAAAAAGACGAAAAACCATGCAACCGCCGCATTCAGATCTCCAGGTTGAAGTCCGGCATCACGGGTGAAATGGGCCGTTTCCGCATTCCCGATGTTGGAACGGTCGAGGGAGTTCACAAGGAATAGGATAGAGAGAAATGGGAGGAGGATGAAATCGAGCTTGCGGACCGTACTGGTATGGATCGATGGGTCAGGGCCCGTCCCGAAGTCTCCGCCTGTCAGTGTCATTGTGGCGTCTGGGATGGTCGGTTACTTATGTCATTTATTATTCAAAGATGTTTCTGGGAAGGCCGTTAGCGAGCAACATGGTACTTTTAAAAGAGTTCTTCTATGGAAAAACTTTGCAATGACTGCGTAATAAGTTTGGCTGTCACAAACCAAATAATAAATGGCCCCCAGCTCTTGAAGTGGCTGGTTGTTTCATGAGCCTTGGAAATGCTGGGGGTACATTGGGCAGATCTCGTATCTAGTCCATGCAGAGAGACTTGGGGTCCTTATTGGTCTCTCTCCCACTGCTCCATGGATTAAATTTAGACCAGAACAAAGATAAACACGTGAAACAAGTTGTTGGCCTCTAACAAGTTGACAAGTTCCAGAAGAGCCCGCCCCCCCGCAGTAGAACCCCAGGTAACGGCTCAAGAAGTTGATTCGAGCGATGTACCTACTCTACTTAATAATAAATAATGAAAGTTAAGGATTTTGCATGCATGCCTCGTTGGGCACCAGGCCCCGGAGTCGAGGTACCACCTACCTACTCCCTAGGTACGTCGGTACATAGAAGGCTCCAGTGTGTAGGGCTTTGGTTGGTGCCAAGACCAGTCCAACATCGCCAGCCGGATTGGGATAATTAAGCGAGCACTAAACTTGACCCACAATTCATCCTTGCTGAACCTTGCCAAGCGGCGCTTCATCCTGTTCTGCTCTAATACCGCAGATCCCAACCAACCAACAGGCCCCATCGGCTCTCCCGATCAACGCTTAAAAGTTAAAACCAGCTATGCCCCGCCAGCGTCAACAAGGAGGTCGTGGTGGTTCCAGACACTCTGGGCACGGACATGATATTTCACCAACCCAACCGACACCTATCTTTCCACGCGGTTCTCGGCGCGGGGTGCAGCTCTCCCTCCCCTACAGACCAAATCCTGCTGATGGATCACCAAGGCCGCGAAATCAAGGCCGTTCCCACGCCCACAGTTCAGGTATACAAGGCCATGGCCAGACTCAGTCAACAGACCCACCACCAGACAATATGGCTGGGCATCCTAGGCAGGTCGATATCGCTCCCCAAGTTAGAGCTATAGAGCAACGTCAGGAAGATGACCTGCGCCGACCAAAACCCTTTGAAGAACCAGCGACAGCTTCGGACATACAGAATCTGATCGCCGCCATAGCAAACTTGGAGAAGCGAGACAGAGCCCAGTTACCGAGCAATAGGTCTACTCGCGACATGACCAATGAACCACCTCGGTCCTCCCCTACTCGCGTTCCTTGGCGGCTAACGAAGCTGTTGGACTCCCTCGCGGGCCTGCTCGTTTCAAACGCGAACCATGAGGTTATTGCAACCGCTCTCCGTGTCGATACGAGCGCACAAAAGATTACGATTATGATCAGTAGCAATACTACAGTCCCGCCAGCAACATGTGAGCATGGAAAATGGATTTGGAGAGCCCTCAGAGAGCTCTCCTTTCGATATCACCAACTGTACCCTGCAAGCAGTAAGGAATCAAGTCCGACTCACGAGATTAAAGACCAGGAACTTTTGAATCAACTGTCCAAGTTCAGAAATAAGTGTCTCCGGTTTAACTTCGCTAAAATTCAAAAGCGAGTCAATGACAGATTCTCACTCCTTGAAAAGCTGGACCTAACCGAGTTCGACGAGGACCATCCACTGCGACAGTTCTCTAAGGCCATCTTTGCACTAGAAAAGTACTTTACGCGAAACAAGTGTGCGGTCTATGGGAAACCAGACGAGAATAATACGGAAGCCTGGGATCTTATGTACGATTTGTTCCGCATGTGCCAAGCAGGCGTGCGACACATTTTCAAATATAATAGCCTTACACCTGACGAGCGCCTCCGGCTCTGCGGTTTTCCGCATTGGGAATCTTATTTCAGGAAGGTTGCTGTTGCCATGGACGAAGTGGATAACCTTTTCAAGATCTCACTGTCACCCCAATGCCGTCATCTTTTCCATTACGAATTCAACCTCCACCATGTTCCAGCAACCATGTCCAAAGCCCACACAGTACCACAAAATGCCAAGGACTGGGAGGATGTTCTCGAAAGAGCTTTGTCGCGACGAAACAAGCCTCAAGAAGACAACAACCTTGTGCCGGAGTTAATGTTACTGAAGATGTCAACCATCACAAAGGATGCAGCGTATATGTGCCGGGAACAGATAGGCAAAGATCTAGTAACCCACTGCGAGGTTGGGCTTCTCCTGCTTATTGCGAAATCGGAATCAGAGTACCCATCCCTTGCCAAGGCCTACTCTTACCTTGGAGTCAGTAAGCTTTCGTGCCACGGCTGTCATCTTTTTATCGAGGCATATAATCGCATCCATGGAACACGCTTCATGACTAGGGGGACACATGGAAAATCCTACTGGCCTTGGCAATTCCCAAATAGTTTCCCAAAATACGAAGAGATTGCCGTGACGATGTATGCTTTCCTAGTGAATATATGGAGCGGTCACTATAACGGATATGAGATCGAAATGAAAGATCTGAGTCGAGATTCAACCGCTGGGTCGTATGCCGACAGTCCTGCGCATTTTGTGGGTATCAGCAATCGCGAGGCACTGGCTCAGGCGCTACGATCAATTCGTTAAGCCGTGCTTCGCGTTCGTCGAGGAGAAACACCCACACTGGTTAACAGAGAAGAAATCACTCTATCGTGTAAACATAACAGAACTGAAGAGGTTCTACATCATGCATTCTTTAGCGGGTGGTGGTGGGGGCCAAGGGAGGAGCCAAAACAGCCAACCAGCAGCCAAGAACCAGGTCACGAGGATCTGCCAAGTCACGCTTGGTCACAAAAAGAAAAAAGTAAACAAACTAAAACAAATAATCACAACAACCCACATGGGCGTCCACCAGCTGGAGTGAGCATGAGTCTGAAAGGAAGAGAGAAGATGTTATGTTTAAATGTTTAATAAAGGTCTTTGCTTTGAAATAAAGGAATGGCAATGGCGAATGGAGAATTTTTCTTTCAAAAATTATGCAAACAAACAAAACCCCTAGTTTCTGTCTGCATAGCTCGCTGGACAAATAATGGCAAGCAAATATATTCTCTATTTATGAAGGGAAACAAATGGAGAGTTGTAGTTGGCAGCAGCAGGGGACGAAGCATTTTGAAGAGGGCCTGGCAAAAAGAAAAGTATCCAATTGTGTGTGATGTTTCCTGTTGGCTGAGAAAAAGCTGAGAGGCACCGCAGAGCTGAGCGAGAGTTTCCCCGGCGACCTCCCATGGGCCACCAGCGGGAGAGACCACGGCTTCATCCGCAGGCTTAATCGAACCACAACCAAGCAATCAAAAGTTTGGAAAAAGACTGTAGCAATTATCATAAAATACTCTTTATTTAATTAATAATATTCCCCCTCAACCTCCTTCAATAGCTACCTTTCTTTACTCTCAGGTTACTCAGTTATCGATATACTCTGCCTCTCTGTCCCACCTCACTACTGCCCTCAGCCTGGTTCCTGGCCCCCGACTGGCTTGCCTGTATTGCTTCGAGACTGGTCAGCCTGGAAGTCTCACGATAATCCTGGTTGGTGAACTTTACTCTTCTTTCTTTTTCGTCTCTTTTCCTCCTATGTATTTCGATTTCCCTGTTGATGTTGAGTATATGTCTGGTTCTGTTTTTTGAAAATTTTCGATTGAAAATAACGAGTTCATGCTCATATTGATTGCAGCCGACCAATTTATTATTTACACAGACATTAAAAAGCCGCCCACACTCTTAGCCCACCACAAAAACAGCGTCAGCTCGAATTCAACAACAACTGTCGTTAAGATACGCCGCCTTTTCACCTCATAACGCAACCCAATTAGAATAGCTGAGACCTCTCTACTATCTGCCAGGAGAATCACCCAATTCAAGAAGTGCAACGTTGGGATTGGGGCCCAAGTGCCACCCCAATGTTTCTCTGATCATGAAGGCATTGCCCATTGCCCCTAGATCTCGACTGGTACGGGTCGTTCAAAGGCAATAGGAAGGATTGGTGAGCTAAAAAGCTAGGGTACAGAAAAAGTTTCAGCTATTCCCTAAGCTTCAAATATACATTTCTACACACAACATTCACAACATTTGCATTGCGTGATCCGACTTATACGTTTTTTACTGCAATAATGGACGGACCCCCGCCTCCTCCTCCTCCACCTCATGGTACTCCGCCAGGAGGTGGACCACCTCCCAACCCAAACGGTGGATATCGCAAATCGACAGACCTTCCTGAAGGACCCTATGATATTTTTATCGTTCCGCCCCATTCGTCAGGTTCTGGATTCATATACCTGCCCTCCCTGCAATGCCATAGGAACAGCTTTCTAGCAGGAGTTGCGGCCACTTTGGTTGGGGTCGCAATATACGTGTGGGTGGTGCCAGTTATGAAAAATTGGGTTTCAACAGTTGCTCAAAGTGGTGGTGCGGGCGTCTTTTTGGTTGTAATAGGAGTTGGAGTTGCTAGTTGGGCATGGGGAAGGTCACAGACAGATTCCAGCGGTACAACTCCACCGCCACCTCCACGAGGTGCCCCTAGACCATCTCCCGCCCCTGGAGGAGGAAGAGCGGGTCCCCGAGGCCCGCAGCACGAACCCCCTCCCTCCTCAGGCCAAAATCATAACGCCGGGGGAGGACCGCACTATCAAAATTTCAATGGTCAATACCCAGGAGGAGGCTATGGAAATGGCCCAAACCCGAGTGGACAATACAATGGTGGTCCATTCCCTGGCGGCCAGTATCCTGGAGGCCATCGTTATACACAAGGAGAAGGAAACACGGGGGCTGATGGACCCCCTCCACCAGACCCACCGCCAAATACGCCGCCAAAGCCACCTGAAGGCGCCACCCCCAAACCGAAAGACCAGGACTGGGAAAAAGCAAGGGAGGAAACAAAACGGAAGGAAGACATAAGACGAAAGATGGAGGAGTTCCGGAAGAAGAGAGAAGAGGAAGAAAAAGAGAAACAAGGACAGCGAGAGAAGGAGGCACGAGAAAGAGAATTCCGTGAGAGAAAGGAGAAGAGAGAAAAGGAGCGACTTGCTAAGGAGGCTGAGGAGAAGGAGGCTGCAGAGAAAGCCGCTAAAGAAAAAACTAGGGCGGAAGCTGCTGCTCGGTTCGCTGCTGCTCGAGAGGCCGCCGCTGCAAAGAGAGCTGCCGACAAGGCAGCCACAGAAAAACTCGCAGCAGCAAAATCAACTGCCGAAAAATTGGCAGCGGAGAAACTAGCAGCAGAGAAAAGAGCAGAGTCGGTTAAGCAGGCAGAATCTGCAAAAGCTCCTCCGCCCCCAAGAACGCCTTCGCCTCAGAAAAAACCACCGCCTTTCCCATCTGCAAAAACAGAGCTTGAAGACGATGCTTACTCATTTCGTCCTTATGATCGACCCAAGAAACAGCCATCCGCGCCCTCGGTGTTCTCAGAGTCATCATATGCACCTTCGCAATCGACGGCGAGAACAACTCCACCCCCTTCTCGACGTGGGCCATATTACACGAAAGATCCGGATAAGATCATTATCGCCGGCGTGTATGTTTTCAACAACACTTTTATGAGGACACCCGTTGGACAACTGGTGTCCGGCAAGGGGCATGTAACCGACGGTTTAATACTCCGCATCACGACTGAAGGAATGTTTGTAGACGATGACATTAGAGGCGTAGCCCAACGCGAATGGGACGTCAAGGCATGGACAATGAAACTTGTAGAGGTATGGTGTCCCCAGCTCGGTGCGAATCCTCCTCCCACCCGCCCAAGCCCGATGAAGACCAACCCCTTCCGGTTCAGCTCGTCCTACGCGCACAAGGTTCCCAGCAGTGAGGAATCTGACGCGTATCTGGCAAGCCTACACAGGTCTTGCAAGAACCAGTGCCGGCTAGGGGCTGCATCTTCCGGAATGGAGGGCCGTAATGGAAAAAGCAATAGCAGTATCATTGATTATGGAGATCTTCTGCAGAGCGCTGAATTGCGTGGCTTCCATGTCGTTCGCGCAAGCCTCCGAGACCAGGAAGGCAAGAAATATGTTTTTGTCTTGCAGGAGACTGAGGCTTGGAAAGTGGCCATCGGGCTTCAGCGGTTGAAGAAGGGGAGTCAAGTTAGGGCATTGGGGGTGTGCGGCTTGCCTGCTAACGAAACCAATGCTGTACTTGAAAGTCTGGGGTACATCTCAAATTGATGGTGATGTTTGAATGTTTTCCAGATCAGTGATAAGGTAAGGTACTATGCCACGAATAGCGTTTGATAAAGAAAGCATGATTCTGCCCATGGAAAACAGCGAGGCTAACTATCATCATAGTTCAGACCCAAAGTTCTCACCCTTGTCATCTCCTCGCCTCGTGTTCAATTCTTGTTTCTATTTTCTCCTGTGTGCAATTTATTCTCTCTTTGTTGTTTCTTCCCTTCGTCAGGGACATCGAAATATGCATCTCTCAGGTCATTTTAGCGATGGAGTTTAGAGGCATATACTGTTCATTCGTTCAATCGTCCTTTTGCTTTCACGTGGGAATTTTCATGACACAAGTTCCCCACTGCACCAAACCTTCCATGATTTTCGCGTTATCTTGAGCTTTGATGGTCACCCTTCCGCTCAGTACCTAGTCATCCCCTTACCTTCCTCCATTTTCTCTTTCGTCTTTGAGCATATCCTGTTTTGTTTTGTTCTTTGTTTTTGTTTCAGTTTTGCATGGATATTTTACAGCACGTACATGTATGACTCCGAGTTATGCGTGCACGCAAGCACCATTGGACAATTTGGCCTGGATTTGCTGGTGTGTACAGTACATATAGTTTTTGGAAATCTTCTAGTTAATTCATTGACAAATATATTTTTGATACTTTTCATATTTTTTGGGTCGTTGTTTTGTTCATCTTGGCTCCCTTTTCTTGAACATCAGTCGCCTCACCTGTCCCTTCGGTAGCTAGTAGCCCTCAATTTCTAACTATTCCACCCTCACGAAGCCGATGCGGAGGATTCGATCCTGCCGCGTAACTGTGCAAATTTATTTCAATGTACGACAGCCAAATCAGCACTCTCATTCGGTAGGCGGTGCTAGGATCTGAGTCCAGATTTTCTGCAACATTTCAGCCACAACACCTCAAAAATGAACACAAACCAGCTCATCTTCAAACAAAACCGTGACAAAAATGACTAGAACTTGCATCCAATCAATGCCACATGGATTGATACACGGCTCCTCATTATGAGCTGTCTGCGTTCCCTATCCCCAAGGCCCCAGACCCCAACTTTTCAAAGGCAGAATCCAAACCCCGCTCAGCAAGCCGTTTCTTCCTGAACAACAATGCTGGTCCTAAATTGACTGAACTGACTCGAGGAGAGAGTTTAAAAAAAAAGTGGCTGCCTGGCCCAACCATGGATAATACCACGTACTCACTTTCTTCGCCGCCTCCGCCCGAAACCTACAAAGCTCGACCCTTGCCGATTTTTTCTCCAAAGAAGGGGGACGGCCGCGGGCGGGGGTGTGTTCCCTCTGTTGGCGACTTCGGATGCTGTGATGTTTTGATTTGGCCTGCGGAACTGATTTTTGAGACCTCGTTCTGATTTGCCCCATGTTCCCAGGATCAATCTTCACAAAACTGATGCACGACATGATTTGCGGGATCTAACTGGACTGAAGTTTGAGAATACTTGTTTTTACTTTTTGTCCCTTTAAACTGCTTGCGCTACGTTCTGTTACTTTCTTCTCTTGGAAGCAATTGGATTGACAATGCCGCTGTACGATGTCTGCCGAGCAAGGTGCAGCAGCACTGGCGTAGTATTGTCATTCCCGGTTTCTTGCTCGTTTCTTTTTAAGAAGGAAAAGCTTACCCCTGCCCTTGATTGACTGAATTATTTGTCTTTGTCTGACGGGGTTGCAGACTTGGCTCGGCTGATTATTCAGGCAGACCCCTTATATACAGCGAACCCTCGCCCTTCCTAGAGGTTGCAGTCGAAGCTTGTCCCTCGTTCTCTGTTAGCTATCTACCGATAGAAACAAGAAGTTCTTTCTGTCCATTTACTCTACAAGTTTTTGCATACATCCCCCAATAAGGACCAGGCAGGGGAATACGACCATGGAGAACTCTTACTCAGACCAGCCAAGGTATCGGGATGACCCTTCAGCGAACGAGAAGGCTATCTTAGCTGCTGAATATAATGTTGCTGTTTTCGAGGATTCACCAGCGCAACCCGTCAACAAAAGGCGCTGTGGTTTCATGAAAGGGGGTCGGTCCTGTTTTGGAGATAGTTCTCGGTCCGTCTGCGCAAGAGCCTCACTGGCACTGTTCAAAGTTGTCCTGTTTGTTGGACTGGTTGGGTTCTTCTTCAAGGGCACTTTCCACGGATTTAAGAAGGTATGGAAGGAATGATTGATTTTCATTTTCCCCTCAAAGCTACACATGATCTTCCCTTTATGCCCGATGTCTTATCTTATAGGACTATATATACTACCCCTCGAGGAGTCCATACGTAAAAGGTATTGACGATTATCTCTAGCAATGTGCACACTCTAAGCAGAACAACAACCAAGTATCTTTAAACGGCTGGCACGATCATGGACCTTCTGAGAAACGGGACATCTCTGTTAACACAACTGCCAACTCCATTGTCGGCAAATTCCCGCTCTATGATAGTCTCAACCTGACTACCGTCACCGGCAGCATTGCGGTAGTCATCGACCCTCAGCCCGCACACCCGGAGCATCCTGGCAAACCAGCACGTGTGTCCATCAGGACCGAGTCGGGAAGCATTTCTGTTGCATTCAGGCTTCCCGGTGTGCAACCTGCCCTTAGCGATGCATCCAGTTTCACCCAACTCCAAACCCTCTATCACTCAGAGAAGCCCAGCGCTCGCAACAACAACGACGACAACAAAAACAACAACTTGCACGCCTTCCTCACCCCGCGCGCCTACGAAGTAGAAATCCACACTTCCTCCGGTAGCATCTCGGGTCAAGTCGCTTTCTCAAATCTACTCAACATCTCCACCGTTTCTGGCTCCATCAGCGCCAACCTTATCCCCCTTGTTTTCCTCCCTTACGAAGATGAAGAGCCCCCTCGCGATCCCCATGACCCCTACCACCCTCCGGGCGATGGCCGCGATGACATCGTTCCCGCACATCGTGCCAACATTTCTATCGTCACCTCCACCGAGACAGGAAGCACGCATATCTCCCTCTCGGAGCCCTTTTTCCCACCTCTACCAGAACAGCCTGCCAAGAAATCCACCAACAAACCAGGGTCACCTCAGACGGGCAAGCAGATCCCCCGATCCATCACCGCACACCACATCGCGCATGGCTCCGGCTCGTTGGCCGTTGTCTACCCACCGTCCTGGGCCGGGCGCGTCCATGCAGCTAGCTCCGGAAAGGGCCGTGTACGCCTTGGCGGTGAGGGTTTGCTAGTTCACCCTGGCAATCAGACGCTCGCTGACGGTGTGAGATATCCGGATCCCGAGGATGAGTGGGACGCTCCGTGGTGGGGCGCGTCTGGCATCATGAACGTTACGATTGCAACTGACGGCGGTATGGTGGACTTCTTTGCTCGGGGGGATAGGTTTGATGCGTGAGTGAGCTAGAGAATGAGTAGTGGATTTGGCTGGTGGAGAGATGGAGCAACTGGTTCGAGAAGGGGGTATGGAGAGTTCGTTTGTGTAGATGGATATGATGGGATGAAGGTACACCAGAAGTAAAGTAATATAGTGAGAAGTATATGCGCCGTTGGCTGCGGATATCATGCTGATGGCATCTTCTTTTATTTTTTATTTGAGTTTGTATTACATGTTGCTATTATCCAACCTATTCGATTTTGGACACTCTCAAATTTGCTCTCTTTTCCCCCTTTTCCTTCGACTTCCAGTTTGCGGTGGAATAATTGGGTCGATGGTGAAAAAAAGAGTTCCCACATACCAATAATAATAAAACTTCCTCTCAGGGATGGGAAATAATGGGACTCTGTTCGTAACCCAAGAGTCAAACAAGGGCGATTCCGCTCGTTTAGTCGAATTCCCTTTTATTTTATTCTTTATAGAACCCAATATCACCATACCTGATTTTGAGAGGGGCGGGAGCAAATAGTTAAGAAGATGATTGATTCTTTAACCATACGGCGGTAGCTAGAGTAGTAATCCTTCATCAGCAGAATTTCCTTCCCACCTATGACAAACCCACATATAGTTTATTGTCAGTGGTGCCCGACGATCTGGTGTGATTCTCTGTCTCAGCAACGCACAGATGATGGATAGATTAATCAGGCCAATACTGCCCTTCTGACAGGTATATGGTTGTTTTAGCTATACCGTGTATGTATGTATGTATGTATGTATGCAGCCGAGTATCGTGGCAGGAGGCAGTAAATGGTCGTTCGTTGCCCACAGCAGGATGTTACCCATTGAGCAAAAATTCGTGCCAAACTTGGTTGGAGGTGTTTCTCATCATTCATGCATACTGAATTGAAACCATGATAAATGAAATAAATACTGATATCAACAACATATGTAAGTAGGGTATGAAAGTCGCTGAATGTCCTTGAGCTGAGGTAAAATGAAAGGAGATGCATGCAAGCGTGCCAGAGGGAAGCCAAGTCCATATGTGTAATGATAAGGAACCAAAACGAGGGGAGCAATAAGACAGCAGTGTAGTCATAGGCTCTTCTCAATCATTAGAATGAAATAGCAAGACGGGAATATAAATTACAGCAGCAGGAATTATTTGAAAGGTCAAAAAAATAAAGGAGCGGGAGGAGGGGAACTAAAAAAGAACAGGATATCAAAAATGATCCATATACAACTAACCTCCAACCAAGTAAATCATATGTACACAACAAGGGGGAAAAAGAGAAACCATATTGTTCATATCCGTATTCCTCCTTTCCATCAAGAGACTGGTATAAAATTTGACGACTGCCATCAGCAGAAAATACAATATAAATAAATAAAGCAAGGGAAAGAGAAAGAATGAAAAGACTGGTCTATTTCGTTTACGTATGGCTCGAGGATGGGACGACCCGACAACAAGTGACTAGCTTGCTAATTCGATCAATAAACATGGAGCGGGGAGAGAAGATAGCCACATGCGAAAAGAAAGGTATAAAAGCGAAATGGGAACTGAAAAAAAAAAACTTCCCTTCAAAAAGGACAGGAAAAGAAAATGGGCCACACCCTCCGGGAAGGCAGAGAACGGTTGCGAAGTTCTTTGGTAAATGGAGGCCAAACTGAAAGAAAGGGGGGAAATGGGAGGTTACAAGAAAAGCGAGACGAAACGGGAGAGATAAGAAAGCTGCTGGCATGATTTTACCAGTATAGATGCTTGCTTCCTCACAATGTGGCCGTGTTCAATCCATTCATTCCCACAGTCAGACCAACGTAACCGTCCATACCAGCAATAGCAAATGAAATGAGAGAAAGTTAATGCATGGATATGAAACGAAAGCGAAAGCGAAACAAAAATAACAAACAAAAATAAATTTGATAAGACTTCAATCAAAAAGGTCCAGAAAAAAGAGAAAGATATGACTAAATAAAGTTTACCTTTCTCTCTGTCTCTTGTGCGCCTGTTTTCCTTAATGTGATTTTCCCATGCATGAATTCTATATATGGTGTGTGTGCATTTCCTTTATCTTCCTTCCCCTATGTGGTGTGTGTTTTTGGTTTTTGGTATTTCCTTTTGCTAAGCTGCTTAATTTCTTCATTTGACCGATGAGACTCATTTTACCATCCGTGCTGGTGGTAGGAGCTCTCAAACGGGTTTGCACCACCACCGCCACCCCGGGCAAAACCGCCCCCGTTCATCATATTAAATAGGATGTTGGGATCGATATGGATATTCTGCCCGCCACCCATGCCTCCCATTCCCCCCATGCCTCCCATACCGCCCATGCCGCCCATGCCGCCCATGTGCGCGAAAGAGGCACCGCCCCCCCGCGAGAACATGTCTGCTGGATCGAGAAGGTCATCGCCGTTGTCATAGCTGGCACGTTTCCTGTGGGGGAAAAAGAGGGAGGTTGGTCAGTTTACGTGGGAGTAAAAGGTGAAAAGGGTTGTACATTAAAGAGCGGCCCGGTTGGCGTGGGGGTGGGGGGGAAAAACCCCCCAAAAACTTGGAAAAAGAAAATATGAAGATTTTGGCGGCCAAGATGTGCTTTTTTTTTGGGGGGGGGAGAAGGGATTTCATACTGCGAATCACTCAAAATTTCATACGCCTCTCCAATCTCCTTAAATTCCGTATCCCCTTTTTCACCATCTAGATTCTTATCCGGATGATGCTGAATCGCCATTTTCCTATACGCCTTCTTAATCTCCTGCTCCGTCGCGTTCTTATCGACGCCGAGAATCTTATAGTAATCTTTCCGCTGGCTCTTCTTAAGCTCAAACTCCGCGTTTCGGACCTCTTCCTGAATACCTTTCTCGTTGGGGTTGGCTTCAGCGATCTTTTTGAATTCGCGCGCAGCTTCCTCCCAGTTGCCCGCCGCTCCGTACGCCTTTGCCCGCACCCGTTGCGCTTTTACGTATGCAGGATCCAATTTGAGCGCCTTTGTGCAGTCTTCAATTGATTTGTCGTAGTTGCTGAGGTTGAGGTAGGCCTGGGCGCGGTTCTGGAGGAGTTTGGAGTTGATGTCTTTGTTTTTCGGGTCGACTTCCAAAGCCTTAGTGTACAGATCGATGGCTTCTTGATATTTTCTTGACTTGAATGCTGTGTTTCCTTCATCTTTCATTCGGAGGAGTTTCTGTACCATGCGGAGATATCTGATCGCCAGGGTGGAGTCCGGGTCTAGGCTCAGAGCGAGTTTAAAGTGTCTGACTGCCTGCTCGTTCTCACCCTGGGCATAAAATAGTCGACCGCGGAGCAATAAGGCGTCCGGATCCTGGTTGTTATCTCGTAACATGGACATGACGATGTTCTGTGCGTCGCCCAATGCATTGACATTGCCCATTTTTAGGTATGCCTCCGCTCGCATCAGCCTCCATTTGCGCGGTTGTGTCATGCCAACTCCTAACCCCTTTACGGCCTGGTCCAGGCAGTATAATGTCATGGAGCCTCCTCTATCTTCCCGTAGCGAACCTTCTGCCTGGGTGATATGATGTAGCATTGCCTCTGCGGGGGCTTTATCCTTTGCGGAAACGGGCGGTTGGATTTTTGAATAGATGGCCAATGCCTCCGCGGGTCGGCCAAGGCTGGTGTATATTCTTGCTAACCTGTGCATGATTTTCTGGTTACCAGGCTCCAACTCATCAGCCAGTTTGGCATCTTCTAGGGCTTCAAGGTAGCGATGTGCGGATATGTAGGCAGCCGCTCTGTTTGATAGATAGGTGGATGATGATGGCTGGGCATCGACCGCTGTATTTCAAGAAGATATATTAACACACAGACAAACCCACACCCGCGCCCACATTCATGATGCATTAGATAACCTCTCTCAATTGCTTTCGTTAAAAAACCTCTATTCTTTTCATTTTTCTTTCCCATTCACTTAAGCCACGGCATATAGACTCATTCACCCCATGATATTTGTGGAGAAAAATGAAACAAAACAGACAAGTGAAAACTTACCCCTTGTATACTCTTGGATGGCTTTCTGATAATCACCCGCCTTGAAAAATTTATTCCCGGCTAACTTGCACGCCTCGGCATCGACAACGGGCGGTGCAGGTTGTGGGGTACTTGACGGGACATTGTGAGGGGGAGGCGTAGGGCTTCGCTCCGCCGTATCGGAATGGACGCCATTTGACTGCGTGCCAGTAGATGAAGCGGGGGAGTCTTGCTGAATGGGCGTGGAAAAGGTGGAAGGGGAGGCAGCGGCGTTGGTCGCAGCAGGAGAAGCGGCAGCGTCAGGTTGCTCAATGTCCATGGAGCTGCGACTATCGTCTCTCGCAGCTGCCATGGCGGATAGGCGACGAAGCTCGTCCGGGGGCAGATTCAATGGGTGGGAGTCCCGATCGTAGGTGAAGCGGGAGGACGAACTCTTCGATTTGTGCTTTGTGGGGCTGCCCAAGGGCGTCGAGGCAACGCGGCGGCTTTTGTGTTCGGGGTCCCGATGTGGTTTGGGCGAGGCCTTGGTTGGGGATTTGCGTGAGGAGCCAAGGCGGGGAGAGGAGGATGACTTGTTGATATTATTATTATTATTGTTGTTGTTGCTGCTGCTGGTGGAGGTGAGGATGGAGGGCAGCGGCGAGCGGTGCTGGTTGTGATCGGGATGGCGATATTTGGAGGCAACACCCAAGGAAGAATCGTTGTGCTGGTCGGAAGAAGCAGCACGGGCCAGGGGGGGAGGATGCTGGGAATCGTGAAGCTGCAGGTCGGACAGGTCTGATGTGCTGCTGGCGGAGGGCTTGTGGTGCTTTTTTTTGTTGGAGGATTTCTTGGAGGAGGAAGAAAAAAGGTTTGCGAGAACCATGAGTCCGGTTCGAGCGAGAACAAACCAACTAAAGGTCGGCTAGGGATGCGGGAGCAAAGGCAAAAAAAAAAAAAAAAGGAAAGCAAAAGAAGCCCAGCGAAACAACCACCAAAATAAAATAAAAAAATTATAGAGATAAAAAATAAGGTAAACAGAGAAAACAAGACTGAAATGAAGAGACAGCAGAGACGGAGATAATAATGTGTCTAGGATGACAGGCCAACAACAGCAACGGTAGCAGTCGAATCAAACTGACTGCAAGGAGTCCTCAGGCCCTGGTATTTTAATTTCGAAGCCGATGGAAGTCGATCGTGTTGCAGCTAAACACTTGTCCACGACCACATCCACAGCAACAAAATTCCCCCAGCCACGGGAATAACCAAAATAATACTTAGCTAGCTAGCTAACACGCAGTGCAGGGATCAGAAGAATTGTGCGATGGATAGACTCAGACACAAACAGTAGATTGGGCAAATATTAAAGATATCAGGTTTTGAAAAGATCGATATAGAAAGAAAACCGGTCAAGAAAAGCCAGAGTTGGTGCAGAGATTGCGGGAGTGAACAAAGAGCCCGGTACTCCGTAGATATTTTAAATATATTAATTAGTTGTTATTCAAAGGGAAGCTCCTTTTTGCCCTCCTTTTCTTCAAAACAAATTCAAGTCAACAAGTGATTCCTGAGTGATATTTTTCCGTTCCTTAACTTTCACTTGACTCCTAAACATAGCGGAGAGGGGGAAGTAGAAAAAAGAAATAAATGAATTAAATGCCCATTGGACTCGAGCTACCTGGCGAAGAAAGCTCATACCCTCATTAACAATCCAATCGTGAACCTTTTTGGGGGGTTAATTAGCGCCCTTCAGGAGATGAAGTGAGATGTGTATCATCATCCCAAATTCTGACTTTTCTATATAGTAAACTACAATCGGAATGGAAATTTGAGAGGCTATTCATTTTGTAGCTGTATTATTATAATTAACGTATTTAATTTCCTGCCCAACTCGTCGAGATTAGCCAAACCAACTCGCTGCTTCACGAACAAAGCAGAGATGAATGTCACGTTTTATATTCAAATACATTGAACATCCTACATAAGTAAATGGTAAGGAAAATTATGATAAAATGAATCGCTAGCCCGCTTCAGGAGGAAAAAAAAAAAGGGGGGGGGGGAAAGCCTACAGTCATATTGGGCCTTACCCCACATACAACCATAACTCCCCTTTCGATACGTGTCAAAGATATCAAACATAATAATGCCAAGAACATAACAGGGTTTTGGGTTACTACAAAAGGCCAAGGGGTGTTTGTTAGGTGATGGGGGTTCAAAGCAAAAGGAGTACAGTGTCCGGTCAGGATGCAAGTTCCTCCCAGGAAACCGATATTTTTGGAGAAGAAAAAACGAAAGAGTAGTAATGAAAGGATGTAGCGGGGAAGAGCGAAGGGATGAGCCGAAGAGGGAGATCAAAATAGATAAGGAGACACAGTCGAAAATAACATATCATATATACTATAAATATAAACGAAGAAGGGAAAAGTTAAAGAAAAGAAATTCGTCAAATCATTGTTGCGACTGTATGCAACGGTGAAAGAGTCTTCGGTCCACGTACTAACTCACTTCCCGGAAGAGGCGGCGTCGGAGAGGAGCCTGCTGAGGTTGTTGGCTCTACTTTTCGCGTTGTTTTTTGGGGAGACGATCTGGGGCGGGAATCCGGAGTTGGCGGATTACCGTTGCTGGGGGTGTTCTCCCGACAGCGCTTGAGTGTTTCGTTCTTTTGATGGTTATGGCACTGTTAATCAACACGGTTAGCTGAAATAGTCGTTTTCACAGGAACGGATCGCAAATCAATGGGTTGGGTTTTGAAACGCAACATGGTTAGTTAGAAATCAGCAGGTACCTTGTATGCATGCCTGAACCAGGTGGTACCCTTCTTTTTGCTGCTCACCAGAGCTACCCACTCGTCACAGTTTCCACATAGACCCTCCCAAACATTTGTATTTCCTTCTGTTCGCCTCATTTCCTTCGGAGGCGCAAATGCTTGGCCTGTGGGTGCACTGATTCCATGCGTAAAGCTTTTGTCATACCAAAAAGCAGAGTTCTTGAGCACAAGCCAACGACCAGGCTTGCAAATCCCACACCAGCCCTCACGCTTATTCCCATGGCCTCGAACCCACTTTGGTGTATACAAATCGTTCTCAAATCGAAGATCTTGTTCATGAGGTATCAAATTCGGATCACTTGGCATCATATCCTCGGGAGGTGGAAGTACTCGTCCTGCCTTCAAAGGTCCTAGAAGATCAGGCGGGCCAGGAAACTCGGAATAATGGTCGAAATAATGCTGGTGGGAGTCTGTGTCACTCTGTAGCGTTCTAAACAGACCTTGAGATGCCAGCAGGGCAGGATTTCTGTAACGGGCGTTCGCTTCAAAGTTCGAAGGCAGCAGAAGGTTGTTCTGTTGAAAGTGTACTGGGTTTCTGCTTCCTGCCTGCTGTCGTGCGGAACTCGTCGACGGGAGAATGCGGCTTTGCCTCATTGAAGGAGATGGAAGACGAGATCCATTGACATGATTTTGTGTTAAAAATGGGGACGTGACACGATTAGGGCGGGGTGCGTAAGAGCCTGTCGACCATCGTTTGCGGACACCGTCAAAGTTATGTGGAGGTACTCGAATGCTTGCACGCGGGGATGGGGAGGTTCTTGTCCGATTCCCTCCACGAACTAGTTCTGACTGTGCATGTCTTGGCGATGGCACGGGGGAAAGGGGTGTAGAACATAGATTAAGCGAACTTCTCGGAGTATAGTCGGAACTAGTCGCAGAGGCGAAGGACGGGACTTCGGACAATGCAGAAAGATCGGTAAAGTCCAGAGATCTAGTGTTGCTTGATAGAGAGAAGTACGAGTCGGATAGAGGGCGAGTAACCATGGTTGTATCGAGCGTTAGAGACTGGTGCTGTGGAAGTTGGTTGAGCCTCCTACCATTCGCGACCGTGACATTCTGGGGTTGGGAAAGCTCGCTCGGGAACAAAGGCAGATCGTGATCAAGACCCGAAAATGTAGATAATCCCTCTACTAGATTTCGATCATCGAAACCTGAATAAAAATTAGCGGCAAGCAATAAAACCATATGGCAAGGCAACCCATACGATCGTCCACAACGTTGATTCCTAAGAACCCATTTGACGTTCCAAAGTCAGGAGGCATAAAATATTGTGATGGCATTTGAATCCCGTATGTGTTCCAATCTAGTACCTTATGGGAATTAGGCGTGTAGGGCAGAGAATAAACACTTTCATTTCCCGTCTTCGGCCTGGCAGCCGTCAATGAATTGGGTTGGTTGTCTGTAGCCCAGGCTTTAAGTCTGTATGAATCCAACGTGGTGCTTGCCACGCTCCTGGCTGCCACACTTCCATCCTCTGATACTTTCCCGAAATCGGGATTGCTCATTTGCATGCTACTTCCTGGGGTAGGTGGTGGATAACCCACGGGTGAAATGAATGTTGATGGCCACAGGTTTCTGATAAACAAATATATCAGCATTACTACCGCCATAAGGAAAGGCTATTTGCAGGTCTGCTCGGACCAATTCAACATACCGTCGTTCGATTTGGCTATAGTCTATCTCATTGGGCGACATATCGAATACGGCCTTCGGATGGCTTGCCCAGTATGTCAGTCTCCAGGTTCTGCGAATCTTGTTACGGGCTGCGAGCGCTACTACGCGACCAACTGACTTCTGTGTGCCAAACGAGAGATAAAATATGACTTTTTGTCAAAGCACGTGTGTTCAATCCTTTGCAGGGCCAAAGAAAGGAAAAGATAGTTTGAATAACTGGAGTTTGATTCTCAATCAGTTGAGTAAAAGAGCGTGGCTTTATGAATGAACTCCTTCCGTAAGGACGTTAGATTCTTTAAGCAATATTGGTCTTAGTCGTTGCCAGCAACTTGGGCCTAGGAGCGGGCACCAGCACTGGGTAACGGCGGCGGGGAAGAAATGAAATATTTTCAAAGAGTGAGGTGAACAGTATAATAATAATAATAATATAGCAAAATCAAAAATCAAAGGAGTGATTAGAGTGCATACATGGTGGAAAATCAAAAGGCAAAACTGTCAGAAGGACAATAGAGCGAAAACAGGAATGAAGAGGAGAAGGACCGGGCATAATAGGGTATATTGATCTCGGGACTGGTTCAAACAACATTGTTCCCGCAGGAGGAATGGCCCGAAAGACGATGTCAAGAAAGAGCTAGCCTGCAGTACTCAAAACATCCTCCGTTCCCCATTTTGCCCCAAGGGTAGCCAGCGGGCTCTCCCAAAGCAGTTTAGCATTGTGTTAGAGTACCCATCTAGTCAACAGTTGAGGTTAGTAGCTGCGAGGGCAGTATGGACCAGGGTGTGAAGCCGAACCCGGGGCCTTAAGGGTTTGACGCTGGACTGTCATGAAGTCAAGTGTGTCTCATCATTTACTGGAGAAAGTATAACGCCTTCTATCGAATGACGAATTCAGGATGGGTATCAATCACATTGGTTGAGCGTACCGATGCCGCCGTACTTTACATAGTGCATGTTTTTCCCTTGCACTAGGGCTGCTGTGGGCGTCAGCCAGTCCCGTTCTATGTGCCAGGATGAGAGTGGTCCAGTTTCTCGTAGGCGCCGGACGAAAATCCACGCTGTCATGCTCAGGAGGGCGACAGAGGCTGACAGGTGAGTCGAGTCCTGTCATGGCAGCTAGGTATTTCTGTTATTTTTTGGTATGGAGCTGGAATTGTAGTGCCCATATGCTTGTTTAGAGGCAAACGCTACTCAGCAGTGTGTCTCCAATAATGTCTGGTGTTGTGGTGGATGTTGGCGGAAACGAGGATGAGACTCGGGGAGGAGGTTGAGGTTGCAGCAAGAAACCAGTCGCAGCCTAGGCCTGATGTGGCATGGTTGTTTCATGTGACAAGGGGCTCAAACATCCACGGAGTTGACTTCATCTGGACACCAAATCGGTGAGTGCACTGGCTGCATCACCTGCACCAACTGCACCAACTGCACCAACATCGTTGGGACGCACACACCAAGGCATGCTGCTTTCTCTTGCGGCTAGTTTTATGACAGTGTTGAAATTAGAAAGACCTCTCCAGGCCTTTTCATACTTCTGCCCTCGCCCCAACATATTTGTTTATATCTTTTGCCCCCTGTCGCAGGCAGCCTCTCTTTTCTGGCTACCCTTCTCCTCTTGTGGGGATGCTGGCCCTAGATATGGCATTATAAACGTATATACGTGAGTCTTCACATGCTGTGTTATGTTTAATTTGCTTAAAGGGCAACCTCTCTCCCCCTGCTTTCAGCATCGCTTACTTATCCCACCGCACTCTCGGAATTATTTATATTACCTGTGCTGGGGAATATCTCGCGGATTTTAACTGGCGGGATGGATGCGTTCCTGCACTAATCATGTTTATTCGCCTGGGGCTTTTTAAATAGCTGGAGATTTAGTAGAAATCTTCGAGCCACGACGGCTAAACCACAACCCAAGTTTTCCAAAATGGACCAGAACGAGACCTTTCAAACCATGAACGTAGCTAACTAATCCTACGTAAATTTAATTTAATGGCCCTTTGAAGGGCAATTTATTGAGATATGGAATTCGTTTATATGTCACTTGGCACAATATGTGGGCATGCCGAAATTTACAATGATGCCAGGATGGCGACCCGGGGCAATGTAGAAACTCCTGACCAGAGCCTGGAATTGGTTTGTTCCGCGGCTAATTCTGACGCGCGCCAAGTCAAAAACAGACACTATCGCAAACTCAGGAGTGACGACAATATACCCAGGTAGTATGCACTTGACTCAGACCTCTGCTCAATCGCGGCCAGCAAACCAGCATCCCTTTACTAATCAATAAACAGCTAGAGGCAAAAGGCTAATAGCCATCAACTCAACTTTCAGGAAAGAACTACTAGTATTTTGGTATATGATACTAGCCGTCAGTGTGCCCTTACGCCGTTCTATGTTTGCGATTTTTGGTCAGTCCCACACCCACTAACTAGCGAATGTGTGGACGGGTTTCTTTTCATATAACGCCTATATGCAATTAGGGGTAGTTATCACTATGAAGACAATTGGACCATCCACCGAATCCCAAGATTGCAAAGAATGCAAGGCAGCATTGCCAACATTCCGGTTTCTTATTTTAGGTTGGCATTTTGGGTTCGGGAATCCCATGGAAATCTACGAACTTCCCGTGTGACAGTCAACTTGGTGTGCAGGTACAGCTTCATTGGCCCATGCCGTTTCAAACGTGCATGTAAAACCCAGCGCTAAAGCTTGGTGAGGAATCGAAATTGTTGCAATACAAATAATAATAAACCACCCAGCTCACATGGATGTTCCTCATCGGATATAGTATTTTTTCTTTTTTCCATGGTAACTTCTTGGACCCCGCCTCACGCTTAAACTTTCCAGGCGCCGCGAACATGGGAACCAACCCAGGAAGACGGGATCTATTTGGCGGGGAGCCCCCACCAATAATAACAGATGGTTGACTTGCCTGGGGTTAAGAAAATGTGAGCTCCCTATCAACGTGAAAGAAAACTCCGGCATCACAGGGGTCTCTGGGCCTGCGAACTTCCCTAAAACTTCAGCCAATTGCTCTATATTTCAGTCCACCCCTATCAATGAAGTCGGGTTGGAAATTGGGTAAAGGGTATTCTTCAGGGCAGACGCCTTTTCAGATCCCGCGAGTTCTTTTATTATAAGTAAATTCCATGGGGTTGTACCTAGGGAATTTGAATGAATCTACATCTGTGTCTTAATACTCTCCTACTTGTCAGGAATGCATATTGATATTGTAGCTATATATGTAGTTTGTTGAAGCACCAACACACCTCTGCCCAAGAACTAACCCAAAGGTTTGACTAATGACAATAAACAACAAATTCTTCAACAAGGGAAGTAATCCATGAGAGCCGGCTGTTTTGGCCATATCAACAAAAAGCCATTTTTATTTCAAGATACGTATCTTTGTGAACCCCTTTCTTTCCGATCCAATCAAGAGGTCCTGTAAACATGGGAATCAGTGGCGCCCACAAGGATAACTGCAACCAGCCACGCCTTAGCTCATACACTCAACCCATCCAATTAATAAGTCGTTACCTGGATGAAATTTCTTCATCCATGATAATTGCTCTTACATACTACTATACCTACTAGATTAAAAAATGGCAGATAGGTTTCCGTGGATACAGCTACTCCCCAGCTCAAGAGAAAGAGGCACAAGGTCTCAGGTTAACCGCGCCCTTTGCAAAATCAATTATGGCGGACTTAGTGACAAAGCAATGATATTTTTCCTAACCGCTGCAAGGCATCTAGGTGCCGTAGCCACCAACAGCCAGCCTGCCCCACAAACGAACAGGATTGCGGACAGCGAAGAATTCTATAAATAACCCAGCCTAAAGAAATTTAGGCGCCCACCGCGGTCCGTGCGCATGCAAGTCATCCTGGCGTCCCATGCATGGGGCTATTTAAACACGCATCAGTAGGTGTTGGATGCAGAATATCTATCTGCATATTGGCTGACGTTCATTCATATCATGGAGGAAAGGAGCGCAATTGGAAGGAATTCTAGAACACGGCCCAAAATATTCGCCACCCATTGCTCAGGATTTCCAAAGGCGTAAGTTCCGTGACGCTAACAAGAGATTGCTTGCTGCTTGCTTCTGTTGAACAAGATTTTACCAATTATTAGAACTGCTGGTTGTTGCGGCAGCACTTGTATGTAAACGTTTCTGTTAAATGCTGTTTTTTTTTTCTTTCTTTCTCTCTTTTTTTCTTCTTTTTCCTGTTGCACACCGTGAACTCAAGTTTTTGTTTCAACAAGATCACTCGTCGATAGGGTATGCACCGGCCGAATGCTAACACCGCAATGGGCCATGCGTGCCTATTTTTTAATACCATGTCGCTCTTTCATCTTACCTAGCTCCAGGAATTTCAAACTTCAGCGTTACAAGAGGGTTAAAAAACAGAGCAATAGAACAGAATAGAATAAATAAGGTAGAAAGCAGGTGTATGTCCCTGAAAAGTGGATTAAAACCCGGAGGGTAGCCCGTCATTTCCTCTCCGCACTTACCTATTTACTAATATGTTTAGATATCGATTTTTATTTATAGATAGGGACTTTAAACCTATGTTCCATCGGTCTCTGCAAATTCTTTCAAACCTGGGCGGCCGGATGGAGCAAGTTGGAAGCCCATTCTCACTAGGATCTTCCGAAAATTTAACAGTCAGGCGATAGATTCCCTCTCTTCCATTTCCATATTGGAAAGGAAATCCGCTCAGCAGTAGGTTTCCTGGAAATGTGGTTAACTGATCATAATTCTCTCTCCTTAAATGTGCCAAAAATCTACACCTATTTCTAATTCTGATGTCCCCTGTTCCCGAAAACGGTTGTTTGTCACCTAATTATAATGATTCCCCCTTTTCCCTTCACTTTTCCTGTTAGCTTTTTTTTCGGACTACTCCAAACTGAGGTGAACTTGCGGCCAAGAGCTTAGGAGAGAGTCAGGAAGTGAGGAAAGAAATCGGATTCTATGAAGAGATTGAATGTTGAAGAAAAAGCATATATCTCTTCGATGACACAAAAGGCAAAGTGATCATAAAATGCCGAAGCAGATGAGCGACAGGGGCTCATATTAATCCAAATGGCAACAAGAAGTTTGAGGGAGCAGTGCAGTTGTTGCAACAACAGCTGGAGACTGCGATGTTCGGATTTGAACCGATCACTGGAACATAATGTTGCGAAATGAATGTAGAACAAACCGAGTTGCAAAATAACGGTTTCCAAGGATTGGTTCCAGAGGGCTTGATCAGGCGGGTGAATACATACGAGGTTCAGGGACTAAGGGTAGTATGAAACGGAGGATAAGACGGAGAGTGGAGCTAGCATAATATGCACATATATAGGTGGGAATTAATATAGAGAGATATATGGTATTGTGGTCTGTGTGCTCTCAGCTCTGAACTAGCTAAATATCTATGGGTTTTCCATGGCTATTTATACCCGTGAATCCATCTTAGGCTGCCCAACGACTATCCATCAATAATATGAGTGATTTACATGCTATATTGATCGTATCGTGATATTCTCAGCTGAATACCTCTGACTTTGTAGAAAAATCAATGTAATGGTGAATATATTAAAGGTCGGCGAAGATGAGGGCGTATTTGGTGGAGATTCCATCGGAGTTCGCCGTGTGGCAATTAGTGTGGCAATTGAACATGTGCGTATGTCTTAGCCAACGAATGTGTGGCGATAATCTCATGTTTCACAGGTAGAAAGTCGAACCAAAGGGTAGATACTGAGTAGAAGAGAGTTTGGATGAACGTGATCACAATATTAACACACAGATATGTAAAAAAAAAAGAGCAAATCACACCTTTTTCAAAGCGTGCAGGTGAAAAAATACTGTAAAAGCGACACACGAAACGATAGGAATCCGGGAATGGCAAAGGGCGAGAAAAGAATGTTAGTTTGAGTGCAGCAGACAAACAGAATCACTATTTCGAGTGAAGAGAGCCAGAATAGCTGCATGACAATCATTGGCTGACCTCTCCACCTCTAAACCAGGTAACAAGAATTTTATATGCCATTCCAAACTTGACTGGCCATTGTCGTCATTGACATAAGACTCGGTTCAGTGTCCTTCACGAAGCGGATGACGGAGAAAAACCGAGAGCTCTTCATCCAACGCCTTCTGTTCCGCACTCTGAGTCTGGCTGAGGGCGGGTTTGTAATCCCATGAAATTTTTCTGAGAATTTCATCCGTTTCTGTTGTCATAAAGTTTTTGATAGTCGTCAGATTTGTCTCAACCTCCGACTTGACGGTCTCTGTGCCTTTATTGAACATTTCATGGCGGGCTTCTTCGACATGTCGAGCCATAACGTCTTTCATATGTAGTAGAACGCCTTTCCCTAGAATGAGCAATATCATCAGAATATTTAAGCCAATGCAATCTTGCCAAACCCATTGCTTACCGGCCGCGGAGCCACATTCTCTATATCCATTCTTCAGCGCGTCTACGATAGTGGGCACAAAAAGACGGTTACCACCTTTCTGACTCTGATTTAACAAGGCGATACATGAGGCGGATAGCTCATCAATAGATTTCTCATATGTTTGCAGGTGTGGTTTCAGCTTTCGCGGCCAATCTGTAGCTCTAGATTGTTTAGAAGCATGGCCTTCAACATCTGGTCGAGCCCCGAGCCCGGATAAAAGCATCAAGCAATCTGATGCCCTGCCTTGCGCGCCAGCGGGGACTTCTCCGCTGCCAATAATTCTGGCATTCTTAGGGAAAAGACTGCAGGCAGTCTACGGCAAGACCAGGATTGGGATGATGATGCACTGGGATATATCACAACGGAGGTAAGAGTCCAAGAGCTTCTGAACCATCCTCCTAAATTTGGGCGACATATAGCTGACTCTCCTGGGCAATAATCTGTTCATTATTGCAGTTTTTCAGAGGACATCTATCACAGACATCAGAGGGCATGAAATAGCTTAACACTCCCACTCTGCTCTGTCTTAAATGCCCATCCAGGTGAGTCGTTGCAGATCTCCTCATCTGATGAATAGGGCAAATAGGGGTTATAATGGTCCCAGTACAGAAGCCGGGCGTCGCTGGGCTCCATACCCATTTGCCTGGAACCACTTAATCGAGCGGGGATTTAAAAACGCGTTAACTGCGAATACAGACATACGGCCAAGATATCTGCAATGTCTCCTTCATCCAATATTTCATTCCTAGGCGGTACCCCGGGCGGTGGCCCAAAATTTTCAACGCGTATCATTTGTTTTTCTAGCGTGTCGCGTATTCTATCTCACTTGTGACTACGGAGTAATGCCCTATGAATTTCTATTGGGAAAGAGATGAAAGGGAGAAATGAAGAAGAAAGATTAAAACAAAAGAACAACGCCAAAGATGATAAGAACCGCCTGCGAAAATGAGAAGAGAGAAATTTTGCAAACACAGAGAGAACATCAGTTGACAACACCACTTTATCTATTCCACTGATGAAAACAAGAAAAGAAAAATAAATAAAATCCCATTAATTCATTCCCAACCAGCAAGTTTTTGCTTTTGCTTTTTCCCGTTTTCCCTTTCTGTCACACAAAAACCAAATGTCAAAACGACGAAGCCGAAAAGAAAAGGGCAGAACAACCCCCCTCCCACCAATTGACCAATGTCGCCCCATTCGCCAGCAATTAAAAAATTGGGAAAAGTACCAATAAGAACGAGATAATACAGGAGCAAGAAAGAAATCAGGCAAGCCTCAAACCATTCCCTTACTCCCCCACCCCTCCCAAAAAATTCTCCATCACGTTTCGCATTCCTACTAACTCATGGGAATCTAACCCTTCATAGTCGCCAAGAAAGAATCCAAATTATATTCTTCCTGGTATTGTCGATCATCCCACAGTTCACCAAGGTCATCAAGCCAACCCTTCTTGCCCTTCTCCTTAACCTCGCCATCGATGTCGACCATATCAATCTCATTACCGCCGATTCCGCCGTCCTGGCTAGGCTTTTCGGCGCCCTCGGCCGTTTCGCCAAGGTTGAAAAGGTCAAGCAGTTGGTCTGTGTCCATAGTATTGAGGCCGGCGTTTTGTTGGTTGACGACGGTTGAGGCGACGTCGATTTTGAAACGTTGGAGGCTGAGGTAGTACGGGGTTTTTTTGTTAGTATATAGGGTATTAGATATTACTTCCTTCCTTTATTCTGTCTTGAGGTTGGTGGTCTCAACTTAGAATGAAAAAAACTTACTTCAATATCTTTTCCTCTAAAGTACCCCTCGTAATCAGCCGGTAGACATTAACGACCTTCTTCTGTCCAATACGATGCGCGCGATCCATGGCTTGGATATCCTTCTGCGGATTCCAATCATGCTCAACGAATATTACGGTATCCGCACCCGTAAGGTTCAGACCGAGACCGCCAACACTGGTCGTGAGCAAGAGGACGTCGTAGCTGGGATCAGTGTTAAACTGGTTCACGATGTTCTGGCGCTTGGTCGCCTCCACGCTACCGTCTAGGCGGAGATACTGCACTGATGGCAGCAGCTTCTTAAGAACGTCGTTCTGCACGATATCCAGCATTTCCTTCATCTGGCAGAAAACGAGGGCGCGATGCGGGCTGACGTAGCTGGCTCCCGTGTCCAATTCACCTTCAGTAGATGGGTCAACGCCAATGCCACAGTCGACAAGTAGGTCGCGAAGAGCGGTCAGCTTAGGTGCGTGGGCGACATCACGGATATGAGAATTCTTTAGTGCGAGCGATTTTTGGATTTCGTCGTATCGCTTGTGGTTTTCTTTGACGACGAGGGCGGGAGAATTGCAAAGGCGACGCATGTATTGTAGGGCTTGGAAGATATGCTGCTTCGCCTCCTTATCGGTACTCCCAACTATCTTAGCGATATCTTTCTGTTCCTTCTTGGTGAAGTCTTCGAACAATTTCCGTTGTAGGTCGCTGAGGTCGCAGTAATAATTCTGTAGGATCTTTGGTGGAAGGTCGTTAAGGACTTCCTCTTTCAATCGCCGCAGTAGGAAGGGCAGTACTTGTTTGTGCAACGCCTCAATAGCTAAGGCACCAGCCTCTTGCTCTTTTGAAGAGGACTTGCTGAATCGACTGGCAGCAATGGGTTTCGCGAAGCGGTCCAGGAAAACTTTTTCAGTCCCGAGGAAGCCAGGCATTAAGAAGTCGAATAGCGACCAGAGTTCCAAAACGTTATTTTGGATTGGAGTGCCCGATAATATCAAGCGGTGATTACTCTTGAGCCGTTTAACGGCTAGTGTAATCTTCGCCTTGGGATTCTTGATCAAATGGCCTTCGTCCAAAACGCAGTAATTCCAATTGAGCGGCATGAAAGCGTCACTGTCGTTCCGGCAAATATCGTACGATGTTATGACAACATCCACCGAGTCGAGAGAGTCCCGCAGCCTTGCACGTTCGGCAGGTGGGCCTACATATGCTAGACACGACAAGAAAGGAGCATACTGCTTTATTTCCTGTTGCCAATGTCCAGACAGGGTTGGTGGACAGATAATCAACGACGGCAATCTCCGTGCCTCAGGTGCGCCTGTGCGCGCGAACTCTTCAGCTCTCATGTGATGATCACTAGCCACGATACAGAGAGTTTGGAGTGTCTTTCCAAGACCCATATCATCGCATAGAATTCCATGTAGATGGTACCGATTCAGGAAAGCCAGCCAGTTTACGCCTTCTTGCTGGTATGACCGCAGTTCCGCTTTGATAGCAACAGGAATCTCGAAGGGCTCGATCTTGTGGACATCGAGCATTTGGGCAATGAATTTTCGCTCCCGATCCCGTCCTTTCAGGAGCTCCTCGGACAATCCCGGTGGGTCTGGGATCCCAGCTTCCAGGGGAACGAGTTTAACCAACGTCGCAAAGGCAGTCGTGGCGAGGAGCCTTATATCGTTGTCAGAATCGCTCATTCGTCCCAGAACGGGGACAATAAGGAAAATGACATAAGGCAAGATATTATCTTCCATTACGTGTATCAAATGGTAGATGCATTCTATGACTCCCTGTCGACAGTGGACGTCCAAGGCATTGTTGATATTAGGCAACACTTTCTCCACTAGCATTGTCATTCCTTCGACACTTATAACGCTGCAGATAGTGGCAAAGCATTTGGCAGCCGCATAGCGAATGACAGACAGCTCGCATTGCAGAGATTTTGCAATGACAGGCATAAGGTCGATAATCCAGGGATAAATACCAGGGTGGAATTTCGGAACCAGGGCTCGCAGCGTCGACAATCCATCCACAACTTCCTGGCCAGTTTCGTTTTCAGGATCCTTGATATCAGGTGGAAGGTCACCGGTAAGAGCGCGTCGTAACGGATCTTCAATCAGGCTCGCAAGGTTAGGGACCTTATCCAATAACTCCGCACCGAATCTACTCGCCAATTGCTCCAATGCTTCCTTGGCGCCCCGTCGCATGATCCGAGCATCCCGAGACTCTTTCTCGAATCTCGCAGCGTCAACAGCGTCTCTCTTATCCTCTTCCTTGCGAAGCGATAGAATTGACGTCTCCAGGCCAGCATTGTGATGGAACTCAGGTGTTTCCGAAGTATCGACGCAGCAAAACTTGACTAGATTTCCAATCACTTTATCCACAGGGCCACGCTTGGAGGCATTCGTGTAATATTGTACGAGAGACGCAACAGCTGACGCGGATTTCTGCTGCAGTTCAAGATTTTCCTCCTTCTTGACACTGTCCATCATCCCCTTAATAATCTGGCTTGGCTTTTTGGGGATGTCATGAAGAGCAACAAGTGCGCTTGCTGCCGCGGCTCTAATACGCATATCGCGCTGGTCTTTAACATCCTTCGCTTCTTCGACGGCCGTTAATGCGCTTGTTCGTGAATCATTAAGAACCTGAAGGGCAGTCATTCTCTGTGCTGGGGAGAGGCTCCTTTTGAGTTTCTCAAAATCCGGTCCTAGAACTTTCTCGGCATCCGAAATTGAAAAGGCGTTGGGACCGGCGTCTTGATCCCCTTGGACAACGACCGCAAGCATGGGAAGGGAGAATTGTGAGACGTGTGCATGGTCCCTAAAGGCGTTGAGGAGAGAATGGCACTGCGCACGGGCAATATGGAGATAGCTGGCTATGTCACTGTACCACGGCGGTCTCTCATTTTCAATCATAGGATTTAACCATTGCGATAGTAGCGAAGCATATCTGGTTTCGGGACCCAGGATTTTTGCGTACTCCACGACGACCATAGCAGCCACCAGTTGCGAAGTCGAGCCGGGCCATGTCAGGCAGGGTAAAATAGTCTGCCATAGGTTTGAGCGGTCATTGTTATCCCAAGTAGACAAAAATCGGCCCAAAGCAGTTGCAGCGTAGATCTTCGATCTGATAACCGTTTCCACCCCGACGAGATCAATGTCACCTTGTAACATGTGGCCATCTACGTTGTGAGTGAAACCGGCTGTGGTATCCTTCTTCTCAACCTTCCGTTTTCGACCCTTTGCAGGTGGTTCCGGGGCAGCAGTGGTGGGAGATGGTTTTCTCGGAACAACGCCAACAGATGTGTACGGTAATCCAGATGGTCGAATGAAAAGAGACACATCCATAGGAATCGGGTATCGTGGCACGCCAAACGGGCTCATAGTTAAGGTGATGAGCGGTTGTAGAGATGACAGGAGTTCGTCATCTGTATTAAACAGACCGCGGTTTTCCAATGCATGGAGCAACTCAACCCAAACTTGGAGCGATAATTTAAGAACGCCTTCGTTCTGTTCCACAAGCAAATTTTGGAATATTAGTCTCATTGCCTTCCCATCTGCCCATGCGTTTTGTCCTTCGCTATCAAGTTTTAGGAATGTGAGTAGAGCTCGAAGGACTGCAGATCGTACACTCGTGATCGTATGCCGTAAAAATGGGAAGAGCCTCGGGACAAGATTGCCAAAAGAGGATTCGGAGTCATGAGCTGCATTTGTTTTCATCGCTTCAAGGACTTGGGGGAAGGTGCAGAGTTTAGCGAGCAGATCCATAACAGATCCTGTACTGGCACTGAGATCATCTTGGAGATTTGACAGACACTCCCACACGATGTTGATCAGCGACTTTAGAGAGCCAGGTCGAAGCCTCACGAAATCTTCTGCGATAGGGACTAATGTGGCGGCGCTGACAGCCCGGACATCGTCGTCGTAATCTCCCAATCCTTTCATCACGGCAGCAATAACTCCATCGAGGATTTCAGGTTCCTGTAAGAGAATATCATTCCGGACGGCAACCAGGTACTTGAGTCCGATCATACCGCCATGACATACTTCCCAAATCGGGCTGGAGAGGCCGAGATCATTTTGCATGATCATTCTATACAGGATGCGATAAACAGAAGCCAAAGATTTAGTGGGTAAATGTAAGAGAAGAGCAGCCAAACTCTGGCCGACAGTTTCACGAATCGGGGCAACTACATTATCCGAAATGTAGTCACCGAAGCGATCCAGCAAGAAAACACAAAGCAGTCGGCAGGCTAGGTCATTTAGCCACCGATGATTGAGCATGTCGTTCTGGCGTCTCGATTTACCACGAACTCGTCCGGCTCCAGCGCCTTGGACTCGAATGACTTCCCGAAGACCCATGGCCGCACCATGGCGAATTTCCCAGCTGGGATCAAACAGATCAACCATCAGAAATTCACACATGCGTTCATAAGGCCATTCCAAACCTTCCTCTTCGGCATCAGTCTGAATTGCTGGTTTTTCGGGTAGCACGGGTTCTTTGAATTCAGATACGATTTTACTGTCATCGTCGGGTTCAGTTCTCTCCAATGAAAAATAATCCTTGTTTTTATCACCGTTGCTCTCATCGCCGTTTTCCTCCTTTTTAATGGCATGCGGCGTGGAAACAGTAACAGGTGTTGACACCGCGTCACAATTCTTCCGGACAGCCAGATCGACGACTCGAATCTTATTAGCTCCCATTTTGGCATTTTGCTTATTCTTTCTCTTCAGCTGGTTTAGTTGCCGTTTGCTGAGCCCTTGGTCGTCGCCATTTGTAGGAGTGGCTTGCAAAGGGTCATGCGGAGAAGCCATCGAATAAGACGGATCACTTTGTGTGCTGTTTTTGCGTGAAAGAGAGGGGATTGCGATCTCGAGCTTAGGGCCTGAGATCTTGTGCTGTGAGTTGGTAGCGAAATCAGCCTCATTGACCAAATCTTCTTCCATATACTCCCCCCCAAGACCTAGGCGCGAGGACAGTGTCTTTTTCTGATGCTGCAGCCTTGAGGCCGCATCCAACCCAGCTAAGGAATATTCGTATTCTTTCCCGGCGCTACCCAGGAGCTTGTGTCCAAACTTCAGGATTGAGCTGATATCAAGAGCCTCTATGTCGAGAAGGTCCTCGGAAACAGCGTTCTCTGCTACTTCCTTATCCTCTTCTTTTTTGACAGTTGGAGAGACATCGTCATCATCATCATCATCATCATCATCATCAACGTCTTCTACGGACTTGGGGGCTTCATCAGCATTGGGATCAAAACGCTCAGCGTACCCAACAATACCGCCTATTGCCTTGGCAGCTGCAGTCCTAGTGTCCCATGACCTAGACCGCAGATATGGCAAGATTCGACCTAAGAGATTGAACAGTTCATCTGGATGTTGTTTCTGGACATCTGCAAGCTGTTGAGCCGCGGTGTTTCTGATCAACGGCGTACTTCCTGTTTCCAGGAGACTGTAATAGGCACGTGATTGGTCAGTTTTCAGTGGGGGGGAATTGACAAAAAAAGGAATAGCAGAAAATATGAATACTCACGTGACAAGTCGATCGAGCCTAGTCCGAAATTAGATTAGCGTGAATACATTTTCTCAGTTATCACCGCCTTTGATTGGTGGAGTTAACGTACCTGGAAGTCATGGCGATTCACGGGACCTGCAGGCAATTAAATCAAAAAAAAAAAAAAAAAAAACCAAGTTTAAAGGGTAAATAACGTGATGGGGCGAAGACAATTAAGTTCCCAGTCAAATTAAAATGAGGGAAACGCAAGCTTTGGCAATTGTGGCTGTAATAGTTGCAGTCGGGGGCAACCCATCAAAATACCCATCATAACACGATAGCAAAATATTAATATTATTTATTAATATAGTGATGCCTCTATGGAGACCTGGAGCAGTTGTATTTCTATCTGGGGAAATAAAATGAATAATAAAATAACAGCATGCATCGGAGTGAAGATGGAGCAAGCTGTAGTAAAAAAAAAGGAAGAAAAAAAGCCTGGGCGAGTTTGGCTGGGCTGTGCTGTCTGGTGGTGTGGACCGGGTTAATGGTTTTCTTGGTGCTTGGGTGCTTGGGTGCTTGGGTGCTGGATCAGAGAAAATTGTCGAGGTCGCGCAGGATGTTTATATCATTGGGACAGCCCTCTGGCCAACGCGCCTACCCATGTTTGCGCCTCGCTAAGCTACCTGCTTGCGGACTAGCGTTGGGTAATCCCTGGCGAGGCTTGGAGTAGCGCTGCACGTGATGTTGCCCCCTACATCCAATCTGGACACATTGCTGATCTTGAGGTCCATGGATCATCAGCCAGGAGTCCAGGACACACAGCGAGGACTGGGCCAAGCCCAAGCTCGCAGTAGCCAAGCCAGTTCAGCCAGGCCCAGGGTAAATTCACCCAACCTACTCAACCATTATTCATTATTCAAAGAATGTGTTTGGGCAAGCATATCAGTCGAGCACATTCAGAATGATAGCCCTATCCGATGTGTGTGTGCAGAGAGCCTTGAAGTTGTGAAATCGCGATGGGCCTTTCGGGCACCTGTTTAAGTTACCCAGAGCCCAGGGTCCAGTTGTCTACTTACGCAGCGTACGGAGTACACTAAAACGATTATCCGGGTGCTCAGGCCCTCTTTCTATAATTATAGAGGTGGTTTGGCAAGTTGTAGCTAGGTGTTCTGACTCTATAATGGCTACCACTATCCGGGCTGTTGACAAAAGTGTCTATCCAGAAGTCCCCTTTTCTACTTGCCCATATCTGGCCATTTTTTTTTATTTTTACAGGGTACAAACTCGGCGCAGTAGATTGCCTTGGCTGCGCCGATATTGCCTGTTTTTACATAGTAGCATTGAGGGATGCTCTTGGAATTTGGGGTCCCATATCTCGTTCTTGCACTAGCGAGGAACTTTGTGGCAGAACCCTAGCTACATCAAACACAGCATCTGAAGAATTTCAACGATATGAATATGCGACCCATCGCTTGTCTCATTCTATCAATACTACTAATTTTGAAATTTCTAGCGTTTCATTCGTCAATATTACTCAATACTTTCATGCCTTACCCCCTTAAACGAACCCAAAAACGGAAGAACCAGGAATCTCGAGCAAGTTTACGTCGTACAAATATCGATTCTTCTGGAAAGTCCAAAAATCCCATGACTGCTTTCTATTTCAAATATCCCTGAGTATATGATTTTACCAGCCACTGGCTTTGCTAAACGAAGGAGCAAGGAGAAATAGTTATTTTTTCCACCCGCCATTTAACCCAATCGGAGGCTTCCGGAAGTGTTAGAGCAGCGTGAATTTGAGAGAATGCTTCCATTTCTCACGGGATAACATAAGTGCCAAAAAGAAAAATAGATAAATAAATCTAGGCGACCCAGGGAAATAATCAGCGGCACATCAAACAAATGCGTCCAAAAGAACATCGGGGTAATTTCAACGTGGAATAGAATGAGAATCTGCAAATAGACGAACGAAACATTGCTGTATCTCATTCTTTTCAAGTTTGGAGTAGGAAATATATATCGCATTTTGCATTGCTATACACTCGTCCCTCCGCCCCAGCTCGCCTTATATAAAATCCGGGGGATACAGGTAAGGAAAGGAAGTCCGCAAAATGGAATTAAAAAAAGTGCCAAACCCCTTCCATATAAAAACAGAAAAAATATCTCATGTACGACAGAAGGGATCATCGAGCTGCCAGTATTGCCTTCGACTCCTCATCTTTGCCCAGTAATCCTAATGATCTAATCTGTTCCGCCTTTGGCGCATTCTCTCTGGGATGTGATGCCTCCGCCTTTCGGTATGCCCTTTGCATCGCCCGCATTCGCGCAGCCTAGAGATTTTATTTTTCGTTCAGCCCCAAGAATCATTTTCCGTCGTTGCCAACATGGTTTCAATCCCCGTAGATCGGTGATACATATAATGATACCAGTTCCCGGGAAACCTTACCTCTTTTCTATGATGCAAACACTCGTGGTAATCCTCCAGTGCTGGGATACACTTCTTCTTCCCTGTATCGCCTTCGCTCGCATTAATCACGTAGCAACCGAGGAGTTCTTGCCAGAAAGGAAAGCAGCGGGACGGGCCTAAATAGATGGCGGGGAAGAGGCGTGGGCATTAGTCAAGGAGTTGGAAATTGGAGCAACTGGTGTGACGGAAATTGCGGGTGAAAGCAACTGATTGAACGCTATCAAAAGAAAAAAGGAAAGGGTACATACCGCCATTGAGGCCATAGCCTGATGCCATTGTGAAGTACCAATCGAACCTTCAATCGCGGGGCAAGGAGATAGCCGATTGCTTGCTCTAGGGGAGGCGATAAGTTGGAGTTGGAGTTGGAGGTTCTGTCTTGGGGGGGAGTTTGTCGTTTGTTGCAAGCACGACGCCCGATTGGCCCAAGCTTTGACCAAGTGCCTCAACCACGCAATTCCAAGAACCAGACACTCCATATATCTATCTACACATTCTCTACCCAAGGAAGCCAACGTAAAGTTTGCACTCAACTATCACACCTCTTGAAATGCTCATATTCGCCATGAGAAGAGTACCACCATGAAAACTCTTGCAGAATTATCCGATGCCCACCTTATCCTCCTTGCCGTTCAACTCTGTATAAACGGTGATGTGTCCGCATTGCCACGTTTACAGTCCCTTTTCCATGGCACTCCCAGCGCGGATATATTTTTCCGAATCATATTGACCTTTCTGCCTGAAAGCACGGAGCCGTCCCGATATATCTCTGTTCTTGAGAACCTAGCCAACGGATCTGTACCCGAGCCAGCGGAAGGAAATGACGATATTGATATAGCTTCAGTGGGGGGTTTGTCGACATCTGCAGCGAGGAAGGAGGTCCAACGACTCCATCTCCTACCACTTCGATATCCTGGGAATACAGAAGATGAACCAGGTAGCCCGTTGGTTCAATTTCTCATCCATCGAGCACACAGAATAGACAGTGAATCGGGATTACAACCGTTCATTATCGACCTACTACAGCCATTCTTTCATACTTCGGAATACCTGCAAACATGGGTGATATCGACCGCGCTACCTCTACTTCGATTCAATTATGATTATCATTGCGACAGTGATGTTGCTTTGTCCTTGGAGATAATACAGTCACTGGATTCAGGAAGCGCGGTCAATATTCTGTTGTCAAAAACTGATCGACGGGATAGGGGTGGGGATGTAGGCAGAGATTTGAGCGGACTAGTTGGCCCATGGATGTACGGCCATGCGAGGTCGAAAAGGCGGAAACTCAATCAACTTGAACATTCGGGGTCGATTTCTATATTTGATAACCGAAATCCTTCGAGTGCGCCGAGGAGCAGCGGATGGCAATATGTTAATGAGTGGCTCCTGTCGACGAGTATGCGGGATTTCCCCTTGGCCGTTGAAGCCGTGGAACAGTGGTCAGGTCCGGGGGATATAGATTTGGGCGAATATGATAAACCTGAAGGGCTCGCGCTACCTGATGATGAAAACCAGCTTGCTCTGAACTATGGCCAAGCTGCGCTTGCTGCCATTTATGCCACTACAGAAGCGACGCCAGATGCTCTTGATGGATCCTGCAGGATTTTATCTAGAATTGCGTCTCTGCTTGAGATTCCCGGTCATTCTATTTTACGCTTATTTGAAACCGAACTCGAACCTCTCAATCTCGACCTTACTGCCCTTTCGGATATCTCCCGGGCCGCCATCCTCCAAAATGCTCTGCTAGAGCCTTCCAATCCTCTCACATTTCCCACTACTCACTCCATCTCGTTTACTGACGCCATTCTTGTTTCTGTTCGTACTTTAAACAGCTTTGGTCATGCAATTTCATGCCGGAGCGGTGCGGATATTTGTCTGCTTGCTAGTGATGATATGCAGCTCTCAGAGTTACGCAGTGTTTTCGAAACACTGCAGCGAGACCATAAAACCGGACGTGACTGGAGGAAAATCAGACTGCAGCTCCTTTGGTTGAGAAATTGGGGGTATTCTGATCAGTCCAAGGAGCATGAAGCGAAGTCCTACCCTGGCCATGGGCTATTCTGGCGAGTTCCCTTGGTTCTGCTCGAAGGGGATATTTTGAAAGCTATGTTAAATGCAAGACGTAAGTGTTCGTCGCCTCCTAAGTTCGGGTGTCAGCCGTCTAACATGTCCCAGAATATTCCCTTGCGGTTGAGATCTACGCCAAATCCCCAACCTCGTCCCCCCTCCCACGGGCGCAGGTTGAGACTGCAGTAACAGAGTCAATATTCGCATCCTACGACAATGCCACCAACGGAAACAAAACGAGGGGCGGGATAAAGCGAGCTTCAGAAATGTATGTCTATTTCTCCTTGGCGCCACTAGACAGTATATTAACTTTATGATAGGATCGAGTCATTCGGTCCCTACTTCCCACATTCTGAATCATTTCACCAAATCAAAGCCTTGATATCCGCTACACATTCATTATCATTCTATTCTCTCACGTTGCAACATGGCGTCCCATTCCAGCCTGTTAGCATCCGTGTGCATCATGATCCCCTTTCGTTGATCGGCAAGGTCCTCGAACAAAACCCCAAAGCATACACAGAACTCGATAACCTACTTGCAATTGGTCGACATCTAGTTACCGCAGGCTTCCCAGCGCACCCTAGAGAAGATGACGATCCCATGCAGAAAGAAGCAACTCCATCGCGCGAAGACGAATTGTTAGCTTCAGATCACCGAATCATATCACTTTCCATCTCCGCAGCCCTAGAATCCAATGATTTCGACACTGCATATTCCTACGTTCTCACGCGCCTGACTCCACCGCCCATTACATCAAATGTTACGATAGCCAAAGGCGATGATGTTTCATGGCGTGCTGCGTACAATGCCGGTCGACATCGCTCAAACATCGCCGAGCCAACCAATAAACCACTCCAATCCCAAATCCGCCGCCTTTCCCAACGCATGGAACTTCTCTCTCTAGCACTAATACTCGCACCCTCCCCCGAGAACCTTCCCGAAATCCTTGCCGTATGGCGCCGCTGTGATGAAGAAATGACTTCTCTCCGCGCGCGAGAATCGGCAGAGGCTGAAAACTGGGACGCACGCGGCGATAACATGACCTCCAGCTCGAAATTACCAGGCGGCTTCGGCCCGCCCGACGCTGAACTTGATGCTCTAGAAACAGAGCGAGCTAAGCGGTCGCGTACGGGCCACGCCAAACGCACATCCCGTTTGGCAAGCGGGTATGAAGAGGCACCCATGGGATTATTTGAAGTGGCGCGTGGCGCGGCTCAGGCGATTAGCAAGACCGCGTTTCCACTTCGTGGCTCTGAGTCTGCTATGGCGGCCGCTGCTTCTGCTGGTCGTGCTTCAAGCGATTCGAGACGCATTAGTATGGATACCATTGGTACGGAAGAAGGGAGTAGTGGTGAGGGAGGTGCAGGTGGACGGGTTAGGAAGAGGGATGTTGTTAGTAATATGGTGACGGGAGGGTTGGCGAGTGGGCTTGGGTGGGTGCTGGGTGCTCAACCAGTCAATAACAATAATAATGCCAACGCTAATGCTAATGTGGATGAGTAATGATGATGTTTTATGTTGACTGCACAGTTTATGCGTTATTTTTATTTTTAATCGAACTATTGGTTACATATATGTTACTTTAGCTATGCGTGTGGGCGCTTGGAGGGGGGGAGGCGGGGAGTATCTCTTCCTTGGTTTATCTCTTTTCGCCTCACTCCTTCCTGTCTGATATTGTTACTCTCTGTCCCTGCACCTGTTCTTCATGTCATCTATATATTTCCTCTATTCCATCCGTTTACCTGGGTACAAATGTATATGAAAACGGGCGGAGGGGCTATCTAGTTTGGGGTCCAAGGAAATTTACCTTCAAACAAGAAAAATCTGTGCTCATCCTGTTGGTTTCCCTCCCTATTCTAGGAGCAGTGCCGCCCTAAAGTCGCGTAACCTGGGTGAGAGATGGTTGTGGATCGTTCGCTTGCGGGCGTTGTGCGACAGACTCCCGCCCCGGTGTGAGCAGACTAGTTGGAGATTCCCTCAACGTCGCTGTTCGTTTGCTCTGATTTGAGTGTGCCAAGAAAGAGATCGAAGAGTGCAATCCAGGGTATTCCCGTTATTGGTTTATTACTACAACGAACAGTGAATTGTGATCCCTACCATGAGAAAAGCGTTTCCCACTGTATAACATTTTAGTTTATCCGCAACCGAGTGGTTGGGCCGTGTATGTACACCACTTGCAACCCCCTTCGAGCTTCCGTTTGTGTTGCCTATACCGCAACTCTATGACAATCCCTACAACCAACAAAAATGGCTAGATTGTTATGGGGCAACTTTAAACCAAATATGGCTTTCTTTCATTGCGTGACGAGGCTATTGGGAGCGACGTTGCTTTGAGATTCCATTGACCTATGATAAAGGAATCCCGCAGGGCAAAAGATACTGGCACCTTCAAAAGACAGAACTAAGTAGAGGATTTCAACCAGCAGAATTCAAAAATACACAAAAAGTTACATAGGTATGCCACGTATATGATAACCGAATCACAGAATATTCCTGAGGACAGCAAATTCTCCAACCCACAAATCCCCTAACGGACGGGAATAACAGAGCTAAACGCTAAGATGAAAATCTCCCGAGAGAGGGGTTGGGGAGGTACAGTAAATCTGTTTCAGCTTCGATCAAATCTGCGCTACTTCATTCCAACCTGCCGGGCCAGTCCTATTCGGGGCGTATCGGGTTCAAAAACAACATATTGGCTTCCTAGAAAAACGGCCCCAAAGTTCGAGTAACGACCTTTCGATGGCATAATAGCCCCGGCACATCTTGTTGTTCTAGGAATTTCCATGATACTAAGATATTCAGCAGGCACGATAGCTTTATATCCATTTACAAACAAGGCAAAGTCAGGATTGCGACCGCACGGGAATGTGTACCATTCCAGTTCTTTGTCGTACTCAGCATCAGGAATTTTTGAGTAGTATCCATTGACAACAGACGGAGGCAGGCGAAGCAAAGGTTGTCCTGTGTCTGAATTCCGTGTTAACTTTGCAAGTGCTAAACGAGAAGCGTATAGGGAAATCAAAATGTTACATCTGTCCACAAGAACGAAGGCTAATAAACGCATCAACTTACCAACAACCCCCTCAAGTTTAATCTTGGTTTGAACACCATCAACTTCATAGCCATCGAAGGTGACATGCCAGTCCCCCGTAAAGTTGTCCACATGCATATAGGTAATATCGCCTACATATTTCTGCCTATCGATAAACCCGAAGTCATATGTCCCTGGCTTGCGCCACTTTAGCGCTGCAGCAAATATTGGTTTATCCAGCTGTTGCTTAATATTGTCAAAAAGGACTGGCATTATGTTCGGCTTCACTAATTTATATATCGGTAAATAAATTTATCAGGATGATGTGAAGCAAAGCATACTTACTAGTATTGATAGAACTGAAGCCAAGGCCAAGGATTCCATCAAACCTTTCATCCGTGAACTTCTCACTCACAGACTGCGCGGCCCCAATAGCCTGAGAAGTAACTTTCAATGATCCAAAGGTAACCGTATCCGTGTACACATTGCCTTTGGCTTCGGTGCCATCTTCATATTCAATATCCCACGAATAGCCCTCGAGTTTCTTAGCGGATGAGCTAGGAGAATAAAGCGTATGGTGTCCTGCTTGCGTTTTCGAAAGCTGGTTCGAGAAAACCCAACTAAGCGGTTCAAAGCAATCATAGTGAGTTATGTTTTTCTTTCTTCACGTCGACAGTCAGTTAAGATGCAGCAGTAACTCACAAATCAGTTGAACCCGTATCAAGAAGCAAGTTAAATGTTTGAGTTCCAATAGATACAGAGCACAAATGTAGGTGGTGGTGTGTATCTGACTCTGATAAAATCGTCATCTTCTCTCCTCTTGCCACCAAGGATATGTTTCTTTGCACTTGGTATGTTTCAACTGAGAACCTGCCAGCTGTAAGCTGCTCTGTAGGAGCGGCTGTAATGATGGCGGAGAATATAACAAAAATTACTGCAACAAGCATATGGATCTCCATGGTTAAATGAGAGGAAAAATTGCAAATTTGAATTTCCTAGAGCACCCAACAGCAGGAATGAGGTGTGAGGTCTTTATCTCAATTTTGGTATTTCAGGCGCACAGTGAGGAGAGTGTGTAAGATGTTTTAGAACATTTTTTAACTTCAAATTAGAGATGCGGAGGCTTTTAAGCCTTAACTTCTCCTGCGAATTGAGTCTGCCGATACACACATTCACCCAGACTCCCGGAGCTGTAACCCTAACAGTATCTATCCATGGATTTCAAGCCAATCCCGGTGGACGGCAACAATCTCAGGCCGAAATATGTTCCGTAGGTTGGGTTCCCTGGAAGTGTATGTAGCATTAGAGCGCGCCGCGAATTGGTGGGGCGGGGGACGCTCGAACGGAAATGAAGTTTGAGCAAATGCAATGATCTGATTCTCGGTTGCATTCAGACGCGATGGCCATTTGGCATTGGAACATCGGGAATCGCATTGCTATACCCGGCGCATAGACGAATGAGAAAGATATTTGTCTCGACATGCTCAGGCATCCCAAGGCTGTTTTACATCGGAAACGCTAGGACTAACTTCATTAGCAAATATTCCTGCTGCCCCAAATCTGCCAAAGGTGAGGTGGCGGTGGAGAACTTCCTCCCCACCTAAGTAGGGTAACTAACAGGAGAATTAAACACTGTATCGGAAGATGATCTGACCTCTTCCAATCCAATACATCTACCCTTAACCCTCATATTCTCGTTATATAACTAATGGATTTGAATTCATCTTCTCTATGGCTTTCTTTCATCCTAACACTGAAAGCTTTGATGGTGAAGATTGAGAATTGGTAAGATGAAGATTGGTAGAAATCTTATACTAAGAAGATTCAGAACAAAAGATCACTCTGCCTGCCTGTCTGCCTGTCTGCAATATGAAAATCAATCAATATAAGAGTCTGTTTTCTAAAATAAAAACTAAAGAGCGAGTGATGTAGTTACAGATCATATGAAGATCCACCAATATACAGCGAGCTCTTCTGGATTTCCTGGCCTTAACCAGTCTCATACTGATCAGGACTAGTGGATATTTAACCACGGGGATCTTCGGCGGTCCGAGGGCACCGCAGATGCAGAAGATTTAACTTACGCTCCGTACAGTAAATAGTAGTACAGTACTGTACATGCAGCAATTTATTCTGTACAGGAGCAGTCGTTACCACGGTACACCAACACACACCCCCTACATGAGCATAGTATTTAACATGAAACGAAAACAGATTTGCCCAAAGCGAGCTGTTTGCAAACTTCTTGGGTAGTATATATATACATTGACTACTACCTCGGTACATACTTTGATTTTCACCAGTCAGGATTGATTACCTCTGGTAAGCCTTGGAAGCGTTTTCTCCTCCCCTCTTTCTGGGGTGTGTGGAGCACACTCTCCGCAATACACCACAAGCAAGCGCCCGAAATAGCGAGGATTATATACATATCTCCGGAACTAATAACAAGCCAAATGAGCTCATGGCCAATCCTCGCCCCCACGAAAGATCACCAGTGTATAAATATGCCAGCGGCACCCTCATCAATCATGACACAATATTCTTGAAAGCAAAGAGTAAAAAGCAATAAATACATATAAATAAATAAAAAGTAAATAAAAGAGGGCTTGAGAACAAATAAATGAAAATGAAAATGGCAACAAACTATAACACCATCCCGCCCACGGCATCCAAAGTCCCCCAACCTTTCCAGGTCGCAATCCCCGAGCAGCAACTGAGCGAATTCAGGGCGCTGCTGAAGCTATCGAAGATACCCGCACCAACGTACGAGAGTCTACAGGAAGATGGGAGGTATGGGATTAGCCATAAGTGGCTGGTGGAAACGAAGAAATACTGGGAGGAGGAGTTTGATTGGTATGCTTTCATCCTCATTCTTACACCCCTTTCTCCGTTTTAGGTTTTCGGGTTCGAGGAGGGATGGAAACAATCCGTTGTAGATTTCCACAGATCCTTTTGAGTTTTAGAACAGATGGTGATTTTTTTTGTGTGAGATGATGGGTTTGGGGGGTGGGGGGCTTGAATATGGGTTTCTTATATCTTGTCTTGGGATAATATATTATATATACATACATACCTAGGTATATATCTGACATGTATATAGGAGAAAGAACGAGGAGTACATCAACTCGTTCCCCAACTTCAGGGCGACGGTCAACCTCCCCGCAGGGGACGAGGAATCCAAAGTCCATTTCGTTGCCCTATTCTCGCAGAAGGCCGATGCGATCCCCGTTGCATTGTTCCATGGCTGGCCAGGTATATAACACACCGCTCACATGCTCCATCCATCTGTACCATCTAACAAAATCTTCCCCAAAATAGGCAGCTTCCTTGAATTCCTCCCCCTCCTCACTCTAATGAAGGAGAAATATACACCGCAAACCCTTCCTTACCATCTGATCGTCCCCTCCTTACCAGGCTACGCCTTCTCCTCCGCACCCCCGCTAACGCGTGATTTCGGTCAACATGAGATAGCCAAGATCATGCACCAGCTCATGGTGGATCTTGGGTTTGAATCCTCAGGTTATCTGGCGCAAGGTGGCGATCTTGGGAGTTTCGTAGCTAGGAGATTGGGCGAGGAGTATGAGGCGTGCAAAGGTATGCATAATATATAAACCAAACTCCTATCTCTTCCCTTCCTTGCCCCTACCGCAAAATATATACAGGGATAGAAAAGACACTCATACCCACATATACACACCCAAGGATTCCACGTCAATTTCTACATAACCCCAACCTTCACTTCCCCTCCAGCGGGAATCCCTGATACTCCCCTAACCGAATCGGAAAAGGCGGGCATTCAGCGTACCGAGCTATGGAGGAAAACAGGTTCCGCATATTCGATACAGCATGCCACGCGACCAAGCACCATCGGTCTCTTGCTGGGTGCTAGCCCGCTTGCGTTGCTCGGGTGGATCGGCGAAAAGTTCTTGTCCTGGTCGGATGTGTCGCCGTCAACGGAGGAGATTCTGCGGTCTGTGACGCTATATTGGTTGACGGAGTCGATGGGGAAGGGAATTTATCCCTATCGGAGTGTTAGTATTTTCTTTTTTTTGTTTTTTGTTTTTCTTCCCATCTTATTCTGCTAAGCGCCTATCTGGAGTTGTGTTTGGTTGGAGCGTTCGTAGGGCCGTCTCTTGGGGGGCGGAGGGTGTTGAAGACTATGTGCTCCACCCCGTACTGTGCTAACTATAAATTCCAAGCTGGATATATCATCGGAAACGCAAACCCTGAAAAAGCCGTTCGGGTATTCATACTTCCCCAAGGAAATCTGTCCGACGCCGATAGCTTGGGCGCGGAAATTGGGTGACCTGGTATTCCATAAGGAACATGACAAGGTATATATTTGACCCTTGATTCGTCTTTTCTTCTTTCATGTTTATTTACAAATGGGACGAATGGATGGACTGACTTACGGTATTTTTGCTTCTTTTTCAGGGAGGACATTTTGCAGCGTTGGAACAGCCGCAGTTGTTCATGGAAGATTTGGAAGCATTCGTTGCGGCGGCTTGGGAAAAGGAGATAGAAGTGGGAACAGAAATGAATTGACCACTACGCAAAGGGGGTTTTTGCTCTTGCAATCGGCCCGAATGAAACATGCCCTCAAGCTGAATGATAGCGGAAGCCGGTGGTTGGATGTAACTACACAAGAGGATGTGGGTTTAGTCATATCAACTCCAAGGTTACCATATTGATGATAAATCAACTTCTGCCTCGACAAGGTTTCTGACATGACGAATCATCCATCTCCGTTCATGATACATGGTTGTCTGGCATCCTAACAGCCCTTCTCATGCCAAGCTGTATTCCCTTGCTGGGGAGAAGATATTCCATGGACACATTCCACGTCGGATCCGACGGAGGCAATGGCAAATTGGCCAGATCCAAAACAGATCTTTCACCCAAGGGGAAAATGAAAAAAAGGGGAAAATGAGAGACAAAACAACTAGTCAAACAATTCAAAAAAATTTCAATTCGTTTCTTTTCTTTTTCAAGCTCACCGCCAAGGGCAAGCTACATAATAAGTATTTAAAACAAAACAAAGAAAGAAAGCTCATGGCCACACACACACAGAGAGAGAGGGAGATAGAGGGTATGTGTGTGAGAGAAGAAATTTTCATGCCTCATGAAAAAAAGTTAAGATATCCGTCCAACCAATCCTCTTGTCCAAAAGTTGTATGAGAAAACAAGGAATAAAAACCAGGAGAGCAATGAGCGGCGCCACTAGTCTTCCAGAGGGCACTTGGTTACACCCAACCAAGAGTCCGAAGACGTAATGAATCAAGCATATCAACTAATCAAGTATATAAACTAGGTTTAATGAAAGAGCAAAAGGATACACCACGATTAAAAATAAAATAAAAAGGTGGATAGAAGGAAATAAAGAGAGAGTGAAAACCCATTGTATAATAATAATGATAATGATAATATAAAATATAACATATCCTAAAAAACTCCAGTCTCCTCGAAAGTATATGTGAGAGAGACATGCTGTGTTTGCTTGGTCATTCGTTTGGTCATCCATCGCAAGGCATAAAAAAATATAAATCAAAAATGGTGAAACAAGAGATGGTAGCGGGGGAAATATGGCGATAAAAAAAGGAAACTACACACAGGTTAATCCAAAGAATCGGGCTCTGCAACCATAGGAGCCAATTCAATAAAGTGAAAAGATAAAATAATAAATAAATAAATAGAATATTTAGCGAGATTCGTAGTCATCCGGGAGACATGAGGGAAAGCTCAGATTAGGCAAGAAACGAAAACGAGAAAAAAAGAAGACAACTCATCTCAGACAACTCGTAAACCTGACGATCAAGACACACGCGGCCAAGTGGCCCGATAAATAAGAACGGATTGTTCATTACTTGGCGGTGGGGATGACACACGGTTGAATGAGAGCGTGAGATCTCGGAAAGCACAAGCAGAAGATGGATGATAGATCACCGCGAAGGGATAGATCGGAAAAATGTCGGTGAGTCTTTAATTAGAAGGGTATGGGAAAAGAGGTATGCGTGCTGTTAACCGTTTATGTAGCTGTCCAAGTTCTCTAATCTTGCCAGCCCCACACCTGTTTCAAGAAGTGTGCCATGTTAACCTTCTTGGTCTTCATTTCTAGCATCCACGGATGTTCTGCCATCCGCCATGGTGTTGCACGTCTTGGTGGCTCTTTCTCCAAACTACGCAATTTATCAATGTCAGTTCCTGCTGTGTAATGATTTGCCTGGATAACCGCGCTGCGGAAAAACGTACCAACACTCGATAAAGTATTTGAAATTTTCACTCCATTTTATGCCGTTTTCAGGCTCGTCTTTCAGCCGGGGAATTGGCTGGCGAACAATGTATGTTAGAAGGTCTATCAGACCTGCACGTGGTTGCATTTCTGTTCCATCTGCAGGGAACGGGAACCGGTGTTGAGCTACTTCGAGAAGCGTTACTCCAAGAGACCAAACATCGGATGTGATGGTGTAAGATTGGCCCGTGATTCTTTCAGGGGCCATGTAATATGATGTGCCAATAAATGTGTTTGCATCGCCCTTTGTGCCAAATTCACCACTAACACCAAAGTCACAAAGCTTGACTTGGCCATTGCGGCATAAGAGGATGTTGGAAGGTTTGATATCTGTGAAATTTAAAGTTAGAGTTGATGGTTATGGGGCATAGATATTTGTTCCGACACACTTACCTCGATGGATAATTTTCCGCCCGTGTAGGTAGGTAAGGCCGTTTAATACGCCTTCAGCTACTTTACCCAGGACTTTCTCTCCTGTCCGTCCTCCAAGCTTCTTTACTTCCCTATAGACGCTGTCCAGGCTGCCTCCTTCGCAAAATTCCATGGCAATCGATATGGTGCTGGTCGACTTGTCCATAAACGCACCGTAATACCGGCAGATGTGCTCCGAAGCACAGTCTTTATTGAAATTCAATTCCCGAACAATCTGTTTCTTAACGTCTGGGTTTGGGTCTGTGGTGATAATCTGTAAAAATTGAACGAAAGGGATTAGTGACGGGTCTAAAATGGGCATTTAATTTAGATATATGTCATTACCAACCTTTAGAGCAAACACCGTCTTCCCACCTTTCAGCATGCAACGGGTTACAGCACCACCAGCTCCCTCACCAAGGCTGTCAAGCTCAATAATCTTCTTTTGAGAGCTGGCGGCCAGCCAACCTTCATCGTCCAGGTCTTCTACATCCAACGGGCGCCCCTTTTCCAAACTCAACTTCTCCAGGTCGGGCAACAAGCCATTCACGCTGTTATCTCTTTCCATTGTTAAACCACCATCCCCCCGGTCGGAATATACTGAACTTATAGCGGAAGTGGGATCGGGTGTTCCTCCGGGAGGTTGTCTCAAGCCAATAGCGAAATATAAGGCGGAATAGTTCGAGGACGTAGCTGATGTAGGGCCACTGGCCCGGCCGTCGTATGTGGTAAAGCTTCCTGATCTTGAGCGGTTGCTATAGTCACTATTGTAGGTGGTGGCAGAAGAGCCAGCCAAGGGCTGTATGGATGGTCGTCCATTGTTCAGAGGGCCTGCCTCTTGCGGAGTTCCTTTACTGCCCTTGGGTGTGGCTAATCTCAGCTGGGGAGGAGCTGGACGGGCAGGACGCGGTTGAGAGACATCCGGACCAGGGTTGGTTCCAGTTCCATTTGAATTTGCAGGGTTCAAGTTGGGCGCACCTGGGATCCCCAGTTGAAGCCGAGGTAAATGTTTGCGGTTGGCACCCGGGGTGGGTATTTTTAAAAGGGGCGCGGGAGACGACATGTTGGACATGTGTGCCTTTCACAGGGTCAGTACAGAGCTTTTCCTTATGTTATCGTCCCGATTAATATCCAGATTTATCGAACTACGTCGGGATAGGTGGGCGAAGGAAGAGAAACGGGGAGCTGTTTATATATGGCCGCCAAAAGCGGAAGAATATATATGTTGTGAGGCTGAGAAAATTGGCTTTCGAGCACTGCCGTTGACTGGGAACGGGCGGATCCGCGGGGGAGTGGAGGGAAAGTTGTAGAGGGGGTCAAATATAACGTCACGAATCAGAGACTCGGTTGCTGACATTCGCCACGATTGACGGGTTTCGAGGTAGGATAAATAGTCCGAAGAGGATGTAAAATGTAGACAAGTCAAGAGACTCTATTCTAAGAGCAAGCTTGTAATGATTGAAAGGAGGTTGGTTTCAGTCAGATATGGGGAGGATATAATGCCTGATAAAAATAGTGTCAACATGGGTATAAGGCGCCAAATTTATCAGCTGAGAAGCAAACATAAAATCTTTTCGGGGTCAGACAAGGGATCCAAAGCAATGAGCCAGAGTCGGCACGGAAGAAAAGAAGAATTGAAGAGTGCGCTCTCCAAAGATACGGGTGTGGGATGAGATGGTTGTGGTTGTGGTTGCGGTGGCGGTGGGCGGAGGGTTATCGCATGGGGAAGAGGGGAGAGGGGAGAGGGGAGAGGGGAGGGGGAGGGGAGAAAGGCGAATGTTGGTCTGCTTGGACCACCTCTTATCGTCACTCACCACTTAAGTCAAATAGCCCAAGGAACGAGGAAATGACAAGCAAGACAAGGAATCTAAAAGGCGATACAAGAGAAGATGGCCCCTAGACAGAGCTGATAGAGGAGAAAAAGAAGAAGCAGAAGAAGAAGAAGAAGGAAAAGAAGAAGAGATGGAGTGCGGGAGTCGAGAGGACAAGAGTTGAAACGGAGGTGGTGTCGCCCTGTCTGGGGTTAGGTTAGTGATGGAGTGCGTGAGGCCGCAGTCCAGGGTGGTCTGGGTCTGGGTCTGCCCACAGCTGTTGGCGCTGGGCTGTGTCTGCTTGGGGAATGGCCGCCGCTTTCGACAGCCGCCCAACCCCAACTCTTCTTGTTTAATTACTCAAAAACGGCCCCCAAAATATTTCCAAGGAAGATCATACCACTTTTTAATGGAGAAGGGGGTTTTCTTTTTTTTTTTTTTTTTTGGGGGGGGAGGGGTGGGGGTGGGATAATACAGGATATTTTTGCTTCTCCTCTTTATCGATACCCCGTCTATTCCTCTACAAGCCAGTTATTCTGCCTTTCTGTCCTTCAATCGCCCAGTCTAGCTACGTGTCGTCGCTCCAGCCGAAATAATCTCACGCCGTTGGGCAGGGGGCGTTGAACCTACCAACAAGACAAGTCAAGCAAAGAATCAGGAGCCAGAAGTGGAGAGGTAAATATTTTGTGCTGTGGCTCTGATACGACTGTTCGCCAACAGGCAACTGACATTGGAACTCCTGCAGTTTGGGCGGATACTTCCCGGGGGCCAAATTTTATTTTTAATTTTTAATTTTTTTTACATACATACATACATACATACATACATACATACATACATACATACATACATACCTAGGTACAACTGAGCGAAGAGTATCGTTGAGGCTCAACTTCTGGCTCAAGAGGTCACACTGTGGGAGTTGGAACGAAATATGGACACCTGCCAGGGGGAAAACCTAACTGCAGATGCCACACGGAGAGTTACCTTACAGCTTTGCAGTCACAGGCTGGAAAGGCCTATCAGTGACAGGATCCTGAGTATTATTATTACCATTATTCTTGATTTTTTCCGCAGGCAAACAAAATCTTGAGTCCCCGAAGCCCACAGAATTGATTGATCTATCAAAAAGAAAACACCGAAATCTAGCCTCACCTTAACCTCACCAACAGGGCACTGCACCTAGACCCTTATTTGTACTGAGTAATTTCAATGAGCGCATAAAACCCCTAACGGACGAACTAACAGGGAGACAGCGATGATTGCTCAGCTACTCTGTAGGATAAATTGGTAAAAAGCCCGCATCCAACCCAATCCCTGAAACTTGCAGCCATCCGACATCCCTAACGAACCAGTTAACGCCAGGAGTCTGCGATCTCCTCGGGGGGCTGGCGGCTGTGCCGTGATGTTTGATGGGACCTCGCCGAAGCGCGTGTCGTTATTTCAGCCCTAACTCGCCAGTTGCCTTCTCCAGCAGCTCTCTCCCTGTCGCTCTCTCGCGCCTCCTTTTCCTTTTGTTCTCTTGCTCCTCTTCCATACCGCCCGCTCTTCACTAGGGGACAAGGAGATGTGATTGGTTGGCCCAGCCTCGAGCACGCTAGAAGATGAACCACCTGAATGGCCATGGAGGGAAACTCCCTGCCAACCACCTCGGTATATACCTAGGTACCTAGATCAGGAAATGCTTGACCACGAATTACGAATTGCGTATCACGAGTCACGTTAGCTAAATCGTTGCTCTCCCATAGTTGAAATAAGCATATCCTAGAGGTAGAATGCAAAGATGCAGGAAATGCGCACAGAAAACGAAGCAGCTTCTCGTTTCCGAGATCATGATACTTATCCCACAGATACTAACTAGTAGTGGCATCGAAACAAAAATTAAAATCTTGTCCTCTATATTCCTACTTTCTTTCTTTTTCTCCAGACATGTTCCACCTTTCTCTGGGGCCCCGCTCGGCTCTCAAACTCCTCCATCTATGTATAAGGGACCTTGTGTCTAAAGTAAGTAACCTCAGTGATAAAAAAAACAAAAACCCCCAGAAATTTCAAGCTTTGGAACACAGGGAAATCTCAAGAGAAACTCCCATACCTATGGGCCTGGGACATGACCCAATTATTATAAAAAGTACCCTCCAGAAAAGTCAATTTAATAAGGGTAAAACGTGCCCAGTATCATTCCCTGCTGCCTGTGCAATTTTTCCGCTGTCCTGGTGGGGGCTTTTCCGCATTGCGCAAAAAAGGGGTGCAGCGGCCACATCCGTAACTTTACGTATCCATCCTTGGATGTCCATATTTTTACGGAGATGTCCTTCCCTCCCGGAGAGGCGAATTGAGCCCTCAGCCCCCGTTCAGGCCCGCCGCATCCCCATCCCCGTTGTATCAACCCCTAAAGTTAGAAACAAACATCTGCCAGGACCTCGTCAGCCCTGGTACGCCCCCGCCGTGATTAAAAATTTAAAAAAAATGTGGCAGCGCTTCGGTATTTATCTCTATCAGCTAGAGGACCAATCTGGGGTATCTTTAACTTTTACATAGAGATGTAAAAGCAAACAGAATCTCTTGTTTTCACCCCGGGTGTATCATTTTCCTACATTTTTCTTTGTATTTCGAACTTCCTTGCCAAAGCTCAGCTCATTTTTCTGCTTCTAGCCTCTCTTTAATTCAAAATATGAACCACGTAGATAGGCACGTAAGTAGGTACCCTACCGAGGCAGGTATGGAAATGTGGTGGATGTTGTGTTCTTTTCAAATACTCGGGACCTGTGAGCTGAACAGCTTGATGCTTTTTCAATGAGAAGAAGTTAAATTCAGTAGAGTGACAATCATGTTGTTGTGTTCAATTGAAGAAAGAAAATAGAGAAAGACAAACCAAAAATGGAAAAATGGCTTCAGTAGAGACAGTTTGCCGCATTTGGTGAATCCCTTTTTTCAAGATCTCAGCATCGCCAGTTTCTAAAGGAAACCTGTGAATACGTCATATTTCCTCGAAGGGATGGATTGTTATGGAGCTGGCTGGTTCCATCTAGAAGAGCGGAGACGGGATTTTCTAGCAGGAAGCTTGTTTCATATAACGAAAATAAAAATGCGCGAGAACAACCCATGCAGTCAACTCTGGCACCATTCCGGCGGCCAAATCAGGAACATCGCATTTCTCCAAGGTCAAAAATAAAGGCAAAAATGGGCAATTGGCCTCGGTGACTGATTGACTGGCAGTACGCAGAATAGCAAAGTTCAATCAATCATCCAAAGACGAGCGAGTATTCGGGATGAATCGGAGAAGGCGTGGGCCGTCCAGGTGTCCAGGTGCCCGGTGTCCACTTGTCTAGCAAAGGCAACAGAGGACAACCCCAGCGAGGCTCCTTTGGCTAGAGTAACTCCTCGGGGCGCAGGATTTGTGTATAAGAAAAGCCTTCCTGACTCATAAGCCATTCTATCTCATTCATTTTCTTTCAAAAAATTTTTTTTGTCAGTCTTCATTTGTCTTTGAAAACTCCCGCATACCCGCTCTCCGACTTCCGCCATTGACGCCGCCGCTGAGTTCGGCATGGGTTTTACCTCCGTGCCTGGTCTTGGCGCCAATATTACTCGGCTAACACGATCCTGGCTGGCGAACCGTGGCAAGTTCCACCGTTGTTGGCCAATTACAGCACGCGAGAATATAATCGCGCGTAGGAAGGTTCTGGACCTGGCAGTCCCGTGACCTTCCTTTAACTTTTTTTTAAATTATTTTTTTCCGCTGACGACATCGATGGAAGAAATGGGCATGATTCCGACGGGCTGGATATCGTTTTCTGTTCCGAACAAGACAGGAATTGTCTCACGACAACTTTCTTTTTCCTTTCGCCTGTCTGGGTGAGGCGGTGCAGACTGGATACGCCATTCATGCAAGCAAAAACATTTTGAATGTGCGGTTTGCAGCCAAATCTTCAATAATGATTTGGTGGTTCGTTTCATGATGAGGAGGAGATGCCCATACCTAGAGTCTTCAGCACAATAGCAAAGTGATATGCAGCTAGCATTTGTGTCCTCAATGTATGATAGAGCTTACACAGGTAGCACTCCTGTGTACTTTCGCAGGCTAGGGGGCAATATTAGCGGATAGAGCTATTTTAAACTTTCCGTGACGGAAGGCTTGACAGCTACCTAGGCTTGGTACCTAGGTAGAACAAGATACCCACTCTTTCTTACGACCTCATCGCTACGAAAACTATTTCTATTTACCCATCTTCCGGCACCTGATTCTTCTTTGCTCCACCTTGAGCCATGAGGGAGGAGATGGCATATAAAATAGGTGGCCAATTCCCTTGGGATGCTGTCTTGTCTTTCTGGAACGTCCTTCAAGAACAAATATATTCAACATACTCCCCCTTTCCTACCACTCTCGTTGATAAGAAGCTATTATATTTTCTGTCTTTACCTTACCTAGGTTAGCCATATTTGCATTTCATACCCACATCCCCGGTATCCTAATATCAACAAGCTCCCATCGAGGCCCAAAATCATCCAGACGATCCAGCATGACCGTCATTACAGCCCGCACCATAACTCACGTCGACGAGGACTCCCTCGCCAATCTTAAATCACGCATCACCTACGTAAAAGGCTTTTTACACTTCACAGACCAAGACGGCACCCTAATTCAATCAGCCAAGGACATCATCGCCCCCGCCGTCCCCGCCGTCCTGGACGCAGTCTACACCCGCCTCCTCTCGTTCGACATAACCGCCAAATCTTTCGTGCCACGCCAACCAGAGCAAAATGCCAAAGACCCCGTCGCCGCATCTAGCGTCGCAGAGCTCTCTCTCGACCACCCAAACATCATCCACCGCAAGGACTTCCTCAAAAACTACCTCGTCAGGCTAGTCAGCAACAAAGATTGGTCCGACGAGAGTTCTTTTTGGGATTACCTGGATAAAGTCGGCATCATGCACACGGGCCAAGCGGGCTTCAAGCATCGGGAGAAGAGACCCAAACTTCGTGTTGAGGTTATGCATATGTCGCTACTGCTGGGGTTTGTCGAGGAGATTGTGCTCAAGGCCATTCTAGCTGCTGAGGGATTGGATTTGCAGACTAAGACAGGCGTGATTACTGCGTTTAATAAGTTGTTGTGGATCCAGAATGATCTATTCCAGAGACATTATGTTGCGGAGAAGCCAGAGTAGATTTTGGTGTGATTTGTTTCTTCGGTGTTAACCGTCTTCGTTGCTCTATTTTGTTCTTTTTTTACTTTTTTGATAATTTTTTTTTTTTATTTTTATTTTTATTTTATACTTTCTTCCTCTTCATCTCTGCCTTTGATGTGTATCTAGGATGGATGAGCATAAATCCTGGAGGCGGGACTCTGCTTGCTGGCATGGGACGGAAACAGAGGACACGGGACACGAGACACGGGACACAGGATACAAATATTCCGTCTCAATGGCGCATACAAACGCTTGATTTTATACCTGATATGATAGAAACGACCCCACTCTAGAGTTTATGAATTTACTCTTTTATATATTGGCTTCCTTTCATGTTTCGTTTCTTGGTTGCAGCCTGCGTATGTAAAAGTATTTAGTTATTATCTGATCAATGGTGATAAAACACAATGAACCCCAATTGCATTCCAATTATCCCATTCACCCACTAATTCATTCCACAATGGGGAATCGATTTCGTACAATAAATTGCATTTGCTTTATATGTTATTTCCATCTCATCATGTAGATTCCACATCCACGTGGATATATCGCAGAATAAATACCAGCTCTCGTATGTACTTTACACAGACGTCCAGTGCGATATTGTATTAAGCGAGGTTGGATGTTGCTGAGGAAAAAAGAGTGAAGGAGCTTGTTCACAAAAAACCATTGATAACCACTGATGGCGTAAAAGGATCTTCCATCTCAAGATCCCCTGGAATTCAACCATTTCTAGGTCGGGTATATCCATAGCGACCTAGCCTCATTAAGACGCAATATAAGATTACGCAACAACTCATTCTGGCCTCAAGCATGACGGCAAGTAGATAGAAACAGAAAGGAGCAATCATTGCCTCGCGCTTTCGTTCGGATTTCGCCTGTGGTTTCGGTATCCCTTGCCCATAACTAGTCATTCATTGGCGGCAGCATATGAGATATCGTTCAGATCCATGTAGTGCACTGTACATGTATGTACATTGTGCGGCAATTGGGAGATTTTTCCTTGGTAATGCGCCTGTGCCAGGATCTTATTAACACGCCGAGAAGAATTATGTGCGGTAATCAGGAGAGAATCCACCGTATGGCTGCCGCAACGTCGTGTTATCCGATGGGGGAAAAGGACCAACATTGGTCTTCCGCCTGCAAGCACTGAGCGCGGAATTGTGTCGAAAAAAGTAGCCGTGAGGTAATTTCGTATCTAAGGGTTAGAATAATAGCCGCGCAGATACGAAAAGAAACGTTCCGCTTCCGGAGTGGGAGCGAGTCGATATTCTCGGATATATTTCGCTCGCTGTATGCTCTGTTGTTTTTGCAGAGTGGGCACGTTTGTCGGGAGTCACCAAGAGGGGGGTTGGGGTTGGGTTGTGCAAGTTACTTTGGTGTCGCATATGTTTGCTATCTGCGTTCAGTGTATCAATACCAGGACATCCCATGGTATTGTGAAAATCGGAGGCAACGAAAAATCTGTGGCTGGTACAGTCGTTTCCTATTTTCTCACCATGCTATTATCGGCATGAAGCAAACTGAACTAGATATAGAAATTGTCAGTGGCATCTCAGTACCGAACATTATTGTCTTGTCTCTTTCATTTTCGTTTTTCCCATCCTGGAAAGTTTGGGAAATTCCATCACTCTAGCAAACGAAAAATCCGCAACGATGGCGAAAGGAACTGAAGATAATAATAGAGAAAAAATCAACTTTTCTTTGTGGTCGTTGAAATATCTGGCCCGCGAAACAACGGGTCGACGGAAGAAGATCCGGCGGGATCCAGTGGAAGCTGTTACGGCCCTGAGCCCACCATTACTGAATCCAGAAGACAACAGTGGGTTCATCCAGGTTTCATGATGTTCTAACTCAAAAATAGAGACACAATCAAAAGAATTCATCAACCATTTCGACAATGAAAAAATTCAACAAGATCAAAAACCATCATTGTCTAAGCCGGGTAGGTAGCCAAATGGCGAGAGAGCCAAAATAACGCAGATGTTGCTTCTCACACTCTTGCGCAAAGTATGTAGTTTTTGACAATGTTGGATGAATATTTGACCATTGATGTTTCGGATATCCCATGTGCGAAGACGAAAGTTCAGTTCCTGACCTAGGCGTTGAGCGAGAACTCCCCATTCCATACCTGATGAAACCCACTGTGGTGTTTTAGGGGGGGGGGGGTGTTCTGGTCTGTTGGTGATGTCGAGAGTAAAAATCAGGTCGTGGAAGCGGTGACAAAAGGACCGCCTCAGCAATGGTTGCAGGCATCGATAATTTGAAGTAAAGGTAAAAAAGGGACGGGATTAACTTAATGCTCAATTCTTGAAATCTCGAAATCTCGAGTCCAAGCATGGATCGGAAATGAATGAAACATGTTGTGGCTTTCTTGCCGCTCAATCTTGAATCAGGAATCCACCACAGTGGAGGGATCAATTTTGTAAACCCAGTCACAGCCCCACAGATTGATGAAACCATAGATATTATTATTGTTACAGCGGGAAAAGTGCATGTACTGGGAGTGGGGGAGAGTGGGGGAAGAAGATTCACAAAGGGGGAGGAAAGAGGGAGATTGTTAGGGGAATTGCACGCTGCTGAACGGAGTGGGCAGCCACACCCTCCCTCGGTGTACAGTAGCTTGATGTGGCGGACAACACGCATAAATCCGCAAAGTGATCAAAACCACCGTTTTCCTTCAATTGGCTGTTGCCATCCATGATCGAGGTATTGAACTGGCGAGAAAATTGGTAAGCGGCACACACGCATCCATGATTTCCCCTGAAAACCAAGCCACTCCAGGAAGAAAAACGCGGACAAGTTTCTAGCCGGGTTCAAATGAATTGCCGAATCAAACGCAAGCGATCATCATGCCGCGAGCGTTTCATCGGGATGGCACAAATTTCGGGACGGTTTGTTTCATGATGGGCGCGCCGGGAGTAACTGCAGCATTTGCTTCGAAGGCGTACTCTGTGTCATATTCTTCAGTGAGCACGACCGCCGAGGAGAGGCAATACTTGTCTTGCTGAAAGAAAGAAGAAAACTTCAAAAATGGAATTGTGCTATGGAGGCACGAATCGCTGGTGTTGTATATCTACTAAGGTGCATAGTTAATGTTCAGAGCTCTGAGCTCTGATAAACTGCCCCGTTCCCTTCGAGTGTTGGTTGGAACTGAAACCCCATCTACGCGCAACAGTTCCAAACCTAAGCTCGGAAGCTTTGGGCTTTTGGGTATTGATATGTAATAATGATAATATTAATCTGACTGTACTGTACCCACGAGAAATCGTCAGTGGCGAGTCAACCTGCTGTGCTGTCATATCAAAAAGGGCTGTTTCACCCTGCTGATTTTTTTGGCCAGCGTTTTTAAGTATCATTAACCAAGATGCTGCACAGTTTTCAGGCATTTTCTGAGCCATTATGTCATATACGAATACTTCCTCCGTACAGACACACAGATGCCAGATGTATGAACGTCCTTTTTTTGAGCGAAGGACGAAGAAGCGCCGTGAGGGAAATTTTATAAATACCAATGCTGTGAGGTGTACCGAGTACTCCGTAATACATGGGGAAATAACATAGAGTTTCATACATTGTAATTAATATATTACATCCAATTAACTTTCATAAGCCGAATGCTTCTGTCAGCCATCTCAGCCCCCAAATTGCGCGAAAACCAGAGGGGTTGCTGGAAATAGCAACCCAACCGACGCCCAGGTCGTGGGATGAAAAAAGAATATAATGATGATGGCTTTCCAGATGGCAGGAAGCTAATTCGAGCTGGTTGCAGAGCACAGATCTGATATTAGGTTTGCAGAGCTTGAGCTTACTTCTTCCCGCCGTGAGAGTCTCAGTTATTTTTGCGCACGGCTGGGATCCATTGGAGACACAGAAATGGTCTCAGCCAGCAAGAATTCAGGCCACTTGAGTATTTTTCGCCTATGTAATCAGTTGTATTGCAGTAACGTATTGTACGGAGTGAGATAATTTATAGCCGGTATTGGGTGATGAGCCGGTGTCGTTTCGCAAAATAATGTGCATGTGTGCCAATTTTTGACAGCGCCAGCCGACGGACTGGAGGAGTGGAAATGATGGCCACAGCGGGCTCCACAAAGGCCATGTTTTGAAAGGAGGTTGGTTACTGTGCCGAGATTGGATAATAAAATTTGGTGTACACTGCCCAAGCCGCTGTTTTCGTCGTACTAGTTAATGATTGGACAAAGTTAAAACATCTCTTCCCGCCTACGCAGACAACGTCCACTTCATGAGAGCTGGGAGGATAGGAATAATATTCGATCTAGTCTCGTTTCTGAACACCCATGCTGCCCATAATTGGTCGAAATAAGGCCACAGGATAGCGCTTCGAGATCTCTCGACAAAAGGCAATCTCTGAAAATAATGTTCCAGAGCAGAATACATCGTCAGAATAACCTGGGGGGGAGGACGTGGCTTTGGCTGGGTTACGCCCCCGCCAGGAACGTGAGCGTTTTAGTGGCGAGCCGCGTTGGTACCTGCAGAAGTGGAATAATAATCCTTCTCACAAGCCTTGACTTGGCGTGATAACAAGTGACCAGAGCCAACCAGGAGCCGCCAAAGCCGATTAAATCCAGAAAGGCCCTGGTTAGAACAAAATGAGCCGTGGGGCAAATCAGAGCAAATAGCCAGTGGTATCTCTGGGCTTGTTTTGGTGGCACTTGGAGGGCGCGGGGCGGAGTGGAGCACCAACCACTGTGGCCGCTGTGAACTGGCTGTGGATCGCATGGATGACGGAAAGGAGAATGTCAGTAGGGGCTGGGAGAGGGTGAGTTCCACTGGTGGTGCAGTATTGCTGGCGCTCGATGAGAGCAGAAAGAAGGCGTTTCCCCAAAGCGACTGAGCCACTGAACAGGCAATAATATGCTCGCACTCTGGCCATCCAAATGAAGCCAGGCCGGGGAGATTGAGGGAAGCAGCCAGTAAGACGGCGAGCAGCGCTGCGAGGTTGCATGGCCCATTAAAATTAGGGCAATCCCACCAGGCCATTTAAGATCGCCTGTTTGCTAGCATTCTTCCCCCTTTTCCGCTTGTTTTCCTCTGCTGGATAGGCTAGACAGGCTAGACAGGCTAGGACCGCCTGGACAGCTGGGGCCAGCACGCGCACTCCCCTTTCCAGATTTCAGCGCAGCGATGATCTGCCAGCTTAATCTCCCACGTCCTACAAAAGTTGACGGTCGCCCACGTTGTCTTCCTTTTTTCTCTTTCCTTTCTCCTCTTTTTCTTCTGCTGTCATACTCAAGTCAATCTTCTACCTCCCTTCCTTGAAGTATCTCGCTTTCGACTTCGGTCGCCCACGCTCTTTATTTAATTTCTCCAACTACAACTTACGTTCTTTCCCACCAATAATTTTTAGCGATCTTTATTCGTGCAATTATTAATTAATTCCACATCATACCGTCAACATGCGTTTCACAGCTGCTTCCGTTGCCCTCTTCGCTGGCGCCGCTATCGCCATGCCCGGCTACCAGGATGGCTATCCAGTCAACCCTCAGCCCACCACCGTCTACTCCACCCAGGACGTAACCATCACCAGCTGCCCCCCAGGTGCCTACCACTGCACCGGCACTGGCCCTGAGCCCACTGGTGGCAGCCCCATCCCTTCTGATGACTACCCAGTTGATCCCCAGCCAACCGACACTGAGACCCCTTATCCCACTGAGGACTATCCCACTGGGGCCTATCCCACTGGGACTGCCAGCGCGGACCCAACTCTCACTGATGAGCCAACGCCTTGCACAACTCAGTCGGAGCCAACTGATGCTTACCCAACTCAACCGGAGCCAACTGACGCTTATCCCACTGATACTGAGTCTCCTTATCCCACTGGTACTGAGACTCCTTATCCTACTGATACTGAGACTCCTTATCCCACCGAGACCTCCAGTGCCTACCCAACCGGTGGTGAAGGTTACCCAACTACCTCCATTATCACCTACACAACCTGTGTCCCAACTGTGTCCTACTCCACCACTCTCATCTACCCAACTGCTGAGCCCACTGTTCCCGAATACCATGGATCTGAGGGCCTCCCCGAGCCAACTGGTGGTTACCCAACGTAAGTAACTATTACGCAATAAGCATTTTTAAGAGTTCCTGGTTTTAACATCTTTCTAGTACCACACCCCCTCCATTTGATGGTGCTGCCAGCTCCGTTGGAACCAACTTCGCTGTCGCCGGTCTCGCTGCCGTCGCTGCTCTCTTCCTTGCATAGATTTCTTTCGATGATGATACCCACGATTTGCTCTAGCCTTTCTCGCTAGACGTTCGGCTTGTTAGCTTGGCCCTCCAGGGGTTTTTGCTGAGAGGCTGCGGCGGCTGGCACAGAGGAGCTGGAGCTCTGTTCTGGGCTTTTTGTTTTTTAATTTTAACACTGTTGGGGTAAACAAATGGCAGAAAGTTCATTTTTCGATATTTTCTCTCTTCCTAGCTGCAAAAAGCGCATCTTTCCCTTAATTAATTCTTGTCCTATATATACTTTTTGCTTCATTCTTAATGATGACCGACACGAACGCAACTTATTGGGGCATGGGGTTCGGTTCTCAGAACAGCCACCAGAGTTCCTCTTTTCTACTCTATATAGTATATAAAGAGAGGGAAGCATGAATTCTTGGGGACCATATAATAATTTTCTGACTGTTATTCTATTTGATGGTATTTCTCAACATCTTGTCTGCTGGTTCCTCTCTGTTTCATTTTCTGATTGATTTGGGACCTTCCGTCACAAGTCAATTGAATGCCATTGGAATCGATTTCCCTTTCAGGTTTTTTCCTACACTTGTCAATTCTTCTAGAAAGAATCCTGCCGATAAATGTTTTGTAGCCAGCCATTTCTTTGAGAATATCTTGTTGTATGTCACCCCGAGAAGGGAGTCCTTGGGCTAGGGAAAAAGAAACAATAACCTGAGCTTTTCTTGCCATTTCGTGTTCTTATCTGCCTTCTCTTCTTTTTTCCAAGGTTTTTTTCATATTATACCCGAGATCATTTTCCCATTTATCATATCCCCGTTCATGCTTCGCCGTCTTCGCTCCGTCTAATCAATTTCCTTGCTCCGTTTATATAAGTTTCTTCTAATTTTTAGCATTCCCACCGTATAAAAAAAGAAGCCTCCTTTTCGGATGCTGTACTCCGTAGATCCCATTAAAAAAACAGGTTTTCTTGCCCACTTGAAACAACCCCGGACGAGCTCTCAAGCAACTTGACCCTTGCTAACCTCTTGTTACCCCCTGTCCATGCTGGTAATCAATTGAATCGCCTGTGACTGTATTCTATTCTGATGTTACCCAATACTGGCACCTCAATTTCCCCTCGTGGCGGCTTAGGGTCGCTTTCCCTCGGTGTATATTTGCGCCAAGTAAACCCGGTGTGGAAGAAAGGAGCGCAGACATGAACCAGATCAGCAATCCAACTGTTGTAACAATCAATCAAAACAAGCAAATGAGAACTAATCTTTGCCCAGTACATCTTATAACCTCACATCTATTTAATCAAATCAGCCTCACTCTCCATTGGTTCTGCTCACAATATCATCTATGACTTCCATCAATGTTTACAATACTCATCTTCTTTCAACCTTGTTTTGAAACGCGCTGCTGAATACGGCCACACCAACAAAGAACCATGAATTGAATGAATGGTGAGGGAATTAGCATTTATTCAAGCTCAATATTTTTTTTTGTATTTCTTACATTGATGCTCACAAGTAAGCTTTTAATGCCAATTGATGGATATACATAAGCCCTAATGGAATCAATTCCTGTGACAGGGATTTTGCTTCATTTCAGTTTTTTATTCTGGGGCCTTTCTTTGAGTAATCTTTTTCTACACATGTGTGTGAAAGTGGCACTAACCTAACTACCATTGCAGTTACATATGCATACATCGCTGTGCGTGTAAAACAAGTAGGCATGTATGTTTCTTTCATTTACCTTTGTTCAATCTCTGCAGATGATGCTAAGAATGAATGTTACTTTTGCTCCCTGTGTTATTCTATGATGGGGCCTATAAATCTCAGGATTCTCATTCTCAGGCCAACAACAGAGGTATTAAACCCCGCTATAAGGCAAGAGGAGATATATACATGATTATACTATTAGGCGTCTACGCTGCGTAGAGTACTTCAATAACAGGGGTGAGAAACAGAGATGTGAGTTGGTGGTATGTAGTTATAGAGAGGTGGCAGTTGATGATATGCATGTACTAGTAAGTAAACTATGGGTACTCCTACATTTCTATCTAGCCACCAAGGTTTTAATTCCATGCCATTCATTCAGCACGTCTATGGGGATTAAAAGATTCAAGGGTCTTCACCGACTTGCATCTAGTTTACATATTTAATGTATTGTATAAGACATCAGTTGACACAAACCTCATACAAAGGTACTGTAACCACATGTGTGCTTTGTGATTTCAGTTCCATCCATGAGACTCCTGTTTATAGTTGAAGTAGTAAGCAGAACATTTTAAAAACCTACAGAATATCAAATAAAATAATGAGCAAGAAATTGAAAACTTTCCAGGGTCCTCTTTTAAGGAATGCTATATTTATTTCGTAGTGATGGGGGGAAGATCAATATTTATTACCTTGGTAATTAGGATAGGGGGTTTTCGTCGGTTTTACCATCTTTAATGAAGTGGAATAATAATAAGATCATTAGAAGCAAAGACAAACAATATCAGAATGGATACGAAGCTTTTTGAAAATGGTGTTCAAATAAGACCATGATAAGACGGCATCGGCAGGATTGATCCGCGGACGTCATCTTCGGCTTAATTCCTCGCCGGATCTCTGTGAATAGTTATTGCCGTGCGTGGACACTGGCAGGGGGTTAAAGCATAAAGTCTTCAGACGGTGAGATCTCAAACCTCGCCAGGGGATCGTGGAGGATAAGGGGCTGCTGGCAAGGGGCTGGTCTATCTTTAACACTCCTGCCCCCCCCAGCCCCTGGGGTTGGAGCTTGGTTAGGTCTATGATAACTAAATATAGGATCTGTAGTGAGATTGTTCTTGGCGTCTTCCTTGACAACATTGGCTGCTACATGCTCTTAAAACCAGAGAGAAAGAAACTACGGCAGCAAGAGCTGCTTTGTGGTGATATTATTCTCTATTAGTTTTGCTATATAATTGCTATCTACTTGTCAGTCCATCTTCAGCAAGCAAACAATTCCAGATATCAGCGTCGCTAACTGTGGATTTCAAGAGGATATTTGCATCTCAGCTCGGACTTGGCACAATGATCTGGGACAAATGAAAGTACAGCTGCAAGAGATAGATTCCTTGCTTCAAAATGATAAACAACTCTGATAGTCATCACTAAAAGTCACTGAAAACGACAAACCTTTAAAATATTAATAAGCTCTCCGCAATGCAACGAATTCGGGCGTCAGCTAATAATAGACTGACAAGATGTTGCTTACCCAGCTTCTTGCCATCGAAATCTCACATTCTGCGTGCGGATAAGCTGTATCTATTTTTGTTGCCGTAGCTGTTAACTATTATGTCGCTCTTGAATATCTTTCCTTCGAAACATGATGCCAACAAGTCTAGGAGACATTATTTTTCGGCGATGTTTGCATGGCATTTGGCTGATCTTGGCGATCCGCCCAAGCGCGGTCGTATACCCTGCACAAATTCAATTCCTGCCTATCTCCCTTTCTGGCATCTGGCCGCCAATATTCTTCAGAACCATCGTATTCAAAGCGCTGGGAGAACATGTCGACCGTATCCGTGATATTGCTGCGAGATCAACCATCGTTCCCCTCGTTAGGAATTAGGGAGTTGAAGCTCGATGCTGCTAGCCAGCCTGCCCAGAAGAGATCATGGCGAAGCAACCAAACACAGCCATCGCAGCGGGGAGCGGTGCTGGCGGAGACCAACTATGCTATGATCGCAACGCCTCTCGAGCTAGCTCGTCATTCATCGGGCTTTCAAAATAATATCGATGCTAGCATGGATTATCTAAATTCTATGCTTACTGCGTATACGTGAAACTTCTGTTGGGGCACCCGCCATGCGCCCCCGCCCGTGTTCGCTCGCTGCCTCTTTATAAAATCGATCGTTCTCCCACCCCCCTGAAAGAGCCCTTTTGCGAGCTTTTAGTAGAGTGGGTTTCACGCTTCTCTCCAACATATTATTGTGATATTGTCTGGCAGTTGTTGCATATTTATCTTGCTACACCCCTGTTGGCTTCGGATACTTTTCATTGCTTATCCTTCACCACCACGTTTCTTTATATATTCCGTTTTATCTGTCGAGCGCGCCTACCGGTCATTTACAGACCGGGTAATCAGTATCAAAATAAGAGAGGCGGATCACAATATCCTAGACAACATAACAACATGGCGGGCGTACCAAGGATTGAACTGTGTTCGCCGCAGGAATCTGTACCTCAGTGCTATGCAACAGTTTCGCCATGCACATTTAGAGCACCACTTGAACCTGCCGTCTCCATCTTCTCACCCGACTACGAGAAAACTATCAAGAAATCCAAATCAGATAACGGCATGCGGAAGAGTTTCTGGTCGAAGCTCAAGAGGAACAAGAGTGAAAACTACCGTCATTCCGACATGCTCACAACGTACGCCAGATCAGATCCTCAACAGGCTAGGGCTAGTGGAAGACTCGTCTGGTCAACCGAACATCATATGTGGATGTTCCCAGACCCTAAACACAGCAGCGAGCAGCACACTCCTCAAAAACAGTGGTGGCTGGCTCGGGAAAATGAACGTCGACCTAGGTCTACCATCGCTACAACCCGAACCTCCAATGACAGTGACGAACTCCTCTTCGCACAATTACCTGGCCATTACCCTCTCAGCCCATACGACTCTGTCAACAATAACAACGTTCTTCCAACATATACGACCGGCAGAAATTTCGATGATGTCGCTACCCGAACAGGAACTGAAAGCCAGTGGACTCTCGTGGCGAAGAGGGTCAGTGGGTCTGCTTCAGTGCACTGAAAGCTATAAACGACTTGACATTTTGTGCTTGGGTTATTTTCCCTTTCCCGAATGGAGTGGAAATTTTCAATCTTGTGTCTGCCGCTGGAGTTGGTTCGAGAGTGCTTTGGGGATTTATTTTTCTTTTACGCTTAAAAGTGTCAGTCTGCCATCTCAAACCAATCTTGTCATATCGGCATATACGGCGTTTATTACATTGGCTTTTTTTTTTATATATTTTTTTTACGGCTTGCTATTTTCGGTCGCCCGGTTGGGTTACAAATAGTTACTCATCGCGATTTTCTATTCCCACACTCAACATCCAGCACAGTTTTGGTGGATTTCAGGATACCGTCTAAAAGGATATTGCGCTCAAAGAAAGAAAACACAAGAAGAAAGATCATTGGCATGAATTTGCTGATTCCTAAATTATTTTTGCACCTAGCATCTGTTGACACCTATATCTAGTTTTAGTCCTTTCAGATACCCATATTTGTTTTCCAAACCCGTTGAGTCTACATTGATTTTGGTTAGATAGCTATTGGCAGGGACGGCGTTTCGACTTTGATATTGAGCCTACTCTTCTTACCTCTATTTTATGTATATAGCTTACATTTATTTATTTCATTTCTGTATTTGATTTCTTCTCATCTTGTTCTCTATTAATCTCTTCCCCTGAATTACCATGAAAGTTCCAAACATAGACATCTCAAGGAAACCATCTGTTTTGGTGTCAAGGCAGTGTGGTGCAGCCAAGTCTACGTTAAAAACGCCATGCTGGATAGGTGTGGGGGAATCCCAGAGCAGATTTGCCCCTCTCTCGTATTGCCGCAAGAACAACACGGGCAACGAATGCCTTTGAGCAGAGCAAAATACGAACCCGCAATTCAAGACACGAGCATTCATTGGCTAACAAAGTGATCTAAGTGAGGCAGAGGGCAAGTTTGGAGAGCACCATGTCAAAACAGAGCTCAAGCCCCAAGATAAAGGCTCCGTTAAACCCGAGCTAAATAATTAGGTAAGTAGTGCCCGCTGTATCCCCGCACTCCCCCCCACCTTTATCCTTGATCATTCTCTGTTCATTTTTATTTTTTAACCTTTGCAGCAAGATCATTTTCGAATACGAGGTTCACAATTGGCGCGCCGAGCCATATTTCTCTTTATTCTCCGCCCGAAAAACATCCGTTTACCCGTTCTCACCTCGTTCCTTGGTTTGACTCTCTTTGTCATTGATCACATCAGCATGAATTTGAAATGCTAGGGGCCTTCAGAGCGTCTCAGGAAACGGAGTCCTGATCAAACTGCGCCAACTCGGTGAAGTGGGCAAGCTATTGATCTAGTCAAGTTTCATGGTAGATTAACCCGCTCGTATATCTTGTTGGATACAACCAGATAATACCGGGAATGGAATATTGTTTCTTTCATAGTTGATTAGCAAAAAGCTGTTCGCGCTGAGATGCATACAGCACAGAGTGAGAAACAGAACTAGTTTCTTTCCTTGCGTTTATGTACAGGGATTTCCAGGTTCAAATGTTGACACACGACCAGCATTGTTGTCGATAAGTTTTTGGTAATTGGCCAAAAATCCCCGGGGTATCGAAAGTGCAACGAGAGCTTCGTCAATTGCAATCCATGACATCCCAATCCTGTTTCAACTCTAGTACCGGAGACCCTTTCCCATTCTCTCACAATAAAGCGGGGTAGTGGTTGAGATCGCATTGCGATGCCCCCCATTCACACGAGGATTAGGGAGTGGTAAACGGCGGTGGATGCTGTTGAAATCCTTCCACAAAACTGGAAACGTGCAGATGTGACGACTCCAATTGCTGTGCAAAAGAAAGCCCTTGCGTGTCAGTATGTGGGTTTCGTGGATAAATTTCAGCGAATCGTCGTCCCATCTCGTACTTTGTCTGAATAACGCATACGGAAGAGGCTGTATTGAAAGAAGTGCTGTGTATGTACTCCGTATTACCACATCTAGAGCGGTTAGTGGGCGTTTCGGATTTGGCTGTCCTGTATAAATGTGGATGGGCTTTATCGTGTTTCTGTAGGAGAAAGTGTGGGTAAGTCGGCTGGAGAATTTGTTACAGGTCATCATCGCTGAAGACTCCGGGCGTTTGTTTCATCGCCTTGATCGCCGCCATAATTGTCTTCAGGGGCTCGTGAGACCCGAGATCGAATTTGATCGGCGTAATGCCCTGATGATTCTTTTGCCGCCAGCTGCCCCATGGCTATTCTCTGCCTCCATTTGTGAAGCGAAGGAGACCTTGTTGCAAAATACACCGATCTCCTGAACTTTTTTGGTTGTTGTTGAGGATGATCTGCGCTTGTACAAGTTTCTCTCGTAGTTTCCCGTCGCACGCTATCGTTCCTGTTTGCTTCATGCAGGGCTCCTGTAAAGCCATGACCTTCTAATACGATGGAGATTGACGCTGAACCTTCGAGAGTGAACTGTCGAATGGATATCAAAGATCGTATTGATGAGTTCCCTCATACAGGTAAGCATACGTTTTCAAGCCCATTACCACAACCATCTGAAGTCAGGCTCAGGCCAACGCCCAATGGTTCGTAATTTCTTCCATTCTGCAGTGTGCGAGATGATGGCGCCATATGAGTAACAAACGCGGTTGAGGAGTAGTCCACGAGTCACACTCTCGCGAAGAGTGCCCAGACGCCAGTGTGAAGCTGTGTTTTTCACTCCGTCCCCAGGCTCAGGGTGCAGAGTCAGCCTTAGCCGATGGTTGGGATTCTTGGCTTGCAGTGGCTAGCCATGCCACGACGCCCACAGGCTTCTTGGATATGACCGCAGCTTGAGGCAGTGAGAGCCAGTAATAATGAAGAGAACGAGATTTCAAAAACAATGGTTAACCTGAGCAGGATTTTGCTCTTCGTGCTTAAATTGATATGATTGAGCGTCTACATGACCAATTAGCAGACGCTGTGTTGTGAATCGATTAAGTTCATGACATAATCCGCCTTGGACTCAACCTCACTCCTGCATTATTCGCCGACAGACATATCTCGTCCTGTATTCATGACTGCATCCGCTGCATGACTACTATCATTAGCTCGTTTTTAGTGTTTCATGAAAAAGCGAAGCGCACGCGATCAATCGATCATTCGGTTTGAAGTCCGTTTGACCTTCAATGGCTCTGCGCTTCTCCATGTCTACTACTTTTAAACCAAAACACCGTAAAAATGTGATCCTATTTCCCGTTAAATTCCCCTTTGGAAGAAGCCTTTCACCTTCGGCTCAACTCTCTTCTATCAAACTAGATAGCCAAAGTACCCATGGCCATCATACTCCTTGAGCAATGATAAAACGAAAGAGGATATGGTAAAATAAATCCTGTGAATTCTGATAAACAGATATAAATTAGAAGAGTATGAAGATATACTTTCTAATTAATAAAAGATGAGCACAATATTTATTTATATATTAATACTTACTCTGTTGACAGAGAGTGGATCTATCATCATGACTGGTCTTAGTGACCAACTTTCCCCTATCGAATTTTATAAGGATGGGAATGTAGTCTCTCTAATGCTCTCTAGCAATTGGTAGGATCAAGCCCAACAGAGAGAAAATCCGTCCCCAGAACTGAAAAAAAAATAAATAAATAAAAAAAAAAGGAAAAGGAAAGAAGAAGAAGAGAGCAGAAGCTAGGAAATAGAGAGCACCAAGTTATAGAAAATGGTTCAAATAAGAAGCCAGAAACAGCCAAACAACAAAGTTGGAATTTATCCCGCACAAAAAATGGTGGAGGGTAGGAACGTAGTGCTAAATACAATTCCCACCTTCAATTCGAATTTCGAACATTCCGCAGGTTAGAGCAAAAAGAAAATACTCCTTCATATTTTGCTTGTCAAATGGAAAAAGCCGCCAGCCAAAAGGTGACATAAAGATCTAAAGATCTAAACATACTCCGCAACGTCCGGGCAGTAACAAGTAAGAAAAGGAAATAATGCAAACAAAAGCAAACCCATGCAAACACCACCCGATAAATAAACACCCGATACAAAAACACCCATCCAAGCCCACCAACCAGAGCCAACCCGTAAGCCAGAGATTCCACAAGACAGAGGAAAGAAAGTCTCCCATGTGGATACATGGAAGAAACTAACAAAACAAGACATTTTTAAGCCTAATTGGCAATACCAAGAACTACGCAACCAAGAAATAAGATGCAAATGCGAAACCATCGTTGGCTACTATACGCAAGTAGAAGGTTCCTGGTTGCTTACTTAGACGATGTGGGAAGTGAAGAATGTGAAAGATGGTATGCCAACAAAGGTTCGATATCAA